>CM060328.1:22992136-23002136 GCA_030674155.1 Stramonita haemastoma
AAACCCTGTCCCACCTGTGGAGGGTTCATCAGATGATTCTGATGATGGATAGTTATGTGGTAACATGGATGCGGGGGCGAGTTGGCTCAGTGGTAAGGGCACTCACTTTCCCCCGGCCAAGGTTAAGCAGCCTCGAGCGTGGTTACCAGTTGGATGGGTGACCGTTTGTGTGCCTTGGCTTCTGTACAGTTGCTAATGTCACCCAGCTGTAAATGGGTACCGGCCCTCTTTAGGGTCGGGGAAGGTAAAGCGGCGAGATGGAGGAGATGGGCGCCGCCCTCAATATGCTGGCTCCTAGAGAAGCTGAGGTCTCTGAGGCCTTGCTCCCCTACGACCACATAGGTTATGGGACACCTTCACCTTTGACTTTATAATAGAGATAAGCTATATGATTTTCGTTGAAGATATTCATGAATTTCTTTATACAATGTTGAAATATGTGCCAGTAAGAGAAAAAAACAACCCAAACCCAAATTGTAATTGCCCTTCAGGGATGATTTAAGTGTTGTTGACTTGACGTGACTGAACAACACAAGAGCGTTTTGTATTGGATTGGACACCCTGTGCATGTGCAGGGGAGAAAACCCAGAAGGAGACCTCCTGTCGGGAATTAGAGGACCAGATTCAGTCCCTTGAGCAGGAGAAACAGAAACTCCAAGGTATTTATAACTTATCTATAAACTTGGCTACAATGAACCACTCATTGATACACAAACACACACACACACACACACACACACACACACACACACACACACACACACACACACACACACACACACACACACACACACACACACATACACACACACACACACACACACACACACACATGTATGTATATATATAAAATATATAATATATATATATATATATATATATATATATAATATATATATATATATATCTGTATCTATAGGTAGGCACCCGTCAGTCTCGGAAGACTATGGAATTGCGCTCTAGTCTTTAGGGCACAAAGCCTGGGCAAGTATGTATGGAGGGCAAGCTGTTACCCATGCAGCAGACCCCCCCTCTCCACGGCACTGGAATGATCCATTGGAAAGGCAATGACCGATACGAATGGTTCCAGTACCGTCGCAGGAGCCACCAGAACGTTGCCATATACCTACAGCCCTTACATGTATAATATATAATCTCTCTCTCTCTCTCTCTCTCTCTCTCTCTCTCTCTCCTCTCTCTCTCTCTCTCTCTCTCTCTCTCTCTCTCTCTATATATATATATATATATATATATATAATACATGGAATTTGTATAGTGCTATATCTTGCAAAAACAAATCAAAGCGCTTGCATTCGACCTACACAACACACAATCAGCAACAATTTACAGTTTTGACAAATTCGATTGTACACACACACACACACACACACACACACACACACACACGCACGCACACACGCACGCACGCACGCACACACACACACGCACGCACACACGCACGCACGCACGCACGCAGCACGCGCGAGCACGCACACCCTCCTACAAACGTTATGCACTTTGGCAGGTGGATGTTGAAGGCAGGGACAGGTAAGAGATGGAAGCGGAAGGAGAAAAACTTAGGTTTGAAATAAGTGTGTCTTGAGGTTGGATTTAAATGTGTCATAAGTTGGCTTTTGTGGAGGGAGAGAGGAAGGTCGACCAGGCTGGTTTTCGAAGAGGGAGATGTACAACTGATCACCTAGTAAAGTTAACCCATGATATTAAAAAGCAGTTTTCCAAACGAAAGAGTACACTAGCTACTTTTTTTGATGTTAGGAAAGCATACGACAGGGTTTGGCATACGAGGTTATTATACAAATTGAAAAATATCGGCGTTAGAGGCATAATGTTTCAATACTTAGAGGATTTTCTGTCTGAAAGATCAATCTGTACCAAAGTGAATGGTGTATATTCAGACTTTAAATCTGTTGATATGGGAATACCCCAGGGAGCAATTTTGGCACCATTATTATTCTCTATTTTAATTCATGATCTTCCTCAGGCATTGTCAAAAAATACGACTATTGTTCAGTATGCAGATGACATTGCCATGTGGATCAACACTTCTCTTAAAAAGAATACGAAAAGTAGAGTGATAAAATATGTTCAAAAGATTTATCAGGTTGAACTGAATAAACTTAGTAATTACATGAAAGAGAATGGATTGGAGTTATCTGGAGAAAAAACTTGTCTAGTTCTTTTTAACAATGGGAAAAACCCCCAAACACTACCGTTATTAACACTTGATGGGGTCACACTTCAATACAAACAAGACGCCAGATTCTTGGGAGTTCATTTAACTAGCAAGTTAAACTGGAAAATGCATATTGAAAATTTGATTTTAAAAGCCAGGAAACGATTAAACTTCTTAAAGATTGTGAGTGCTCAGTCGTGGAGTCAGGATACTAAAACACTCATGCATCTTGCTGTTTCATTAATTCGATCTAAACTCATTTCTGGTCAAGAAGTGTATTTTTCTGCTCCAAATTATCTCTTAAAAAAGTTGCAAAGTGTGGATAGCAAAGCAATTAAAATAGCTCTAGGAGTGCCGATTTATGCCAGTACATTAAAAACTTATACAGAAGCTCATTTACTTCCACTTTCTGAGCAAAGAATGTTATCTGTCTCTAAATATGTCATTCGAAGTCTTGCTATTTCAAATTCTGTTCGCGATGAAATATTTATTAATCAAAATGATTATCCAAAAAGAGCTAGGAATATCTCTTTTTTGCAGCCAATAAGAAATTATACTGAAGACCTTTTGAAGGAAAATAATATCGATATATCAAACGTACCAGTTTTACCAGTAGTTCCCCAGATTCCACCATGGGAACATAAATATGCAAATTTTGATATTGACTACACAGAAACAAAAAAGGACACTAATCAAAACCTACTCAAAACTGAGGTTCAAAATCATATAAATTGTCAGTATTTAAACCACTTGAAAGTATACACGGACGGATCTGTCTTAGAATCGGGCATGTGCGGGGCTGCATTCGTTATACCCGACTTAAAAGTAAAAAGACCTTTTTGTATTGGAAAAGGTTTTACAATATTCACTTCTGAATTGTTCGCAATTCTTATGGCGCTAAATTATATTTCAAATATTTCTCTTGCGATTTACAATGTCCTTTTTTGTGTTGATTCAAAATCAGTTTTACTGGCTTTAAAACATTGGGACTCTAAACTGAGAAATGATGTTATTTTTGAAATCAAGTTCCTTGTGCATTCTCTTGCTTCTAAAGGTATTGGGATAACATTTTGCTGGGTGCCATCACATTGCGGTCTTTACTGGAATGAATTGGTAGATTCTCTGGCAAAACGCGGTGCTTCAGAATGTACAAGTGACATAATGATTAATAGTATAGGTCTGCGTTTATCTTCATTTGAAATTATTTCAATTCTTGCAAACTCTGTATATTCAAAGTTTTTTAGATTTCACTTAAATCGTTTGTGTTGCCCACGAAATATAGAAATTATAATTCATAAATTACGTCTAAATGCTTGGAAAACTAAATATTCAAAAGATGTTTTCTGTACTTGTTCTGCTATTTTATCAGTCCACCATATACTGTTTGATTGCCCTGTGCTCATTGCCTCGTATAAAAGCAAAGGGATAGATCTAAGGGAAAAATACGGAAATTTCCAAAGTGTTCTGTATGATTCCGAGTCGCATGTCCTAATATCAGTTGCAGCAAGTATTTGCCAGTCACCAGTAGGTCAGTTACTATAAATGAAATTGTATAAACTTATCATCATCCATTATTTTCTTTATCCTTTCACTTTTCCCCCTCATCCCTTTTCAGTGCATTCTTAACGTGAATGTACCATTGTCTAAATCACCTTGTAGTGAACGGACATTAAACCAATGAGAAGAAGAAGAAGAAGAAGAAGAAGAAGAAGAAGAAGAAGAAGAAGAGGAAGGTCGTTCCACATCGATGGACCAGAAACAGAGAAAGAGCGGCGGCCAACGGTAGATAGGTTGAATCTGGGTGTTCTTAGGGACAAAGTATCTGCCGACGAGCGGAGGGAGCGAGAAGGTGTGTACAAGTGAAGACATTCACAGAGGTAGGAGGGTGCAGTATTGTGGAGACATTTGTAACAGAGGGTATTGATCTTGTAGTTTACTCTCTGTGGTACGGGCAGCCAATGGAAAGATTGCAAGAGAGGGGTAATGTGCTCAGATTTTTTCTTTCTGAGGACCAGACGAGCTGCAGAGTTTTGTATACGTTGAAGGGAGTGGATGGATGATGCTGGCAGACCAGCCAAAAGAGAATTGCAATAGTCCAGACGTGAGAGAATAAGAGAAGTGACAAGTTTGGAAGTTGCATCAGTGGACAGGTCTTTCGAATTGCGCTAATACGCCGTATTTGATAGTAGCATGACTGACAGGTTTGGGTAATGAATTTTTGCATGGAGAGAGTGTTGTCGACAACGACTCCTAGATACTTCACAGAAGTGGATAGCGGAACTGACGTATTGCCGAATTCTATTGAAGTTGTTGGAATGGAGGAGAGTTTGTGTTTGGTGCCTACAAGCATGGCTTCAGTTTTATCTGCATTTAGTTGTAATTTGTTTTGTATCATCCAGTGTTGGATATCTTGAAGGCAGCTGGTCATATTTGTCAAGAGAGAAGGAAGATTTTCAGGTGTGTCACTGCTTTGAATCTGCGAGTCGTCAGCATAAAAGTGATAATTGATATGATGACGGTCTATTATATGTGACAGTGGAGCAGTATAGAGGGTAAAAAGAAGAGGGCCCAGAACTGATCCCTGAGGGACACCACATACCAGTTTGGCAGGTGCTGATTGAATCTTGTTTACTGCAACTGTGTGGACTCGGTCTTTAAGGTATGAAGTGAACCAGGTGAGGGCTGTGCCTTTAACGCCAAACATGTTTTGGAGACGGGAGAGAAGAATTGAATGGTCTATAGTGTCAAAGGCAGCAGATAAGTCGAGAAGAGTAAGAAGGGAGATTTTCCCTGAGTCAGAAGCATGGAGAAGCATGCTTAGAGTATGAACCAGGGTGGTTTCAGTGCTGTGGTTGACGCGATAGGCAGACTGAAAAGGGGGAAAGAGATTATTGGAAAGAAGATGGCTATTGGGTTGTTTCAGAACAACTTTTTCAAGGACTTTAGAGATAAAAGGCAGATTAGAGACGGGTCTATAGTTCTTCAGGATGTTAGGATCGAGGTCGTGCTTTTTGAGCAGAGGTGTGACTATCGCAGTTTTGAGAGCTGACGGAAAATTTCCAGAAAGAAGAGATGAGTTTACTATTTTTGTGTTAGTAGATATAAGCTGTGGAATGCACTGAATGAAAAGAGAAACAGGTACAGGATCGAGATCGCATGATTTATTGTCATTTCTTTCAGAATGTTCTTGATTTCTTTATCGCTTGTTGGGTGAAAGACAAGAAGAAGAGTGGCAGTGAATTGGGGATCAGGAGGTGCAGGTTGGAAAGAAGTCTGATCTAGTTTGGAGCGGATGTTGCGGACTTTGTCAGAGAAGAATGAAGAGAATATACCAGGAAGTTCAGAGTGGCTATGGACCAGAGGGCTAGCCTTTGCAGATCCAAGGAGAGTTGAGGTGAGGGAAAAAAGAAATTTCATGGACGTGGCATCAAGAACATGAGCAGAATAATAGTTTGTCTTCGCTGAGTTGATTAAGGTTTTGACTTTGTAGATTTATATATATGTATACCTGATTCCTGTGCAGGTGTGACGCAGAAGTTAGAAACGTTACAGAGGCAGAATGAAGACAGAGAGACCTTGGTTCAGCAGCTTCAGAAGCAAGTAGAGCAGCTTGAGGGTGAGATACTGAGATACCTGGAGACTTCCTCTGTGTGTGTGTGCGTGTGTGTGTTTGTGAGTGTGTGTGTGTGTGTTTGTGAGTGTGTGTGTATGTGTGTGTGTTTGTGAGTGTGTGTGTGTGTGTGTCTGTGTGTGTGTGTGAGCATGGAGACTCCCTATGTATCTCATTACATTACATTACCTTACCATCTGTGTGCTCCCACATTTAAAGGCCAACTCTCTTTCTTCTTTGTCTCGTTGTCTGTCTGTCTCTCTGTCTGTCTCTGTCTCTCCCATCTCTCTGTCTGTGGCTGGCTGGCAGGCTGGCAGGCTGGCTGGCTGGCACAACCAAGAACAATCCACCTAGGAATACCCACCTACCACCCATTTAAAAATACAGTTCAAAGATAAACTTTTCGCCGTGGTTCACAGAACATCTTGCGTGCATGAAAAACCCTGTCCCACCTGTGGAGGGTTCATCAGATGATTCTGATGATGGATAATTATGTGGTAACATGGATGCGGGGGCGGGTTGGCTCAGTGGTCAGGGCACTCACTTTCCCCCGGCCAAGGTTAAGCAGCATCGAGCGTGGTTACCAGTTGGATGGGTGACCGTTTGCGTGCCTTGGCTTCTGTACAGTTGCCCAGTTCACCCAGCTGTAAATGGGTACCGGCCCTCTTTAGGGTCAGGGAAGGTAAAGCGGCGAGACGGAGGAGATGGGCGCCGCCCTCAATATGCTGGCTCCTAGAGAAGCTGAGGTCTCTGATGCCTTGCTCCCCTACGACCACATAGGTTATGGGACACCTTCACCTTTGACTTTATAATAGAGATAAGCTATATGATTTTTGTTGAAGATATTCATGAATTTCTTTATACAATGTTGAAATATGTGCCAGTAAAAGAAAAAAAAACCCAAACCCAAATTGTAATTGCCCTTCAGGGATGATTAAGTGTTGTTGACTTGACGTGACTGAACAACACAAGAGCGTTTTGTATTGGATTGGACACTGATAAATATGTGCAGGGGAGAAAACCCAGAAGGAGACCTCATGTCGGGAATTAGAGGACCGGATTCAGTCCCTTGAGCAGGAGAAACAGAACCTCCAAGGTATTTATAACTTATCTATAAAGTTAGCCACAATCAGCTGCTCATTGATACACACACACACATATGTGTATGTATATATATCTATATATCTATATGGTCTATATTGATTTCTATCTATCTATCTATCTATCTATCTATCTATCTATCTATCTATCTATCTATCTATCTATCTATCTATCTATCTATCCATCCATCCATCCATCCATCCATCCATCCATCCATCCATCCATCCATCCATCCATCCATCCATCCATCCATCCATCATCCATCTATCTATCTATCTATCTATCTATCTATCTATCTATCTATCTATCTATCTATCTATCTATCTGTCTGTCTGTCTATCTATCTGTATGTATATATATATATATATATATATATATATATATATATATATATATATATATATATATATATATATATATATATGTATACCTGCTACCTGATTCCTGTGCAGGTGTGACGCAGAAGTTGCAAACGTTAGAGAGGCAGAATGAAGACAGAGAGACCTTGGTCTGCAGCTTCAGCAGCTTCAGCAGCAAGTAGAGCAGCTTAAGGGTGAGATACTGAGATACCTGAAGACTTCCTGCTGTGTGTGTGTGTGTGTGTGTGTGTGTGTGTGTGTGTGTGTGTGTGTGTGTGTGTGTGTGTGTGTTGCATGGAGGACTCCCTATGTATCTCATTACATTACATTACCTTACCATCTGTGTGCTCCCACATTTAAAGGCCAACTCACTTTCTTCTTTGTCTCGTTGTCTGTCTCTCTCTGTGTCTGTCTCTATGTTTGTCTCTCTCTCTTTTGTGTCTCTGTCTCTCCGTCTGTCTGTGTCTAGCTGGCTGGCTGGCTGGCTGGCTGGCTGGCTGGCTGGCTGGCTGCACAACCAAGAACAATCCACCTAGGAATACCCACCTACCACCCATTAAAAAAAAATACAGTTCAAAGATATACCTTTTGCTGTGGTTCACAGAACATCTTGCGTGCATGTTAAAACCCTGTCCCACCTGTGGAGGGTTCATCAGATGATTCTGATGATGGATAATTATGTGGTAACATGGATGCGGGGGCGGGTTGGCTCAGTGGTCAGGGCACTCGCTTTCCCCCGGCCAAGGTTAAGCAGCATCGAGCGTGGTTACCAGTTGGATGGGTGACCGTTTGGGTGCCTTGGCTTCTGTACAGTTGCTCAGTTCACCCAGCTGTAAATGGGTACCTGCCCTCTTTAGTGTCAGGGAAGGTAAAGCGGCGAGATGGAGGAGATGGGCGCGGCCCTCAATATGCTGGCCCCTAGAGAAGCTGAGGTCTCTGATGCCTTGCTCCCCTACGACCACATAGGTTATGGGACATCTTCACCTTTGACCTTATAATAGAGATAAGCTATATGATTTTTGTTGAAGATATTCATGAATTTCTTTATACAATGTTGAAATAAAAAATTATGTGCCAGTAAAAGAAAAAAAAAACGAAACCCAAATTGTAATTCCCCTTTAGGGATGATTTAAGTGTTGTTGACTTGACGTGACTGAACAACACAAGAGCGTTTTGTATTGGATTGGACACCCTGTGCATGTGCAGGGGAGAAAACCCAGAAGGAGACCTCCTGTCGGGAATTAGAGGACCGGATTCAGTCCCTTGAGCGGGAGAAACAGAAACTCCAAGGTATTTATAACTTATCTATAAACTTGGCTACAATGAACCACTCATTGATACACACACAACACACACACACACACACACACACACACACACACACACACCACACACACACACACACACACACATACATAATACTATATATCATATATGTATATATATATATGTATATATATGTTCTATATATTCTCTCTTTATATATTATATATAATATATCATATATGTATACCTGCTACCTGATTCCTGTGCAGGTGTGAGCAGAAGTTAGTAAACGTTAGTAGGCAGATGAAGACGAGAGACCTTTGTTCGGCAGTTCAGCAGCAAGTAGAGCAGCTTGAGGGTGAGATATGAGATACCTGAAGACTTCCTTGTGTGTGTGCAGTGTGGTGAGTGGCATTGTAGTGTGGTTGGTTGTGTGTGTGTGTGTGTGTGTGTGTGTGTGTGTGTGTGTGTGTGTGTGTGTGTGTGTGTGTGTGTGTGTTATTTGAGCGAGGAGACTCCCTATGTATCTCATTACATTACATTACATTACCATCTGTGTGCTCCCACATTTAAAGGCCAACTCTCTTTCTTCTTTGTCTCGTTGTCTCTCTCTCTTTTGTGTCTCTGTCTCTCCGTCTGTCTGTGTCTAGCGGGCTGGCTGGCAGGCTGGCTGGCTGGCTGGCTGGCTGGCTGGCTGGCACAACCAAGAACAATCCACCTAGGAATACCCACCTACCACCCATTTTATAAAATACAGTTCAAAGATATACCTTTTGCTGTGGTTCACAGAACATCTTGCGCGCATGTTAAAACCCTGTCCCACCTGTGGAGGGTTCATCAGATGATTCTGATGATGGATAATTATGTGCGTAACATGGATGCGGGGGCGGGTTGGCTCAGTGGTCAGGGCACTCACTTTCCCCCGGCCAAGGTTAAGCAGCATCGAGCGTGGTTACCAGTTGGATGGGTGACCGTTTGGGTGCCTTGGCTTCTGTACAGTTGCTCAGTTCACCCAGCTGTAAATGGGTACCTGCCCTCTTTAGTGTCAGGGAAGGTAAAGCGGCGAGATGGAGGAGATGGCGCGCGCCCTCAATATGCTGGCCCCTAGAGAAGCTGAGGTCTCTGATGCCTTGCTCCCCTACGACCACATAGGTTATGGGACATCTTCACCTTTGACCTTATAATAGAGATAAGCTATATGATTTTTGTTGAAGATATTCATGAATTTCTTTATACAATGTTGAAATAAAAAATGATGTGCCAGTAAAAGAAAAAAAAACCGAAACCCAAATTGTAATTCCCCTTTAGGGATGATTTAAGTGTTCTTGACTTGACGTGACTGAACAACACAAGAGCGTTTTGTATTGGATTGGACACCCTGTGCATGTGCAGGGGAGAAAACCCAGAAGGAGACCTCCTGTCGGGAATTAGAGGACCGGATTCAGTCCCTTGAGCGGGAGAAACAGAAAC
>CM060328.1:23019636-23022136 GCA_030674155.1 Stramonita haemastoma
AACAAACAAGAAACCAAAATACTAGCACCCAGACCACCACTCAAGGTCTAGAGGAAAGGGGGAAAGCTCGGGCACAGCTCCAGTCTTCATGTCAGATCATCGATTATGAATGAAAACAGCACTGATAATTACCATGAAGATGATTTTTATTTTTATTTATTCTTTTATATCGAGGATAATGAAATAAGCACTCTTGTGCTTTTTTACATCCAGTCCTCGTGTGTATGCAGTGTTAGAAATGTCATCTGTTCCCACCGGCACACGATGGCCTACTCGTACGAAAAGCGGAACAGGATTTAACGTGTGCGTAAGATGTTCTGCGTGCGTTCGCACACGGGGCCTCGGTTTAAAGTCTCATCCGAAGGACTTTTGGGAGAGTGGAGCCAGCACTGATGTTAACTCGAGGAGAAAAATCTCCTCGACCGGACTCGAACTCAGGTCGTCAAATTGCCAGTGCAATGTTCTGACCACTAGGCTATCCGAAAAGTATTGTGTCCACCAATATTCACGCTGATGATGTCTTTTGAGCACAATGTAAGATTTTATTCAGCTTGTCGTTGCTGCTTTGCATGCAGCTGTTCATTGTTGTTCATAAGATATCGATTATATAAATATATATAATTATATATATATATTATATTATATAACACAGAGCAAATTAGACATACACACACACTTTACAACTACTAACTACTTACTTACTCACTCACTCACTCACTCACACTACACCACACACACACACACACCACACACACACACACACACACACACACACAACACACACACACACACACTCACCACACACACACACACACACACACACACACACACACACACACACACACACACACACACACACACACACACACACACACAACACACACACACACACAACACACACACACACACACACACACACACACACACACACACTCACACACACACACACACACACACAACACACACACACACACACACACACAAAACACACACACACACACACACACACAACAGGGGGAAGGAATAGCCTCCTGGTCAGAACATTGCGCTCGCAATTTGATGACCAAGGTTCGATTCCCGTTTGAGGGCATTTTTCCCCTGGAGTTAACATCACTGCTGACTCCACTCTACCCAATAGTCCTTTGGATGAGACCATAAACAGTCGGTCTGTCTGTCTGTCTGTCTGTCGGTCTGTCGGTCTGTCTGTCTGTCTGTCTGTCTGTCTGTCTGTCTGTCTGTCTGTCTGTCTGTCTCTCTCTCTCTCTCTCTCTCTCTCTCTCTCTCTCTCTCTCTCTCTCTCTCTCTCTCCTCTCTCTCTCTCTCCTCTCTCTCTCTCTCTCCCCTCTCTCTCTCTCCCTGTGTGTGTGTGTGTGTGTATAGGTTTACTTGTATGACTCTGTATGCATGCGCGCGTACCCGTGCTCTGTGTGTGTGTGTGTGTGTGTGTGTACGCATGTGCGCGCGTGCATGTGTTTGTGTGCGGGCGTGCATGCATAAGTGTGTGCGTGCGCGCGCGCGCACGTGTGTGTGTGTGTTTATGCTTCTCTAAGTATGCTTTGTTCATCCACAGAGGAGGCAAGGAGAAGAGAAGAAATGGAGACGAAGAATCACGAACATCAAAACAGCATCATTGAAGAACTACAGACTCAAGTTCAACAATTTCAGGGTCAGTGACACTTCTTTTCCTTCTTCTTCTTTGCAATTCTTCTTCTTCTTCTTTGCATTCTTCTCTTCTTCTTTTGCATTTTTCTTCGCAATTTTCTTCTTCTTCTTCTTCTTCTTCTTCTTCTTCTTCTTCTTCTTCTTCTTCTTCTTCTTCTTCTTCTTCATCATCTTTGCATTCTTCTTTGCATTCATCTTTGCATTCTTCTTTGCATTCATCTTTGCATTCTTCTTTGCATTCTTCTTTGCATTCATCTTTGCATTCTTCTTCTTTGCACCCTTCTTCCTTCTTCTTCTTCTTCTTCTTCTTCTTCTTCTTCTTCTTCTTCTTCTTCTTCTTCTTCTTCTTCTTCTTCTTCTGTGCATTCTTCTTCTTCTTCTGTGCATTCTTCTTCTTCTGTGCATTCTTCTTCTTCTTTGCATTCTTCTTCTTCTCTCTTTGCATTCTTCTCCTTTGCATTCTTCTTTGCATTCTTCTTCTTTGCATTCTTTGCATTCTTCTTCTTTGCATTCTTCTTCTTTGCATTTTTCTTTGCATTCTTCTTCTTCTTTGCATTCTTCTTTTTCTTTGCATTCTTCTTTGCATTCTTCTTCTTCTTTGCATTCTTCGCTTTCTTTGCATTTTTCTTCTTCTTTGCATTTTTCTTCTCATACGTTTAATGTCCATTGATTACAAGGTGATGGAGATGCAGTCATTAGTTCAGCACACACAAAAAAAATATCCCACTGTCTTTAGCTTGGGATTGAACTCAACAGCAGGCAAACTTCACAACATACTCACCAGGACAGAATGGCTCTACACAACCGTTAAACTTTGCCACCTCTCCTTATATTTTCA
>CM060328.1:23027136-23032136 GCA_030674155.1 Stramonita haemastoma
TATTCTGTTATCCTCGATATAAAAGAATAAATAAATAGATAAATAAATAAATAAATAAATAAATAAATAAATAAATAAATAAATAAATAAACGCTTTTCAGTGATTTGAAAGCTCGGTCATTCTTTTTCCGTTTTCAGGAAAAGCAGCGGAAGCTCGCAGAAGAGAAATAGTGTTCCGCACACAATGTACCTTCAGGGTACTTATCAACCGGAAGTACCAATCATCCATAGGTAAAAGACAAAGAATAATCACAAATACTTTTACTTTCGTTTTTAACTCATCAAGATTTAGAGGGCAAATTTAGGGGGCGGAGGGAGGGAAGGGGTAGAAGAAAAGAAACAAAAAAAGGAAAATCAAAATGTGCAAAAATTTGAAGTGTGTGGATAATTTTTGTTTAAAGTAGCCCTTTTTTCTTCTTTTTTTTATTTGCTGTTGTGTTTAATGATAAAAATTAAAACATAATGAGAATGAGTTAGATTTGAAATGCAGGAATGTTCTTGTTTAAAGGTTTGTGTTTTTTGCTTGGTTTTTTTGTTGTTGTTGTTGTTGCTGTGCTCAGTCGAAAGAAAAAGGTTTAGGGAGCACTGTTTCCATTGTGAGGAGGGGTTTTTTGTTTTGTTTTGTTTTCTTATTTAAGATGTTACTATGTGAAATTACATAAAGGAAATAGATTTGGGAGATTTTCATAGTGATAGGACAATGACGATGGTAGTGGCGATGATAAAGATTATGATTTATGATATTGATGATGATGATGATGATGATGATGATGATGATGATGATGATGATGATGATGATGATGATGATGACGACAATGATGATGATATGATGATGATGACGATGATGATGATAGTGTGTGTGTGGGGGGGGGGGTTGGGGGGGGGGGGTTGGGGGGGGGGGGTTGCGCGTGCGTACGTGCGTGTGTGGGTGGTGTGCATTCATGCTAGCATGCGGGACGTACATGCATGCATGCATAAGTGTGTGTGTGTATGTTTTTAGGCGTACGTGCGCGCGTGTGCATGTGTGTGTGTCTGTGCAGGTATATTTGTGTATGTGTGCGCACATGTATACACTTGTGTGTATGTGTGTGTGTGTGCGTGCGTGCGTGCGTGCGTGCGTGCGTGCGCGTGTGTGTGTGTGTGTGTGTGTGTGTGTGTGTGCATGCATGCATACATATACATGTATTGTGTGTGTGTCTATCTGTGCGTCTGTGTCCGTTTCTCTGTATGTGCGTGTATGAGTGCGTACGTTATTTACATAATACACATGCCTGTATGTTCTCTCTCTCTTTTTTTAGTGCGTGCCTGCGCGTGTGTGTATGCACGCATACGTGTGCATGCATGCATGTGTGTATATGCGTATAAATTATTGAGAGTCGAGAAAATATAGAAAGCGATGGTCAGGGGAGTGTGGGGGGTGGTTGAAGGGAATGGGGGGAGGGAGGGTTGTGGGGGGAGGGGGGAGGGAGAGGAGAGGCGGGAGAGAAAGGAAGGGAAGGAGAAAGGGATGCATGCAGATGATTGTCACCTGCCTAGCCTGCTACAGCTGTGATTTAGATTTTAGATTTATTTAGATTTAATCTTTTATATCGAGGATAATCGAATAAGCACTCTCGTGCTTTTTTTTTTTTACATCCAGTCCCCGTGTGTATGCAGTTTTGCAAATGTCATCTGTTCCCACTGGCACATGATGGCCTACTCTTACGAAAAGCGGAACAGGATTTAACGTGTGCGCAAGATGTTCTGCGTGCGTTCACACACGGGGGCTTCGGTTTAAAGTCTCATCCGAAGGACTTTTGGGGAGAGTGGAGTCAGCACTGATGTTAACTCCAGGAGAAAAATCTCCTCGACGGGACTCGAACCCGGGGTCGTCAAATTGCCAGTGCAGTGTTCTGACCACTAGGCTATCTGTCCCCATGATGTGATCCCCCCCCCCCCCAAAATGTGATGTGTCTGCTGCTGCCACAGAGCTGCTGGAGAGACAGGTGGGGAGATGCAGAGACAGCTCAGTGACAGCAAACACCTCTCTCAGGCTCAGCAGCTTCAGCTAAGAGGTATTTCTTTTATCTTTTTTTTTATTTTATATTTTATTTTATTTTTATTTTTATTTATCTTATTCATTTTATTTCATTTTTAAAAAAATATTTTATTTATTTGTTTTATCTTATATTTTATATATTTTTGTTTTCTTTGTTTTATTTTATTTTATTAATTTATTTTATTTGTTTTATTTTATTCATTTATTTATTTATTTATTTATTTATTTATTTGTTCATTCATTTCTTTATTTATTTTTTAATTCATTTATTTATTTATTCATTTTATTTATGTATTCATTCATTTTTATCTTTATCTGTCTATTCATTTATTTATTTCTCTATTTATTCATTTATCTATTCATTATTTTATGTCGAGGATAATGGAATAAGTACTCATATACTTTTTTTTACATCCAGTCCCCGTGTGAATGCAGTTTTTATAAACCTTGTCATCTGTTCCCAACTGGCACACAATGGCCTACTCTTACGAAAAGTAGAACAGGATTTAACGTGTGTGCAAGATGTTCTGCGTGCGTTTGCACACGGGGCCTTGGTTTATAGTCTCATCCAAAAGACTTTTGGGGAGAGTGGAGCCAGCACTGATGTTAACTCCAGGGGAAAAGTCCCCTCGAATGGGAATCGAACCCTGGTCGTCAGATTGCGAAGGCAGTGTTCCGACCACTAGGCTATCCTGAATATATGTATATTGTGTTTGGTTTGTTGTTGTTGTTTTTAATTTGCCTTTTATCATAAGATCACAATATCAGATTATCAAAATCAATAGATCACATCTGGAATACGATCCAAATTTCACATGCTTAGTGCTCTGTAAAAGAAGAAGAAGAAGAAGAAGAAGAAGAAGAAGAAGAAGGAGAAAGAAGAAGAAGAAAAAGAAGAAGAAAAAGAAGAAGAAGAAGAGGGGCTTCTGTCTACAAGACGTTCAAAGCTAGAATCGGTATGGCCAAGGAAAAGATAAAAGGTAAAGGTGTCCCATAACCTATGTGGTCATAGGGGAGCGAGGCAGACCTCAGCTTCTCCAGGGGCCAGCATATTGAGGGTGGTGCCCATCTCCTCTCCCTAGCTGCTTTACCTTCCCTGACCCTTAAGGGGGCAGGTACCCATTGACAGCTGAGGATCTGTACTGAAGCCAAGGCGCGCAAAGGGTCACCCATCCAACTGGTAACCATGCTCGATGCTACTTAAGTCTTTTCTAGATGATGATTGTTTTCGCTGCAAAGTATGCTGTGAATTTTGACAATAGTATATTGAAGTCTGCATCTTTTTTTTGTCTGCACTTACGTTTTACCTTCATATATTGTTGTGAAGTTTGTTTAGACTTCTGAAAATCTTTCCTGTTGCAAAATGTCATATATATATATATATATATATATATATATATATATATATATATATAATATATATATATATATATATATATATAATATAACACAGTTTATTTCTGTATTGCTCTTTTGTCTTTTTGTGTTTATTTTTGTGTTTGTTTTTCTCTTTTGTACTTTTTGTGTGCACCTCTGCCAGAGCTCTGAC
The DNA here is from genome assembly GCA_030674155.1 of Stramonita haemastoma. Lineage (NCBI taxonomy): Eukaryota > Metazoa > Mollusca > Gastropoda > Neogastropoda > Muricidae > Stramonita > Stramonita haemastoma. Next base: position 23,030,724 of record CM060328.1, read on the forward strand.
TTTCACCAAATGGTGAGATTTTTTACTTATGTGACTGGGTTGGGTTTTTTTCTTCTATATCCACCATTAAAGAATCTAGATCTACCCTCTTCTGAAAATGTTGATGCCATTTTCTAAATCTCAAGACTGCTGCCCGGATTTAGATCCTGTACCGGGGACGGGATAGCTCAGTGGTCAGAGCGCTCGCTTTCCCCAAGCTATGGTTAAGCAGCATAGAGCGTGGTTACCAATTAGATGGGTGACCGTTTGCGTGCCTTGACTTCAGTACAGTCCCCAAAGATCACCCAGCGGTTAATAGAAACCTGCCTCTTTAAGGGCCAGGGAAGTTAAAGCAGCGACGGAGAGGAGATGGGCGCCGCCCTCAAATACTGCTGGCCCCTGAAGAGTTTCAGACAGAGAAATCTGCCGTGACTTTAAGTGGTGTAAAATGTAAACTGTAAAAATGTATAAAAAAAAAAAGAAAAAAAAAAGGTGTTGCTCTCTTGGTACAGATGCGCTGAATCAAGTTGAGGACAAGACCGCTGAACTTGCCCAAAAGCAACAAACCTATCAGGGTAAGTACACAGGCCGTGTTGCTGGACTTTGGTTTGTTTATAATTATGCCTTTCCCCTCAGGTTCACCACTGGTAAGATTTTGCCTATGCAACCTTTTTTTTCTGAAGCCACCAAGAAGGTAGGGAGCTGCATTCCGACTTCAGGGATGAATGCTGGTTATGTTCGTGTTTCCCTACCCACCCAACGCTGACATGAATGACGAGATCATTTTACAGAGCATATAATTATGATCTTCTGCATGTGTACACCCACAAAGGAAATCAAGGCAATGGCAGGTCTGCACTTGAAGTTGACCTAGGAGATAGTAAAACTGTTACACCTGTAATTCATCAGAAGCTGCCGAGATTCGAACCCCCACGACTTCTTGGAGGCATGGGATTGAAGTCCAACGATCTCTAACCACTCGACTATACTTATACAGTGTCTGTCCGTTTGGGCATTTTGAGTCGACACACTCACCCCACAAGTGCATGTCTTTGCAGTTAACACACAACACATTACATAGTTTTTAAAAATATATATATATACTTGATCTTGATGCATGTTCCTTGTGTTACAAGAAGCAGATCGGTTTATATGTCTGCTAGTTTGTTTGTTTTTTTCAAACCTTGTAATATATACGAGATTTCTTACCCTTTGCTTTTGTACATGAAGGTAATGCCTTATCATCATTATGGAACTTTTTTAAATTTTGGTTGTTGCTGTTTTTTGTTCCTGACTTAAGCTTCGAAATTCACCTATGCTGGGATTTTGTAGAGTGTGTGTGTGTGTGTGTGTGTGTGTGTGTGTGTGGTGTGGTGTGTTGCTCTGTGTGTGTGTGTGTGTGTGTGTGGTGTGCGTGCGTGCGTGCGTGCGTGC
>CM060328.1:23037136-23039636 GCA_030674155.1 Stramonita haemastoma
GGGTGGTGCTGCTTTTGTATTGACGCGCTCTCCCCGGGGAGAGCAGCCTGAAGTTCACGCAGAGGAATGTGCTGTGACATAAAGTGATATAAGAAAATAAGAATAAGATATTGATTACAGCCCTACCGGCCACGAAAGCCGTATCAAGGCTGTCACTTATTCGTTTCAGTGGCTCCAGTAACTTTCAACTTCAGGTTCAAAACAAACACCCCTTTTAAATATCTAACACCGTTCATCTGAAAAAACAGCAACATTCAATGACACAATACCTAAATTATTTCATTCCTTAGGATGAGGACACCAGCCATTCCGCTTAATTCATTCATCATCCCCAGATTACAAAACAAACGTAAAAAAAAAGGATAACAAACATTTTAAAGTACAACAACATACAATAAAAAATGCCACATGGGCAAATACCACAGCAGAATGGACATCCTGTGCTTATCCCAGTGTCTTAAGTCTCACTACCAATTTGTTACCATGACAAACAAACAAAAAACACAGGCAGGGTAGTCCTGTAATAAAAACAGAAAATAGTTAAAAAGAGTTGCTTCCAAAAAAAAACAACAAAAAAGGCAGGAGAGTGGACTGGGAAGGCAGAAAATAAGCAGCAAGAAATGAGAGAAAGATAAAGGAGAAAGGACAGAAACAAAGTTAGAGAGAGATAGAAAAGTGGAAATGTCTGGCACAGACTTTCCAGAAGGTGGAGATTCTGTTTTATGAAAGAGAGAGAGAGAGCCCTGGGCATCCCCACCATGGTGGTGTATAATTATGGTCACACCCTCCTGGGCATCCCCACCATGGCCGGTGTATAATTATGGTCACACCCTCCTGGGCATCCCCACCATGGCGGTGTATAATTATGGTCACACCCTCCTGGAGATCCCCACCATGGCTGGTGTATAATTATGGTCACACCCTCCTGGGCATCCCCACCATGGCGGTGTATAATTATGGTCACACCCTCCTGGGATCCCACCATGGACGGTGTATAATTTGGTCACACCCTCCTAGATCCCACCATGGCGGTTTGTATAATTATGGTCACACCCTCCTGGAGATCCCCACCATGGCGGTGTATAATTACTGGTCACACTCTAGATCCCCACCATGGCGGTGTATAATTATGGTCACACCCTCCTGGAGATCCCCACCATGGTGTGTTATAATTATGGTCACACCCTCCTGGAGATCCCAAGTGAGAAGATGGCGGGGGTGGGGTGGGGGGTTGGGGGGTGGGGGGACACCTGTCTCGACTTCAAAGAGGGTGTCACTACGGCCTACTGAGCATTTGAAGTTGTTATAGAAGCTCTTAATCAGGTTTACCAGCTTGGATGGAATGCCATAAGGTCGTAGGATGTTCCAAAGGCTGTCCCTGTGAATGCCGTCAAAGGCCTTTTCTAAAATCAACGAAATTCACATAATCATAGTTGCTTTTGCCACTGGATGCACTGTTCAATGATAATAGCATCCCCCAGTCTGATGAAAATGTTGTGCTAGAAAATTTTCCCCTGACCTTCCTCTCCCCCGTCCCCTCCCTCCCTTTACTTTTTTGGGGATTACTCTCTTTGTTTCTGTCTCTTTTTTTTTCTGCCCTGTTTTCTTATCATCTCTCTGGGTATTATTTTTTGTTGTTGAAGGGGTGGGGGGTGGGGGGGGGGGTTGACTTTTCCAATCCATTCTGGTGTGTGTGTGTGTGTGTGTGTGTGTTTTATTGTGGTATGTGTGCGTCTGTTGTGTGTGTTGTGTGAGTGGTGTGTGTGTGTGTGTGTGTGTGTGTTGTGTGTGTGTGTGTGTGTGTGTGTGTGTGTGTGTGTACACGTATGTGTGTGTGCTTTCATGCATGCGCGTGTATGTGTGTGTTTATGTACGTGTGTATGTATTTGTGTGTGTACGTGTGTGCGTGCGCGTGTGTGCATGCGTGCGTGTATGTGAGTGTGTGTGCGTGAGTGCTAAGCATGCGTGCATGTGTGTGTATGTGCTGTGTAAGTGCGTGCGTGTGTGTGTACGTGCGCGTGAGAATGTATGTGTGCACGCTGTGTGTATGCTAGGCATGATCATAACCTCCATGCTTACCCATGGGGGACGGGATAGCCTAGTGGTCAGAACATTGCTCCGCAATTTGACGACCCGAGTTCGATTCCCGGTCGAGAGGATTTTTTACCCTAGAGTTGACATCAGTGCTGACTCCACTCTCCCCAAAAAGTCTTTCGGATGAGACTGTAAACCGAGGCCCCGTGTGCGAACGCACGCAGAACATCTTGCGCACAGGTTAAATCCTGTTCCGCTTTTCGTAAGAGTAGGCCATTGTGTGCGTACGTGGGGGGAACAGATGACAATATTTTACAAAACGGTATACAGACGGGGACTGGATCAAGAAAAAAACACAAAAAAAACACATGAGTGCTTATCCCATTTATCCTCGATATAAAAAAAATAAAATAAATAAAATAAAAAATAAATGGTAACCACCGTGACAAACTTTCAGATCAACTGA
>CM060328.1:23047136-23069636 GCA_030674155.1 Stramonita haemastoma
TCGACTCTCAGAGTAAGATTTAATCATTACATGTAAAAAAAAAAAAAAAAAAAAAAAAAAAAAAAAGTTATTTTAAAAAAAAGACACTTTGAAGATAGTTCCACATGAAGCTCTCAAACCTGTGACTTGTGATGTTGCTGCTTTCGCTTTTCGATCAAATGTATAAAACTTTTTGTCAATGAGAGCATGCACAAACAAGTCAGTACTTGCATGTCTGGAGCTTAGACACTATTAAAGAATTGTGGGTAGTGGAGAGAGAGAGAGAGAGAGAGAGAGAGAGAGAGAGAGAGAGAGAGAGAGAGAGAGAGAGGGGAGAGGAGAGAGAGAGAGAGAGAGGAGAGAGACTTGCAGTAAAGGGAAAAGACACAGCCCACATGTCTTCCATGAAGAAGTGTTCAAAGGCACTCATTCAGTGCTCATAAGCTGTTCATATTGCTTGCATGGTGATCTTGGCTGTTCTCAAACACAACACACACACACACACACACACCACACACATTGTCCTGGAAACTTTTTGTTAGAAAATATCTGTCATTTTCTTTTTGTATGATTTGATTGAAAAATTTTTTTTTGTTATAATCTGGTTTGTTTGGGAGGTTTGCTGTCTTTTTTGTTGTTTTTTTCTCTTATAAATTTTTTTTTGGCTTGTTTGTTTTTTTTGTGTGGGTTTTTTTTTTTTGGTTTTGGTTGTGTTTTTTTTGCAGTGATTTTTCACTGATTGTTCTCTCATATTGCTTATCCTACTTGCATCCCCTAATGGCCACACCCTGATGTGTTTCCTTCCCCTACCAATAGTCACACCCCACAGGAAGCTGTCAGTATTGAGCCACCAGGTGGCCAGCTTGTAGTGGAGGCCCTGCATGGCAACTGAGTCACATCAAGTCTTCAGTTGTCCAACATAGTCAGACCACTCTTAATTTTACTAAAAACTCCATGGTCTCATTCTGTGATGACTTGACTCTGTGCTAATCTTTCAGTGGGACACTGTGTCACACATGGAGTATGGAACAAGAATGCTGACAGTATTACCTTTTGTTATTGAGCCAGTTTTGTCTCATTGGTTAAATGGCCTTTTTACAAGGGGATTTAGACCGAGACAGAGATTGTTTTTGTTGTTGTTGTTGCCAAGAAGATAACCTCTGAAAAGTCTTGACAACCACATATATCCCTTAGTTCAATCAAAAGAGTTCTTGATTAATTTACAAGCCTCGACAATTTTGACATCAACTCACCATAAACGTAGACCTCAAAGAGTTTAAAACCAAAGCTTGAGGTCTCCTTATACTCTCTGTTAATATAGCATTCTTGTATCAGCCAGGCGTTAGTTACCTGCATTGTTGGATGAACACTGTAATTTGAGGAACGGCCTAAAAATCAAATCCCTACAGTGGACAATGATGGACTAAGGGGTCCTGTTCTTCGTTGGTTTTGTTTTTTTTTTTTTTTTTTTTAGCCCATAGCAAATTCACTCTGGGTAGGAAATGGCTGGAGTCGAACCTTTAACCTGCCACGTTTGCCGTTCTGGAACATCAGGTAAACCACACCTTTCATGCTGTTCTGGAATGTTGGTCAGGTGTTCTGACTTTGCAAAAATACTTTCTATGTATAATTAAGTCATAAGTTTCTTAAGTCGTGATGAAATAGTTTTTATCTACATTATTCATGCATTTTCCTTTTAAGAAAATATATTATATATATATACTTTTACCTTCATTAATTCAGAATTTATTTCACACATCTTTTTTTTTAACGGTCGCCCATTTTGGAAGGCCAGGGGGGGGGGGGGGGGGAAGATACCCTGGTATTTAGGGATTTCCTTTTAATGAAAATCTTTAGCGGGCTAAGGGTTAAAGAATTCAAAACCCATGACCTTCCACACCAAAGTATACAGAGTGCTAAACGCAATCCAAAATGGTGACACACTGCACAGTATGTCTAGTGTCTTGACTTTTGCATCTTTTTTTTTTTTTTTTTTAAATGCAGTGCCTTTGGATGTGTCTTTACTCCTACAGTCATGTTTGAGATGTTTATTTCAGTGCTTTAAGTCATAAGTTTACAGTGATGTTATTTTGTTTTTATTTTGAGATGTTATCTTCAGTGCTTTAAGTCATAAGTTTACAGTGATGTTATTTTGTTTTTATTTTGAGATGTTTTAATAAACCTCTTGAAGACCAATTTTTGCTCATTCTTTATTGTGTATTGGAATTTTGAATAAACATTTGATTCTTAAAAAAACACACCAAAACTTTGTGTTTGTGAACCAGTGAAACAATATGCGAGTATAAATATTACATAATATTGGCAAGTGAAAAACCTGTTAGCAGCGTATTTGTAAATTTAAACTTGTGTTTTGATGATCGTGATAGTAACATTTTTTTCTTTTACTGGTTTACAACTCTTCTTTTATTCGACTGTTAAATCATTATTTGCAAATTTTCATCAATTTCATATAGTAACACTATCCCTACGTTAAGGGAGAGAACCCCTCTTTCCCTGTACACGTGCACCATGTTCATTTGTATGCTTCTGTTGCCCGTATGTGGGTGTCACGTAGGGAAAGGATAGGAGATGGTTGGTTGCCCAATAGTGGGAAACCCATAGTTAAAAGTTAAAGTCTGTCCCGAGCCTAAGGCTCATCAGGCCAGTGCTTATCCGATTTCTGTGGCGTTAAGCGACTGAGAGTCATAGACTTCCCCCTGGATAGGACGCCAGTCTATCGCTGGGTTAACCCCCAACACAAGGTTGGTACCCCTTTTACACCTGGGTGGGGTGAGAAAATAGCCGTAAAGTGCCTTTTCCAAGGGCACAACGCCATAGCGAAAGCTGGGATCGAACCCGCAACCTTTAGATTACGAGCCCAACGCCCTAACCACAAGACTACAGTGGCGGCTTATGTATAGGGGTGAAGCCTAGAATAAATGACAAAGAAAGAAGGGGCCACACCGATCACTCTCAACTTGGATCACCAATACTGAGGCTCAGACTTTAAAACATAACCAATATAAATGGAGGAATATGGTTAACTGTTCTCCAGTGAGTTGCCTACAGGACTCCCAACGAGGTGGAGTGGTGACCTACAGGTTAGAGGCTGCAGGTTTGATTCTTATTTGAACCTGACCTTGAATGGTGGTCAGGGTGGTAGTTTCTTGGATGAGGTGCTATACACATTTTGCACAGCACATGTAAAGGAACCCAAAGCAGAGATTAGTCCACAAAATTCTGTGGTAAAAAAGCCACTCCCATAAAGAATCAGCTCCACAAATTCTGTGGTAAAAAAAAGCCACTCCCGTAAAGAATCAGCTCCACAAAATTCTGTGGTAAAAAAGCCACTCCCCTAAAGAATCAGCTCCCACTCATTCCTCAAATTGGAAGGAACAAGTGATGTGAATAATAGTAATAATTTGAAAAATAAAAATGATTACAAAATTCTCTGTCAAATTCCTGAAACAGCCAGAACTGCTTAGTTTACCTGGAATGGTCACATCCATCCATCACATCCATCCAAATGTATACAGACGTTTCCAGGTTCAAGACAATAATTTTTATATTTCTCTGGAACTGATACACAATCAGAAGCAAACAGTGTGAACATGTTTTAATTAACAAAACAGGGTAACTGTACCACAGAACAGGAAACATCTCCTACATTTTGTAACAAGTAACTAAAAAAAAAAAAAAGAACATGTTATACATTTCTTTTTTCATCTTTCCCATATATATTTCAAGCATGAGTTTTACTTTCCTTATGTTTTTCTTTCATACATCTATACCCTTGCTTCGTGTTTTTAATAAACAAGTAAAATACTGTCTGACTGTATACTTACAAAAAATTGTATGAATATTCTTTGAATTAAGATAATTACTCTTGCTTACCATATCATGAAATACATTTCACTGTAACAATCATGATAACCAAGATGGTACATGACACCGTTAAGCACTGATTGACAGTTTGCAAACAGGCTGGCAGTGATCTCTCATCTGCTTATTTTGTTAGCCCTTTGCTGGGCACAGCAAAATCATTTGTCACCTTCCTGCTGGGCAGAGAAAATGGAGGTGGATGGCTTGTGAGTGGGTGTATGTATTTAACATGCAATAACTCTACAATGGTCAGGTGGATTTTGATGAAATAAAAACAGCAAGATGCAGAAATGAATAAAGAAATTGCTAATACCCAATTTTTGTCATTATTTTTATTTTCTTTTAGAATTATAATGCATAAACACACAAAGTCATTGATTGGTTTGCGTGTGTTACAGTTAGCGTTGCAATAACTTTAGAATGCGTGCATGGATTTTGATTAAATAAAAACTAAAACATTAAGAAACAATTATAGAAAAGATATTTTCAACCTACTGTTGGTTTTATAGTTTTTTTGATAAATGGTGCACGAACACATCGAACATTCCGACGACCACCATTTTTGTTTACCGATGATCGCGATCAGCTTAACGTTTAAGTTTGAGCCGCTGCCGTATCAAAATCCCGAATAGCAACCAAATAACAAAATATATTAAGTTCTGAACCATTGCCGAACTTGAAATCCGCGATAATTTCCCCAAATCTAAGAGTAGAATTCAAAACGCGTATCGGCCGTGTTAGATTTGACGATCGATTTTCGTCTCGAACTTCGCCGTAGTCAAAGTCGTCTCTCTCACTTCAGTCAACAAACTCAGAAGTGCACACACTACTAGGATCGATTACATCGATATTTGAGCCTAGATACACATCTCACAGCGTCATATTTTCGGCATGGAAGCTGTAAAAACGATCGTACATGTCGGGTTCGAAGATAGCATCCATCTTGGAAAAATTTGCGATTTTTTTCCTCCAAAACTTGCAACAAACTCACTCCAATCGCCGCCATTTGTAATAAACATGCGGAAGTCTCGCGGGCAGTCTCGTGGCTTCTATATTCACGAGATTTGAAGCGAGATTGGCGGGAATTTCGAATGTATGATCGCTCTAAAGTGACGGTCATGTCGCCGGGCGCTTTGGGGCGTTTTGCCCAAGGACAGGGTCGGGCGCTTTGGGGCGTTGTGCCCAGCAAAGGGTTAGGAGAGGGGGGGGGGGGGGGGGTTTAAAGTGGGGGAAGCTGAAGGGGGGGGGGGGAGTAGATATCTGTCTGTCTGATATTACATCTCCCTTCACAGTCAGTGGAGAACTGCGATGAAATCATTCGTTGTGTGTTTTGGGCAAGTTGAACCTGGCGTAGTTCATTCCTTGACAGGTCACAGATTGCATGCAGGGTAAGTTTGTGCCATCCACATTACTGGCCACAGCAGGCCTAACAACAACATAAAAAGAAAAAGGGTCAGTGAATATGTGCAAGCAGTTACGTATACATTTGCACATGGGACCTCAGTTTGGGTCAGTAAATATGTGCAAGGAGTTACGTATACATTTGCACATGGGACCTCAGTTTGGGTCAGTAAATATGTGCAAGGAGTTATGCATACATCTGCACATAGGACCTCAGTTTGGGTCAGTGGATATGCAAGGAGTTATGCATACATTTGCACATGGGACCTCAGTTTAAAACCATATTTGAAAAACTTGTGGATGGAGGGAGGGGGGGGGGGAAGAAAAACAAAGAGTTGAAAATAATGTTAACTCCTAAGGTAGGTCCTTTCAGGCAGACACCTTGGTGGTGTCTGGATCTTGTGCTGCTTCAGGTTATATATGTCAAACATTGTAGAGATCAGGCTTTCATCCCTCGTCTGCCCAGTTCTTCCTCCTCTTTCTGCCTAACCACAACCACAAAGCACATTTCGCTATCACAGAACATCAACAGCTGTACATCACGTCACAGCTCAAAACACAGACTAAAAAATTTACTATGACAAAGTGCTCACTGATATGGTGGACTGCAACCTTTTTTGGGGGGGATTAATTCATTTTTAGTCTGTTTCATTGGTTTTTTTACTGATCCAAAGTTGCTGTTCCCAATGCTATTCATCCTGACCTCCTCATATGCCGCCACATTCAGGCTTGTTCTGTGTCACCTAGGACCCAGAAATTCACAAGGAACTATCTATCACTGTCAGGCTGCCACAGACAAAAGAAGCCCGGCAGTGGGAGTCAACCCAAAATAATCATCATCAAGCCGCAAAACTCTGGTCTCTTTCATCACCCCTGGGAATCCAAACACCGGAGAAGAAATTTGCATGTGAGGTAATTCTGCCACAAAGGCAGCCACACTCTCGAGTCCTGAAGATTCTTTTTTTCTCTTTTCATGGAAAAAAAAAAAGATGTTATGTTTAAGAATTTGCCCTGAATGGACACAGAGTCTCCACTTGACATTCCAAAGGACGACATCCGTGACACTTTGCTTACATTGTCAGTGTGTCGTGTGCCGGTGGGAACAGATGACATTTACAAAACTGCATACATACGGGGACTGGATGTAAAAGAGCATATGATTGCTTATTCCATTATCCTCGATATAAAAGAATAAATAAATAAAAGTAAGTCGACTGACAACACTTCTGGCCAAAGCGGACCCAGGCTCGATTCCCAGACTGCCATGTGACAGATGTATGACTTAACTACTGTGCCAAGTCCATCTGGTAATGGGTTGATTTTGTATGGCACTGTATGCTCTCTGATGATGTATACATAATTCATTCTTTTCTCCTTACATATGTAATCCTTTGCTTGAAACCTTAATGAATTTCTCTGTTTAAGATAATAAAGAATTTGGAATAATTATAAGCTAGCTGAAGTATTAGCAATTCATGAATACACTGAAGCAGTATATATTGTGTGGTGATGCACCACAAAACATACAAACAAAAACATTTGGCAGTTTTCATTTACACATAATGCTGAGACCAAACAGATACATCACAGTGAAGTAAGCTCCATTAAATCTAGATTTAGCAAGAGATTTTTTGTTGTTGTTGTTGTTTTTTTTTTAAATGAAACACAGAAAACAGGTACAAGTGCAATGAAGCAAAAAACCAACACACAACCACCAACAAAACACACAATGATAATGACAGTGATTTTGTGATAACACAGAAATATTGTCACCGTGATCTTAAGTAAAAAGCGACGTATCACCAAACACATGAATATCATGCCCATACTTCAGAACGGACCGACAAATTGCACTTCTGGTTAGCCAAATTCAGTTGGAGTTTTTTGAGCAAAAATACACCACCACGTGCGGAACACTCACTCCATAAGCACTACACCACATACACCAACCTAACAGATAGGGACCAACTACATCCCCCATCTGCTTGTCACATCTTGGGTGCTTGTAGGTATTTTGGGGTTATTTTTTTAACCTTCTTAGTCCCGATCTGGGATTTGCCGGGATTGAATAATTACCCCCCTAAGTCCTGATCCAGTATTTGCCGGGATTGAATAATTACCCCCCACCCCACCCCCTGGATTTGCCGGGATTTACACACAGTAGATTTCCATCACACTGAGACCATCACTAATTGCTACCACATGTTAAACCTCTATCAGGATAGAAGGAGAAACTCTGTAGAGTGTCTGGAAGTAATTACAGCTGCTGGTATGTACTTAGAAGGAGGAAAAGGCCAGCCAGCATGTGTGCCTGACCTGATTTCGTGATGGAATGCGAAATCTAGGGGCAGTTTGTGTTCAGAAAGTCCGAAGGCAAGAGGGTTAACCTTCCAAACGTTGACATTTCTCCCTCTTTATCCAACACTCAGACAGCAACTATTGTTGTCTGTCAAATGAGCAAAAATGTGTTGCGCTGCCATAAAGCGCCTGACAAGTCAGGCCCAGTGCATTTCACCGGTGTGGATGGGAATAAATATTATATTTTAAGTCTTTCTGGAAAAAAAAGGCTGGAGAATGGACCAAGACGGCAGAAAACAGACAAGTAGGAGGTGACAAGAAGAAAAGGGACAAGGCAGAAACAAGAAGAAGGGGGGAAAAGAGGGAATTCTTAGCACAGAATTTCCAGACGGTGGGGATGCTATTTATACTGACACAGGTCCCCGACATCCCGAAAAGGGGAAATGTTGATATGGATCACGGCATCTTGCACATGTTTGATATACTGCACACGTGAGTGCATGCACTATTACACAGAATCAGCAGGTCTGGACGTGTCTTTGATTTTTCAGAACAAATTTCTTTCATTCAGTAGAAAAATATACACCCCCAAAAACGCTGGATTTTCACTGTTAACAAAAGCTCTTTGAAAATTAAACTCCTAGTCAGGCCATTAAAAAAACCCAACCAAACAAAAAAAACAATACAGCTTGACAAAGCTGACATCAAATTTCAAAGTTAAAAAAAAAAGGGCTTAGCATGTATCCTTGGGCAAATCTGCTACTTCTCAACAAACATAAAACACACACACACACACACACACACACACACACACACACACACACACACACACACACACACACACACACAGAGTCATAAGAGGGGCAACTGTCCATTTGCACTCTGCTCACAGGACAGGTACATAGTCCCAGAGCTGAACACACAGGGCAAACATCCCTTCCTCCCTCCACCCAAACCATACACCCAGTGAATTCTCAAAAGAGGAATGCCACTATTTGTTTGTTGTTAGTTTTAAAAGAAAAAAAAAGACTAAAGGTCCTAAGATATCATCTCTACCTAAAAAGACTGTGATAACAGCAACACTCTCCTTGTACATAGAAATAAAAATAATCTCATCACAAAATAACTTCATACAACGCAAAACAACATCAAAGAAACACAACCGGTAATCTTCTCTGCGAGCCTCCACAATTATTGGTAGTTTCTCTCATAGTAAGCATTACAGCAGAGTTTATCTAAGAGAAGGAACGAAGCAAATTAAATGCAAGTAAAGAAACATATATTCTCACACATCAGGTATTTTTTTAGAGAAACGTTTCAATTTGTCTTGTACATTTTCTTTGTTGAAAGTTTCCGTGCTCAAAGACGCAAGTCTGAGCATGTCAATGCTATCTTTCACATAGTCACTTTGGCCTCTACTTTTCAAATTAACCTTTTTGGTTTTGCGTTCTTCGGCGAGAGCTTTGAGGTTTACCAAGGGTGAGATTTTGTGTGTGCGACCGTTTTTGCCCATAACCCACATCCCATCTGTCTGTACCAGTTGAGTATATATTTCACCTTTAACTGTGTATGCACGAAATAATACCTGAACACACAGTCTTTATACAACATCTATCTATACCACATCTACTTTATGTCAGCTACATCTATCTATACATCTACTTTATGACAGCTACATCTATCTATACCACATCTACTTTACCACAGCTACATCTTTCTACCACATCTACTTTACCACAGCTACATCTTTCTATACCACATCTACTTTACCACAGCTACATCTATCTATACCACATCTACTTTACACAGCTACATCTTTCTACCACATCTACTTTACCACAGCTACATCTTTCTACCACATCTACTTTACCACAGCTACATCTTTCTACCACATCTACTTTACCACAGCTACATATTTCTATACCACATCTACTTTACCACAGCTAGATATTTCTATACCACATCTATTTTACCACATCTACATCTTTCTAACCACATCTACTTTACCACAGCTACATCTTCTACCACATCTACTTTACCACATCTACATATTTCTATACCACATCTACTTTATGACAGCTACATCATTCTATACCACATCTACTTTACCACAGCTACATATTTCTACCACATCTACTTTACCACAGCTACATATTCTACCACATCTACTTTATCACAGCTACATATTTCTATACACATCTACTTTACCACAGCTACATATTTCTATACCACATCTACTTTACCACATCTACATATTTCTATATCACAGCTAGATATTTCTATACCACATCTACTTTACCACAGCTACATATTTCTATACCACATCTACTTTACAGCAGCTACATATTTGTATACCACATTACTTTACACAGATACATATTTCTATATTAAATCTACCAATGCATGAACACAGTGTACGACTGGACACAGTTTAGAGGAATAATTGAACACAACCAAGAAATTTTTTCCCTTCAGAACAGGAATTATGCATAAACCATAACACTTTAAGACACACACCTTGAATCTAACACAGTGTCATCTCATAACAGCATTTCTCTTGCCCACAGCAAACACACTTTGTTTCAATTAGCACAGTTGGCATAAGTCACTGCAGTATACCAATTAACAAGAAATTTTAAAAGTGCAATAAACTCTGAAACAATCGTGCATAGACAAATTACTTCTGTCACAACTGACAAGAAACATCAAAATATTCCTCTCTCTGCCACCATCACTTCTGTATCATCCTTAAAAGACAATCTCATCTACTCCTGTCACAACTGACGAAGAAATTCAAAACAATCGTATACCTGCCCTGTTTATTTCCAAAATCCCCACAGACAATCTAGTCCTGTCACAACTAACATCAAAACAATCGTACACCTGCCCTGTTCACTTCAAAATTGCCCATCTATAGACAATCTCGTCCTGTCACAAGTAACTTCAAAAATAAATTCTCTCTCTGCAACGATCACTTTCCTATCATCCTTTGACGACAATCTGCGACTGAAAGCATTCATAACAACAGAATCTTACAAACTACAACTACATAATCTCTGTGTCAACCAACAGTCACAGTGCATGGTGCATGTGGAATTCAGTAACCAAAACAGCGGAATGATATATGATCAAGTAAGCAGTTTCTGCTTAAAGTGGAAGGTTTGGTGACTTTGTATCACAAATCTACCAAACATGCCATAAGCAGCTAGCACAAAATTGACCAAAACACACACAAAAAATTACTTCTTTTCCTTTTTCTTGTTTCCAACAAAAGAAACATTTGTCTGTTTTCACAGAAAAGCTTGTCCCTTGAACTCACAGCAATTCAGACCAACATCTCCCTCTGAACAATGCTTGCATAAAGTTACACTGTGGCCATTCAGAACATACCACCCTCTCAACAATGCTTGCATAAAGTTACACTGTGGCCATTCAGAACATACCACCCTCTCAAAAATGCTTGCCTAAAGTTACACTGTGGCCATTCAGAACATGCCACCACCCCCTCTCAAACAATGCTTGCCCCTAAAGTATCTGTTACTGTAGCATTCAGAACATGCCACCACCCTCTCAACAATGCTTGCCTAAAGTTACTCTGTAGCCATTCAGAACATACCACCACCCTCTCAACAATGCTGCCTTTACATTGACCTGTTGCCATTCACAAAAAAACCACCCTCTCAACACACCAGTCAGAGAGAAGAGAATCAAACTACAGTCAACAAAAAAACCCATTTAAAATCTTGGAAGTGTAACAAAAGC
The DNA here is from genome assembly GCA_030674155.1 of Stramonita haemastoma. NCBI lineage: Eukaryota > Metazoa > Mollusca > Gastropoda > Neogastropoda > Muricidae > Stramonita > Stramonita haemastoma. The sequence goes on from CM060328.1 coordinate 23,058,459, forward strand.
AAAAGTTGTTGACAGAGAGACCACTAACACCAACACCGCCACTGTCCCGTAACACCACCACCTCCCCCCTCCTAGCTCTCCTCCACCACCCTCCTCCTCCCTCCCTCCTCACTTCCACTTGTCCTGAACAGGCTGGTGGCGAGGAGGCGAGGAGGAGGCGTAGACGGCGCGCAGGGCCAGACACAGGCGCACGACGGGGGTGAGGAGGACGGTGAGGAGGGGGAGGCTGTAGTACTGGAGGTACACCGCCACGTCCTGCACCCCCACCACCCCCAACACCTGCACCACCCTGGGGAGGCCGGGGGCAGGCAGCGCCCGCGCCAGTACTGCACCATCACGCTCAGCGTGCTCACGTCCAGGTCGCGCTCCACGAACTCCCCCTGCACAGCACACAAACGCAACATCACTTAGTCAAGAGTGCTATATTTAGCACGCCCCTGCACAGCACACAAATCCAACTCACTTAGTCAAGAGTGCTGTATTTAGCGCGCCCCTTCCTTACTTTTACCTACTACCATGTGTGGTCAGTTCCTGCTATGAATAGCACCAGTTGGCCTCAGCTGTGCTGGGCTGGGCTGGACTGCTGAGAGGAGCTGAAAGTGAGGGGAAACTGACTGCTGTGCCTGGTGTGGCAGAAATAACGTCCATGGGTAGTGGTATAGTAGGCACTCGTCAAGTCTTGAAGACTGTGGGAGTTGCGCTCTAGTCTTTAGAGCGCAAAGCCTGGGTAGGTAAGTATGGAGGGCAAGCTGTTACCCATGCAGCAGATCCCCCCCCCCCCCCCCCTCTCCACACCAATGGAATGATCCATTAAAAAGACAATGACTGATACGAATGGTTCCAGTACCGTTGCAGGAGCTGCCAGAACATTGCCATATACAGCCCCGAGCCGCCCTGGGACTCCAACTCCCTGATTTTTCTTCAGGGATGGTGTCTACACATGACACCTGTGTGCATGCTGGGTTTTTTTATATATAATTTTGTCATCCACCCCTACTGGCACACGATGGCCTGCTCTTCCGAAAGGCGGAAAGGGGTTTTAACGTGTGCGCTAGATGTTTTGCGTGCGTTTGTACACGGGGCCTGGGTTTATAGTCTCATCCGAATGGGTAGGTAAAAGGTAATATAAAGGTGTCCCATAACCTAAGCAGTGGTAGGGGAGCAAAGCATCAGAGATCTCAGCTTCTCTAGGAGCCAGCATGTTGGAGGCAGTGCCCATCTCCTCTGCCTCGCTGCTTTGCTTTCCCTGACCCTGAAGAGGGCAGGTACCCATTTACAGCTGGGGGAACTGTACTGAAGCCAAGGTAAGCAAACGGTCACCCATCCAACTGGTAATCACACTCAACACTGCTTAACTTGACTGGGGGAAAGCGAGCGTTCACTTAGCTATCCCACCCCCTACAGGGTAGATCTTCTTGAACAGAAGCTGCTGTTGACCTTTATTCTCTCTGCTATTTTAGGATTGTTTGGTATCCCTTAATTGAAGTGGAAAGACTTTAAAATTGAAAGACTTACTTTACATTACATTTATCCTTCTAAAAAAGCAAGAGAAGCAGTCACAGAGAAAGAGACAGGCATGGAACAATAAGGAAGGGGAGAGAGGGGGGAGAGAGGGAGAGGGAGAGGAGAGAAAGAGAGAGAGAGAGAGAGAGAGAGAGAGAGAGAGAGAGAGAGAGAGAGAGAGAGAGAGCAGAGAAGAGAGAGAGAGAAGAGAGAGACAGACAGACGACAGACTATATACGACAGACAGACAACAGACAGACAGACAGAGAAAGATAAAGAGACAGACACAGAGAGAACACTCACCAGTTTTTCAGACAGTTGCAAGACGTTTTGGATGATAGCAGACTCCAACTTGTAGGCATACACAAACATGACACACAGCATGGCACTCCACTGTGCCACCACCACCAGTAAACACACCCTGTCATAACATACATAGTACACCCAATATATAGAAAAGAAAAATTAATGACTGTATAGTGTGTGTATATAAATCAAGACAGGAATTAAGGCCTTGGCAGGCTTGTACTTGAAGTTGATCTGCACGATTATAAAAATCCCTACCCTTCCCCCACTTGACTCGGACACCCGAGATTCAAACTCAGGACTTCACTGACCCACGGGACTGAAGTCAAATGGTCTTAACCACTTGGCTGTAATGTGAAAATTTACAAAGCTAAATATATGCTAATGCACTATGGGCCTCTACCTCACAACATGGCTGTTCACTAACCATTCTCCACTTGACAGTCAAACCATTTTTATCACCATCTGTTCACTGACTTGTTTTAGTTGAAAATCATAAGAAAGATAATGTATGCAAACACATTTTTTTTTTTAAACCTAACAAAAAGAAAAAAGAACACCCTGACCAAACTTGTTTCAGATTTGCCACAGAAGGGTCACGGCATGCGAGTTATTGTTTGTCCGCTTCACCACATCTGCTGGGGGTGGTATCTTACTACTCTGAACTTCAAATGCTGCCAAGAACTTTCGTAACCACAACACGCTTTTTCAAATTCAAATTCAAATATTTTCTTTTCTCAAAAAACAGAGAAATTCACGTGGGTTACGAGCCACAATAAAAACAATAAACATAATATCACGAAAAATACTACAACATAGTATTCAAACATCAGCTCGCATCCATCACAATATTAAAAAAAAAAAAAATTATTTGATTTGATTTGACTTGAGAGAAAAAAACAACTGACCACTTCTTGATGCGGCCAGGAGACAGCTTGCTGCTGGAAAACATGTTGTCAGCCAGAAAGTAGACGAGGACCCCCAGGGCCAGCAGGTAACAGGCATGTACACCTGGTAGCCCCATGAGGGGCGACTCACATTCAGCGCCTTGTCAACTCCATCCTGCACATCAGCCATCATCATACATGGAAATTCACAGGTCAGTTTGCACCAAAGACACCATGTGTGTAAAAATACCACACACTAAAAAAAAAAAAAAAAAAAAAAAAAAAAAAAAGGTTCACCAGTGGTGAATACATCCATGCATCTGTCTCTGAACAGGGAAGAAAAGAGAAAAATTCTGAATCTGGATCACAATTTAGTGATCAAGTTCAAACATACCTTATCTGGTTACAGATCATTTACAGCATGGAAATGTCAATGTCTTTCAACAACAAAGTTCACATCAAAAGTAAGTCATCGTACAACAGGCCCATCTTAGAAAATTGGAAATAATGGGCTCCAATCATAGATCCAGTAATCAGACTCTTTTGTCTTCTTCTTCTTTGTCCAACGCTCAGACAGCAACTATTGTTGTCTGTTATATGAGCAAAAATGCGGTGCACTGCCGTCAAGCGGCTGACAAATCATCCCAGCGCATCTGACTTTAGCATGGGAGAGAATTTTATTTTAAAAAGGCAGGAGAGTGGACCAAAAAGGCAGAAACAGACAAGAAGGGGGTGACACGAAGAAAAGAACAAGGCAGATCTATACAAAGAGAGAGACAGAAAAGAGGACATTCCTAGCACAGAAATTCCAGAAGGTGGAGATGCTAGTCATAGTCACAGACCCCTGGCATTAGCATGGGGAAACAAGTTTTGCCTCAGAAAATATGACTACATGAAATTTAATATAATCTCTCTACTTTAGTATGTGTCAAAACATTCACTTAATAACGAAATGAAGAAAGAAAATCCTATCTGCAATCCAATAAATTAAAGCGTGGAAAATGGTCATGTACAAGACAGATAGAAATTTCTCAACATAGGAAATATTTCTTTCCTATACAAAATAAGAAGTATTTTTATATTACGAATTCAGTATCCATCTTTCCTAAATCATCCTACACTGCATTCCAGGATGTCAAAATCCCCCCCCCGATAATTTAACCCGAGGTAAACCCCAGCTCTCACCAGCAAGTTTCTGAAGTTGGAATGCCAGATGAGGACAGAGGACTTGATATTGCCCGTGCCCTTGATGGGGTGAGCGGCACCAAACTCAGACACCCGAGTGGTGAACTGCCGCAAGGTGGTGAGCGTTTTGCCTACAACAGACAGACAGACAGACGATAGACAAGAAGAGTTCAGGACTAACTCGAACTCACCAGCAGTTTTCTGAAATCAGAATGCCAGGCCAGAGAGGACGATTTCAGGTCAGACTGGAACCCAGTGTTCCTTATGGGGTGCGATTCGCTGAACGTTAGCAAGATGGAGGTCAGTTTCCCCATGTTTTGGAAGGTTTTACCTTGAAATAGACATATAGCACAAAACGAGGTTACAGGTATGTGGAATATACACAGACGTGTGTTTGTCTGTAGGTGAGTTGATTGTATTGTAGTGTAGTGTACATCACAGCCAGCCATGGCAGATCTCTCTGAGCGAAATCTGAACTGCTCTCTCATCTATGTACATTTTAGCACAACATTTTTTATTAAGGGGGACCGCGGCATACATTTTCACAAAAAAAAAAAAAAAAAAAGACTTTTGGGATTATGGTTGCATTTGGTCAAGTAATGTGTCAACTTTGCATTTTTATCACTCATTTTGTTTGTTTTGACTGATTTCATTGCAAATAAAATCATTTTCTGAGGTAGGGGTGGGTGAATTTAATTCAAGACTTGACAAAGACAACAAAGACTCACCATGCAGCTGCAGAAACAGCCAGCCCATGAGAGACACCAGGACGACACAGGCCAGGATCAGCCCTGCAATCTCTTTCGGACTCAGGCGCATCTGGTTCATGTTGGGCCACAGCGTCACTCCCCCTCCCACGTTCAGTTTGTCGCTGTTCTGCCGGATCTGCTCATGCTTCTGGATCAGCTCCCTCTGCTTCTCCTTCAGGCCTCGACCTACACCACCACCACAAACATAAGTTGCGATGAACTATAATTCAACACCATTTACCTTAAATTTTCGCAAAGAAGATTGTGGGCGGGGGAGATGGTTTGCTTGGATGGATCAAGTATATTGATGTTTATTAATGATCCCAAGATAGCCTGGGTACATCGCCAATTCATGAAAGTCGAGGCGCCCTTTATGAAATTTTACCCTGGAGTTAACATCAGTGTGGACTCCACTCCCCCCCCCCCCAAAGTCCTTCAGATGAGACAATAAGCCAAGTCCCGGGCATGAATGCATGCAAGACCCCTTGCACATTTTAAAACTCTGTTACGCTTTTCAGAAGAGTTGGCCTTTATGTGGTAGTAGGAACACATAACAAACTTGAAAAAGAACACACGCACACAGTATGCCCATTATATTAAACACCATCCCAAAAGCTAGAATGCGGCTACCTTTAATGGTGGGTAAAAATGGCTGCGTACGCAAAATCTGCACCACCACCAGTAAACCAAGAAGCTCTAGCTAAGGAATGAAACAAAACATTAAAGACAGAAATTCAAGACAGGGTGCACTCACAAGCTTATCAATTCTAAAATTCTCTTTGTTGCTTGATTTCCTTCACTTCCCTGTGGGGTTGCTGGAGTACTTAAACTACATTGACACTTACAGAGCACTACACTGACACTTACAGAGCACTACATGGAAATTTACAGAACACTGCATAAAAATTGACAGAGCACTACATGGAAATTTACAGAACACTGCATAAAAATTGACAGAGCACTACATGGAAATTTACAGAACACTGCATAAAAATTGACAGAGCACTTCATGGAAATTTACAGAACACTGCATAAAAATTGACAGAGCACTTCATGGAAATTTACAGAACACTGCATAAAAATTGACAGAGCACTTCATGGAAATTTACAGAACACTACATCTATACACTAAAACTTACAGAGCACTACATACACTGAAATCTTCAGAGCACTACATACACTGAAATCTTCAGAGCACTACATGTATACACTAAAACTTACAGAACACTGCATACACTGAAATCTTCAGAGCACTACATGTATACACTCAAACTTACAGAGCACTGCATACACTGAAATCTTCAGAGCACTACATGTATACACTCAAACTTACAGAGCACTGCATACACTGAAATCTTCAGAGCACTACATGTATATATATACACTAAAACTTACAGAGCACTGCATACACTGAAATCTTCAGAGCACTACATGTATATATACACTAAAACTTACAGAGCACTACATACACTGAAATCTTCAGAGCACTGCATACACTGAAATCTTCAGAGCACTACATGTATACACTAAAACTTACAGAGCACTAGCATACACTGAAATCTTCAGAGCACTACATGTATACACTCAAACTTACAGAGCACTGCATACACTGAAATCTTCAGAGCACTACATACACTGAAATCTTCAGAGCACTACATGTATACACTAAAACTTACAGAGCACTGCATACACTGAAATCTTCAGAGCACTACATACACTGAAACTTGCAGTGCACTTCACTGAAATGTACAAATACAGAGCACCATTACGATCCACACACACACACACACACACACACACACACACACACACACACACACACACACACACACACACACTCTCTCTCTCACTCTCCCTCACAGTACACATGCACATTCAAATCTCTCCCTAGAACAAACCCGGAGTGTTTCTAAGGCGTGTGAGGCCAGGGCTGGCACTGTCGGAGCTGTCAGACACTGTCCCTTTGCCCAGCTCTTCCTCTATCCTTTGCCGCAGGTGTTCCAGTCCCCGCGTCTTCATGGGGGTAGTGGTGGTGCTGCTCTCCCCCTCCACATTCTCCACCATTCCTGGCAAAGGCACACGGCTGGGTAGGTTCAGGCTGGAGCCTGTTATTCACACCATGATATACTACGATAATTTATATTTTATATTTATATATTTATATCCATGGTAAGGTAACACAGAGAAGAGAGAGAGAGAGAGAGAGAATGAATGAACGAACGAATGAACGAATTTTATTTGACAAAAGCTACAAGCCCATCAGTCAAAGGGGGTTAATAAAACATGAATAATAACTCGAAATCCAGACAAATATCAACAACTATTTTTAGTTATTACTTATAGAATCAATTTGGTTCATAGTCTGCTTGCGTTTTTCTAGAGCCTGAGTTACATATATTGCTAAAGATATCATCTCGGACATATTATTTGAAGTTAACACTTTTTGTACACGACTAGTGGACCTGTTGGTTGGGTTTGTCAAAAAAGTAACTTCAGGCTGGAGCCTGTTATTCACACCATGATATACTACGATAATTTATATTTTATATTTATAAATTTATATCCATGGTAAGGTAACACACAGAGAGAGAGAGAGAGAGAGAGAGAGAGAGAGAGAGAGAGAGAGAGAGAGAGAGAGAGAGAGAGAGAGAGAGAGAGAGAGAGACAGACAGAAGACAGACAGACAGACGACAGACAACAGACAGACAGACAGACAGACCACAGAGAGCGAAGAGAACAGACAGAGACAAGAGGGGGAGAGAGAGAGAGAGGAGAGAGAGGAGAGAGAAGAAGGAGAGAGAGAGAGAGGAGAGAAGAGAGAGAGAGAGAGGGAAGACAGACAGACAGACAACAGACATACAGACAGACATGACAGGAAGAAACAGTGACAGAGAAACAGACAGAGACAGACAGACAAGAGACAGGCAAGAGCAGACAGCGACAGACAGAGACATACAGAGGAAACAGACAGATAACAAAATGAGAGAGAGAAAGAAAGATGAGCACTGAATCGTGAAATGGCAAAACCATTGTCTACTAAAGAAAGGTGAAAATATGAATGTATAATATATGAAATTTTTTTTAATGTACTAGTTAATGTAATTATGTAGATCATTGATAAGAATACATATATACTATCATATATATATATAAATATATAATTTAATAATATATATAATATATATATTATATATATAACAAAACATGGAAATACAATATCAGATGGTTTTGATTTAGGTTTGGGTAGACCAGTATGCATTGATAGATCAAAACTTTCATTAATTTTCTGAAAATCATATATAAATATTATACACACTTCTTCATATCTCTGCATTCCACTGGATTACCTAACTTGATTTCACTGAAGAAATACTCTTCGTGATCTTGTCTCATGTTGCTTAGTCAGTCTGCAAATCACTGAACAGGAAAGAAATTTTAGCAACAAATTTATCAAAGAGACATGGCACACATGTTACACTCTGTCAGGCTTGCTGACAATCATAATTCATATCAAACTAAACCCAATTTAAAAAAACAATTTTAACCTGAACTTTACTTCTTCCTTTTTTTTTTTTACATGTACCTATTACAGTCAATAAATTTGACAATCTACAAAAATTATTGAATGACATTTATTATAAGTAACCTGACATTTCAAAGATATTACACAAATGGTGCGAAAGAGGCTGAAGTGAAGGATAGAGGCCTACAGAATCCTGGGCATGAACAAGCTTACATTAGAAAATAACGCAAAGAAATATATATAACATACTATAAGAACTTGATAAGTCATTTTATAATAATGTGATTAAATTAATCCCTTAGCCTTAGGCCTACCAGTTATCACCTCTCGCGTTCTTATTTTTGGATCACTAACCCATACATGGTTTTGGTTCAACACATCTGGTACATTTTGCATAAAATTTTGCACATGTATCCACTTTGACATTTCAATCCACTTTTGCATCACTAATGACTAAATTAGTAGTTCCCACATTCTTCATTTCCTTTTCAATTTGATATTCGCAAGTGTTTTCTTATTGCAGTCAAGACTGCAATCCATCATTCCACTGTGGTTGCCTTTTAAGTTTATTCATTGTGCAGAATTTTTTAAGAATATGTCACTACATGCAAGCAGATGATTAAATGCAGTACTGACAAATATTGACTGATCATGATACACTACACTAGTCTACAGTTATGGGTAAACCGTACACTCAAAAGTCAAATACCTACAACTTAAAAGATGGCAATAGTCCTTAATAGTTTTTGATGGTGATACATGATGGTGATACATGATTCATCTTGCGCACACGTTAAAACCCCGTTCCGCCTTTCGGAAGAGCAGGCCATCATGTGCCAGTAGGAGCGGATGACAAAATTAAAAAAAAAAAAAAAACAGCATGCAAACAGGTGTCGTGCTTAGACACCATCTCTGAGGAAAAATCGGGGAGTTGGGAGTCTCAGGGCGGCTCGGGGCTGTATTATATATGGCCATGGCAACATTCTGGTGGCTCTTGTGATGGTACTGGAACCATTCATATCGGTCATTGCTTTTTCAATGGATTATTCCAGTGGTGTGGGGAGGGTCTGCTGCATGGGTAACAGCTTGCCCTCCATATTTACTTACCCAGGCTTTGCGCTCTAAAGCGCAACTCCATAGTCTTCTGAGACTGATGGGTGCCTACTACTACTACTAGTACTACATGTAAAATTAAATACATCCATGGATACAGACTCAGCAATGGGAGGGGGGGGGGGGGGGCACTTTTGCCAGATTCTGATGTAATCTTACTTCATGATTTGTGTGCAGTGCAATGATCATGTACAAGTTTGAAAAAATTTATGAGAGCTAAGAGTGTTTGTGCACAGGCATTGTCAGTAATGTGAATTTGTGTGCCATGCGTCTGACTAAAATTCACGTGATGTGAGTGGGATGCTGCTGATCCTTTTACAAGAACTTTGCAGGCTAATTTTTAATGACCCAAATAAATAACATTACTTACAGTTACACTAGCCAGTTTCACTTCAGGTGTGCACAGATTTGGAGTACTGCAAGTCAAATCAAAAGCATAACCTTTGCCACTGTTTCACATATATTTTACAACGTATGCTATATAAACATCAAACTGGTCTTAGTCAAATGTAAGTCTAGCTACTTTTAAATCCCCACACTTAAAAATTCTCATTAGATTCTGGTCACCAAGTCAGTTTTGATTTCACCGCCATTTTGTTTGGTTGGCATTACTGGTTGCACTCTACGATTACTAGGCCTATGGGTGCTGGTGGTCAGTAGGCCTAGGCCCTATGTGCGTGTGTGTGTGTGAAGTCAAGTGTGGAGTGTGTGTGTGTGTGTGGGGGGGGGGGGGGGGTAAAAATTAAACTAGGTTTTGTAAGCCTACATATCCAATGGTGCGTATTATAATTTCATGAAACAGAAAAAAGAACAAAAAATTGGTAATAATGCCTGGTATTGCTTTGCCCCAGCGTTGAATGCTTTCATTCAGATTTTCTGTAGTGGCACCCATATTGCACACATGGTGTGTCTAGGCCTATATCTACTATGCCAATAAACTTAGCCATTAACCATTAAAGATTCTTGGTGGCTGCAGGTTTATGTATGCACACAGCCGCCGCTGTAGTCTAGTGGTTAGGGCGTTGGACTCGTAATCTAAAGGTTGCGGGTTCGATCCCAGCTTTCGGCTATGGCGTTGTGCCCTTGGAAAAGGCAGTTTACGGCTATTTTCTCACCCCACCCAGGTGTAAAAGGGGTACCAACCTTGTGTTGGGGTTAACCCTGCGATAGACTGGCGTCCTATCCAGGGGGGAGTCTATGACTCTCAGTCGCTTAACGCCACAGAAACCGGGATAAGCACCGGCCTGATGAGCTTTAGGCTCGGGACAGACTTTAACTTTAACTTTAACATGTGAGGGCTTTTTTTTTTTTTCTTTTATATCGAAGATAATGGAATATCCATTCTTTTTGTCTATTCTTTTGTATCGAGGATAATGGGATAAGCACTCTTGTGCTTTCTTACATCCAGTCCCCACGTGTATACAGTTTTGTAAATGTCACCTGTTCCCAGCGGCACACGATGGCCTGCTCTTACGAAAAGCGGAACAGGATTGAACGTGTGCACAAGATGTTCTGCGTGCGTTCGCACACGGGGCCTCGGTTTATTGTCTCATCCGAAAGACTTTTGGGGAGAGTGGAGTCAGCACTGATGTTAACTCCAGGGGAAAAAATCCCCTCGAACAGGAATAGAACCCGGGTAGTCAAATTGTGAGGGCAATGTTCTGACCACTAGGCTATCCCGTCCCCAAAGGATAATGAAATAAGCAATCATGGTTGTTGTTTTTTTTAATCCAGTCCCTGTGTGTATGCAGTTTTGTAAATTTCATCTGTTCCCACCGGCACACGATGGCCTGCTCTTACGAAAAGCGGGACAGGATTGAACGTGTGCGCAAGATGTTCTGCGTGCATTCGCACACGGGGCCTCGGTTTATTGTCTCATCCGAAAGACTTTTGGGGAGAGTGGAGTCAGCAC
>CM060328.1:23074636-23077136 GCA_030674155.1 Stramonita haemastoma
TTGTTACATGGTAATTTATATGGAAGCATTTCAAGAAGTGTTAAGATTATATGCCTATGGGCACAACTTTTTCTGAAATTCAGTACGATACATGATTGATGCACATGTAGGCATAGCCATTGATATTGATTGATTTAATATCAATAAATATAAATATAGCTGATTGATTTAGAAGTAATATCATTGTACTAATACTATACATACAACTTTTTTCCCCCAAATGTAAAGTTGCAACTAATGTACATGTATATATAACACACATGACTAATTTTACATATATGAAATATATATACATTGCCGTTGATATTAATTTATTATGAATAGTGCCTTGTGTTGTTGGAAGTTTGGCACAGAAATGTAAGCAAATTTACTACATAATGTTCTACTTGTTCATATTTTTTTGTAACTTTGTTATGAAATAAAGTGATATGTTTTTTTCTCAGGATACAATTATATTTTATAAATTTATTATCTCCATATTTTGTTACATGGGATGTACTGAAACACCCTAAGAAATTATTCAGGTTTGAGAGAAAGAGTCAATAAAGTTTATGCAATTACAGCATACAGTTTTGTTTTTAGGTAGGAAAGTTGTGATGATGTTGTTCAAAATAGCCTTGACTTCCAAGCCAACAGGTAATATGATTGAAGTTAACATTTTTGGGGGGTGGGGGGGAGAGTATTTTTGTTTTTGGTTGCCGAGGAGGAAAGGGAGGGGGAGGGTGTGTGTGAATCATTTGATTTTATGTATTGTGGATTTTAGGTCATAGTGCAATGCAAATTCAGAAAATACTTGATGACAATCTACATGTGATTTTTGGGTTGTTTTGCTTGTTTGTTGTTGTTTGTTTTGTTTTATTTTGCTGTTAAGGATTGATTTTTAGCAAGTGTATTCCTTTTACCACAGGGAACATAGGAATTTTCCACACACAAAATTGAAATCAGTATAATATATATTTCCTTTGGCAGTCAACTAGATTGCTTTTGGCCGACCAAAATTAATGAATTCTCATTTGTTTTTATCTGTACACATTGATTTTATTTTTTAGTCATCAATTGTATCAACCTTGCTTCAACATAAATGGTTTTTAAAATTGTTTGAAAGTATACTTGTTGCTGTTTGATTGCTTGATTTAACTCTTCGAGTGCACTGTAACTAACTTACTTGTTGCTATTTTATCAATGTTGTTTTGGGTGAAGTGTGCAGTTTGTTTCATGTAAAGCAGCACTATTTATCACTGAAGATCAGGGAATTGCAGTGAGTCCTTTTGAAAGCTTTATCTAAAAGTTATGACTATGCATAGATCTCTAAGTATGATGTTGCATGACCAAGTGTGTAAAGATAAATCCAGTCTATCATTATAATGTTCTCCATAAACTGATATTGATGATTTTTTTGGTTTGTTTTGTATTGTTCCTTGGCAAGAACTCCAAGGTTTACCAGTGAGCAGAGTGATTTATGCTTCTGTGGCCCTTTTTGTCCACCATTATGGTAGCCAATTCCGACTTCCAGATGATGTCTAAAGAAAACACCAGTGTGCTTGTGTTTTGGTTTTTAAATCATTTTTTGTTATTGTCCGTTCATACCACTACAGCACAAATGACCTACACTTTCGAAAGGCAGAATGGGTTTTAATGTGTGCACAATATGTTCTGTGTGCATTTACACACTTAGCCTTGGTTTGCAGCCTTACCCAAAGGACTTTTGGGGAAATGGAATCAGTGTGGATGTTAACTTGGGTGGGTGTGTGTGTGTGTGTGTGTGTGGGGGGGGGGGGTGATCCCCTTGAATGAGTGTCTTGGTGGTAGCTCAAATCCAGGCTTGGTCTGGGACATCAAATCACTCTAACCACTAGGCTACTGTAACCCCTCCCCCCCCCCCCCCCCCTCCAATAATCATGAATAAAACGCATATTAAAAGTAATACCCAACTATGATTCTTTATCTGTTTAATTGATACTTGCACAAATTTCTTTGTAGGCAGCATCAATTTTTTTTTTAAAAACCACAAACTGAATGGACATTGTATAGAAACAATTTTCTTACTGTAGAAGCCTACTAGGGAAGGTGTTGTTTTAGTTTTTTCGTTTCAATTTCTTTCACATGCATTTATTTGTGCAATACGTTACGTGACAGTGTTTTACTGAGGACAATTGTACAGTGTTGTATCATTTACAGTATTGGTTTGTTATGTTATCGCACAGGGCTAGCCTACTACTGCGGACTGCAAAATTGAAAACAGCTCCATTCTGGCACCACATGAGAAATCAAGACTTTCTAAATTCAAGATTTTTATTTTTATTATTTCATGCAAAAAAAACCCCAACCAAACCCTGGGGTATTATTGAGGAAAAAGTAAGAGGAGGAAAAACAAGTGCAGGTACTACCAACTTCTTAATCATTTTGAAAATGATTTATCAAACATTTAATAAAAAAAAAATTGAAATGAAAATAAACCCTGGGGTACATGAAATCTATCAACATGACAATCTTTAACGGT
>CM060328.1:23084636-23087136 GCA_030674155.1 Stramonita haemastoma
ACAGACAGACAGACAAACAGACAGACAGACAGAACCGCACAAAAAAGAAGAACAGAGTCGCACGCTGCTCGCTGCTGGTTGGCTGGTTCGTGATTTTCTTCCCTTTGAGAGCTAGCCTATGTCAACAGTTCCAGTGTCTGCGGAACCAGTGATACCTGTCAGAGGAGCAGTGTTGCATGTCTGGCTGATTGGTTTTGTTCCTCCTAACAAGGATAGATTTGTGCGCAACCAATCAGTGGTAGTGGTGGCACCTTTCCACTTTTGTTTGGGACTTTTGTTTATAGTTGTTGTTGTTGTTTGTTTGGTTGGTTTGGTCACACTACCCTTTCTAGTAAGCAGTGATGATGGTAGGTATAAGTTTGACTTTCTCATCTTTTTTTAATTTTTTTTTTTTAGCAGATGCTGCCAAATATTTATCAAGTTTTTTTTTTTTTTTTTTTTTTAGCAGATTCTGCCTAATATTTATCAAGTTTATACAATACTGATTTTTATTTGTTTTGAATAAGAATTCATTGATTTCCTAGTGATATAAGACAAACAATATTTTCGAAAAATAGATTTATTTTTCTTCCGTTCCTCAGTCTCATCCTTCAGATGAAAGTATAAACCGAGGTCCCGTGTGCGAACGCACCCAGAACATCTTGAGCACACGTTAAAATCAGTTCCGCTTTTCGGAAGAGTAGGCCATTGTGTGCCAGTGGGAACGGATGACAGAATTGATAAAATTGCATACACACAGGGATTGGATGTAAAGAAAAATAAAAGCACATGTATACTTATTCCATTATCCTCGAAATATTTTTTAATACATAATTATAGGCGCCTGCCTAGAAAGCGAAAAGTCCGGGTCGGAGTGTGCGGTGATTTGAATCTCGTTTGGGCCAAAAACTTCTCCCCACCATCAGACCATGAATGGTGGTCTGGGCGCTAGTTTTTTCGGATGAGACGATAAACCGAGGTCCCATGTGTTACACATAATTATTTAGCGCACGTAAAAGAACCCACGGCAACAAGGCAAAATTGTGTAGAAAAAAGCCACTATGGTAGGGAAACATGTACAGTTGCAGAGAGGAAAAAGAAAAAAAAATGAGTAGGCGCTGCACTTGTGGCGACGCGCTCTCCATGGGGAGAGCAGCCCGAATTTCACGCAGAGGAATCTGCTGTGACATAAAGTGGTATATAAAAAAAACCTTACCAATGAAGATAATGATAGTGACGATTGCAGCGGTTATCATACTGCCAGAAACAGAAGTAAGAACAGGAGAGAAAATGGAGGAGGGAGAGGGGGGGGGGGGGGGGGAGAAGAAGAAGAAGAAGAAGAAGAAGAAGAAGAAGAAGAAGAAGAAGAAGAAAGAAGAAGAAGAAGAAGATGATGATGATGATGATGATGATGATGATGATGATGATGAGATGATGAGGAGGAGGAGGGATGATGATGATGATGATGGTGACGACGACGACGATGATGATGACGACGTCGACAAAGACGATGATGATGACAACGACGATGATGATGATGACGTCGACAACGACGACGACGACAACGATGACAATGACGACGGCAATGACGACGACGATGAGAATGTTGACGACGACGACAATGTTGACGACGACGACGACGACGACAACGACGATGATGATGATGGGTGAATTCCCGCACGACGGTAGGTAAGGTGGTGAAATCGTGCCAGCTTTTCCTCTCGAACGCAGACCAAAATCCTAGCAATGATGGCGTGCCAGACTCTGCTGCTGCTTCCTCCTGCTGCTGCTGCTGGTGCTTTTTCCTGGCACGACCTGCTTCGCGTTCAGACCACCAGACCGGACGCATTTTCAGAACGTGTACCCGGGATGCAAGAGTTCCCCCGAAGAGCCAGAAGACATGTCCTACCCTCGTTGCAACCTGTCCTCATGGCTGCAAGACGTTGTTCACTCACAGCCCTCCTCCTCGTCGTCGTCGTCGTCGTCGTCGTCGTCGTCGTCGTCGTCATCGTCTTCATCATCTTCCTCCTCCTCCTCCTCCTCCTCATCTCCTCCTCCTCCTCCCCGCATTCAGCAACTTCGTTGTCAACACCAGCAGTTTGACCGAATGCTTTAACAAGTCTTCTAACATCACCGTGCACTCCACTCTGAATGGTTACATCACGTACGATGCCGTGTACCCTTGTGACAGTTACACGGCCGACTGCTGGGGGACGCCTCTTTCTTGCGTGATCTACCTCTCGGGACCTCCGGGGACTATTTACCGCATCTCCTCTGTGCGTAGGGTCGCGAGCATCGTTCGTCTCTGGACTCGCATCGCTGATGGTCATCAGGATGGGGCGAACGGACATCTGTATTCCTTTAACCTGGACACGACTGCGGCCAGCAAGATGACGTTTGCGCTGTCGTTTAACGGGGCGGCTGGTGCCGTGACGTTCGCTTTCCTCTTTCATCTGATGCTGGAATGTGAAGGGCAGCTTTTAGTGACGTGTCTCTCGCCTAGCAAAGGTGAGTCGGCTAT
>CM060328.1:23092136-23102136 GCA_030674155.1 Stramonita haemastoma
ATGAGATGTAAAGTAGTAATTATTATTGTACAGGGTTTTGTTGTGTAGTTAGGGTTTGGATTGGATGGGGTGTAGTAGTGTTGACCGTTTTTTATAACTGTTGTGGTTGTGGGTTTTTTGTTTTTGGTTGTAGTCGAAAGCATTATATTTATGGTGGGTATGTCGAGATGTCGTGTGATGTGTGTGTGTGTGTGTTGTGTGTGTGTGTGTGTGTGTGTGTGTGTGTGTGTGTGTGTGTGTGTGTGTGTGTGTGTGTGTGTGTGTGTGTGTGTGTGAAAATCAGTCAGATTTTTATTTCCGGATGGTACATTGAATAAGTATTAATTTCCTTTTTTTCTTCAAGTCATAGATCTGGGGAAAAAAATCACTTCCTCAATATTATTTAACTAACATGGTTACGGCAACTTTAAAGGTAAAATGTGTGTGCGTGCGTGTGTGCATGCGTGAGTGTTGTGGTGTGTGTGTGTGTGTGTGTTGTGTGTGTGGTGTGTGTGTGTGTGTGTGTGTGTGTTGTGTGTGTGTGTGTGTGTGTGTGTGTGTGTGTGTGTGTGTTGTGTGTGTGTGTGTGCGTGGTGGTGTGTTGTGTGTTGCGTTCTGGTGTGTGCGCGCGCGTGCATTTGTGTTTTGAAAAGTTGGCACAAAAGTCACTGACATTGTTTCCAAGCACTGCGCAGCCTTACAAAGAAGTTGATGATTAAAACATTGCTATTCAGAGAGGTTTCTGGTGAAGATCAACGTCAATATATCTCTGTGAGGATTGTTTATTAAACGCATCGCCCCCCCACCTACCCACTAGTACCCCAATAAATGAATACATTTTCCTCTGAAGCCCGAGTACGGCTGCCTGTATGACGAACTACTTGAAAACAGTCTACACTCAAACTTCTTTAATTCATTGTGCAGTATCAATCTCACGGTGATTCCCAGTGGGGATGAGTCAGGATGCACATTCTGGGTGATCTCTAGAGTGTTAAGCTGGGGGAACGCACAACAATAATTAGCAACACCAACAACAGTACATCAAATATTTCTCTTTTTGAACATAACGGGTACCTAGAATACCTTTTCTTCTTTGTTTTTTTTTTTTGCACTGTAAGCACATTTGCTTATGCACTACATCAAATACCTTTCAGATCCAATAGTAAATGATAATTTATAGTAACACCTTAAAAGAAATGTAAGTAGGCTAAGGGAGGGGGGGGGGGGGGGATGGTGGTAGCCTAGTGGACGAACAGTTGTGCTTGTGATCTGACGGCCCGGAATCGAGACTCTGCCAGAGTGCCTGATTTAGGGAATCTTTCTCTCGAGTTAACATCAGTGCTGACTCCACTTTCCCCCAAAAGTCCTTCTGATAATACTATAAACCGAGGTCCCGTGTGAAAACGCACGCAGAACATCTTGAGGACTCGTTAAAATGATAATAAAAAAGCCATTTTGTGACTGTAGGAATTGATGACATTAAAAAAAAAAACCCAGACAGATGCGCACGGTTGTCGTGTTTTAACACTATCTCCGAAGTCGGTTTGGGGTTACTTTAATGGTGGATAAAAAACAAAACAACGCCGGTCGCATACGCAAAATCTCACCATTGGTGAACCTGTGAGCCGATGAAAAACAAAAAGGTAAAGGTGTCCCACAACCTGTGTGGTCGTAGGAAAGCAAGGCGTCAGAGACCTCAGCTTCTCTAGGGGCCAGCATGTTGAGAGCGGCGCCCATCTCCTCTCCCTCGCTGCTTTACTTTCCCTGACCCTAAAGAGGGCAGGTGCCCATTAGTTTTACAGCTGGGTGAACCGGGGGGAACTGTACTGTAGCCAAGGCGCACAAGCGGTCACCCATCCAATTGGCAACCACGCTCGACGCTGCTTAACATTGACTGGGGGGAAAGCGAGCGCTCTGACCACTGAGCTATCCCATCCCCCGAAAGAAAAAAAAAAAAAAAAAAAAAAAAAACCGAAAAAAAAATCTTTAAAAAAAAGTTAATGATACTCATAATATAACACTTCCCTCCCCCCCCCCCCCCCCGCCCTCCCCCCTCCCCCACCCTTACAAAATGTTTTGTCACAGGTATCAGAACACCTGGCTGTGGTCAGACGACACGCTAGCCGTGTACCTGCCTCTCACTTTCGCCAAAGTGAAACCCCCCTACTGCGCCGCTCTCAAGGGCAGCAAACTGACCCTGGTGTCCTGCGACAAGAAACTGAAGGCCGCCTTCTTGTGCGAAACGGACTTCACCCCAGAACACACCTCCAACGACACCGGGGTCTTCCTCACTTCCCCAGGCGCCTGGAGCAGAGAGGAGGACATGACAGTATGCCGGCAAGGCCACATGGCCCATACCTTCCTCGCCTGCGATGTCTCCACCAACTGCTCGGCGGCAAACCAGGCCGAGATTTCTGCCTGCAGCCGCGAGTTCTCTCCCTGATTCCCTTCTTCACGTGCAGAAACCTGATAGATCACGTGCCCTACACGCTGGTGTGTGACTTCCGGTCTGACTGTTGTGACGGTAGTGATGAAGATTTCTGCCAGTTTCCTGTTTGTCAGAGTTCCAGCCAGTATCAGTGTGCTGATGGTAGGCAGGTGAGTTTTGGGGGTGTTTTTAACCTTTTGAAGTGTGTGTGTGTGTGTGGTGTGTGTGTGTGTGTGTGTGTTGTGTGTTGTGTGTTGTGTGTGTGTGTGTGTGTGTGTGTGTGTGTGTTGTGTGTTGTGTGTGTGTGTGTATGTGTGTGTGTTGTGTGTTGTGTATGTGTGTGTGTGTGTGTATAGTGTGTTGTGTATGTGTGTGTGTGTGTGTGTGCGTGTGCGTGTGCGTGTGTGTGTGTATAAATAATATTGTTAGTACTTTGCCTCAACACAACAGCTTGAGGACAATTCTTTTTTTAAAAAAAAATCATGCTGCACTGATGTCATGTTCAGACATCATTGCTGAACTCAGAATGCGGCTACCTTCACGGTAGGAAAAAAAAAACTGGCCACACACATACACACAAAATTTCACAATTGATGAACCTCGCAGCTCTTATCAGAAGAACAAAAAAAACAATGATAACAGAATCACTAGCTTTAAACATTGGTATCAATCCCCCCACAGTGCATCCCACTTTTGACATTGGTATCAATCCCCTATACAGTGCATCCCCCTTTTGACATTGGTATCAATCCCCCACAGTGCATCCCACTTTTGACATTGGTATCAATCCCACACAGTGTGCATCCCACTTTTGACATTGGTATCAATCCCACACAGTGTGCATCCCACTTTTGACATTGGTACCAATCCCCCCACAGTGCATCCCACTTTTGACATTGGTATCACTCCCCCCACAGTGCATCCCACTTTTGACATTGGTATCAATCCCACACAGTGTGCATCCCACTTTTGACATTGGTATCACTCCCACACAGTGTGCATCCCACTTTTGACATTGGTATCAATCCCCCCACAGTGCATCCCACTTTTGACATTGGTATCACTCCCCCCACAGTGCATCCCACTTTTGACATTGGTATCACTCCCCCCACAGTGCATCCCACTTTTGACATTGGTATCACTCCCCCACAGTGCATCCCACTTTTGACATTGGTATCACTCCCCCCACAGTGCATCCCACTTTTGACATTGGTATCACTCCCCCCACAGTGCATCCCACTTTTGACATTGGTATCACTCCCCCCAGTGCATCCCACTTTTGACATTGGTATCAATCCCACACAGTGCATCCCACTTTTGACATTGGTATCACTCCCCCCACAGTGCATCCCACTTTTGACATTGGTATCACTCCCCCACAGTGCATCCACCGCGGCCTAGTCTGCGACAAACGCAGCTCTTATCAGAAGAACAAAAAAACCCACAAAACCAATGGTAACAAAATCACTAACTTTTGACATTGGTATCAACCCTCCACAGCGCACGCCCCACGCCCTAGTCTGCCACAAAGGCAGCTCTTATCAGAAAAACACACACACAAAAACCCCAATGATAACAAAATCACTAACTTTTGACATTGGTATCAATCCCCCACAGTGCACGCCCCACGCCCTAGTCTGCCACAAAGGCAGCTCTTATCAGAAAAACAACCCAAAAAAACCCCAATGATAACAAAATCACTAACTTTTGACATTGGTATCAATCCCCCAACAGTGCATCCCCACGGCTTGGTGTGCGACAAACGCAGCGACTGTGTGGACGGCAGTGACGAGGTGAAGTGCTGGGATACCCTGTCCCCTACAGAGCTGTGGGCCAACACCTTGGAGCCCCTGCCAAGGCAGACTTCGGGAACGATGGCAATTTCCACGTCACTCGGCTACCCTCCTTCACCTGCCCCGAGACCCATTTTCAGTGTCCAGGTAATTGATAGGACTTGAACCTAGGTGTGGAAACAGCATGGCTAATGAAAGACCTTGGGGACGGGATAGCTCAGCCGTTAAAAAAGTTAAAGTCTGTCCTGAGCCTAAGACTCATCAGGCCGGTGCTTATCCCGGTTTCTGCCCAGCCGTTAGAGCACTTGCTGTCCCCAAGCTAAGGTTAAGCAGCATTGAGTGTGGTTACCTGTTGGATGGGCGACCATTTGCGCGTCTTGGCTTCAGTAGTGTCTCTCCATTCACCCAGCTGTAGATGGGTACCTGCCCTCTTTAGGGTCGGGGAAAGTAAAGCAGTGAGGGAGAGGAGATGAGCGCCGCCCTCAATATGCTGGCCCCTAGAGAGGCTGAGGAATGATGCCTCGGTCCCCTACGACCACGTAGGTTACAGGACACCTTTACCTTCTGTCTAATGAAAGACCTTAGGGATAAAAGGTAAGGGATTTGTTTTTGCACAGGCATTGACTATCAGGATAAAAAGGAGGTGATTTGAGTTACCAACATCCATCACTGTTGTCATGTGTTGGGTAGGTAAAGGTAAAGGTATTCCCATAAACTACGTGGTCGTTGGGAAACAAGGTATCAGAGACCTCAGCTGCTCTAGAAGGCTAGCATCTTGAGGGTAAGCACCCATATCCTCTCCCTCACCGTTTCATTTTCCCAGACCCTAAAGAGGGTAGGTACCCATTTACTGCTGGGTGAACTGAGGAATTGTACTGAAGCCAAGGCGCGCGAACAGTCACCCATCCACTTGGTAACCACGCTCGATGCTTCTTAACCTTAGCTTAGAGAAAACAAGCACTCTGACCACTGAGCTATCCCGTCCCGTCATGTCTTAGGTACAGCACAGATAACTGATGTGATGAGAGAGGAAAGTTTTATGACAAGTCGCATTCTCTGTTATCAGATACCATGAATGTAAACTGTTGGTGACAAAATAGGAGGTAGAAAATCATGCAGTGCACCCTGATAATATGCATGACATGGGACGATGTTTTTAAATGTAGCTGTTAGAATAGTTTAAAGGATAAAAAGGAGAAGGGTAAAAAAAAAGAGAAAATGAGAAAGAAAAAAGACTGTGAAGTATTATGTTCAAATCCTGAATAAAGCAAACATCTCTACTTCGATTGATTTTGAAATAATGTCAGTGATTCTTTTACAGTGACCACGAGTGTTTTGTTCACAACATGCCTAGTTCTGATAGAATGATACAGACCAAGAGAACATGCAGGAGACACATTC
The DNA here is from genome assembly GCA_030674155.1 of Stramonita haemastoma. Lineage (NCBI taxonomy): Eukaryota > Metazoa > Mollusca > Gastropoda > Neogastropoda > Muricidae > Stramonita > Stramonita haemastoma. The sequence continues at coordinate 23,097,738 of CM060328.1, forward strand.
CGTTTAATAGGGTATCATCATACATATAAAATGGCCAGGTAAAGGTGTCCCATAACCTATGTGGTCGTAGGGGAGTGAGGCATCAGAGACCTCAGCTTCTCTAGGGGCCAGCATATTGAGGGCGGCGCCCATCTCCTCTCCCTCGCTTCTTTACCTTCCATGACCATAAAGATGGCAGGCAGCTGGGTGAACTGGAGACTATACTGAAATCAAGGCACGCAAACGGTCATCCATCCCCTTGATAATCACGCTCGATGCTGCTTAACCTTGGCTGGGGGAAAGCGAGTGCTCTGACCACTGAGCTATTCCCTCCCCATTGTACATATGCAATCAGTAAAAGATGAAAGGGTGCTCTGTCCAACACAGTACATACAGCCCAAATCTATTCTGACTAATAAATTATAGTTATTTATTGAATGAATAGACAGTACCTATGCACACTGGTATGATAGAGGAAGTTAAGCCATCATCATGTTGTTTTTTTGTTTGTTTGTTTTTAAATATTTTTTTTAATTTTCAAATAATGTACATAACCCAGTATAATGCAAGCATCAATCCACAAATGTGACGCTCCACCACATAATGAGACGGAGTGCACATGAGGTCAATTTTTAGTTATTGACATGCTATTAATGTGCAATAAAGTGGCTATCAAATACAAAAAACAGATTGAAAATCGGACAATTCTGTGCAAAGTTATTACAAGTTGAAATGATAGACTACAGGAAGTGGCAAAATGAGAAACGGACAAGTTTATTTTCGTAACACGTTGTCAGAATGAGGGCTTGGGTATTTTCAAAACACATTTAAAAGCAAAAGGGATAAAAATTATGCCTTGATATTTCATTATAAGGTAGGTAAACGGATATAGTTTAATAATTAATTAAAATCTCAAAATTGATGACTTGACCCCTACCTGCCTTTAATGGCTCCTAGAGCAAAATTGGGTAATGTGCTAAGCGACTCATTTCGTGGCGGAGCGTCACAAATGATTCATATCAAAGTTTGTGAAGAAAAAAAATTAAGAAGGATAAGATTGCAAACTGATACACAACCTACTAGCATATGTTTTAGATAGCGTATGAACTTGAAAGGTCATACATACATATACAATCATGTACATGCATGCATACAAACAAAAGTACCCAAGCATATAGACATATTGAAGCATACATATGCCTACATATACCTAACCTCCAAATGCAAAACTGACATAACATTGTTTAAAGACAAAACCAACAACAACAACAACAAGCAAAAAACAAACAAACAAAACCAACAACAACAAACAACAACAACAACAACAACAACAACAACAACAACAAAAAACACAAAACATAAACAAAAAACAACAAACAAACAAACAAACCACACACACACACCACCGCGATTAAATTGCTCAGCTGAATAAACAGATTTTACCTTTCAGACCGACTCATCCAGCAGTAGTACAGTTTGCTCTAATCTAACAGAGGTAGATATGTACACCATTGTGCAGCGAAACTAAAAAAAGACATTTCCATAGATGCAACACATTTTTCAACCTCATATCTTGATTTTAGTTGTCGCGTAAATATTTCAAACGAAGGCCAATTCTTTTGGCATCTGCATTTATATATGTGAAATTTGGCGAGCAGCAGTATTACATCAAAAATCTTGTCAGATTTAAAGTTGCTACTGCATCCAAAAAGAACAATGCTCTCGTTGAGCAGCATTAATATTATTTTGGAATTCTTGCCAGAATTCGTTTTACAATAGGACAGTACCAAAAAATATGTTGAATACTTTCTTTTTCCATATGACAAAAGGAACAATTAATTGATTCTTCAATACCCATGCTTTGTAAAATGACATTTGTTGCTATTATTCTGTGTACAATTCTTATCTGAAACCACTTTAGTCTTACATCTTGAATTTGCCTAATTTTTCTAAATACTTGTGACCATACAACATTTTGATGCAATCTTTCATTCCACTTCATACTATAAGCTGGGTCAGTAGTGTTTTTAGTCAGTAACTCATAGTACAGCATCGCTCCCCTTGGCACAGAGCAGATTACAGTCATTAATTTGTTCCTTTCATTTTCATCAGAGCACATAATTTCGAGCCGTCATCATGTTGGTATTCCTGTTTGAAGGTTTCGTAAATAATAGCAGTGTGCATAGTTTATCTAATATTGATAAAGTATAGCACATAAATACTGAGACACGTCGTATTTCTAGATTTGCAAATTTTAGACCTTATCCATTCTGAAATACATATCCATCTCTTGGATTCAAATTTTTCTCCACATAGAATGTGCGCCAGTATAGTATCATTACTGCTTTCAGATGGCGGTTACTGCCTACCTGTCTACATCAGGTGCAATGAATTTCTCGACTGTCCTGGTCAAGAAGACGAGGTGGACTGTGACCACTACACCTGCCCTGGCTTCTACCGCTGTCGGAACTCTAAGATCTGTGTTCACGAGCAGCATCTCTGTGACGGAGTGTTCCAGTGTCCGCAGCATGACGACGAATGGCTGTGCAACTTCACCTGTCCTGACAGCTGTCACTGCTATGGGCATGCTTTCATTTGCTCTGATTCCTTCACGGCCGGTGATTACCCCCAGTTGCGGTATGTGGATGCCAGTGGTACAGGTATGACGCCTGAAGAGTTTGTGAATAACACCAAACTGGTTCACCTGAGTCTTAGCAGCTGTGGGGTTTCCAAACTGACGAATATAGACTTTCCAAATCTGCAGGCTTTGGATCTTAGTTTCAATGATATTGGAGAGTTAGAGAGGACTCATTTTCTTGGGATGAAGAACTTGTTATTCTTATCTCTAGCTAATAATGCCTACCTGTCGTATAGTTCGTTTATTCACTCTAATTTGACGTTTTCCAATCTCATCTATCTTAATCTGTTTGGTATTGACATAACAGCAGATAGTAACATGTTATTCAACGTTATTCCAAAGGTTAAGTACCTCAACATATCAAACACTGGACTTACAACACTGACCAAGACAGGATTCCAGCTTGTGAGTCATTTGAGGGAACTTGACCTGCGTGGTTGTCCAATAGAAACATTCTTCCCTGGTGTGTTTCAGGGTCTGAATCGACTGCTAATAGTCTATGCTGACAATTACAAATTTTGCTGCCCGGCAGTGTTACCCTCAAGAACGGATTCTGCAAACTGCCATGCACCTGCTGACAAAATGTCATCCTGTGATGCTCTCCTGAAGAAGGACATCTTTCGAGTTTGTTTTTCGTTGTACGCCATCCTGGCTTTGACAGGGAACGCTGGGAGCTTCATATACCATGTCTGGTTCAGGAAAGGCACTGTAAAACTGGCCCACGACATTTTCATCATGCATCTCACGGTTGCGGATTTCTTGATGGGCGTTTGTCTAGCCATGATTGGGTTAACTGATAGATTGTACTACGGGGACTACTTATGGCACGAGGTAGAGTGGAGGAACAGCAAAGCCTGTAAGTTGGCGGGTTTTCTGTCTCTGGCGTCCGGTGAAGTTTCCGTTTTTTTGATGTGTCTCATCACTCTGGAGCGGGTTCTGGTCATGGGCTTTCCGCACAGAAGTCTTCGTTTCAGCCGCCTGTCCGCCCACACGGCTGCCCTCACAGCCTGGCTGGCTGGTCTGACACTGGCTCTGATACCCCTCCTCCCTGCCACCTCACACTGGCGCTTCTACAGTCAGACAGGCATCTGCATCCCCCTGCCCCTGCCTGTGAAACAGTACGACGGCAGCGATTACGCTTTCAGCGTTCTCATCATCACCAACTTCAGCTTGCTTTTGTTGGTTGCTGCGGGTCAGCTTCTGGTTCACTGGACGATTCGAGCGAACGCGGTCAGTTCCAACACTTGTGAAGAAAAAGCCACAGACGCTGTCATTGCTTGGCAGTTGTTGGCTGTGGTCATGGTAAGTGTCATCAGCTGGTTTTCTGTCGGTCTGCTGGGGATAGCAGCTCGATGTGGAGTCTTCGTTTCTGCGGACATCAAAGTGGACATCGCCATCTTTCTCCTGCCTCTCCCCTCTGCCTTGAATCCTTGTCTCCACACTGTGAAAGTGGTGATGGAAAGACGACGGAAGATGGCTAGCTCCGGTAAATACCGACCTAAGAGTCAAAGCGTGTCCCTGAAGAAGAGGTCTAAGACAGCAGAACACACCTACAGCAAGGAGGAGGCATTGCAGCTGTTCAAAACATTTTGGGAAGATGGACTTCTAAGTCCGCAACAAATTCGGCAGAAAATGTTGAACTCTTCTGAAGGGTAGATCTTGTCCTATTTGCATTAAAAAAAATTGCCTGTTTATATATTTTTTTCTTTTTTCGTCCTATTTTTTGCCTTTATTGTTGTTTTTTTTCTGTGTAGTAGTCTTTTTATCTAGCTTCTGTTATTT
>CM060328.1:23107136-23112136 GCA_030674155.1 Stramonita haemastoma
TCCTTCGGATAAGACTATAAACCGAGGCCCCGTGTGCGAACGCACGCAGAACATCTTGCGCACACGTTAAATCCTGTTCCGCTTTTCGTAAGAGTAGGCCATTGTGTGCCGTTGGGAACAGATGACAAGGTTTGCAAAACTGCATACACACGGGGACTGGCTGTAAAATAGCACACGTATGCTTATTCCATTCACCTTGATATAAAAGAACAAACAAATAAATAAATAAAATGCTTCACACTCTCCACAGAGTCGATGCAGAGGGCAACAGCACTGGCCATCAGTTAAATGCCAAAAGACCAAAGTGATGCACATTCATGGCTCAGTCACCCCTCAGAATATCGAAGTCAATGGAACGGGTCTGGAAAACGTTCAAAATTTCAAAAATTTAGGCTTTGTGAAAGAGAATAATGGCTCCTGTCCACAAGACATCAATGCTGGAATCAATAAATAATGGCCAAGCAAAAGACGATCAGTCAAACAACGCTTGGAAAGGCAAAAGCATAGGCCTACCTAGATATCTGAAAAATTAGAATTGTCCAAAACACTGATCTTTCCTGTATTGCGCTAGGGGAAAGCCAGGACACCTCAACAAAATTAATTGGAAAGAGACAAATTTAATCAACACAGCCGAAATGTGGTTTTACAAGGGACTTCATGGTCAAACAGAAGAACAATTAATGAAAGCAGTCTTAACGAACGTTCAGTACAAAGACGAATATTGGCTGAAATTGATAGAGCGCAGATTGAGACACACAGTTTTTCTATGTACATAAAACATCCTTCTTAGCTAGAGAAAAATTTGCGGCTACCTTAGTGGTGAATTATGTAGTCAGCAGCTTTTACGCAAAGTAACTGCCATTTTGGCCGACCCCTCCAACGCTTTGTTTTCAGAATTTCAATTGTTGCCTTCAGGACGCTGTTTTCAATGCCACAACAGCAAAACAAACAGAAAAAAGAAATTCCTTTGTGCCAGTAGCTATCCTAGTTCTAAACTCATAATAACACTGACTGTTTTTTTTCCCACTTCTTTGAATTACTTACCTGATTGCCACTGTTATGAATGTAGTCCAGGCATATAGGCGTGCATATGCATGCTTAAGTACTCATAGAATAAGTATGTTTTATTTTTGGCTTTATTGATTTTTTGAACATCTTGTAAATTCATATGTTTTTCTAGCCAATGGTTTTAAAACATTGCATTCATTGGTGTGTGTGTGTGTGTGTGTGTGTGTGTGTGTGTGTGTGTGTGTGTGTGTGTGTGTGTGTGTGTGTGTGTGTGTGTGTGTGTGTGTGTGTGTGTGTGTGTGTGTGTGTGCATACATGTATACGTGCGTGTGCGAGTGCGTGCGTACAATGCGTGAATAATAGTGATCATGTCTTTTCTAGTAAATGGTTTTAATAACATCGTATCCATACGTTGGTGTGATTGTATGTGTGCGTTTGCGTGTGTGCGTGCGCGCTCGCGCGTACGAGTGTGAGTGTTTGTGACATTTTTATTTGAAGCTATCATATAATGTTTGAACAAATAAGAAATGTAGATATTTTGTGTCTTTGATTATGATTCGTATCAATATGCCTGTCAGTATTGTAATTGTAATTGTCCTTCAGGATGATTAAAGTGTTTTTGACTTGACTTGAATTGAGTAAACGGTGGCATTGGCAAACAATTATCATCATTAGTAAACCTCAGACTTCTACATCTAGCCGAGGAACGGGGGAGATGGGGGATTGGGGGAGTTAGGAGGGGGGGGGAGGAGTAAGGCGGACTGGCCTGTTTCAAGGTTCTGAAAGCATTCGCACAAAATAGTTAGAATCTTTTATTCATTTGAAACTTGCCGCCAGGCCTTTTAGCGTTACAGGCAGTTGCATCGTTATAGAAGATGGATTGCTTCCATTGTTTCATCATCAATGGCTTTTATCACAGACCTGATTTAGGAGGCAGTTGTCATACACAGGGAAAGCAACTATAGGTCTTATATGCAACATATTGTTTATTCATTTAGGACTGTTTTTTTTTGTGCAGGGAAATGTTAAAGTGGAGGTAAATTGATTATGTTAAAACAAGCCCGTCTAGGCCTGCACACACAAACACACAGACACACAGACACAGACACAGAAACACACACGCACACACACACATATTCTCTCTCTCTCTCTCTCTCTCTCCTCTCTCTCTCTCTCTCTCTCTCTCTCTCTCTCTCTCTCTCTCTCTCTCTCTCTCTCTCTCTCTCTCTCTCTCTCTCAAAGCAAATTCAGGAACACTTAATCGAACGGTTTAGATCGAATGATTGCATTTGTGAAATACTTACATACTTATAGAAATTGTGCAAAACAAAATAATTACTTTCAGCTCAAGTTTAATGAGACCAATGGTCATACCAGTCCACAAGTCATGATATTCCTCTTGTGGTTCAAATTATAGGCCAGTCCCAGATCGATCTGAATTTTTCCGAACCCATCGAAAAACTCACACAAAAACATTCACAGTCCTACTTTATTCAAAACAATTCAATAAATAAAAACTAGGGTTTCGTAAAAGTCGTTCCTGTCATACAGGTCCTTCTCAAGTTACTGGTAGCCTCTAGCGCCAAAGAAATAAACATAGATCCAGTGGTCTTCTCTTTGTTGACTTTGAAAAAGCATTTGACGATATTGACCACGCTTTGTTATTTAGCAAAGTATATTTGTACAACTAAATACCAGAAATTATTAATTCTTAACACTTTTTATAAGAAAGGCAATAGGTGGTAGTTGTGAAAAAATAATTGTTAAGAAAGATACTCTAGACATGGGGTACCAAAAGGAGAAAAACTGAGCCCATCGCTGTTTTCAATCGGTGTAAATAACTTAAGCTGTTTTGTCAAATTTAACTGTGAAATGTTTACTGACGACAGAGGTCTGCTATGCTGTTATTCAGACCCCTGTGGCATAAAGCTCAAAGTCCAAGACAGTATTGACAGATTAATAAATTGTTTGGATGCCTATCAAACCAATATGTATTTAATCTTCAAAGAATTTAAGTACAGCAAACAGTGGGATTTGAAATATGTCTTGGACTGGCCAATATTCTTCTTTACATTAGAAATAATTTCATTGTACATTATTTTCCAAAAATAAAATAATTTCTGATAGCAAACTTTAAACTTATGATCTGTAAAATGATCATCACATTATTAAAAACAAAACAAACAACTCAGTTCCCTAAAATGTACACTTTGCTTAGTGTTGTTAGCTCACCATATTCAATGGCAGGAGTTTCCAGGACATATTTTGTTCGTGCCTCGGCTAGAGCTCTCTAAGGTTCACCAATGATGAGGTTTTTGCGTATGCGACCGTTTTTTGCCCACCATGAAGGTTGCCACATTCTGACTTCGGGGGTTAGGCCACAGGGCTGTTTTCATTATACACTGTGGCGAAAGTGGCAATAGTCTTACATGCCCTCAGATTCTATCAGCCATGGTGATACCACACTGAAAAGTTTAGACTCACTCTAAGATGAGTCCAGCGTGGCGAAGTCTATTCCTAGTATGGTAGTAGATTGCATGCTGGGTTTGTGTTAGTTATCCAAACACTGGCTATTGCTGGGCTAATCTAAAGGGGGAAGGTAAGTTTAAGTACGTGGGAGATGTTATCCGTGTGCGCTTTGTACACAACGAAGAAATTCTGTGTATGGTTTCATCTATACACACAATCACACATACAGACATACACACAGGCAAAACACACACACACATACACTTTCACACACACACGCATGCACACAAGTGTACACACTCACGCACACATGCACACATACAGATCATACACGCACGCGCTCACACACACACACAACACACACACATACACACACACACACACACACACACACACACACATACACACACATACACATACACACACACATACACACTTTTTCGTTTCTTTTTCATTTCATTTTTATCGCCCTACCCACCACAAAGGCAATATCATGGCTGTCACACATATTCAATTTCCTCCAACTTCAATAAAATTCATCCCAAGTTGAACATCAACACCAACCATCAATATTCAACACCATCAATCTAAAAAAAGAAAAACACATGATTAAATCACAAAATACATTAATTATCTCAATCTTTTAAGACCCATAAAAAAACCAATACTGTACTGAGAACACCAGCCATTCTGCATTAATTTATCACCCTAGGCTACAAAATAAAAGCATAAAAAAGCAATATGAACACGCACGTCCATGTACGAAAACATAATACAAAAAATGCCACATGGGCAAATACCACAGCAGAATGGACATCCTGTGCCTATCGCAGTGTCTACATTTTCACTATCTGATAGCAGAACATACAATAAAGGATAATGTTTTCGAGTGCAAAGCAAATATTTGTTAAGATTTATCTTGAAAAAACAAGGCAAAGGAAAAGGCAAGTAAAGAAAAAAAAGAATAAGCAGAGCAATATGACAGCAAGGTAAGGAAAAGGACGAGAAACAAAAAGAATAATAGAAAAGGGTACATTTTAGCATATCATTTCCAAAACGGTTGCCTAACCCCAGGGATGATCCAGGGGTGTGCTACGCGCGCGCGCACGCACCACACACACACACTCAACACACACACACCTCACAACACATACACACACTCCACACCACACACACCACACACAACTACACACACACAAACAGCACCACACACAACACACACACACACACACACACACACACACCACACACACACACACCCAACACACATACACAGACACGCACACACGACACACACACCACACACACACACACACACACACAACACACACACAGCACGCACGCACCAGCACGCGCGCGCGCACGAAGACCTGACGTTCATTTGGCAGCAAAAAAGCACTTTTTTATGGCGTTAGCAAGCCCAGGAAAAACCAACACTTAAAAGGACAGGCGTGGGTTTTCTGCAAACTACACTTTTATTGAATAAGGAATTTTATTTTATCTAAAATTTTTTTATTCAGACC
>CM060328.1:23117136-23132136 GCA_030674155.1 Stramonita haemastoma
GTTTATTTTATTTTTTATTTCATGTCACTTGATGTGGGGGCGGAATAGCTAAGTGGTCAGAGCGCAGGCTTTCCCCTAGTCAAGTTAAGCAGCGTCGAGCGTGGTTACCAGTTGGATGGGTGACCAAACGTTTGCGCGCCTTGGCTTCAGTACAGTCCCCGCAGTTCACCCAGCTGTAAATGGGTACCTGCCCTTTTCAGGGTCAGGGAAGGTAAAGCAGCGAGGGAGAGGAGATGGGCACCGCCCTCAATATGCTGGCCCCTAGAGAAGCTGTGGTCTCTGATGCCTGGCTCCCCTACGACCGCGTAGGTTATGGGACACCTTTACCTTTACTTATACCACTTTATGTCACAGCAGATTTCTCTGTGTGAAATTCAGGCTGCTCTCCCCGGGGAGAGCGCGTTGCCGCAAGTGCAGTGCCTACCCATTATTTCTTTTTCTTTTTCCCGTCTGCAGCTGTATTTGTTTTTCCTATCACAGTGACTTTTTTCTACATAATTTTGCAAGGGACAACCCTCTTGTTGCCGTGGGTTTTTTTTTACGTTTACTAAATAATATTGTGTAACACACGAGACCTCGGATTATGGTCTCATACGAAAGACTAGCACCCAGACCACCGCACATGGTCTAATGAATGGGGGAAAAGTTTTGGGCCCAAACGGGATTCGAACCACCGCACTCTTCGACCCTGACTTTTTGCTTTCTAGATAGGCACGTTACCTCTAGATCACCGATCTATGCACAATGTGTGTGTGTGTGTGTGTGTGTGTGTGTGTGTGTGTGTGTGTGTGTGTGTGTGTGTGTGTGTTGTGTGTGTGTGTGTGTGTGTGTGTGTGTGTGTGTGTGAGAGAGAGAGAGAAGAGAGAGAGAGAGAGAGAGAGAGTGGAGGATGAGAGATGGAAGGATGTGTGTGTTTTGTGGTGTGTGTGTGTGTTGTTTTGTGTTGTTGTGTGTTGTGTTGTGTTATGTGTGTTGTGTTATGTGAGTTGTTTTGTGGGGGAGGGGGGGGGAATTAAGGGGTACTTATGAAAAGGACATTTTTTTTGGTTCCTCAGCTAGATCTCTGAGGTTCACCAGTAGTAAGATTTTTGCTTCTGCGACCAATTTTTGGCCAACATTAAGGTAGCCGCATTCCGACTTCGGGGATGATGTCTTAAAAGGACACCAGTGTGCTTGTGGTCCGTTTTATGTTGTCATCCGTTCCTATCAGCACGTACTGGCCTACTCTTCCGAAAGTTGGAACGGGTTCTAACATGTGCGCAAGATGTTCTTCGTGCGTTCGCACACGGGACCTCCGTTTATAGTCCCATGCGAAGGACTTTTTGGGAAGAGAAGTTGGTACTGATGGCAAATCCAGAGGAAAAATCCTCACAAACAAGTGCCTGAGTGGTGGTTCAAACTGTGGCCTGGGCCTTCAGATCGCGAGCTCTACGCTTTGACCACTAGGCGAAATTCCCGCCCCCAGCCTGCAAAAGAGATGATTTATGGTGTCAAAAAAACCCCAATGATTTATAGCGGTCGCCTGAGGGCATCTTAGGTGTTGAAACCCTTTCTCAAGACAGGCATTGATATAGTTACAGTGTGTATGGGTTTTTGCTTTTATTTATTCATTTATTCATTTATTTATTTGTTTGTTTGTTTACTCATGCATTTACTCATTTGTTCGTTTAATACATCTGCTTACTTGTTCACGTGATTTTTACATGATTATAAAGTTGTTGATAATGTGATCGCCGAGGTTTCTTGAACTATTATGTCAGGGAGCTATATTTACTTTATCATTAGAGAGATGATGATGATGATGATGATGATGATGGATGATGATGATGATGATGAATGATGATGATGATGATGATATGCGATGATGAAGGTTGCGTTTGAAAAAAAATCTTTTTGATGGTGTTGTTGATGGTGATTTTGCAATGGTCACGATGCTATCCGTGTGTGGTGGTGGTGGTGTGGTGGTGGTGGTGGTGTGGTGGTGGTGGTGTGTGTGCTGTGGCTGTGCTGTGCTGCGCTGCTGCTGCTGCTGCTGCTGATGATGATGATGATGATGATGATGATTGACGATAACGACGACGACGATGATGATGATAATATTGACTTTTTGTTAATGTCGATAGTATAGTTGATGATTTTGCAGTGCTGCTGCTGCTGCTGCTGCTGCTGCTGCTGCTGCTGCTGCTGCTGCTGCTGCTGCTGCTGCTGCTGCTGCGTGTTCATGATGATGATGATGATGATGATGATGATGATGATGATGATGATGATGATGATGATGATGATGATTACTGCTGCTGCTGCTGCTGCTCCTACCTCTTCTAGTACTACTACTACTACTACTACTACTACTACTACTACTACTACTACTACTACTACTACTACTACTACTACTACTACTACTGCTACTACTACTACTACTGCTGCTGCTGCTGCTGCTGCTGCTGCTGCTGCTGCTGCTGCTGTTACTTCTAGAATTCGATTTCAGACTATGATGCCAAAGCAAGCGTCCACCATACCAAACTTGAATCCATTGGCAGCAATAAAGTAAGTGTATGAAAACAACAACAAACAAGCAAAATAACACATGCACACACACACAACACACACACACACACACACACACACACACACACACCACACACACACACACACACACACACACACACACACACACACACACACACACACACACACACACACACAAAATCCTTCAGATGAGACTATAAACCGAGGCCCCGTGTACGAACGCATGCAGAACATCTTGGGCACACGTTAAACCCTGTTCCGCTTATCGTAAGAGTAGGCAATCGTGTGCCGGTGGGAACAGATGAGAATATTTACAAAACCGCATACACATGGGGACTGGATTAAAAAAAAAACACCCATGAGTACTTATTCCATTATCCTCGATGTGAAAGAATAAAAAATAACATAATAATAATACATTTAATAAACAACGCGCGCCGCACGCCACGCAACCACACACCACCACACACACACACACCACACACACACACACACACACAGCGCGCGCCCACGCGCAAATCAGTTGATTTCTTCACTTTCACCTGCTTTCCAAACGATCATCACTATATTTTTTTCTATCAGTCACACATTGTGTCATTTTTTTATATATACAAACAACCTATATCAAACAGTTTTTTTTGGGGGGGTTGCATTTTCATACAAACAATCTACATCAAACAGAGCTGTTTTTTTGGTTTTGCATTTTCATACAAACAACCTATATCAAACAGACTTTTTTTTTGTTTAGCATTTTCATACAAACAACCTATATCAAACAGGCATTTTTGGGGCTTTGCATTTTCATACAAACAACCTATGTCAAACAGGCTTTTTTTGGTTTTGCATTTCCATACAAACAACCTACATCAAACAGGCTTTTTTTGGTTTTGCATTTTCATACAAACAACCTATATCAAACAGGTTTTTCTTTTGGTTTCCATTCCACGGCTAGTAGCTCCGAGGTCCACTACTACCACTAGTGAGACTTTTTATAAATACATTCGACCCCCACCACCCCCACCCCCCCACCCCATCATGAAGGCAGCCGCATTCCGACATCGGGGATAAACAGTGCAACAACCCCTCAAAAAAAAAACAAAAAAAAAAACCCCAAACCGAGCAGACGATTAAACGGTCATTGAATTTTTTTTTCCTGGTGGATTGTTTCAGACCATTGGTGCTGATCATCAGAAAGAATAGAAAGCAAGCACAGGAAACAGCAGACAGCTGAGAAGTGTACCGCAGATTCCAGCGTCGTCTGCAACACCTCACAGAAGCATGCAGGAAGCACAAGTACTCTCCCCTGTTCCGCCCGCTGCCTCAAAAGTCCCCGAATCGTCAGTGTGGGTGCCTTCTGGCCCGTCATGAACGTCAGTGCCGAATACTGCGCGATAGAGAAAACGGGCTCGGATACTTGGTTCGACCATTTCAGATTCATCCACGCCAAGATGGCCGATTTGGGTATGAACGAGACTCGTAACGCCAGTGACGTGAAACGTGTCGGTTCCTCTTCGTTCGTGACCCGTACCACCGCCTTCTCTCCGCCTACGTGGACAAAATCTTGAGCCCCAACACCATCTTCTGGGTGTTGGGCCGCTACATCGTTCGCAGGTACCGCTCTCACCCTTCCAACATCAGTCTCACCTGCGGGCATGATGTGACTTTCCCTGAGTACATTCATACATCATCCACTCCCAAGAGACTGGTTTTTTCCGTGACGGTCATTTCACGCCTACGCACGATCACTGCTCTCTGTGTAACGTGTCCTACGACTAATCGGCCCCCTTTCGAAACTGTCAACGAAGACATGCCTTATATCCTCGACCTGATCCAGTCTCCTGTGAATTACACCGTCAACTTCGACACGCACACTCTCTTCGACAATACCGAATGGGTGCTCAACAGGATGACGCCCAAGATCAGAACGTGTATGAGCATGAAGGAAGCTTGCGTGCGGCTGTGGAAAAAGTGGCACATTCGCGGGATCATCAGCAAGAGGGAGCCTCTGCCCGTGACTGCCCAGCAAGCGGAGGACATCTCCTCAGGGGATTTTTTCTCTCTGGCTCTCAAGGCCTGGAAGAGGTCGGCACTGACTAAATCGGAGAGACGTCTCCAGAAGGAGGAAGCCTTGAGAGAAGCCTTTTCTCCGTGCCCTTGGAACACAGGAAGAAATTACGAAAACTGCTCTTTCTGGACTTCGAGTTGTTTGGGTTTAATCCCAGTCCTGACACGATATTTCCGAATCGTTCGGTCGAACGTTCTGATGGTAGTAATAACTACAGCTATTTTGATTTAAGTGTGTAGAGTTTTAGTTGTTTTTTTTTTTAGGCTAAACATAAATCAAACCGTATGCATGCACGTAACAACACACATACATACATATGTACGCACGCACGCACACTCACACATACACAACATAAACACGCACGCACGCATATGCCGCGCGTGCACACATACACACACACACCATCGCACGCACGCATGCACGCACGCACGCACGCTCCCACTAGTAAATTAAATCATTTTTGCAATCACTTTCTTTCGTAGACTGTCTTTGAAGATTTTCACTTTGCCATTCAAAAGTCAGACAGAAATGAAAGAAAATTGAACACACAAGCCAGTACCTAACCAGGAAGTCTGGAACATATTTTGCAAAGCCATTTGAGCCCAATCCAGGTTCACGACATAGGGATCTGTTGTTGTTGTTGATGTTGTTGTTGTTGTTGTTGTTGTTGTTGCTGTTGTATGTTCCCCAGCTTAACACTCTGGGAGTCACCCAGAGTGTGCACTCTGACTCCCTCATCCCACCTGGGAATCACCGTGAGACTGAAATTTCACAACGAATGAATAGGGTCCTGGCAGCAACATCTTCCTCCAAAGAAAAACCCAAACAAAATTCGATATTAAAAAACCCTCAAAACAACCACCCCTATCCCCCCCACCCACCCCCCGAAAAAAACAACCCCAAAGCAACCAACCAATCAACCAAAAAAACAACATACACACTTAACAAAACATACACACTAAACAAAACAAAAACCTCCACCAAGCAACAAACAAAACAAAACTAAATTCATGTAGACACACACTGATAAATGGATTTATAAATCAGTCTTCCAGTTATATGTACTTGAAATGTGTGTGTGTAAATATGTATACATTTTCTATTACCTGTGCCGCACTGAAATTAAAAACAAATGCAAACGCGTAATCTGTCATGTGCATGATTATATCATAAGAGAGAAAGAGTCGATAATTCTCTCCTCTCTCTCCTCCTCTCTCTCTCCTCTCTCTCTCTCTCTCTCCCTCTTCTCTCTCTCTCTCTCTCTCTCTCTCTCTCCTCTCTCTCTCTCTCTCTCTCTCTCTCTCTCTCTCTCTCTCCTCTCTCTCTCTCTCTCTCTCTCCTCTCTCTCTCTCCATCTCTCTTCTCTCTCTCATCTCTCTTCTCTCTCTCTCTCTCCTCTCTCTCTCTCTCTCTCTCTCTCCATGCATGCATGCATGCATGCATGCATGCATGCTATGTATGTAGTATGTATGTATGTATGTATGTATGTATGTATGTATGTATGTATGTATGTATGTAGCATGCATGCATGCATGCATGCATGCATGCATGCTATGTATGTATGTATGTATGTATGTATGTATGTATGTATGTAGTATGTATGTATGTATGTATGTATGTATGCAGGCACGCACGCACGCACGCACGCACGCACGCACGTACGCACGCACGCACGCACGTACGCACGCACGCACGCACGTATACGTACGTATGTATGTATGTATGTATGTATGTATGTATGTATGTGTATGTATGTATGTATATACGTGTGTGTGTATGTATGTATGTACGCGTTTGTGTGCGCGTGTGAGTGAGTGTGTGTGTGCGTGTGAATGTGTGTGTATGAATGCATGCACGCATGTATGTATGTATGTATGTATGTATGTATGTATGTATGTATGTATGTATGTATGTATGTATGTATGTATGTATGTATGTATGTATGTATGTATGTATGTATGTAGTACGTGTGTGTGTATGTATGTACTCGTTTGTGTGCGCGTGTGGTGAGTGTGTGTGTATCAATGTGTGTATGTGTATATGTGTATGTGTGTATATACATGCATGCATGCATACATGCATGCATGCATGCATGCTGCATGCATGCATGGAGAAGAGATGAGAGAGAGAGAGAGAGAGAGAAGGAGAGAGAGAGAGAGGAGAGAGAGAGAGAGAGAGAGAGAGAGGAGAGAGAGAGAGAGAGAGAGAGAGAGAGAGAGAGAGAGAGACAAGGCAAGGCAAGGCAAGGCAAGGCAAGGCAAAATTCTTTTATTCGAGGATAATAGATAAGCACTCATGTGCTTTTTTACATCCAGTCCCCTCCCTTTTCAGGGAAAACATCAAGATAAAAAGATACTAAACAGTAAAACTATATGCAGTACCAAACAACATAAAGGAATAAGGACATTATACATAATAAGATAATAAAAATGCACAATTTCAGAAGACGAAAATCAGAAGCCACAATAAAATGATTTTGATCATAAAAGAAAAGAGAAGCGTTAATAGATAAAGAGCAACCAAAGAAACATAATGAAATAAACAACTTAGCAACCAAGAAAAGTCCACCCAAAAATACTTAGCTACAACATTGTTACAACTCATAACAACAAAATGAACTCAGAAGGAACTAAAGATAATACAATGATTATAATGATGACAATAAGAATAATATCAACAATAGTGATAATAGTATGATAATAATACACGTAAAACTCACTCCTACACGTAGGTCACACACACACACACACACACACACACACACACACACACACACACACACACACACACACACACACACACACACACACACACACATACATACATACATACATTCATACATTCATACATTCATACATACATACATACATACATACATACATACATACATACATACATACATACATACATACATACATACAACTCACTCACGCATGCACGCTCGCAGGCAAATGCACATACAAATCACTCACACACACACACACACAAATGCACACACACACATACACACACACACCACACACACACACACACACACACACACACACACACAACACACACACACACACACACACACACACACACACACACACACACACACTTACTCACACTTATATTTATAAGCACATATCCGCAGGCGCACATGTACTTGAGGTGGTAGGTTTTTTGTGTGTTTTTTTTTCTTAAAAAAAAAAAAAAAATTAGTCATAGAAAAAAGAAAAATGATACAAGTCAAACAATCATATCAGGTGACAATATTATCCTTTCTTTTACATTCATACTTCATATAAAAAAGAAGAAACAAAAGCAAGCAGCAAAGTTAAAACAGAAAATAAACAAGAGCAAGACATCAAAAACTTGAGGTAGGACCCATCAACAACAACAACAAAAAGTCATGCAAATCATAATATTTTAATACAAGGGGAGACGACAAATAAAAACAATTATCCACCACCCCCCCCCCACACACACACACACACAACACCCAAACACACTCACCACACACACACACACACACACACACACACACACACAAATTTCGCGCTCATGTCATCAATAAACTTCATTTTAAAAGAAATATATGCCTAATTTTAATGAAGTTATGTAACGGAACACAAAAAAAATCCATCCGCTGTAAGGCATATATATTAAAACATACATATTCTAATACCTGAATCTTATGATTATGTATTTATGGTCATAGAAATCGCGTTCATAACCATTTTGTAATCATAATGAACATAATTATTCAGCTTACTTGAGAATTAAAAATTATACAAAATCAACTGCATTCAACACGTGATTATTAAATAATACAAAAAGTGAATAAAATATTTCTCAATATGGATGATAACATGTTTAAGGCAAGAGAGAGAGAGAGAGAGAGAGAGAGAGAGAGAGAGAGAAGAGAGAGAGAGGAGAAGGAGAGAGAGAGAGAGAGAGAAGAGAGAGGAGAGAGAAGAGAGAGAGAGAGAGAGAGAGAGGAAGAGAGAGAGGAGAGGAGGAGAGAGAGAGAGTACACAGTACATTTTTAGCCAGGTAGTATTGCGCACAATTTTCAACTGACCAATAATATCATCACTTAACACTCCCTATCTTTTACTTATGCATATATAAAGAATATACTATATGATAAATGTGACATGAAAATAAAATATTAAAAATTTACTCTTTGAAATCAGTTACAAGTGCACAAAGATAAGATACATATAAGATACATTAAAACACACACACACACACACACACACACACACACACACACGCACACACACACACACACACACACACACACACACACACACACACACACACACACACACACACACACACACACACACACACACACACACACACACACAGAAGAAGAGAGAGAAAGGGGGAGAATTATATATAGCCAACAGGATGAGTACTGGTTCATTAGTTTTGATGCATCAAGTGCATTAGGTGATTTTTGAAGGTCGACAATGATTGGTGCTGTTTAATTGAATCGGGAAGGGAGTTCCACAGTACAGGGCCTGAGTATAGTAAACTGGACTTGAACAAGTCTATTCTTGGGATTGGGATACTTGGCTTTTCAGTATTTCTGGAACGATTCATTGGAAACTTATCTCTTAAGGATGTGGGGACAGCTCCTGCCATTATCTTAAACATCAGGATGCCCTTGTTATATTTTAGTCTTTGTTGTAGGGGGAGAATACTTAACTGAGTATAATCCACGTCAAGTAATGTTGTTTTCTTCAGGAGGATAAGTTTGAGAGCACGTTTATACAGACTTGATAAGGGTTTCATAGTGTTTGCACTGGCAGAATCCCATAGGGTTGAGGCATAGTCTATTGAGGATTGTATATAAGCTTGAAAGAATAATTTCCTTGAATGGTAGTCAAGGAAGTGTTTAATTTTAGTCAACTGATATACTCTTTGGGACAAGTATTTGCATAGGTGAGATATGTGGTAGATCCAGCTGAGATTTTCATCAATTGTCACTCCTAGAACTTTGTGATGAGAGGTTTGTTCGATTGCTTCCTTTTTTATATGTATTGGAAACTGATTATGAGGTAAATTTTGTCGCTTTTGTCTGGTGGTGATAAGCATGCATTTTGTTTTTTGGGGGTGAATAGACATGTGGTTCAGATCTGTCCATTTGACAAGATCATTACAGCTTTGTTGTAATATGGTTGCAAGAGAGTCAATGTCATTATGGCTTGTATGTATGGTTGTGTCATCAGCAAATAGTTCACATTTGGATGCAATATGTAGAGGAAGGTCATTTATGTATAAAGAAAAGAGAATTGGTCCTAGTATAGATCCCTGTGGTACTCCGTAATGGATGGGTTTTAGATTGGATGTGGATGTAGTTGTTGAAACACACTGTTGTCTGTTCTTGAGATAAGAGAGAGAGAGAGAGAGAGAGGAGAGAGAGAGAGGAGAGAGAGAGAGAAGAGAAGAGAGAGAGAGAGAGAGAGAGAGAGGAGAGATTATGTAGATGATGATGGAGAGGAGGACGGAGGAGAGAGGAGAGATGAGAGAGATTATCGTATATGTATGTATGACACGACGCGACGGACGGAGTGTGTTGTATGCATGCATGCAGTATTGCATATATTTAAATACATATATACAAACGCACAGCGCGCATGCATTGTGATGCATTTGCACGCAGCACATATGCTCTCTCTATCTCTTCTCTCTTCTCCACGAGAGAGAGAGAGAGAGAGAGAAGAGAGAGAGAGGAGAGGGGAGAGAGAGAAGAGAGAGAGAGAGAGAGAGAGAGAGAGAGAGAGAGAGAGAGAGACAGACAGAAGAGAGGCAGTGCACACTCAAACAATAATAATTTGTTTTAAAAATCGATAATGTAAACAAAGGAAGAATAAACAATCAGAAGAGAAGAAGCTAGGCAGAGAAACAATAACAACAAAACAAAACAAACCCCCCCAAAAATAAAGCAATATTGAAAAAATACAGATAGGGACAGGCAGACAAATAGATAGACGGACCTGACAGACATACACGCACACGCACACACAGAGATAGACAGACACACACACACACACACACACGTACACGTACACGTACACGTACACACACACACACACACACACACACACACACACACACACACACACACACACACACACACACACACACCATATGCAATAGGCCATCGTGTGCCGGTGGGAACAGATGACATTTACAAAACTGCATACACACGGGGACTAGATGTAAAAACAAAAGCATAAAATTATGATTGCTTGTTGCATTATCCTCGATGTAAAAGAATGAATAAATAAATAACTATAAATAAATAAACAGACACACATGCACACACACTCGCATGCACGCACACGTACAGACACATGCATGCACGCACGCACGCACATGCACACACTATTTATCATTTTATTTGTCGATAACAAAATACAAACAATAAACAAGAAAATCAGAAAGATCCAGGGGGAAATAGATTAAGAAGCAAAATAATAGAGGAAAAAAATCACAAACAGACAGAAGAGTGACAGACATACTGACACAAATGTACACACACACACACACACACGCACGCACGCACACACACACGTGCGCGCACATACGCGCGCGCACACACACACACGCATGCTCTCTCTCTCTCTCTCTCTCTCTCTCTCTCTCTCTCTCTCCTCTCTCTCTCTCTCTCTCTCTCTCTCTCTCTCTCTCTCTCTCTCTCTCTCTCTCTGCATTGCTTACTCAATGCACCATCTGGAAATAGAAAATTTACTTTGACGTTGACTTTGACGTTGACTTTCACACACACACACACACACACACACACACACACACACACACACACACACACACCATGCACGCACGCACGCACGCACGCACTGCACGCACCTGCACGCACCTGCACACACACACATACACACACGCACAAAGAATCAGCCATCAAACTGAAAAATAGAACAGAAAAAACCCCAGAAAACTGAACTGATACTATATATAAGACCGTCTGTATCACACTACCATTAGGTCTGATTCGAATACAGTCAACATTATGATAATCTGATGCTAATAGTCATCGGTACAAGTATTTTACTGCTTTAAAGATCCTGTGTCGCGATGTAAATGTAAATGTTTTTTGTTGATGCAAGTCATATACGGTACAGTTAATTCTGTTTTACTGAAATCCTCCATACCCCATGAGGGGTCAAAGGCTAATTAAATCTTGAATCTTGAATCTCGATGGTCACACCGAACAACTTTTTTAACATCCTGAGAGAATCGGGCATATTCCATGTAACACGGTGTGTTCTACCATTCTTAGATACTACGAACAAGTTTGGTTTAGAGTATTTGGATAGTGGTTTTATCTTATTGTACACGTAGTTTATGTGGTTCTAAGTCTCTCACAACACGGTGACCGCCACACCTACACACCACACCAAACCACACACACACCACACCTACACCACACCACCACCCACCCACCAACACCCACACACCACCACACTACACCTGTCTACACTACAATGCCCTGTTGGCTGAGAAAGCAGAGAGAGGAGCTGTGGAGAAATATCTCGCCCAGTGCTCTCAGTCAGCAGGTAACCAAGCCAAGATGTCCTTTCTCCTCTTCTCACCTTCACCTTCACCTGTCCCGTAGTCTCGTGGATCGTGGGGGCACAACTGAAGATTCTGCAACCAGCCTCCTCCACTCCCCACGGTCCTCCGCCCTCCGTAGCAGATCGTTCCACCCAAGGCCCCTTACGTGTTCCTATAACCCATGGCCATGTGATTGTTCTGGCAGAGACCTCAGCTTCTCCAGGAGCCAGCTTAATGAAGGCGGCGCCCATCTCCTCTACCTCGCTTGCTTTACTTTCCCTGGACATAAAAAGGGCAGGTTACCATCTACATCTGCAAGCTTTGTTTTTTTAAATTTCATGTACCCCTCAGGAAGGTGGGGGGTGAGGGGGGGTCTTGAAATAAAATCTTGAATCTTGTACAGCTGGGTGAACTCGGGGTCTGTACTGAATCCAAGGGGTAAAAATGGTCGCCCATCCACTTGGTAACCACGCTCAATGCTGCTTAATCTTGGCTGGCGGGAAGGTGAGTGCTCTGACCACTGAGCTATCCCGTCCCTCCTCTTACTGGCAGATAGAAGTAGCACATTACAGGGGTTGAATCAGTGAGGAAAGGAAGCTTAGATTAAGAACACGCCTTTAGTCATCTAAAAATGGGATCCGAAAGTGTCGTATAATACGATACAAAACCGTGCAAGACGATACAATACATACAATGTATACGATATCATACAATATAGCACCATACCATACCATACCATACCATACCATACATACCATACCATACCATACCTACATACCATACCATACCATACCATACCATACCACGCCATGCCACGCCATGCCATGCCCATGCCATGCCATGCCATGCCATGCCATGCCATGCCATGCCATGCCATGCCATGCCATGCCATTACAATAAATACCATACAATGCAATACAATACAACACAACACAATAAACACAATGCAATGCCCTTTGGGAATGTAATCTTTAAAATGCCCTTTGGGAATGTAACTCTTTGCATTAATTGCATAAATGCATTAATTTAAAATGCTATGCCCTTTGGGCATGTAAAGCTTTGACTGATATGCCGTATCTTGCTGGGACAAATATGACGTCGATTTGATGAAATTGCACACTCTTCCCAGGGTCTCAGACGAAAGAGAACTAACTATAAAATGTTACAGGATAAACGTCGGTTGTAATAAATCCACAGACATAGCAACTTTGGTATGTACATGAGAAAAATTAAACAATTGTGACACCAATTAAGTGTTGAAAAATGGACCTAAACTATTTCACTGCTTAAAACAAATTAGGTATTCTTTTACGTTTTAACGGTCTTTGATACAAGTTTGATGTAAAGTTAAATTAATGAGGTGAGTGTTTTAATTTTCAACGAGGTACAAAAAAGTATAGAACTCTTCTTTTTGGTTGCCTTTTCACAAGATATTTCACATTTTAGGCCAGGTTATTTTCCTACAAATACATGTAAATACTTTTCATCATAATTTAGCATTCAAACGTTTAATCAGTACATGAAATATAATTATACCAAAATGAGTTAAAAACCTCCGAGTTACTTAGTTATTCATGTTAATTTCATTCAGAAGTGAAGCGAGTAATCCCACCTCCTTTCTTTCATTCACTCCTGTGTGGATCAGCACTGAATAACGACCAGTCTCTGCACCTGCTTTATACCTGCGATTACACAGTGACACTGGACACAGGAACCTCTGTAGTTTTTGACTGACAACAACAAAAACAACAAACAACAAATACTAGACATATTTCAAAGACAAAACAAACAACCCACAAAAATGAATCAAACAACCTCAGAAGTTTCAGCACCATTCATAAACAATGCTGTAGCCAACATGACAGACACCCCCTTACTGGAAGAGGGAATGAACAATACGGTTTGGTGGCAACTGTTTTCACCGCTCCGAAGAACAGGCCAGTACATTTTCGTAACGGGAGCCCCACTTATTCTGGTGCTGGGGATCTTCGGCAATGTGGCGATCACACTCATCATGTGGCGCTTTTCTGGCTCCACACTGGCCGTTTTCTTCCAGGTGCTGGCCTGGTCTGACCAGCTGCTGCTGACCACTGGGCTTCTCCCCAACATTTTAGGTCTGGCTTTCGGGGTGTTGATGATCGAGGATCTGGGGTCCTGGCCCTGCAAAGTGTACAAGGTGGTCATCTACACAGCAGGCGCTGTGTCGCCCTGGATGCTGGTGGCTCTCACCATGCAGAGAGCGGCTTCAGTGCTGTGGCCGCATCGTGTCAACGCTGTGTGGACGAAGAGAAAATCCCGCATAGTTGCTGGTAGTATAGTCTCGTTCTTCACCCTCTCCCACTGTCATTTCATGTACGGGTGGGGTTACGATGCTGAAAAGTGCTGGAGCTACACACTGAAATGTTGTCCTGTAGCTGTCTCCGATACCTACGCTTGGTTTTTCAACGTGGTCTGGCCTTGGATCGACTTTGCAGAATTTTCTCTCTTACCTTTCGTCTTGCTGGTCATCAGTAACAGCATTCTGGTCTGGAAACTGGCCACCTCTCTCCGCGCAGGGAGTGACCACCGCCTCGCTGTGCAACAGACCACCCTGGAGAGCAGGCACAAGAAGGTGTCGTCCATGACGGTGACTTTGCTGACGGTCAGTGCTTCCTTCTTCCTCCTGACCACGCCCGCCTCTGTCTATTTCATCGTGCAACCCCTGGTGGTCACTCCCGAGGTGTTTTTACCACAACCCCGTGTTGGTGGGTCAGTACCTCATCTTCTTCGATGTGGCCCATCTGCTGTGGTACGCCAACAGTGCCATCAACTTCTACCTGTATGTTTTAACCGGTACC
>CM060328.1:23139636-23142136 GCA_030674155.1 Stramonita haemastoma
AAGCGAAATGAAATGTCATAGAGCTGGCTAAAGCTGACCTACGTATCGATAGATCGATCGCTTCAAAAGTGTATATACCTCGCCATTCAGCCGTGCCTTTGAATCAGAAAGAAGGCCACGCATTACCGCCGGATCAATTTCAGCTTCGAGTGGTCAAGCATGACCAAGGTGTAGTTCTTTACCTGTATAAGCTCAACCAGGACTGGTCAGTCACACCCAGGAAAAACAACGTACGTGTGTGCGTGTGTGTGTGTGTGGCGCTGTCCTCTCCGAGTGAGAGTTTCGCCCTGTTATCTTCTTTTTTCGGTGTGGAGTTTTAGATTTTATTATTTTTTTAGGGGGCTTCAAACTCCACAAGGAATCTTGTTTGTACGTGTTTTTTTTTTTAAAGTCTGGAAGTTTTGACTGACAAGATGGGATTCTGATCGTAAAAGAACTGAGAGAAGGTGGCTGGGATTATCAAGAAGCTGTACTTCAAGAATTGGAGACACTTTTTTTATTTGTTGGGGGAACACCTTCACAGATAATTATCAAGATTTCCAATGAGTTCGCTGGAACAACGTGTACTATTGAATACAGCATTATTGGTGTGTCGCTCCAGATTACTGTGGCTGAAAAACTTTCAAGCTGCTATGACAAGTATAAGAAGCTGATTCAGATATTTTACAGTACTTCTGTCCCAAAAGCTGTGAAGCTATTATGGAAAGAGTAACAAACTAATCCAGACTTTATCGTCTAAACCAGCTTTCTGGAAACAAAAAAAAAAAGAAAACGCCGCAACTTGGAAACAACAAAAAAAAATCCAAACAAACCCCAAGTTCTTCAAATTTTCCCTTCTCCAATTTTTTATTCCTCAAAACAAACACTACCACCACCACCACCAACAACAACAAGATGCTAGGGGAAGAAAGATGGCGAGACCGATGCGACCGGTACTTCTCCTCCATCAACGACATACGCAAAGAAGCCGACGCAGCAGCAGCAGCAGCAGCGGCAGCAGAATCGGCGGCGAAAAAACACAAAAAAGACCGAGACGCCAAACGGTCCAAATCCACACCGTACAACTCCGACCCCGCTCTCAACACTGCAGCCGCCTCCGCCGCGGAGAGAACGACGAAACAGACAACGAAGAAAACGACGATGAAGAAGACGACAGAAGATCGAGTGATCATCAGAGCTCACGGCAGAGCCTACCGCACCAAGCATCGTCCTTTCAAAGGCCCTCGCCGCTGGCTGTCCTCACTGGACCTTCACGGAACCTCCATGCTTCAAAGAACCGAGTCGGCGGCTTACTTTTTCGTGTGGCTGGTGCTCATCATGGGAGGGTGTGCCGCCATGGGCTACTTCTTTCACCTGGTCATCGAGGACTACCTGAAAGAGGACACCCACTTCAAGGTGTCTCTCAGCCCTGAAGGCTTTTTCGATCTGGGTTTGGCCGTGAGCGTGTGTAACATGAACCCTTTGCGAAAGAAGCATATATCTAACTCGCGTTTTGCCAGGCTGCTCAAGTTCAACTCCACGTCTTTGCCCACCAGTTATCAACAGGTAGGTGGTTGAATATTATAATGTGATATTAAGATATTGTTAGATGGTAGTAGGCACCCATCAGTCTCGGAAGACTATGGAGTTGCGCTCTAGTCTTTAGAGCGCAAAGCCTGGGCAAATATGTATGGAGGGCAAGCTGTTACCCATGCAGCAGACCCCCCTCTCCACGGCACTGGAATGATCCATTGGAAAGGCAATGACCGATACGAATGGTTCCAGTACCGTCTCAGGAGCCACCAGAACGTTGCCATATACCTACAGCCCCGAGCCGCTCTGGGACTCCAACTCCCCAATTTTTCCTCAGGGATGGTGTCTAAACACGACACCTGTGTGCATGGTGGTTTGTTATAATTTTGTCATCCGCTCCTACCGGCACACGACGGCCTACTCTTCCGAAAGGTGGAACGGGGTTTTAACGTGTGCGCAAGATTTCTGCGTGCATTCGCACACGGGGCCTCGGTTTCGAGTCTCATCCGAATGACTTTGGAAGGACGGTGGCAGGATGGTTAAGACGTTCGCCTGCCAATATGTAACCGTGAGTGTCTGGGTTCGTACCCAGCCTCGCCCTTTTTCCCAGTTTGACGAAAAAATTGAACTGAATGTCAAGTATTGTTAAATATTGTTGAGGAAATAGTAGTGGAGGAAAACAAGGTAGCCACTTAGTAGTAGGCACCCATCAGTCTCGGAAGACTATGGAGTTGCGTTCTAGTCTTTAGAGCGCAAAGCCTGGGTAAGTATGGACTGCAAACTGTTACCCATGCAGCAGACCCCCCCCCCCCCCCCCACTCTCGACGCCACTGGAATGGTCCATTGGAAAGGCAATGACCGATACGAATGGTTCCAGTACCGTCGCAGGAGCCACCAGAACGTTGCCATATACAGCCCCGAGCCGCCCCTGAGACTCCAACTCCCCGATATTTCCTCAGGGATGGTGTCTAAACACGACACCTGTGTG
>CM060328.1:23157136-23199636 GCA_030674155.1 Stramonita haemastoma
GGGTCTGGAGACTTCCTGTAGAAAAAACGAACAAACTTTTCCTTTCCTTCACAGGCGGCTGCATGCACAGACTGTAAATTACAATATACACAAACGGCTCCAGATCTGAAATTTTCTACTGTCTTTGTGAGCGTGAAAAGGTAAAAGTAATGATGTGCTATTAGTTAATCTCCCGAGCTAGCTCATCAGCGTGTTATCGGTTTCTGTGCTAAGCGAGAGCATAGATCCCGCTGATAGGACCATCTATGCAGGTTAACCCCCAAACAAAGGTTGTACCTTTACACTGGGTGGTAGCAAATAGCGTAAAGTGCCTTCAAGGGTACAAGCATAGCCAAGCTGAGATCGAACCCAACTTTAGATACAGTCCCTCGCCTACACTAATACACGCGCTACGTCATACCTATAAATTACAGGTCGTGAGCGAGCTCAGAGACCTCAGCTTCTTAGGGCCAGTATTGAGGGTGCCCCATTCCTCCTTCTCTTTACCTTTCTGACCAAAGAGAGCAGGTACTCATTAAGTGGGAACTGGGGACAATATGAAACCAAGGCGCGCAAACGGTCACCCGTCCGATTGATAACCACGCTCGATGCTGCTTAACCTCAGCTTGGGGGGAAAGCGAGTGCTCTGACCACTGAGTTATCCCCTGCGAATCGCAATACGACTTTTTAGAAAATTGGGTATCGTTACGTTCGTACTCACTGTGTAATTTATATATGTTCTTGCCATCATTTTGGGTTGCCTGTTCATGTGTGTTGATATAAAATGATGTACTTTAGAGTTTCAAATCTGTTTATGTTTGGATCGGTTTGCACGTTGCATTCAACGCCTAAATCCAGTTAGCGACAAGAAAAGCAAGAAAATCCATTAGCACATGAAGATCATTTAAGGACACCTAACCAACTGAAACATTTTTTTCTCCTTATTTTCAGACGTCATGAGGAGAACCAGGTGAAGGCCCTCACAACAGAATCTCTTCCCGAGTTTGACGACCTGGGCTTCAACTGGTACAATATGCAGGTGAGTTTACCATTATCATCTGGGCTTCAACTGGTACAATATGCAGGTGAGTTTATTATCATTACCTGGGCTTTAAATGGAACACTATGCAGGTGAGTTTACCATCATCATCTGAACTTTAAATGGTATACCATGAAGGTAATTTTGCCATAATCTGGGCTTCAACTGGTGCACTATGCAGGTGAGTTTACCATCATCATCTGGGCTAGATGATCTCGACTTTGTAGACGACCTGGCCCTGCTTTCCTCACAGCCGCCAACAATGCAGGACAAGACCACAGAACTAGCAGCCACCTCATTACAAGTTGGCCTCAAGATCCATGAAGGCAAAACTAAGATTCTCATGATCAACGCAGCGAGTGAGACCCAGTCACATAAATGGGAAGGAGCTGGAAGAAGTGGAGGCATTCAGTACCTGGGCAGCATCATGAACATGCAGGGTGGCACAGACACAGACGTCAGAGCAAGAATTGGCAAGGCGAAGGCAGCGTACTTGCAGCTGAAGAACATCTGGAGCTCCAAGGTAGTGTCGACCCGCACAAAGATCAGGCTGTTCACCTCCAACGTCATGTCAGTCTTACTGTATGGAGCGCAGACATGGAGGACAACAAAGACCACCATCAAGAAAGTGCAGACCTTCATCAACAGCTACCTGAGACGAATTCCCCAGATCCACTGGCCCGACACTATCAGCAACGCAGACCTGTGGCAACGTACCAACCAGCTGCCAGCCGAGAATGAAATCTGGTGCAGGAGATGGGGATGGATCGGCACACCCTGAGAAAGCCAGCCAGCAACATCACAAGGCAGGCACTATCATGGAACCCCTAGGGAAAACGAAAAAGAGGAAGGTCAAGAAACACCTGGCGATGTGACCTTGAGGCAGAATCCAAGAAGATGGGATACACCTGGAGACAGCTGGAGAGAATAGCCCAGGACAGAGGACTCTGGCGGACTGTTGTCGGCGGTCTATGCTCAGGGGGAGTGATGGGCCTAAGTAAGTAAGTAATCTGGGCTTCAACTAGTAGGCCTACACTATGCAGGTGAATTCACCATCATCATCTGGGATTCAAATGGTACACCATGCACTATGGTTCTCCAAGCTTGCAGATTCATGCCTACACCCGCCCTCCCCACACACACATACATCATGTTCTCTCATCTGTCCATACAGAATCCAGACTCGGACCGCAAACCTGCCCTGGCCCCCATGGTGACCACAGAGACGAACTCACGCCCCCTGCCATGGCCCCAAACCTTCAGCTCGGCCTTGACCCCATCGTGGAAGAGAGTGATGTCGACATCCGGGCAGTGGACGGCGCGGAAGAAGACAACCTGTACACGCACGCATGGGAGCGCAGCGGGCAATCGCGTCCTTACACTCGTGTCCTGGTCTCTGG
Source organism: Stramonita haemastoma (assembly GCA_030674155.1). Taxonomy (NCBI): domain Eukaryota; kingdom Metazoa; phylum Mollusca; class Gastropoda; order Neogastropoda; family Muricidae; genus Stramonita; species Stramonita haemastoma. Next base: position 23,159,555 of record CM060328.1, read on the forward strand.
GAAAGACGCCAACATCTCCGACGCCCCTATGCTGAACGCTCCAGGAAACCACGGGTCGTTGAGAAGCGAGATGTACCGAGCAGGCACGAACGATTCGCCGCCTTCAGCATCCCAAATCAACGCTCCGCCCGCCATCATGGGCGCGGAGAAGCCGCCGTTGAGGCCAGGCAGCAGTGCGGCAGGGGGGAACTACATTCTGAAGAGTCGGGTGCCTTACACGTGGCACTCGGCTCATTTCAGCACCAGCTCTCCGCGCCAGACCATGATGACTCCTGCAGACTTCATCAACGTGTATGGGCAACCGGCCAGGCAGTTGTACGAAGATGATAACAGTCCTACCTTCTATTTGCGTTAGGCTAGACATACACGCCGTAGGGGGGCAGGTTAGTTCTAGTGGTCAGGGCACTCGCTTGTCCCCCCCAGCTAATGTTAAGCAGTGGTTACCAATTTGGATGGGTGACTGTTTGCGCACCTTGGCTTCAGTACAGTTTACCCAGCTGTAAATAGGTACCTGCCTTTTTAGGGTCAGGGATGGTAAAGCAGTGAGGGAGAGGAGATGGGCGCCGCCCTCGATATGGTGGTCCCTGAGAGAAGCTGAGGTCTCTGATGCCTCGTTCCCCTATGATAACACACACACACACACACACACACAACCACACACACACACACAACACACACAACACCATATCACAATATATATATATATATATATATATATATATATATTATATATATATATATATATATATATATATATATATCCTACTATCACTGCTGAGATTTGTTTTCATGTTCTACTACACATCATAAAATAATTATGAGAAACATGACCCCCAACACACATTGAAGCCAGTTACCATAGAGGCCCATCTAGCATATGAATACATGTGTGCTCTTCTGTGCATACACGTTTCTTATCATATACTTACCTAAAATTATTTTATATAGATACACACCATGTATGTATTGTATGCATAAGCAAACATACATGCATGTGTGTACGTGCGCGCATGCACACACACACACACACACACAGTGAGAATATTGTTACCTTGCTATTCTTTATTATTATAGCCTGATGTTCGGTCTGCATGTCATGAGGTGGTATTTGTGGAGGTGACAGTGACAACTAACTGGATGTACTGATATGATTGATAATTTAATGAATTACTTCTGTACATGCATTTTGATGTTATATTGAATTTTTGCGAATGCTTTGAGTAAACAACCTTGTTTAATTTTGATCATCTCCTTAAAAATCACTATGTCCTCAGGTTTTGCGCCTGTTCATCATAAAGTACCTATTTCATGACAGCCCGAAATGAATGCCAGAATTTTTGATGGTGAAAAAAGAATGAGCAAGTTGTGGATGTAAAAGAGCACAAAAAAGTCACGAGTGAATGGGTTAGATAAATGCTGTGTGATGCTTGCTTGATATACCTGACGATTGATATTTTCATAATAATCTTGTCTGTGATAATGATTGTTTGCTTCACAACCACACACACACACACAAATGACTAATTTATGAATATGAAGGGTAAAAGGTTGTGCAGTGTTGTGAAGGCATGGATTGAATCGGGATTGTTTTAGGCATTTTGGTTCCATGAAATGTTGTGAGTATGCTTATCACGAATAAAAATGTGAGATGAATTATTCTCTTTGAATGACATTCTTCCTTTTATTTCTTGTCAGGTTTATTGATTGTTTGGTTGGCTGTTGTTGTTTTTTTCATAGCCATATGACGGGTTTCTACTATTCTCTATTTCGATTTACTCATCTCTGGTCTGAATATCTTAAAACATCTCTTCTCTCTCTCGCTTTGTTCTGTTTTCGTCAACACCCCCCCCCCCCCCCCCCTCCCCCTCTATTTTTTTTTCCTTTTTGTACTCCAATACCTCATCTTGCTGTCTTAGTACCCACCTCCTCTCTGTCTGTCGCTCCTCCCCGCCCCCCACGTTTATGTTGGTCTTTCGGGTTTTGTTGTTGCTGCTATACCCCTCTCCTCCCTCCCCCCAACCCCCCCCCCCCCCTCTACTTCTCTATTCTTTCCCACCTCTTCTTCTATTTCTCTCCCCCCCCCCCATCTATCTTCTCCAATCCCCCTCCCACTCTCTAACAAGTGAAAAGAGATGAATCAGAGGTGTCTAGAAATCTTGGAGACAAATATGCCTTGGGGGCAGGATATAAACCCCCCAGCAATCAGTTAGACGGCACTTGTGTCACTCACACAAAGCAGGGAACATGCCTCAAGATCTCTCTCTCCCCCAATAGGGGCGGTATTCCACTCCCTTTCTGCTGAGAAAGGTTTGGCGATGAGATCAAAAGGTTTACCTGTAGATGAGCCACGAACTCCAATACAGGATAATCCCTGATAGAGCAGTCAGATTATAAGCATTTTCAGATTGCTTCTCATTTTTTCCCCCGTTTCATTGTGCAGATCCTACCATGTGTAAAAACTGATTATATGAAAGGGTGTAATAATCAGTGCTGTGATTACCATAATGGGCATGGACATTTTTATGCACTCTGAATCACACTCTTCATTCATTCCATACAGAATGGCCAAAACAAAGAAGAAGAAATCTGATATACACTGATCAAACATTCCTATTTGTAATGTTTGTTTTTATATATGAAACTAGCAGGCTCAATCATTACGAGTGTGGCGTTAAGATTCAGCAATGGCCGCATCCAGGGTAGTTAGCAATGACTGCCTCCAGGTTAAACTATAATTAGTTCTCTTTATAAATATATTTGTTAGGAACATAATCATAAAAAAATGTCCCCGAAGTCGGAATGCAGCTGCCTTTATTAATGGTGGGTAGAAATGACCGCATTCACAAAACCTGCACAGGCACAAACTCTGCCAGCTGCAGAGAACATCTTCCAAAATGAAGTCAGGCATGAGATAAAAAGGCAAAGTTGGCAGCCTGTCAGTGTGATCACAGTCATGATTTCCTTTTTTTTTTGAGGGGGAGGGAGGGTGACTGGCAGAGTTGAGGTGTTGTACACTTGATTTTCTGGATCTCACACACACACATACGCACAAGCTTGCATGCGCACGCACACACGTACACATACACACACACTCTCACACAAGCGTGCACACACACACACTCTCAGAGAAAAGAAGGATAAAATAAAAGACACTGATGGAGGAAGGAGACAGTATGACATTTACAACATGTAACACAGAGACACCAGGCACTGAACCACACAACACGTCAACACCCAATTAAAATCATTCACCATTTATTCATATTCTGTTTTTCCATTCCACGCATGTATAATCCTATCATTCTGATCATCAAGTGCGCACACATCATCTACATTTATTTCATATGCTCTGGCAAGGCTATTTCTGCAGGTGTACACGGTAAAAGATTTCCGTCACTGACGACACACTCACACAGCCCCCTCACTCACACCTTTGCATGGACCCCAATCACAAATCATTTCTGAATGCTATACCTGGAGGAGGTGGCAGACAAAGAATAAAAAGCACACAGAAGTGACAAATGGATGATTAATATGAGGAAACTTGTTCGTTTGAAAAAGAAAAACACACAAACATACACACAAAAACCCAGTATACAATCTAAAGATAACTGATATATCAGATCAAATTTTGTTGTTTCAAATAAATGAGACCCCTCCTCCCCTCTCCCAAAGTGTGAAAACTGTGCTATAGTAGATTGCACACACATCTCATTTATGTATGGACAATCATAAGCAATATTACAGATTGAAATAAAATCCTGGAAACACTATCTACTATGCAGCGGAACATTGAAAGAAAACAAAAGTGTTGATACACAGTACACTGTGGGACTATGCTGTGATCTGGCTTTTTTTGACAAGCTTTCCAGCTAAAACTTGATCTGCAAAACACAGTCCTCAAACTTATTATTTAAAAAAAACAACAACTTTCATATCAAGGATAATGGAACAAGCCCTCACATGCTTTTTTACATCCAGTCCCCATGTCTATGCTGTTTGTAAATGTCATCTGTTCCCACCGGCACACAATGGCCTACTCTTTTGAAAAGCGGAAAGGGTTTTAACGTGTGCACAAGATGTTAACGCGCACAAAGGTGCACTATGTGTATATTGCATGTGAACAGGTATATATGTGCATTGCATCAATGTGCCATAGCATAGTTCTGCTCTAGTGAGAGCATCAGCTGATTCACTATGGGTGTCTTTTTTTTCATTTGTTTTTTTTGTTTCGCTTTACAGGATGTTACAGTTGTGGGGTTGTTTTAGTCTTAAGCTCCATTTGGCTTTAAAAAATAAATATTTTTTTTAAACCAAACCCCAACCACACACACAAATTTTACCACAAAAAAACAGATGCAGAAAAAATATAACACACCTAAAAAAATAAGATAAAACTATACCTGTGATAACTTAATTGAGTAAATATACTTATTACCTATTCAAACACCAAAGATACCAAGTCTTGTGGTCATTCTCAACAGCTTTTTTTTTTTTTTTTTATTATTCAGCTAGCTTGAGTAAGGAAGCAAAATTAATGGAATTATTCCACAAGCCTTTTATGCTTGTGGGTTGGCTATTTTGTGTGTGTGTGTGTGTATATTTTGTGTGTGTGTGTGTGTGTGTGTGTGTGTGTGTGTGTGTGTGTGTTGGAAGGGGGGGGGGGGGGGGGGGGGGGGGGGGGGAGGTATGAAAATCTTACATGCAGAGTAAGCAGCGTTAGCACACCATGTCAACTGACATAAATTGAGGAATTTATAAAACAACTCTTTAATGTATTGCCCAATGAACCTTCCCGAGAGTGAACCAGTATAGAATAGGAAGAGGAATTCATCCCTTTATAATTTTGCAGAAACTATGACAAGTCTTCTCTCTATAAGGGAAATGAATGATACCTGAAAACTGACAGTTACTGTCTCACACTTTCAAGAGTTTTGTCAGATTTGCTACGATTATCTTTAGTCACTCACTTCTCTCATGGGGGACGGAAAGTCCTTCGGATGAGACTATAAACTGAGCCTCTGGTGTGAATGCATGCAGAACATCTTGCGCACACGCTAAAACCTGTTCCGCTTTTCATAAGAGTAGGCCATTGTGTGCCCGTGGGAACAGATGACAAAGATTTACAAAACTGCATACACACGGGGACTGGATGTAAATACAAAAGCACACAAGTGTTTATTTCATTATCCTCGATACAAATCAAATAAATCATGTGCGCTATGATGCAGAGAATCTCTTTTAATCTGTCAAACTTATTATATTCTGACATTTTTCAGGGACATAATTATGAAAATGAATATCCCAGCTGAAATGACTGGCTGCAAATGCAATGCAATACCTCTAAGGTTTTGATAGCTGATGAGAATGGCAAGACCACATGGAATCCCTTTTCTCTAAAATTTGACATAAACCTTCCAAAACTCTAATTCAACCCAATCTTCTTGTTTATAGTCCCACCAACCACAGAGGCCATTTCGAGGCTGCTACCTTGTTAATTTTTTAACTCTTTCGCTGCTATCATATTTTGCTCAGGCATATGCTGGACAAAACAGAGAGAGTGTTGAATCATGATGAACAGCGATCAACTGAGCATTGCTGGTGACGGTTTCTATGATGAACGTGGTTTGTCAACAGCGCAGTAAAGAGGTTAATCTGAACCTTCAGAAAATGACTACTTTTTTTTCTGATGCAATGATACATAATCATAAAATCCTTTTTAAACCTGGGAGCTCTAGCCAAAGAACAACAACAAAAAACATGAAAACCCAACACACGAAACAAAAAAATGATAAAATGACAACCAATCAACAAAAAGGGATAAAAAATGACAACCAATCATGAACACAGAGAGGGGCAAATCACACCTGTCTTAGTTGCTGGGCTGGCAAGCACTGTCCAGGACATACACACATCCCCTAACTATATACAAAGGTGATGCTCCATCACATAATGAGTCGCAATGCACCAAAGTCAATTTCTTAGTTGTTAACTTGTTATTTATCTGCAATAAATAAGCAATTCAATACAGAGAGCAGAATGTAAATCCAATATTTCTATGAAAAGTTATTGCAAATTGAAATGCTAGACCGCAGAAAGTGACAAAATGAGAAATTGACAAACTTTGCATCGTAATAGGTACTCAGAATGAGGGCTTGGGTGTTTTTAAACAAGTTTTTAAAGCAAAGGGAAACAAAATTACACATCAATACTTCAGTGCAAGGCAGAAAAATGGCTTTAGTTTTATAATAAAAATCTCAAAATTGACAACCTGACCCCGATCTGCATAAAAAGGCTCCTAGCAGAAATGTGGGTCATGGGCAAAGTGACTTATTAAGTGGTGAAGCGTCGTATGTATGTGTGGGCATTTGCTGAGATTTGCATCTGCCCTGGACACACGCTTGCCTGGATATAGCAGCCTGACACATATGCTGGCCCTCCCCTCTGACCACACACACACACACACACACACACACACATGCACGCACAACATGTACAGACACGTACGCACGCATACACACTCACTCACTAAACATGCTACATGGTCTTCACTCAAACGAAACAAGAAGAAAAGAACAAAACCATGAAATTATTCAGTTCCTCATGAATATATTCCTAAATAATGTATCCACTGCTCAAAAAATAAAACCATGTTATTAATGTGTATAGAGTACAATCAGTGCCTTTTCAGTCTTCACATCTCCTTTGGGACTTGACTCCTCAGCCCTACCATACACCTCTATCATACAGAGGAGTACATAATTATAAAACACACATCAACATGTACGGTAATACACTCTATCTATCACGCAGTACAGCAGAGGAGACACACACAAACACATACTCAGTAACACCAAACACATACTCAGTAACACCAAACACATACTCAGTAACACCAAACACATACTCAGTAACACCCTTTCGTACCAGTTTTCTTCAGAGCTGCCTTGAAAGAAGTGTGTCCCACAGCACTCTATCATCTCTCTCGCACCTGGATTTACCATTTACCCATAAACCTCCAATTCTGCATACACGACGCAGCAAGACTACAGGCACAGTTACCATACCATCTAAGCAGAGGAAACCACAACAAACAAACAAAAAAAAGAAAGTTTCATAAAACCAACAAACAAAAGTTTATAGTTCTGACTCCCATCATAAAACAAACAAAAAAAAGATTTATAATTCTGACTCCTTCATAAAAACAAAAAGGTTATTATAATTCCGACTCCTCCACAAAACTACATCAGTTCTACACACCACAAAGGGCAACACCTTCATATAACAACACCCTATTATACTGATAAAGAGTCGTTCTTCAGCCAGACTTTGTGAAATGCTTTATCAATTAATTAATCCAGATAGGATGTACCCACCCCCTCACACACAACCCCTGTAAAGACAGTCCCACACACAGCTGCAGACATCAGTGACTTAAGACACTCTCTGGCTACTGGGGCAGAAGTACAAGAAAAACCAAGCCTTAGGTGACACAGAACACAGGGAATGAACGACCATGCAGATGTAAGTAATCACGCTCACATCCAGGCCTGCACACCTCTTAAATGTTTTTCAGAAGTTTCCCATCCGTAAAATACAAATGTTTACTCAAGACCTTTATCAGTAGCACATTAAGAAGATGAAGAAGAAGAAGAGAAGAAGAAGAAGAAGAAGAAGAAGAAGAAGAAGAAGAAGAAGAAGAAGAAGAAGAAGAAAAGTTTTTGCATGCATGTTGCTTGGGTGGTTTCTTTTCAAACCACCATGATCTAGGCAAGCACCATTCCAGCCTTGAGGAGTGTTATGAAATGCTTTCTCTAGTTCTCTTGCTGCTGTCAGTGTTATGAAACACTCTGGCCTACTCTAAGAGATCTATATCAAATCTTGTTTGTTTGCTTTTTTTTAATATCTAAAGCATGCAAGTGTGTGTTCACATTCACAGTGCATGCAAGTATATTATCAACATAGTTTGAATGATGATTTTCTTAGGAATAATAAGAGCGCTCTTAACTTTCACGCTAAAAACCCATGTCAGTTACAACTTAAAGGAGAAGTTTTTTTTAATCAAAATCATTTGACAGTCATTTAATGTAAATCAATTATATCCTTATGCCATCAACTAATCTCAGAATCCTAGGTTGAAAAAGATTTAGCAATATCTGACCATACCAGGTAACAATCTATCTATGAATCCCTGCAGTTATCTTTTTCTTATTTTCAATTTTTTTATGTCTATAAAGATGCTCAGTATTCTCCTCGTGATGCCACAGACAGACTAATGTTTTATCTTCATACTTGATGCTTGAAGTCCAACTGACCCCAAGGACCATACCCAGGCTGCCCTTATCTTAAAACAGTCAAGTCCCTTTGTGTGTCTGTAGATCTGAATCAGTACAATTAAATGACAGTATACACAGGTTTCTTTTGAAAGTCTGAATTTAGCAGCCTACTACGCAGACCTGATACAAAATATTACACAGGATCCTAAGACAAAATTTCACATAGACCCAATACAAAAAAATATTACACAGATGCAAAACAAAACGTCACACAGACCTATGACACAGGTGCAAGACAAAAATATTACAATTCACACCGACCTAGGACAAAAGACTACACAGATGCAAGACAAAACACCACACAGACCTAAGACAAAATCTTACACCTACAGAAGACAAAATATTACAGCTGAACCAACACAAAAAGACATATTACTCTCGAAAGAAAAAAAGATTCTCCCATGCCACTGATAATCAATCAACTGTTCTCATAGTCACCTAAGCCATTCAGACACACATCATATTCATAACCAATTCAACCACTGGAACTCTCTTTCAAATTAAAGCTGCCTTGATCATTTTCTGCCTACATGGATGATGGGGGGTGGAGTGGAGGGGTGTCGATGGCAAAAAATGAAAATGCAACACAACACACACACACACACACACACACACTCACTCACTCACTCACTCACTCACCTCACACACACACACACACACACACACACACACACACACACACACACACACACACACACACACACACACACACACACACTGTACTCCAGCTTAAAACAAACTAAAAAGAGATTTCACACAAAATCTAGTCTGACAGCCTTCTTGTACTATGAGCTATGGAGGTCATTATGGCATGAAAAAGAATGTTTCAAGTGTTCTACATCAACAACTATCCAATCCGTTCCACACCAACATGCTACTTCTGCTCATTCTCGATCTGCACCTTACACCACAAAAAAAAGTCACCGTCAAAAACACCATGATCATCATTGTTGTTTAAAAAAAAAAAAAAAAATTTAAAAAGAAAACCCCATGTTTTGATACAAGCTGCCAACGTTGTGTGAGAATACAAAACTGTCACCATCAGTCTCACTGAAAGTTAATAATGCGTAAATTCCTTGAATTGGGTTGCAACAGACTGAATTCATGTCAGCCAGAACAGGCTAAAACTTCTGTCTGAGCAAGGCGTTTGTTAAAACACAGGCTTCTTGAAGTCACCGTGCTTTTGTCGGAGTGTAAAAACTCTCTCCAGCGAGAACTGAGGATTCTGACGTACCCAGGTCCCTGAAGATGAGTCTTCACCTACCCCTACAGAAGAATGGCTGGCACACATTCATAAAATGCATTTCCACACGTTATTCACCACCATAAAACTTGCATGCATCGTCTCGTCTCGTCTTGTGTCGGTTAAGCTAACTTCCTACAGTCAAAACTTCTATATTGGTTTCTCTCTGGAGCATAGTGTGTTTTGTGTGTGTGTGTGTGTGTGTGTGTGTGTGTGTGTGTGTGTGTGTGTGTGTGTGTGTGTGTGTGTGTTTTTGTGTGTGTGTGTGTTTTGTGTGTGTGTGTGTGTGTGTGTGTACTGTGTGTTTGTGTGTGTGTGTGTTTGTGTGTGTGTGTGTGTGTATGTGTGTGTATCTGTGTGTATTGTGTGTGTGTGGTGTGTTTCTGTGTGTGTGTGTTTTTCTCTGTGTGTGTGCGTGTATGTGTGAATGTGTTGCTGTAGTTGCTTTCCTCCTTGCTTGGGAACAGGAGAGTCTGAAGTAATCCTTCACTCCACCTTCGGCTGACTTCACAGGGCAATGGGCAATGCTGGCCGTGGCAGTGGAAACACCAAGTCAACGTCAAGACCCCACAACTGTTGTGAACACGCTCAATCAGTTTCCAGTCACAGATCTTCCTTTTTCTTTTCTTTTTTTTAAACCCAGGAGAGCATGTCCTATGCTGCAAATCTGCCATTTTGAGCTTGTTTCTCATCTTTTAAAAAAAAAAAGAAGAAGATAAAGAGACCCAAGAGCTGCATATGGATAACGACAGAGGATCAGGCTTTTACCCCTCCCAAAAAAAGCGTCATGCTGTTGTTGTTTTTTCCCTTCAGTAAATGAGTTTCAACAAGGTCCTTCACTCTCTTTCTTCAGTCAACAATGTCTGGATTTTCATTTTGTCCCTTTAAAAAAAAAAATTTTAAAAGGGAGAGAGACTCATCTGCAGCAGCAGCAGGTCTAGCGCAGTCAAGACACTAATAAAACCAACTGTGAAGCAGACGCGTGCAGCATTCTGCAGACCTGCCACAGCCGCCTGCTCCCAAACGGCTCTTATCACATCACACACATTACTTGTGGCGACAGAAGAGTACAGGTGCTCCTCAGCTGTGGCGTGACTGGATTCTCTTCCAACTGCCTGAGAAGGTTTCTGTGAAGTCATTGTGGATGTGTTGACATCAATGGAGGAGGAGGAATCTGTACTCCTGATCAGCTGTCTTCTAGTCACTGTCGTCATCCATTGCTGGCTGCTGTATCTTCTTCTTCTTCTTTGTGGGATGGCGGAGGCTGCTATCCTCCTGTGAAACAGAAACAAAAAACAATGCGTGGTGGGGTCCAACTTGTTTCATGGTAGCGCAACGCATTTTTGCTCATATGAGAGACAACAATAGTTTCTGTCTGAGCATTTGATGAAGAAGATGATTTCTATGAAAAATAACAAATCTACTGTATCTGCACAGCCAGGCATTGGTTAGTACAACTTTCAAGCCTGGTTCCCAGTTAAAGACATACAGAGATTTCACTGAGATGGGACTGTGGCACTTATTTTCAGTGAGAATGGATGAAGAAATAAATCATTGGGGAAGAGAGTGAGAGAATGAACAAACAGAAAAGCAACATATCTGATGATTTAAATAGAATAAAAAAAAGAAAGAAAAAAAAGTGGGGGGGAAGAAGAGCATTTCATGAACGACTACATCTCCTCTTCACTCAACATCTGAAATGTCACAGAGCATGTAACTTGTACTGTATAAAAGCAGCAACAACAACAACAAAAATCACCATTAATCCTCCCCACCTCCCCAAAGGAGCTTCTCTGAATAGCCATACCTCCTCAACGTCTGAGGTGCTATCACTGTCAGCTGGCCGTTTGCTTTTCATCAGTTTAGGACTGGAGTTGGCTGCCCGTCGGCCTCGTAACACTCGCGTTGTTCGGATGTCTTCTATATCCTCTGCTAGAGCCAGCAGATCTGAGAATCTGAACAAAAAGCATTGATGGTAACAATAAGGACACAGAAATAACAGTCAAAGTGAACACTAAACCAAGGCCCCGTGTGCGAAAGCACGCAGAACATCTTGCGCACACGTTAAATCCTGTTCCGCTTTTGTAAGAGTAGGCCTTTGTGTGCCAGTGGGAACAGATGACAATATTCACACAACTACATACACATGGGGACTGGATGAAAAAAAGCACACGAGTGCTTATCCCATTATCGATATAAAAGAATAAAATAAAAATAAGTTTTTAAAAAACTTGTCAATTCTGGTGAGAAATACAGTGCACGTAGATCAAAACTGATCTCTCTCGACACACATTTGCGTATATATATGTATCTGCTATCCCCCTCTAAAAAAAAAAAAAAAAAAAAAAGAGAGCAAAAAGGTCCATTTTCAAAAAGCTTGTTAGAGTTAGGATGACTTCTGATATCATATATAATGTATTGCTTCAGAAGTAAGACTTTTAAAAATAGTAACAAACATGCAAAAAACATTGGTCAAGCCAGCCCATCCTTATTTTGCTGTTTTGTAAAAGAATGAGAAATAAGTGCCGAGTCATCTTTGATACAACAACCCATGGTGATATTTTTTCATGATCAAAGTTGTATCGTAAATTAGTATCATGGACTGATCTACCTGACACTGTAAGCTTGTGCTGGCTTTTTTTCTGATTAGTATTGTTGTTTTTTTTCACTTTGCTTGCTGATTTGTGAGGACACTGACTTGCTTTCATATATATGCAAGTGACAGACTTCAATGCATAGGGGGCTGGCAGGACAGCTTTGTGGTTTGAAAGTTGAACTCGTAAAATAATAGCCTGAGTTTGAGCCACCACTAAAGCACCCAGGTGATTTTTCCCTTGGAAGCTAAGATCAATACTGACTCCACTCCCCTGAAAGTCCTTCGAATGCGACTAAAAACTAAGCGAATGCATACAGAACATCTTGCGTACATGTTAAAACCTGTTCCTCCTTTTGGAAGAGTAGGCCATTACCTCCTGGTTGGAACAAATGACAAAATTTTTTTAAAGCGCATGCACACTGATGTTATGTTTCAGACTTCATTCCCAAAGCCTGAATGCGGCTGCCTTAATCCTCTTGCATTCAGTGTCTCTGAACACAAAACATAGGGGGGGGGAATTATTCAATCCCGGCAAATCCTGGATTGGGACTAAGAGGGTTAATAGTGGGCAAAAATGGTCACATATCCAAAAAATTCTCACCATGGGTAAGCCTTGGGAGATGAAGCTGAGAAACAAAATACAAAGAGAAAATACTGAGGAAAAGGGGGGTGATGGATGGGAGGTGAGGGAGGAGCCACTTACTTTGCCTTCTGACTGTCTGTGGCTGAAGCCTGAACTTGTTGCAGAGCAAGCTGAATGTGTTCGTGGTTCAGAACTGTTCGGGACAAAAACAATGAAAAGCAAAGTTCAGACAAGAATCAAAAGCAGACAGTTCTTTTGATCACCATCCAAAGTGATAAATATATCAACATGTTTATAACCACTTTCCTAAAAAAAAAAATAATTCAAAACTGACATTTTTTTCTATCATATTTTAAAGACAACAGAAATATACATAATTTGCATTTGAGTTTATTTCAAAATAGATTTTTTAATCATATATACTTTACTTTTTTAAAAAATATTTATCATCTATAAAAGTGACAGAAACAGTTACAAATCGAATTTTATTCCAAAATATTTCCCCCCCCCTATCATGTACAAAAGTCACAGAAATAACAACATCATATTAAGGGGATGTGCGGCAGCAAAATATGTTGAAATGAGGTCAATCTGGCTATTTTTAGATTTTCACATTTTTACACTCTATAATGTGTCTACTTTAATGTCCCATGTTTTTTTTTCAATAAAATGATGCATTTTTGTAATAAAAATGATTTTAGTACACCAACCCGACTGAGTTTGTGTTCGTTTGTTCGGAAAAAAGCGTAAAAATGCCGACTTTCAGACCCTAGCAACAGCCACTTCTGCTACACGAAGTCCGACACACCGCATATCAATGGAAAGAGCAGGATGTCTGCTAAACCAATCAGGAGAGCTCTTTCTAGGATTTCCCATAGTATTCGCAGAATGACGTGATTTAGAACATTAGCATATGCCATATATGGAGAGCGATTCAAATCTTGGCCACACCATTAGCCGACTAAGGTCACGTGACGCGCCTTGGCTAATATGGCGGATTGTTTACAACTTTCTAGTTGACGATCGCGCACACAAAAATGCCTGTGTCAAAGAAACATACGCTCGAATCATCGTCTTCAGGCAAGTCGAGGCGAAAAAAACAGCTTGCCTACGCTCGGCAGTGCAGATCAACAACTTCAAGTGCCGATTTGCCGAGAAACGATCCTGAGTCGGACACTCAGTCAGTGGCGTCGACTTCGACTTCGACCAGTACAGTTTCGTCAGCTCCACCACCATCTACTTCGAGTGTTAGGGATAGTATTTTAGGAAATAGAACTCGTACACAGTTCAAAAGAGACTCATATGAAGTAGTGAAAGCGCAACTCCAGCGTGAAAGTGCCAGTGCTGAGGAAAGTTCAACCAACACTACAAAGAGAGGGATAGTTGATTTCAATAGGATAGATCAGTTTGTGAAGAAGCTAAGTTGCCCTCACTGTCAGCAGACTGCATTGTGCTTTAGCACTGATAAAAAGAAACCATGTGGGCTGGCAGTGCATGGATATGTGTATTGTTCTTCCTGTGAACAAGTTGTAGAGGGGACAGAAGGGTTTTTAGCTGAGAGGGGACAGGGGGGGGTGACAGACTACATCATCAACAGACAGGCAGTGTTTTCAGCATTAGTGTGTGGATTAGGGGCAAGAGCTTTCAATAATTTTTGTGAAAACATGGATCTTCAGGGCATGCACCACAAAACATTTCAAAAGAAAGCAGATAAATTATATGAGAAGCTTAGGGACTATGAGACACATTTATTTTCAACAACAGCAGAGTATGTTAGACAAATTCATGCACGCCAATCTGGCATTACACTCAGCACTGATGAAGTACTAGACATTAGTGTCAGCTTTGATGGCACCTGGCTGACTAGGGGACACTCTTCCCATATTGGTGTGGGGTGTGTGGTGGATTTGCTGACAGGACTGTGCATAGATGCACATGTTATGTGCACATACTGCCAAAGCTGCGAGTCGTCATCTGGCAAGCAGCTTTACCGTGACGACCCAATGCAGTATGCTGCCTGGGTGGCTCAGCATGTTCCAAACTGCGAGAAGAACTTTACTGGTGAGTATTTATTATCAGAATCATGTTTGTGTTGTTGTCTGTCTACTTTTCCCTTTTCTGTACATTCATTTATTCCAAACTTTACATGAAAAGTGTACTCGTGAAATGTCAGTTTCACACTGAATATATTAGATATATATATATATATATATATATATATATATATATATATATATATATATGCAAAAGAACTTTGTGTCCATCATCACAATTACAACTGTTAGATGGTAATGTACAGTTGTAGACAAAAGTGTGTTGTAAAATAACAAATAATTTGAACTTACTGTTATTTGCCAAGTAAAAATACAGTGATGAATGATTTTTTAAAAATACTTTGCACATATATATATTTTTCCAGCACATGTATACATACAAGTCTCACACACACACACACACACACACACACACACACACACACACACACACACACACACACACACACACTTTTAGAATCATAGTTTCAACAGACTTATTCCTTCCTCATTTTTGTCACCTTTTATCTGAAACTGTATGAATTTTTTAAAAAGTTTTTGCTAGTATGCTTATAGTTATACTGCCCTAACAGTCTCTTGTTATGTTACCTTGTTTGATGACCATATGATGTATATTATATGGTTATTTTTCAGTACATATGAGCCAAATGGCCTGCAAAAACTTGAACCATTATTATTATTGTTAATATTATTATTATTTTTTTAATTATTATTATTAGCATCATTGAGCACACGCGTCTGTGCACACTCACACTCACACACACACAGAGAATCACACAAATCCTTCCTAAACCACACATTTATTATACATTCTGTGTCAATTGTCAACAGGATCCTCTGGCATGATGGAGGTGGAGGCAGCCCGTGTGCTCTGGCGGCGGTCGGTGGAACGCTACAAGCTCCGCTACACAGTCCTGCTTTCGGATGGTGATGCCAAGACCTTCAATGAGCTGACATCCATCAAGCCCTATGGTGATGCAGTCCAGATTGAAAAGGAGGAGTGCATCAACCATGTCAGCAAGCGTCTGGGGTCAGCTTTGCGAAATCTTGTCACTGATTGTCGCAAAAAAGGTGTCACTCTTGGAGGTCGTGGACGAGGTCAGCTAACCCAAAATGCCATACGCAAGCTGACCATCTACTACAGCAGAGCCATCCGGAAGAGTGGATCTGCAGAGGAGATGAAGAAGGCAGTGATGGCTTCATTCTACCACTGCTGTTCTACTGACAGCCAGCCACGCCACGAGCTGTGCCCTACAGGGGCGGATTCCTGGTGTTTCTTTCAGGCGGCTATCGCTCAGCATCAAGTGCCCGGGCCCCACCAGAACCTGATCCACACCCCGCTCAACTACGACAAGCTCCACAGCCATCTGCTGCCTGTCTATGAGAGGTTGACAGAAATCCAGCTACTGAGGAGGTGTGTTGCAGGCAAGACCCAGAATTCCAATGAGTCCTTGCACAGTTTGATCTGGGCTCGCTGCGCGAAAGATAAATTCGCTTCACGCCGGCGTGTCCAGTTTGCAGTTCTGACAGCCATCAATGAGTTCAACTTTGGTCCAGCTGCTGCCCAGGAGAGTGCCAGCTTCTTTGGCTTCCACAAAGGAGCACACATGAAGAGGTTGGGGGCATCCAGACAGCAGAAGAGGGTGAGGAACAGCATCAAGTGCCAGAAGGACAAGGAAACCAAGCGACGCGACAAAGTCAGAGCTGCCAGACTGAAGAGACAGGAGGAGCTGATGGAGCTGGAAGGGGGGCCTGCTTATGCTGCAGGACAGTTCTGAGTGTGTGTGGTGTTGCTGAGTGCCTGGAGTATAGTTCTGAGGGGTTCAAACAAGGCTGTGAGTAAAATATGTTTGTCTGAACATGTCTGAAATCTTTAAAGCTGTTTTTCTCCGTTTTGCGTTTTCGTCCTGCATGCCACTTTAGGATCAAAATTTCTCAAAAACTGTCTGTCCATCTTTCATGAAACTTGGCACAAGTATACATTAGTGTCTTGCTTATTGGGTGACAGTTTGGATTTTTTGATATAGGAGATAGTTTTCATTTTACAAGGCTAATTGCATAATAATTGCATAAAATTCATGACCAAATGGGAAAAAAATTTGTAAAAAAAAAACTATGACCAATAATAGAAAAAGGCATCTGTCTACCAATAATAACAATCATAATGTATATCTGTGCCAAAAATGATTAGTCTGTGATGTATACTTTTGCTGTAAAACCTTTCCTAAAAAATTCAAAATGGCGGCTGTTTACGCCGGTTTCCATGGAAACGGCAAGAAATTACCATAAACGGAGAGCATTTTTACATTTAGGATACATAGTATAATCAATTACTATACATAAAACTGAAATAATTCAGCCCTTCTAAAATTTAGGATTTACTGCCTCACATCCCCTTAATTTCAAAACGGACATCCCCCCCCCCATTATCTTCAAAATCACAAAATACTACTTTTATTTTCATTTTTTAAGATAAGACACTCCATAAAAGCACCTTTTAAGGTGCTAGAAATCGTCACAAATTCATACGTTCCCTTTTAACCTTCTAAAATCATACTGAACAGATGCATACACAACAGTAACCCCCCAAAAAATAAACAAAAACCAAACCAAACCAAAACAAAAACCAACAGCCTCATAAAGGGAAAAAATGGCCATCATTACAACAGGAATTTATTTTAATGTTAGAGCCGAGTTTTCCATAACACAAACACACAGGCAGGTCGGTTCTGTCAAAATTGGCACGCCATTACTTTGTTCTTGGCTTTTACCCCACCTCCCACATCTGGTCTCAAAATCCCTGTGGTAAATAGCTTTCCATGAGGATAAAAGCTGTGTTTGGCTGTGAAGGAGTTAACAGTACAAGCAAAACATAAACACACACACACACATCCCTTCTACCAAACCTCACACACACACACACACACACACACACACACACACACACACACACACACACACACACACACACACACACACACACACACACAACCCTGCACATCTCTCCCCTCCCCAACACAGCAGTTACCTGTCTACAGACAAAAGGTACTTACAGGAGATGTTTCGGCACACCTGTCGCATGTGGTCCAGGTGACCTAACACCTGGTCTACCGTGGGTTGGTCCTTCTTGTTCTCTTTGTTCCTGCAACCAGCCAGCATTCACAGGGTGCTCAGACAGGCTCAAAGCAACAGGCAGAGGTTCAAAACACAGTCTATAAGAACTCTCCACTCCCACATAAACAATCCTAAAAACTCTTCACTTCCATTTATAAAAAAAACAAAACAAAAGAACTCTCCACTTCCACAAAAACAATCCTAACGACTCTCCACTCCCACAAAAACAATCCTAACGACTCTCCACTCCCACATAAACAATCCTAACGACTCTCCACTCCCACAAAAACAATCCTAACGACTCTCCACTCCCACAAAAACAATCCTAACGACTCTCCACTCCCACATAAACAATCCTAAGACTCTCCACTCCCACATAAACAATGCTTACGACTCTCCACTCCCACAAAAACAATCCTAAAAACTCCCCACTCCCACAAAAACAATCCTAAAAACTCTCCACTCCCACATAAACAATCCTAAGAACTCTCCACTTTCACATACACACACAATCCTAAGAACTCCCCACTCCCACATAAACAATCCTAAGAACTCTCCACTCCCACATAAACAATCCTATGAACTCTCCACACCCACATAATCAATCCTAAGAACTCTCCACTCCCACATAAACAATCCTAAGACTACTCTTCGATAGAACAATCCTAAGACTCTCCACTCCCACATAAACAATCCTAAGACTCTACTCTTCGATAGTACAATCCTAAGACTCTCCACTTCCACATAAACAATCCTAAGACTCTATTCTTCGATAGTACAATCCTAAGACTCTCCACTTCCACATAAACAATCCTAAGACTCTACTCTTCGATAGTACAATCCTAAGACTCTCCACTTCCACATAAACAATCCTAAGACTCTACTCTTCGATAGTACAATCCTAAGACTCTCCACTCCCACAAAAACAATCCTAATGAATCTCCACATATACAATCATAGAACTCTCCACCTCCCCAATCATAACACCTCTCTCTTCTCTTTCCTCCTACCTGCGCTTGGTCAGCCCGTTGACCCGGGTCAGTTCTGTTTTGATCAGGTCGGCGAGGCGGTCTTCGTACTCCTGGGCCCAGTACTTGAGCACCGAGACGACAAAGTAGTCCGTCTTCTTACACTTTCGACACAGCATGGGCCTGAGTAGGTCAGCTGAAGGGCTGAAGACCAAAGAGAACACACCATCACAACACGCACTGAAATAGTTAGGTTTTTTTTTTCCACCTACAACTTTTTATTGTAAAAACATATAACCACTACAAAAAATGGGTTTTTTTCCATCTAAAATTTTTAACTGTCAAAACATACCAAAACCACTACAAAAAACCGACAACAAAAGCTGACAAACAACAAATAACCCCATACGAAACAAAAACCAAAGAAAAAATATGAACCCCAGCCTCCAAACAAAAATTCTGCAAAATACCCCCAAAAAAAACTAGAGTGTAAAACTTTCAAAGATTGCATTCATATTGTGTTTTTGCACCATACTCAAACTGATAAATTCACAAAGTTTTGTTTTTTTTATCAGGAAAAAGAACAGGAGGTGCAGCTGTCAAAAATAAAACAGAAGTTGCGAACACACATATAAATAAATAAACACCTTTTGGTAATAAAGAAATAATTTTCAAATATTTTCAACATTTACAACCACTGAGTTCCTCATGCTCTGGAAGTCATAATGATGAAAGTGTAATTTTTTGTTGTTGATGTTTTTTGTTCCTTGGCTAGAGCTTCAAGGTATACAAATGGTGATATACTTGTGTATGCAATTTGTTTTTCCACAATTAAATTAGTTGCATTCTGACTTCGGGGAATATGTCTAAACAAGACACAAGTGTGCATGCAGTTCTGATACTATATTCTTTGTCATCCCTTTTCACCTGCATGAATAGCCTTCTCTTCTGCCAGGTGGAACAGGTTTTAACGGGTGTGATCCTCACACAACCACCCAGCAGAGAGACTAAACACATTTCAAAACAACACAGAATCTACACCAACCTTTCTTGTTTCAGTAAGACCATCAGCGACGTCAAAGCTTCTGCGTTTGCTGTAACAAAACAAACAACAAAAAAACATAAATTAATGAACAAAAAAAAAAAGAATGAATCAATCAAGCTATTAAAAAAAAAAAACCCCAAAAAACTACTGTAAGAGCAAAAAGGTAAGAACACTATACCCGAGTGTTTGGTAGAACAAAATTTTTTGGTTATTTCAAACTTTCCTCCAGCTTAAATATTGGCCACCTAACTAAAATCTAAATTAAAAAAAATCTACCAACACTTCAAAAAAGTTACATCTACAACAATAAAGTTAAGTCATGGAAAATTACTCATACAAAATACCAATCTTACCATAGGCACATCCACTTTCTTTCTTTCTCTCTCTCTCTACTGTTTCTTCTTCTTCTTCGAAGGATCAGGCAGCAACTATTGTTAGTTTGTCATATGAGCAAAAAATGTGTTATGCTGCCCTAAAGCACAGGACAAATCAGGCCTAGTGCATCCAACTTCGGCTATCTTCTAAGTCTTTCTGGAACAAAAGGTAGAAGAATAGACCCAGAGAGTACAAAAAAGATAAGGAGTTGACAAGAAGAAAGGCAAAAAGGCAGAAACAAAGAAAAGGGACAGAAAAGAGGGAATTCTTAGCACAGAATTTTCAGAGGGTGGGGATGCTATTCATACTGACAGGCCCCCGGCATCCCCATGGGGGACTGTTTTGAAAGTCAACTGCCTTGTCTAAAAATCATGCATCAAATCAGCATAATTTTTTATGACTATATTTCTACATTTCCACATTCAGTAAGGCTATAGCCAATATAATGATAACACAATCACAAAGAAAGAGAGGGAGAGGAGGGAGGGAGGAGGAGGGAGGGAGGGAGGGAGAGAGGGAGAGAGAGAGAGAGAGAGAGAGAGAGAGAGAGAGAGAGAGAGAGAGAGAGAGGAGAGAGAGACAGACAGACAGACAGACAGACAGACAGACAGACAGACAGAGACAGACAGAGAGACAGAGAGAGAGAGAGAGAGAGAGAGAGAGAGAGAGAGAGAGAGAGAGAGAGAGAGAGAGAGAGAGAGAGAGAAGACAGACAGACAGACGGACAGACAGACAGACAGATGGACAGAAGAAGCGGTAGGACATTACATGAGAACTCCAACATAGGCAGCACAGGCAGCATGTGTTCAATAGGGATGTTGTGAGCTGTGATGAGTTGCCACAGGAAGTACTGTTCTATCGACTCCCAATTCAAGCTTTCATCTGCAAAACAAAATAACCGAAACTTCCAAACCTTGTCTCTCCAACTTCTTTACAAACAACACCCCCCCCCCCCCCTCCCAAACACACACACACACAACCAAAAAGTTATGTTGTTGCAAATACACAAAGCATTTGCAAGTTATAAAAAAAAAACCCAGAAATTAATAGCAGGACACTGTATATATATCATTGTTTTTTTTAAAAGAGAGAATTCCAATCTTGACTGTGTTACCCCCCTTCATGTGCATGGTTTTCTTATGGGTTGTCATTGGGCAATCCCAAGCTAAACAACTGGAGGGGGGGGAGGGGTCACCCAGGGTATGAGGCTCTGTCCCACTCATCTCATCTGGGATGAGATCAATACTTATTCAATGTACCATCTGGAGATAAAAATTTGACTTGACTTGACTTAGGAATCACAGTGAGACCTCAAGTACACACAGAATGAGAAGTCTGTGCGCATGGCTGGTTTCAATTACCGTACAATACAGGCAGCTATACTCTAGCTTCAGAAGAAGTATTCTCATTTTAAAACATATTTTTTTTCCTTGGCTAAAGCTCCAGGATTTGTCAATGGTGATATTTTTGCATATGCAACCATTTTTATTCCATTCAGGCGCCGCATTCCGACTTCTGTGATGGTGTCAAAACACGACACCTCTCTGCATGCTGGTTTGTTTTTCTTTTTTGTCACCTGTTCCTACGGGCATACAATGGCCTACTCAAGGCGAAATGGGTTTTTTTATGTATGTGAAAGATGTTCTGCGTGCGTTCGCACACAGGGCCCTGGTTCATAGTCTCATCTGAAGAACGCAGACATTCGGTTAATTTTTTTTTGTGGTCAAGCTGAGAAGAAAGAGCAAGGGTGGGAATGGAACCCAGAACCTCAGGTATTACTTGTTGGCAGGCGAAGGTCTTAACCATCCTGCCACCTTCCTCCTTGTACTCTCATTTAAGGTGGGACATGGGGTCGAAACTGATGAAATATTGTTTACAAGCCCATGTTAAAAGTTATGCCATATATTGAAAGGGCATCACTTGTAAAGCATAAAAATCAAAGAATTACTCAGTTTTCTGCACTGCTGCCATGGAAACAATCCAATATGGCTGCCAAAACTAAATATTTCAAACTCCTAAACCTTTTTATCTATAACAAAATGAAGTAACCTGTTTCTACAGACATTTATTACAACCTGAATTATTTAAATTCACACAGGGAAACCTTCATAAATGTATCCAGCAATCTTTTATTCTAAAAAAACATGATTTGGAACACTCTTGGACTCGTGTCTACCCTTAAAAGCTTAGTAAACATGCTGATGCTCAAAGTCAACTTACTCAGTATGCTAAGGAAGGTTTCTCGTTTGTTGAAAATGATGAGGTGGCCTTGCAAGATCTGACAGATCAAGTCTTGCAACTGCAACAGTCAAAACAACACACATTCAGTATCGAGAGTAAAGGGAAACAAATGAGGTGAAGGACCAGCAGAAAAACAAGAAGAAGAAGAGTGAGGGCCATAGAAAAAAAGGGGAGACAATAAGGGAAAAAACCTGACCCCCCTAAAACCCATCTACATGTATCAACAGTGGTAAAAAATGAAATTATTTGCATCAAAACACACCGCAACACTGACACTGTCATTTAAACACAAACAATTTAATATTCACATACAAATGAGCAGATTAACTGAAGATGCACAGGTGGGCGCGCACACACACACACACACACACACACACACACACACGCATACACACACACAATGCATACACACACACACACATACACAAAGTGAGATAACGACATTCAATGCAGAAGACTAAAAATATGACTCACTCAACTACCCCAAAAACAACTGTCAGTTTCCTCCACTTTCAGCTACTCTCAGTTGCTATAGATCCATTCCATCCCATCCAGGCCCAGCCGGTGCTAATTATACTTAGTAGGAGGAAGGGGCATGCTAATCTTAGCACTGGCACCGGGACCCTTGAAAGAATTATGCTGGATTTGCACACTGTACCAACCCCCCCCCCCCCCCCCCCAAAAAAAAACAACAACCCAAACCCAAACACACAACAGAGTATTAACAAGTCAACTAACAAAAAAAAAAGAAAGAAAGAAAAAATAAAAAATGAGAAAATAGTAGTTAATTCAAAAAGGTCTTTCACCTGTGTTCCATCAATGCTCTCCACAATCATGTGCACCAGTTCAGCGTTCCCAACAACAATGCCTGAAAACTGATAACAGAAAAACAACAACCCAACATTGTAAACTTTGCACACAAGTGCGTGAGTGCGTGTGTGCTTGTGTGATGAAGATGGTCTAGTATAGTCCTTATTTACTATTAAATTATTAACACATTACTGAATCTTGATAAAATTTCTAGGTTTATATAGTCCTCATTTACTATTTAATTATCATCACATTACTGAATCTTGACAAAAATTTCTAGGTTTATTCTGGGACAAAAACCAATATACAAAAAAACTGAATAAATGTATTCATAAGACAGTTTTCTGCTCTCATATGAATTGATTTCTGTCACAATTCCAAGTGGAACTAAAAAAGAAAACAAACAAAAAAAAGACACCAACCTGAAAATGTACCCCCCTCCCCCCCCTAAAAAAAAATCCCAAACAAAAAAGTGACTGCATCAGATGTTCCCAATATCAGTTATTTTCAAACAGATAATGACATTATATAGTACATTTCCTCTGCTATTAACTCATATCTGTCATAAGAATTAACACAAAAAATGCCTGGCACACATAAAAAAGCACAAAAGCACCAAAAAAAGGACAAAACGAAGTCTGACACATCATCTTTGGTGTAAATTTCTATATTGATTGCATTTTGTTTATGGCAAGCAGACAACACAATATCCAACATTTTTTGTTTTGTTTTTTTGTTTATTTGTTGGCAAGAGCTTTGATGTACACCAATGGTGGGATTTTGCACAAGTGATTGTTTTTACCCATGTTTAAGGTAATTCTGACTTTGGGGACCAACAATTATACCTACCAAATATATGAAATATGCAAACCAAGCATTACGATTTTGTAAAGTTATTTTAAATTGTGTTTCAACAACTTCATTAAAAAAAAAAATCCACAAAAAGGACTGGTGGAGACAAACAATCAATACTTAAAAAAAAAACTATTTTAATAAAAGGAAAAAAAAAACTGAGGAAAAAGACAGCAGAGAAAGATCACTAAGAGTGGAATGAACAGATGCCATGCAAGAACTTACATGTGTGTAGATGTCTGGAATCAAATATGTGAATAGCCGAACATCGTCTTCTTCACACAGCTGCAAACATAGTACCACACATATATACTACAATTGTTTAAGCTTATGTAATACCAACACACACAAAAACACCGCAAATCTAAATCAAACTGACTCAAAGAAAGCTACAACATTTTTAAAACAAAAATCCACAAGAATGAAACAATTTGTTGTAGATGGGAAAAAATTTACAAAAATTTGTTGCAATCAGCTTGTTCATGAATACAAAAGGTGTTGTTGCTGTATCTTGTTAATGTTTATTTACTTTACGGTTCTCCAAAAAGTAAAAAAAAAAGAGAGAATAATACAAAGATATGTGTGTCAAATCAAATCCCTTTATTCAATTTTTGCAGGCCATAAGACCCATATGAACAAAGATTATGAAAAAGCAACCACGAAGGAGTCGAGGTGATAAAATGCAGTAAGCACAGTCTTTTGTTGTAGGCACCAAAAGATCTATGTGTTTCTCATTTTCAGACATTCAATTGCATACACTGCCAAGTTCACAATCAGTTTGTGAGAAGGATTTGAGCACAGCATCTGAACCTTAAAGCCTGATGGAAACCTGTTTTAATAGAGGGGGATATGACACCTACACAGAGCTCCACATCTGCACATCTGAACAAAAACTGACACAAATCTTCAATAGCAGATCCATCACACTGAACACAATGAGGATTTACAGGTGTTTTCTAATAACATGGAATGCCTTTCAGTGGCAATGTCTTACTTCTTAATAAGCAAAGTATATGGCGGTGTTCAAAGGAAACCTGAAGTCCTATGATGCTAGTTTTGTGAACACAAACAACTACCCCACCTTTCAGCCTCTGTGTTCGATGAGAAGAAAACACTGTGTAATCCGGAAAGGCTTGTTCAATGTCACTGTTTGCAGGACCAAATATCTGAAAATGTCATCACTTTGAATATTCCACAGAAAGATTTCCATGAGGCTCTTTTCAGTTTGTTAACAAGTCCTTGAATGTTCAAGGGCATTATTTAAAACACAGGGGATTCACATTAAGAATTCTGGTCGTTTGCGCGTGTGTAACTTGACTCGTCATTTGTCGCATCGTCCTGTTCAGTTTGTTCTGGAGAGTATTTCAAGTCTGCTGTTGTATTTTCAGCAAAACTATCCGATCTAGGGGCGGTACCATCAACCAGCCATTACTGAATAATTTGCCAAATCCCAAACTCGTTGAGGCATACCTTCAAATCTTTCAGAAGACATGCCTTCAGGTCGCTGTCCTCCATGCTTTTGCAAAAATCCTTGTACAGGACCATTTTGTCGTCACTACCTTTGCTGAAAAAAGGAAAAAACAGCGCATCATTTTTTAGAAGAGCTTCTGTAGTACAATAGCAGGATATATGGATAGGATAATGACAACAACGATGGAGTCATTGATGACTTCTCACAGATTTATTAGTTACAAATGATAAAGAGAAGCACGGTAAGAAAGGGAAACAAAGAAGAAAAAAGAACATTCACACGTAAGTGCGCACACACACACACACACACACACACACACACACACACACACTCACACACTCAGACACTCAGACACTTAAACACAAACACACACACATGAACTCAAACATACATAACACACACACATGAAAACACACACACACACAAACACACACACACACACACACACACACACACACACACACACACACACACACACACACGTGAACACACACACACACACAAGAACATTCACACATAAGTGCACACACAAACATCCACACACACTCACACACTCAGACACTTAAACACAAACACACACATGAACTCAAACATACACACACACACGTGAAAACACACACACAAACACACACACACAAAACACACACACGTGAACACACACATACATACACACACACATCCACACACACTTACACACACACACACACACACACATCCACATCCACACACACACACACACATACACACACACACGTGAACACACACACACACACACACACACACACACTGAACACACACACACACGAACGCACACACACACACACAAATACACACATGAACTCACACGAACGCACACACAAAACACACACACACACACACACACACACACACTTGAATACACAACACTTGAACACACACGCACTTGAACACATACACACACAAACACACACACACATACACAAAATCTGTTTCCAAAGCCTACCTGACTTTCAAGAAGTAGAGTAAGAGGTACCCAGTACGGGGCTGCTTGGCATATATCTCCCCAAGCAACATGAACAGGGTAGCTCTGCGCTGGTCATCTTCTGCTAGATCACTTAAAAACCTGAAACACACATCCCACTCTCTGATATCAATAATGATAATAATAGTAATAATAATAATGATGATAGTAATGATGATGATGATAATTGTAATGATAGTAATAATAATGATGATGATAATGGTAATAATAATGATAGTAATGATGATAATAATAAAAATAATAATAATAATGATGATGATGATAGTAATGATGATGATGATAATAATAAAAAAAAAAAATGACAACAATAATAATAAATGAAATTCAAAATAGCACTACATCTTGTAAAAATGAAAGATCTTATTCATGGGCTGCTTTTTTTGGTTTGTTTTGGTTTGGTTTTATTTTGTTTTTTATTCCTTGCCTACAGCTCCCAGGTTCACCAACAGCGAGATTTTGTGTAGGGAACCAGTCACCCACCATGAAGGTAGCAGCAATCTGACTTCAGGGATGATGTTTAAATTGACACTAGTATGTATGCGATTTTGTTAATTCTGCCATCCACTGCTACCGGTACACAATGGCCTACTATTCTGAAAGGCGGAACACACAGTGAACAAATCCAACATTTTGTTTATTAATATTTATTTATTTATTCTTTTATATCAAGGATAATGGGATAAGCACTCATGTGCTTTTTTACATCCAGTCCCCGAGTGTATGCAGTTTTGTAAATGTCATCTGTTCCCCAGCACCCTCTCCGACTCTTTTGAGTCAAATTTAGTATTTGCATATCTATTCTGATGAGGTAATACATTGGTAAAAAAAAAAAATCTGGTATATCACAGAGGTTCAAAAAAATTGCTATTTATATTATGTGGAACCAGACAAGAGTTTACTTGTATCCATGCTCAATGAGAACATACAGGGAAGTTTCAAGACCATAAAAGATTTTTTACTTAGATAGTACTGCACGCCTTTCCAAGACAAATTCCTAGCTGCAGAGAGAGAGAGAGAGAGAGAGAGAAGAGAGAGAGAGAGAGAGAGAGAGAGAGAGAGAGAGAGAGAGAGAGAGAGAGAGAGAGACAGACAGACAGACAGACAGACACATAGAAAGAGAGGAGAGAGAGAGAGAGAGAGAGAGAGAGAGAGAGAAGAGAGAGAGAGAGAGAGAGAGAGAGAGAGAGAGAAAGAGAGAGAGAAAGAGAAGAGAGAGAGAGAGACAGACAGACAGAAGACAGACAGACAAGACAGACAGACAGACGACACGAGAAAGAGAGAGAGAAGAGAGAGAGAGAGAGAGAGAGAGAGAGAGAGAGAGAGAGAGAGAGAGAAAAGAGAGAAGAGACAGACAGACAGACAGACAGACAGACAGAGACAGACAGACAGACAGACAGAAAGAAAGAGAGAGAGAATACACAGACCACAACTCACCGAAAGATAACAAACAGCACCTCTCCTTTTGAAGAGTCTTCAATGGCTCTGAAAAAAAAAACACACGCACATAGGTCACTATGAGTAATCCAAAACAATACAACTGATTGATCAATACCTTTTTTTTGTCAGTAGTAAACCAAATTTCAAAAACACCAAAATAAAATGTTACAAAAAATGAGCAGCACAATGAAACATATACTACTATTTTTTCCCAAGTGGTGTTTTTACCTTTCTTCCAGTTATTAAGATGGTATGCATCATTATTGCATTCTCTAGTTAATGGACAACACAGGCATTCTTTAATATTCTTGGTTGATATATTCATATTGGGGCTTTTCGTTTTGTTTTCGGGGGTTTTTTTTTTTGTTGTCAGGTGAATCAACACCTATAAACAAAGGACAACTTAAACATTCAGATAAAATCACCAATCACACCAAAACGAATATTCACAAAAATCAGCAGCATAATGAAATAAATACAACTATTTTTTTCCACAAGTGATGTTTGTACATTTCTTTCATTCCTTTCAATTAACATATTGTATGTGTCATTGAATGCATTTTCTATTTAATGGAGAATACATGCATTCTTTAATATTCATTGGTTGATACAATGTCTGGGTTTTTTTTTTTGGGGTTTTTATGGTTGTCAGATGAATCAAGTATAAACAGAGCAACTACATTCAAATAAAACCACCAATCTTTAAGGAAAAAAAAAAAAAAAAAAGCAAACATTCACTATATTGGTTGATGCATTTGTCTGTATTTTTGGTTGTCAGATCCAAGGACAACTTTAACATTCAGATAAAACCACCAATCTTCAAAAAAAACAAACAAAAAGCAGAATATTCAGTACGACAAAACCAACAAAAAAAAAAGCAAAAATTTCAGTAGAACAACAAAAAAAACCCATGAAACAAACAAACGAACAGCAGAATAGTCAGATGGGAACAAAAACAAAAAAAAACAACAAACAAAAAATTTGTTTTAAAAGAGCGATTACTCACTGCTCAGTGTCCTGGTCGGAGCCGCTAGGAAAGATGTTAGTGAACTGGTCACTCAGGATTTGACACAGACACACGGCCAGCGCACTGGCTCCATCTTGGTCAAAGTCGTTCTGTAACACAACATTGCACACACCTCCGTGTCAGGGCCAGTGCTGGACTGCTCTAGCCTCCCCAGGCCTAAGATACATTTCAAACAACAAGCTTATTCACCGAGCACACTATTATCTTGGAGTAATAATAATTGAGGGAATTCCACCTAGGGGGGCTCTCGGTATAAATAGCATCCCCACCTTCTGAAATTCTGTGCTAAGAATTCCCTCTTTTCTATCCCTCTCTTTTCGTTTCTGCCTTGTTGTTTTCTTCCTGTTCCCCACCTTGTCTATTTTCTGCCTTCTGTCATTTTCTGCTTTTTTTTTGCAGAAAGACTAACAGATATAATGTCTTTCAGGCAGCACAACACATTTCCATTCATATATAAAAGACAACAATACTGTTGTGATGAGCGTTCAAGGAAGAAAAAAAATTGAGGGATTAGGTTTGAGCTGCCACCGAGATGGGAGTTTTCACTGGTTCCAACTTCGTTTTCCTCAAAGTCCCTAGAGAGGAGACTCTTACCCAAAGTCCTTAGGTGAAAACAAAAACACCTCACGCATAGGATAACTATCCTTCCGTCTTTCACAGGAAGTATAGGCCAACATTGGCTGGTTGCTCAAATTACATGAACATGCCCAGCATGCAATCTAAGGCATGAACAGGGATGAACTCCGTCAGGTTCAATTTGTCCAAGACACACTGCCTGCAAGTTTCAGAGTAGCATTTCTAGACTCCTGAACAAATCAAAGGTGAAGTCATCCACCTACACTGTTTTTCTCAAATGGGAGTCAAACCAGTGGATGTTCACCACAATAACATTGGAGTCAACAGACTGATGTCACTTTCTTTCATACCACCAATTCCATTCATACCAATAAAAAGGTAATCGTGTCTCATAAGTGTCTCATGGTCATAGGGGAGCGAGGCATCAGAGATCTCGGCTTCTCTAGGGGCCAGTATGTTGAGGACAGCACCCATCTCCTCTCCCTCCCTGCTTTACCTTTCCTGGCCCTAAAGAGGGTATGAACCCATTTACAGCGGGTGAACTGGGGAACTGTACTGAAGCTCAGGCGCATAAATGGTCCCCTGCCCACATGGTAACCATGCTCGATGCTACTTAACATTGGCTTAGGGAAAGCAAATGCTCTGATCACTGAGCTATCCCATCCCCGCTGTAAAACTACTTATATACCACTGAATTTCCTTACCTACACAAACTTCTTTCAGACAAAAGATTCATGAAATCACCATATCATTGATCTTTTTCCCATGATGACAGCATTCCAATGTTAGCATATAATGTTAAATCACACGACGGTATCAATATTCCAGCAATCTGACTGTATTCTTAAATTAACAGTCTGCTACACTTCCCAGAAAAGGACTAGTAGTTTCTTTCTTGCTAGCTTATGGCAAGGCATTCATAAACACATCTGAAAAAAAACACAAAATAAAGAAAAGCATACTCACATCTTGTATGACAATAGCAAGAAGTTCGCTCAAAATATCACAGCGTTTGTCTTGGTTCCTGATAAGAAGACATATTAGGATTGTTGAACAGAAGCAAAGCACTAGACGGTCTTCATTGCAAATGTGTGTGCACACACAATTGTGAGTGTATGAGTGTGTGTGAGTAAGAAGGGAAGGGGGTGGTTGGGGTGAGGGCAGTGTGTGACCGTGTTACTGTATAATCAAAATGTGAGGTTAAAAAAAAACAAAAAACTTTTTATTCATTCTTTTCCTTCCAAACTTTCTGAATGACAAAACAACCAAATTCAACATGACCCACAGTCCCTTAGCTGCTGCATGAAAAAAAAAGTGCAATATTTTGCTTCTGGAGCTGCCTTAATGGTCTCAATATGTTTATTATATGGGCTACACACTATAGGGTCCAAAATGCTTTGTGAACAATTTTTTTTAACCCCCCCCAAAAAAAAACACCCCACTATATTTGGAAGCATGCTGTAGACTATTGGCTTGTTGCTCTCAATATGTTTATATGTATATTATATAAACATACTACAGTGTTCAAAATGCTTTTGTGAACAAAATTTCATTAAAAAAAAAAGAAGAAAAACAACAAAAAAAACCCACATTATTTGGAAGCATGCTGTAGACTATTGGCTTGTTGCTCTCGGTATGTATAACATATAGACGCACTATAGTGTCCAAAATGCTTTTCTGAACAAAATTTTTGAAAAACAACAAAAAACCCCACATTATTTGGAAGCATGCTGTAGACTTATCGGCTTGTTGCTCTCAATA
This sequence comes from Stramonita haemastoma, assembly GCA_030674155.1. Classification (NCBI taxonomy): domain Eukaryota; kingdom Metazoa; phylum Mollusca; class Gastropoda; order Neogastropoda; family Muricidae; genus Stramonita; species Stramonita haemastoma. The sequence goes on from CM060328.1 coordinate 23,191,065, forward strand.
TGTATATCATATAAACACACTACACCGCCCAAAGTATTTTGTGAGCAAATTACCCCCCCTCCCCCAAAAAAAACCCAACAACAACAAACAACCCACAAAAAAATCCCCAACAACAAACCAAAACTGCATTATCTGGGAAGAACAAGATAGTGGCGTTTTGTGTCCTGCATGCACTCACTTTTCATTGTTCAGTTTGACCACCAGATCCCTGGCCTCTGAGGACAAGAGGCAGTAATATTCCGTGATGTCCACAGGCTTCTCTGCAGGCGGCGGCTCTCGGAAACACATCAAGGTCGTGTCCTCGTCCTGCAGCTTGCCTGCAAAACAGCCTCATTTTTACTTTGGCTAGCAATCATCAAACCGAGTCTTACCTTTACCTAACATCTTAAACTAAGTGTTTAGGTGAATGTATCCCTCAGACCATAAACAATTCAACAAGGAATTTTTTTTATATTTAGATCACATAATGGTTACAGTTCATCATTGGACTACTCCGGTTTTACTGTAATCAGTGCACAGTTTGTCAGCTGGTCATAATCCGTATTTCTTTCCATAACCGATGCACGGATCAGGACTCACTGAGGTAAAAAAAGCAAAATCAAAAGCCATAAATGTAGAGTAAAAGGGAAAGGTAAGGTAGAGGTAAAGGTGTCCCATAACCTTTGTGGTCGTAGGGGAGCGAGATGTCAGTTTCTCTAGGGGACAGCATTTTGAGGGCGGCGCCCTTCTCCTGCTCCCTTGCTGTAGAGTAAATAGAACCAAAAACAAAAATTCTGTCATTACTTTAAGAAAAAAAAAGAGCAATTATGGACATTTTTTTAAACACTTTCTTTCCCCTTTATAGGGATAGCACAAAGTACTTTACAACAACCACCGCCCCCAACCCCCCAAAAAAACACAAATCATACACACACACACAAATTGTGGACAAATGATGGAGATATCAAGAGCTCTACTACTCACTGAGTGGAACATCGTCCTCATCGTCGCTGAAGGTTCCCTCCAAAATACCGTCCCCAACGTGGTTGCTGCCGTTGTCGAAGCTGCCTAAGCGCTGGTTCACGACTGGGGCTGCTGGTTCTTCCTTCGCTGTGGTGCCAAAGTCACAACAAACATTGTGAATTGAAATATATTATTTTAAAAATGGGGACAGGATAGCTCACCTGTAATTCTACAGTACATAACTAGGGCTTAACATCCTAAAAAAATAATAAATAAAAAAAAAAAAAAATTTAAGGGCTCAACATCCTCCTGGGTCACCCCATGTGAACATTTGCTGTTGATTGGTGATAGGGATGTCTAAATATCACGATGATATTTAATCATTATTAAAGAAAAGTAATTTACCCCAGAACAAAACCTAATCTTAATGGTCTTTTTTTTTTTTATTAAAAAGTAAACTCAGATATAAGATAGGGAAAAATCACATCAGTCCGAGACACAACTCACTGAATTTCAGAAAAAAAGGTTCAAATACACAAGTTAAAGAGCAACACAAGTGATTATTTTACACTAAATGCAAACCAGTCAATAACTTTACGATGCAGCTTGTTCATTTCGTAAAAATTGTTCAATGATGTCCTTGATTATGACAGATGGTACTTATCAATCTGTTTGAGTATGAATATAGTTGCATAAAACATTAAATTTATGCGGTTCCAAAAAAAAATCATACATTGCTTTGTGTGCTACTACATTATTGTTGTTAAAAATTTACTGCTCTTACCAGCATGCAATAACCTACTCTTTTGAAAGGCAGAACAGGTTTTAACATAAACCCAAAAAGTTCTGCGTATGTTCACACACGGAACCTCAGTTTAGTCTCATCTGGATGATTTTCAAGAGTAGGCTGATGAGTAACTCCAGAGAAATTATCCCTTGAACATGTGCCTCAGTGGAGGCTTGAACCCAGGCCATCCGATCACAGAGCTCAGCACTCTTACCACAAGGCCATCCCTGTTCCCCCCCCCCCCCCCCCTCCCCCCCCTCTCTCATCTACTACATCAAAAACCTGTCAGCCCTCCGAACTCACCAACAGTGCAGAACTCCTGGAAGTTCTGTTGCACCAGAGCCTTGAGGTCCTTGTCCAGCTTGGCATTGTTGAAGAGGAAGTCAAAAGTCTTGGATGGAGGGTTACCGATTCTGAAACAGTCATCACTGAAACAGTCATCACAATAACGGCAACACCCACAACGTAACAACTCTGGTGGAAACAACAGTGGCTTGCATTCCATGGTTTATATATGTGAGGCTTCACCACATGAGTGCAATGTACCAGAGGTCAATTTTTAGTTGTTGGTATGTTATAAATCTGAAATAGCCTCAACTTGGGGAAAGCAGTGCTCCAACCACTGAGCTATCCTGTCCTTAGGCATGCATACACCGTATTAGATATTTAACCAAAACTTTTCAACAACACTGGCCACCCATGGCCATCATGGAGTTAACATCAGTGCTGACTCCCTCTCCCCAAAAGTCTTCGTGGATGAGACTATAAACCAAGGTCCCGTGTGCGAAGCAAGCAGAACATCTTGCCACACGTTAAATCATGTTCCGCTTTTCGTAAGAGAAGGCCATTGTGTGCCGTGGGAACAGATGACAATATTACACAACTGCATACACAAGGGACTGGATGAAAAAAGCACATGTTAGTCTGTTACCCGATATAAAAATGAGAGAATAAGAAAAAAGAAAAAAAAAAATATTTTATTAAAAATATTAAAAAATCATGCAGCAGCACAACATCCACTTACTGGAGGACTTCCTTCTCCAGGATGGTTCTGAGGGCAGCAGTACACTCCCTCCTTGATCTCTGTCGCATGTCTGGGGCAGAAGTTACCCATGATCTGAAAAAAAAAGCAAAAAAAAAGCACATATTAGCAGCTATCAATCACACCAGATGAAATTGATAACATGCAAGAAAATCGATCGATACAAAATTTCTCCTTATTTGCTTGTAGTATGCATACTCTGTTGGATTGAATAAAAACATAGAAAAAAGAAAAAAAAGAAAATCGATCGTATCAAAATTTCAAACCATGATTGGAACAGTATATGTAAAAACAGACCAGTAGCAATTGAAATCGATCATATCAAAATTTCAAGCCATGATCAGAACATTATGGACTGGTAGCAATTTATGACACGGCACAAAATAATTACAAGATCAGCAGCAATAAAACAAAAAAAATCTCAAAATAGATAACAACAAAAAAGGTCCCCTGTTGTATTATAGAAAAACACTCTCCTGGGTTCTTTTTTCTGAACATAACCGCTTTACCGGTAACACCCTCTTCGAACAATCTGACGACCCGGGTTTGATTCCCGTTGGGGGAAGTTACCCTGATCTGAAAAAAAACAAAGCACACTCCATAGTATCTCACCCAGATAAAGTCCTGCAGATAAGACTATCAAAAGAACCATGATGGAAACGAACGCAGAAACATCTTGCAATAAACACATTAAATTTCCCTTTCGAACAAATAGATTGGCGCTTTATACACTGCACAAAATTTACAAAACAGCATAAACAATAATTAAAATAAAAAAAACATGAGTGCACAACTGAATTAATGAATAAAAAATACACTTTTTTATTAATAAATAAATAACACTTGTCAGATGCACTGGGCCTGACTTGTCATGTCAGGTGCTGAACAGCAGCACAACGCATTTTCATCATATGACAAGACATTAATAGTTGCTGTCTGATTGTTCCATGAAGAAGAATGCTCTTTGAATACCAACCATTACTTTTTTATTTTCCTCCATACCCCAACAGCACTTTTCCTGTTTTTTGAAGGAGGGGATTTGTTAGTCTTATTTTGGCTTCATTTCAGTTAAAAAAAAAAAAAAAAATTCCAAAGAACTGTCAGTCCTGCCAAGCTTAATCAGGCTGATATTCACTCATTTTACATGAGAGCACAATTCAAAAAAAAAAAAATCTCAACACCTTCAAAGTACTTAAAAAAATTAATTTAAAAAACATCCTCTTCCCCTTCTCTTAAAAAAAAGGGAAAAAATCCCAAACTTCCCACATACACACAGAAACCAAAGCATGCACCATCTATCTAAACAGCAGGGTGTCACCACTAGAACTGTCTTACCCGACACATGAAGTCAAGGAGTGTGGCAGAAATGGCAGGATGTTGTCTCATGGAGTTGTGCATCACCAGGATTGCAGGCTCTGGGGGGAGGGAAGAAAATAGGAATGGATGCATTTTTATTTCTCCTGCGTTGTTCACTCTTTCCTTCTGTCATGCATGCATGCATGCCCTCACTCAGCACGTGTGCATGCATGCACACACACACACACACACACACACACACACACACACACACACAAAACACACACACACACACACACACACACACACACCACACACACACACACACACAATTTACTGCTTACTCAACATACCATCTGGAAATAAAATTTTGACTTTGACTTTGACTTTGACACACACACACCCTGTGAGCTATCGTTTGCTCTGACATCTACAGCTTAGGTACATAATTACATTTCAAGCTCTGTTGATAATAATGCACACACACACACACAGAGTAAAACACACAATACAGTATTGTAAAGTATAGACAGTACAGCATAGCATAGTATAGCTGAGCATTAATATAGTATAGTACAGTATAGCATAGCATAGCATAGCATGAATGGGTATAACATATCTGGGTATGGCTGGGGCGAGAGATTGAAACGAGCAGGGTGGGAACAACAGGACAAGAACATCACAGAAGATATAAAGAGGAAGCACAAAAAGCCACAAAAAAACAGAAAAACACACAACAATATTCAATGCACATCCAAACTCACCAATGTTCATGATGTTATCTCGCTCGGCATTGTACACCAGTAAGTCAAGGAAAAGTGCCAGTTTCGCATCAGATGCCGCAACATTTGACTGTGGAAAGAATAATCCTGAATTGTTGATACATACTCTCACATTTTTTTTTATTATCAATTTTTTTCCTTGGTTAAACCTCCAAAATTCACCAAGGTTATCCTGTATCATGCCCCCCCCCCCCCCCCCCCCCACTACATACATATAAAAACACAGAAAAAAGTCGCCACTGAGTATCAGAAACTGCAAACATCCCCCAACTTTTTTTAAAACCCCAAAACCCCAAGCCTACAATCCCCAAAAATCATGATTTGGGCTTTAACATCTGGCTTTAAGCAAGACAAATAACACTAAAAAAAAAATAAAAAATTGCTGTTCCTCAGCTAGAGCTTTGAGGTTCACCAACTGTAAGATTTTGAGCATGCAAACGTTTTTGCCAACCACCAAATTGCCGCATTCCGACTTCGAGGATAATGTGTACACATGACACTAACATTTATACATTTCAAAAAAACGCTGTCATCTATTTCTAATGGTACTCAATGGCCTACTCTTCCAACAAAGGAATGATTTTAACATGTGCACATCGACGTTCTGCATGCATCTGCCCATGGAACCTCGGGGTTTTGAGTCTCATCAGGACTTCTGGGGGGAAAGGAATTATTACTCCAGGGGGAAAATCCTCTTGATTGGGTGCCTTGGTGGTGGCTTGAATCTGGGTTGTCAGATCATGAGTGTAACACCCTAACCACTAAGCTACCCCCCCCACCCCCTCCCCACCGAAACATTAAATGGCCAGGATATTGGTACAAGCAGGGCAACCCACACAATCTCTTCCATAAGCAGTGGGGAGGGGGGGGTCAGGGTATACTCACGGTGCAGGTCGTTAAAAGCCATCCGATGACGGCCCAACGAGGAGCACCTTAGAGTTGATCTGCTCGTTTGAGGGATGCAGACAAACACAGATGAAACGTATGATGTCACATCGAAGCGTCTGACTTTCAGCTGTGTTCAGATACATCCTTTGAAACCAGTCTTGGTAACGCTTTTGATTCCCAAATGTCACCTGTTGCAAGACAAATTACAATTCTTTATAGCTTACAATGAATTTTTTTTTTTAATCGTACAAAAACAACAAGAAAAACAACCTCCAGACAAGAAAAAAAGAAACAAAATTAACAATGTCAGCATGGGTTCAAAACTGCCAAGATGCGTCAGACTTCCGAGACTGAGATACTTATATTCATACTGAAGTTGATTTCCCAGATCCACCCAAACAACGCCCTTTTCATGGGGATGTGTGGTACTGGCAGCACAGAACAGCTATTCTCCACCTTCCCACATCTTTTTTTCCTTTCTCAATGCTTTCAACCAGTTTATCAAAAGTATCATTTTCCTTTCGTAAAGAAGTCATCTCATAACAAAGGAACCACTCTGTATGAAATACACACACACACACACACACACACACACACACACACAAACACACACACATTGCACATGCACACACACACACACAAACACACATTGCGCACACACAAACAATCCCAAAGCACACCACAAAATGTTCACTGGCAGTGTGCTGGCAGCAGCCCATCTTGTACACTGAAAACCTTCTTCTGCAGAGAAATTAATTAAATCCATACCACACCAAAGCCCCTCCCTTCCTAACCTGTGCACCTGCTGCTATGACCTGTTTTGACCAAACCCTTAAAAATTTCATTTATGTCTCTGACCCAGAATATACACACACCCAGGGTTCGCGCCAGGATTTTTTAAAACCAGTACTGCGAGTTGCCATTTCAGAGATATCTTGACCAACTCCCCCAAAATCGGTCCCCAGAAAATAAAATCTGGTATGTACTGTCAACAAAACAAAACTATTCAGTGAGGGGGTGGTGGAGGGGGGGATTGTTTGGCAGCAAAACTAAATCTAAATTGAATGCAAATCTCTCAGACTTTGACTGCTGTGCTGCTGCCACTCGCTTCTTGGGCATGAAGCCACGCAGGAAATAGGATTTTTTTTCCAGCGCCTGTGTCACTGTCTGTGTCAGTCTGTTGTTTTGCATGACATCATTCGTGTGACTTATATTCTTCTTTCTTTTTTCTATGCTTAGCGCTCATCTAGATATTTCGTTCAATTTAGATTTAGTTTTCGACTCTTCTCTGTCAAAGCAATGCGCAAATTCATAGTCATAGACCCTCCGCTTTTCGCTTTTCGTAAGAACAGGCCATCGTGTGCCGGTGGGAACAGATGACATTTACAAAACTGCATACACACGGGGACAGGATGTAAAAAAGCACAGGAGTGCTTATTCCATTATCCTCAATATAAAAGATTAAAAGAATAAATAAATGTAGGCCCCATTTACTCATTGTGAATGGAAGAGCGCGAAGCTCTATTCTTTCACAGTAAAGCTTGCTGTTCTGCGTGCTAGGCTAATGAGGCTGGCGCCAAAGATGTTCGTAGGAGGTAGGTGCGTAAGCACAGTACAGGCACATGACAAGACTGTCAGAAAATGTCACTTCAGACTTTTTTTTTTTTTTAGACAGAAAGCTAATCGGTCACAGGCAAACAGAATTGGTACGCGGTACCGGCTGCTTCGAAAATTTTCGGTATTCCCTGTTTACTATTGGTAAAATACCGACAATTACCGGTTATCACGAACCCTGTACACACCTAAACTACATAACACTGATCACCATGAAGAAGTTACTTTCTGAAAAGGTAAAGGTGTCCCATACCCTGTATGGTCATAGGGGAGTGAGGCGTCGGACCTCAGCTTCTCAAGGAGCCAGCATGTTGAGGCCAGCACCCTGAGGGCAGGTCCCATTTACAGCTGGGGGAACTGGGGGAACAGTATTGTAGCCAAGGCGTGCAAAGCCAACGGTCACCCATCCAACTGGTAACCACGGTAAAGGTGTCCCATACCCTGTATGGTCATAGGGGAGTGAGGCGTCGGACCTCGGCTTCTCTAGGAGCCAGCATGTTGAGGCCAGCACCCAAGGTGTGCAAAGGCCAAGGCGTGCAAAGCAAATGGTCACCCATCCAACTGGTAACCACGCTCGATGCTGCTTAACCCTGGTAGCGCTGAAATAACGGCAGCGGTACTCAGTGCTGCTGGCTGAATTAACAGCAGCCATTGTTGATTTGCTGAAGGGTGGGGTCAAAGAACTCTTGATATTGATATGTAAAACTAAACTAAGTGTGTAAAGTTGTAAATCACTGGAAAGCTTAGATAACAAGTTTTTAAAAGAGTAAAATTTTATAGCAGCATGTAGTGTTTATGATAATGTAAAAAATAAAGTTTAAAAACTGTGCGTGCACAACCAATCACTGTTGCGATGTCGGTGAACCAGATTGATTTTAACACGATATGCAATGTTGTTGCGGTACAAAAATGTCATGATTCGATAAATACTGTCTGTTGACATAAGTTTTGAAAAAATAAAGAGCTTGCGTGGCTTTATTGGTCGACAAATACTCGTTAAAGTCCAGCGAAATGATCGACGCGATCGCGATCGTCATGGCGGTGAACACTTATTTCGTGCAAACTGGCGGCGTTCTATGACGAAAATACGACAATTGCTTGATTTCATGTGATGCAAAGTACTCGACAGCATATCCAAATGACTTAACAACAGTTATTTCGAAGCCATGTTGCGTTAAAATAAAGTAAAACAATGTGTGACATCGAAATCGCCCGGTAGCT
>CM060328.1:23202136-23209636 GCA_030674155.1 Stramonita haemastoma
GAGAGAGAGAGAGAGAGAGAGAGAGAGAGAGAGAGAGAGAGAGAGAGAGAGAGAGAGAGAGAGAGAGAGAGAGAGAGATAATCAACAGTAACTTAACAACAGACAAGGAACATGACACAGCAACTGAAAATAAAGAAAGCTGACACATGACACAGCATGCTGACACATGAGACACACAGCCGTCAGTTTCCCTACTATCAGTTCCTCTCAGCTGCCAATTAATCCATCCCATCCCAGCCTAGTTGTGGGCCAGCTGGTGGTCAATTATAGCAGAAAGTGACCACACTTGGACTAGGTAAAAGGAAAGGGCGCGCGAAATATAGCCCTATTGACTGAGTGATGATGTGTGCTGTGGACACAATATACTGACACATGAGACACATTATACTAACACACATGAGACCAGCACACTGACACACGAGACACAACATACTGACACACATGAGACCAGCACCCTGACACATGAAACACAACATACTGACAGCCACACACTCGCACCAACCCTTTCTTTCATCCACCAGTCTCTCGAAACAAGGGAGCTTACCTGTGAAGCTAGGGGACAGCACTGAGGGGTTGAGGAAAACATCCCGCCACAACTTTTCAAACTCAGGTATTCTGGCCACCAGCTGCAGAACTCGCACAAGGTCGCGGCCTATCACCATGCACTCAGCCCACTGAAACCCACACCAAAATTCATGTGTGTATTTCATTTTTTTGTTTTTGTTTTGTTCTTCAACAAGTGTTCCTAGATTGAGATTTTGCATGTGTGACCATTTTTACCCACCATTAAGGTAGCCACATTCTGACTTTGGGGATAGTGTCTAAAGACAACACCTGTGAGCATGCATTTTTTTGCTTTTTTTTTAGAAATTTGATCATCTTGTTCCTACCAGCACAAAATGGCCTACTCTTCAACAGAACAGGTTTTCTTAATGTGTGTGTGCAATATGTTCTGCATGCGTTTGAACATGGGGACTCTCTTTATAGTCTGATCTGAAGAGCTTTTGGGGGAGTGGAGTCAGTACTTCTGTTAACTCTAGGGTAAAATTCCCTATGATAGGTGTCCCTGTGGAGGCTTTATCTCAGGCCGTCAGATCATGAGCGAATTGCTCTAACCACTAGGCTACCCCCCCCCCCAACTCTGCGAATTATTTTTTCCCCCATCAACCTACCCATAAAATGTCTTTATCATACAGATCCTAAAAGTTAAAACACGACTTTCTTTGGGACCAGAGAATAAGAAAAAGTATAAAGAAATAAGCTAATAAGAGTAAAGGTCAAAACAAAATAAGCCAACAACCAATCGCATCTAATCTTATTGGTTACTGCCCGCCAACCACAGATGACATATCAGGGCTCTCATCTCACATCTTTCCTAAATCTCAGATTTTAAACGATGTAATCACTAAGCTATCCTGTCCCCAAGAATACTTTTAATACAACAAACACGAAAATACGAAATTGTTCAAACTAATCCAAGAACACCACAAAGCATGATGAGCTTTAAATAAAAAGATGCACTGACCTTCTCCCTGAGGAGGGTAATACACAGTTCCACCTCCCTCTGCCTCAGAATGGCGTAGTCTTTATGGTCATGATCAGGCGAAGGTAGGTGTACACCACAGAGGGCACAAGGTCTCGATGGCTGGTGCTCTTTTCTAACCACGGCCTAAAGGAAGGACATGAACGATTATAACACACTTTCTCTGTGTGTGTATGTGTGTGTGTGTTTGAGTGTGTGTGTGTGGAGAGTGAGAGTGAGAGTGAGAGAGAGAGAAGAGAGAGAGAGAGAGAGAGAGAGGAGATGAGTGAGTGAGTGAGTGAGTGAGTGAGTGAGTGAGTGAGTGAGTGATGAGTGAGTGAGTGTGTGTGTGTGTTGTGTGTGTGTGTGTGTGTGTGTGTGTGTAGAGTGTGTGTGTAAGTGTGTGTGTGTATATGTGCACTATATGTATTTCATTTCATACGACTTTATGTCACAGCAGATTTATCTACATGAAATTTGGGCTGCTCTCCCTGGGGAGAGCGTGTTGCCACAAGTGCACAGCTACCCCCCACCCTTTTTTTTTGTCAGCAACTGCATTTGTTTCCCTATCAAAGTGGCTTTTTTTCTACAGAATTTTGCCAGGGACAATCCCCTTGTTGCCATGGGTTCTTTAACATGCGCTAAATAGTTATGTGTAACACACGGGACCTCGGTTTATTGTCTCATCCAAAAGACTAGCACCCAGACCACCTCTCATGGTCTAGTGGATGGGGGAAAGTTTTGGGCCCAAACGGGGTTTGAACCACCGCACACTCCAACCCAGACTTTTCGCTTTCTAGGCAAGGCGCGTTACCTCCTAGACAACCAATCCACCATATGTGTTTGTGTAAGCAATCATGCTTAACGTGACAACTAATTTTCACAACTGAATTTGGTATTGTCAGTATTGAATAAAAGAACACAGAGTTAACCATACAGATGTGCACATATCTCAGCTTTAATCAACTCCAATCCAAACCAGTCATGATGTTATATAACCACCCAGCAACCACAGACGCCATTTAAGTCATATCAAAAGTTATCAGTTCATAAAAAATTCAAGCTCAGGTTAAAGCCGAGCAGCTATTCACAGACAGATGGAGGCTACAGCTGAATGGAGAGCAGTGTTTGGCTTCATGGGTCACACATGGGCCCAGGAAATCAGGGGTTCCGAGTCTTGGCTGCAGTTTCTGGTGAAATGAGGCTGGGGATTTTGACACTACCCAGGACCAACCTATGGCACAAGCTTGAAGGAGCTTTAATCCCCTTTGTGCATACATATGTATGTGTGTATAATTGAAATAGATATAGACATATATGTATAATATGCATGCAGAAGATCAAATATGCACGTAAAGATCCCATGATTCATGTCAGCAGTCCCATAGGCTATGGAAACTTGAACACGCCCAGCATGCACCCTCTACCTGGAGAAAGGTGGGCTTCGCCAGATTCAACTTGCCCGAGACACACAGCCTGAAAAAAAACAATCAGTGCAGTGCCCCAAACAAAACTCCTCAGGAAAATGAAGGGAGAAGAACTGATATAAAATATGATAATATATAAAAATTATTACAGCGCTGGATCTTGTAAAGCAAACAAAATCATAGTTCTTGCATTCAAATAATTCATGCGTGTGAGACTGGTTCACAAAATGATTTAACAGATCTGCAGTTTAATACAACAATATCAAAACATACCATTCAAAACAATCACTAATCCAGTCATTCATCTACTCAGCAAAACAGCATGCATGTGAGAAACTATATCATGATGAAACTCATACGGTTTTATCCACAACAGATGTTCCCAGCAAGCTCTCAGGATTCAGCCAGATGTTGCTACTGAAAGTCCCTCCTGCCTACAACAAGGGAAAAGCCAGGATGTCGTAAATTCACACACCACGTGAGTGTCCTATGGGGTGTGGGGGTGTAGGGTGGGGGGTGTAGGGTTCCCTTCTTTTTTCCCTTTCATCCCCTGGCTAGAGCTCTGAGGTTCACCAATAGTGAGATTTCTGCATATATGCAACCATTTTGCTGTAATCAAGGAAGCCACATTCCAACTTCGGGAAATACAGTTGGGAACTGGACCTACCAGCAGTCAGGAGGTACCTCCCTGCTCTTTCTGATTTTCAACTGTCCTGGGTTCTTTCGATGTTCACTTCTTTTCAATTTTTTTTTAAAGTGGGGGGGGGGGGGGGGGGGGGGGTTCGCATGTAAAAAACAGCCTTTTTCCTGGAGGATTTACCTGCAGCTATTCTCTCAATACTGCAGGGTTTTCATGCATATAAAAATATATATGTATGCACACAGAACTTTTTGTGTTAAAATCATCTCATTCAGAATACAAGCACCTAGACCACAGCTCTTGATCTGGTGAATAAAGGATAAAATAAGCCTCAAATGATTACTTTTCTGGACAAGAAAGCTGCCTCCAGATTAACAATAAATAATGTTTGTTACTTTCATGTGAGAGAGAGACAGACAGACACAGAGACAGAGACAGTGTGTGTGTGTGGTGTGGTGTGGTGTGGTGCGCGCGAGTGTGTGCATGTTGTGCTTGTATGCAAGGGAAAGCAAAGTGTTTTAATCAATGAGTTCACTCCACAAAACAAAATGCAGAGATAATACTGCATCAAATTGCTGTGCATGATTTCTTCTTGTTTCATGAAAACATTACATCTTGATTATCTACAACTATTTCCCCATCATGTTCCTCACCTACAGGCTGCTCAGAGGCTCATGAAAGGCGAGATTCTGCAAACAGAACCGTTTTCCAGGTACTGCACTCTGACTTCAGGGTACATACTTACAAAATGAACCACACTGTAAGCATGTCCACTTACCTACAATCTGCCGAAGCAACAACAGGTAGAGTTCATCCGAGTCTTTGAGTTATGCTGATCAATTCTCTGCGATCCATACAACCTGGTAGGAAGAAGATCAGTAATTCGGTTAGTATTACCCTATGCTTTACTCTACATTTCCCAAATAAAAATAACAAATATCTGAAAACAACTGATACTATTTGATAAAAGCATTCAAAAGAAAGAAAGGAAAGAAGAAAGAGTCACTGAATAATATTACTATCCCATGCACTTCTGAATCCGTCAGTTTTTTGCAATTCATTTTCTGTTTTTTCTTTTAGTTTTTGCCTTTCAAGAAAAGTCTAGAAAACAGCATGGAACCGTGCTTACAGCTGTGAAGATTTTTATACTCTCTATAACTGACACAGTAATCTGAAAACAAAACTTTAAAACAAAAGTGACAGTGAGTCCACAACCAGTTCTAGTTATAGTGAAAGTCAGTCAACACCTGAGGCAGTAAGAAATACGGAATGGGATACAGGTGGTATATTTGCCGTGGTACGGATAGAGGAAGAGGGGTGGTGAAGAGACAGAGATTTGCTTTAGTGTCAGGCAAAAATTGGCATGAATTATAATTTCTAATATGGCATGTTTTGAAATGTCAAGTGATCAAAATTCTCAAGATCTGAATAGAGATTCAGATTCTTATTCATTTTCCTAAAAAAAAAAAAAAAAAAAAATTATGAAGTAGTCTTCATGCAAGAATCTTTTTGCTTATCATTCCCCTTGAAACTAAGAAAAAAATCTCTGGCACTTAAATCACTGTTTTCCTGGAAGGAACTGGTTAAATGAAATCAAGTCTGGCTTTGTACCGACACCTCCCCCCCCCCAAAGATGCTAATATGAACCATTAGCAACCTAACACAAAAAAGTCAATTATTTCTCTGATTTAGAATGAAATCCTATATTTAAAATTTGTTTTAAATACAGCATAGTACTGGAGTACATACATGCTTCACAAAGTATTATACAAGTATAATAGTATTATAAAAAGTATCATATAAAGATTAACAAGAGGTGGACAAAGCTCAATGCTCCAATGGACTTCCAAATGAATTTACACAGGCAAAAAATCAACAGACATTTCGTTTTTTACCTAGACATTTGGCGATTTGGGGGAATTTTTTTGTTTGTTTGTTCCACAGCTAAAACTCCCGAGGTTCACCAATGGTAGGATTTTTGCGTATGCAACCTCCCTCCCCCCCTTTTAGGCAGCCACATTTCGACTTTAGAGATGGCACCTAGATACCACACCTGTGTGCATGCCATTCTTAACAAAAAAATTGTCAACCATTCCTACCAGCATATAATGGCCTACACTTCCGAATAGCAGAACATGTTTTTAACATGTGCGCAAGGTGTTCTGCGTGCATTTGCAAACAGAGCCCCCGTTTATAATCTCATCCGAAGGACTCTGACATTCGGTTTGATTTTCTCATCAAACTTGAAAGAAAGGGTGAGGCTGTGAATCGAACCCAGAACCTCACAGTTTACTTATTAGGCAGGTGAACATCTTAACTGCCCTGCCATCTACCTTCTTAACCCTCCTGCATTCAGATTCTCTGAACACAAACTGCCCGTAGATTTCGCATTCCATCACAGAATCAGGTCAGGCACACATGCTCGATGGCCTTTTCCTCCTTCTAAGTACATACCAGCAGCTATAGTTACTTCCAGACACTCTACAGAGTTTCTCCTTCTAGCCTGATAGAGCTTTGACATGTGGTAGCAATTGGTGATGGTCACAGCCTGATGGAAATCTACTGTTGTGTAAATCCCAGGACTTGGGGGGGGGGGGGGGTAATTATTCAATCCCGCCAAATCCCAGATCGGGACTAAGAGGGTTAAGTGTTGGTATCTAAAATATATATATAATATATATAAATATATACATACCTGCTGCTTTGTTGAGTTGCTGTACCTCAACCACTTGCCCATTGTCACGGTTATCAAAAACTGCATAATTGTGCTCAGCCCATCTCTTGACACCAGCAACATGTCTTGCCAGCTCTGTCGACAGCAACAACAAAAATCGTGACACATTAATCTGTGGCATTAGGGCTCTTTTTGTTGTTTACTTGTTTGTTCTTTCCTCTCTTTCGCAGAATATCAGATTTGGTGCACATTTATGTATACACTAAACACTTCAGCACTCTGAATGAAGATTGCTCACCTACACTGGACTTTTTCACTCTTACAGCTCTCTCTCTCTCCCTCTCTGAATTAAAATTATTTATGCAAGTCACACATCATCAAGCTGTGCAATGGCAGAAACAAAAGCTAAAAGATTTCATCTTTCAGTTCCCTAAAAAAAAAAAAAAAAAAAAAAAAAACACAATGAGTTACCACAACAAGTCGGGGGTTAACGGTTGTTACTGCAAGACGTAGCAATGACACACACAAAAAAACAATGACACAAAAACAGCAGCCAACCAAAACAAGCCTGTGCAGACACTGGGTGGAGACTTTTCCCTCTTATCTGTAAAAAAAAAAAAAAAAAAACCTCCAAAAAACAAGGAGTAATCTTGTGGTAAAAAGACTGAACTTGCGATCTGATGGTAACAGAATGCATGGGTCTGAGTCTTCTTTGAGACGTAAATAAATCCATTTGAACACTGTTTCCAACTCCATTCATATCCTTTGCCGGCTTTGGGCAAAAAAGACAATAAGCCATGGTCCTGTGTACTTCCCCCCCCCCCCCCCCCCCCCCCCCCCCGTGCCACAACTAAAGCCCAAAGGTTCACCTATGATGAGATTTTTGTGTATGCAACCATTCTTGCCCTAAGTTAAGGTAGCCACATTCTGACTTCAGGAATGTAGTCTAAACACACCAATGTGCATGCCGCGTTGTTTTTTTTAATTCGGCATCCATTCAATGGCGCTTAATGGCCTACTCTTACGACAAGGCAGATCAGGGTTTAACACGTGTGCACGATGTTTTTGTGTGTCCGCACCCAAGACCTCCGTTTATAAACTCATCTGAAGGACTTTCAGTAGAGTCCATACTGGAGTCCAGGCGAAAAAAAACAAACCTTGAAGGATTGAGAACCCGAGTCTTGAGATTACGGGCAAAATGCTCTAACCACTGGGCTATCCCACCACCCCTCCTGAG
>CM060328.1:23214636-23217136 GCA_030674155.1 Stramonita haemastoma
AATGGAATAAGCACACATGCTTTTTTTACATCCAGTCCCCGTGTGTATGCTGTTTTGTTTTTATGTCATCTGTTCCCACTGGCACACAATGGCCTACTCTTACGAAAACCATAACAGGATTTAACATGTGCGAAAGATGTTCTGTGGGTGTTTGCACATGGGGCCTCGGTTTATAGTCTCATCCGAAGGACTTAAGGGAAGAGTACTCTGAGTAGACTGTAGAGTCAGCACTTATGTTAACTCAAGGAGAAAAATCCCCTCAAACTGGAATCAAACCCAGGTTCTCAAATTGCGAGCACAATGTTCTGACCACTAGGCTATCCCATCTCCTATTCTGTGAGCACTAGGAAACTTCCCTCTTTTCTATCCCTCTCTTTGTTGAACTGCCTCGTTCTTTTTCTTCCTGTCATTTCCTTCTTATTTTCTGCCTTCTCCAGTTCTTGTCCCACTTTCCTTCCTTTTTTTCCCCCAGAAGACTTAAACATAATTCTGAGTTCTCCCATTCTGAAGTCATAGACCTGTATATATTTTGTGTAGTAGACTACTACTGTACTAGAAAACAGTTGCTGTCTGAGCGTACAACAAATTTGTTTACTTTCATGTTAGGCCTGGGTGGCTTTACATCCACTGATCTGCTTACCAAATGTGACGCTCCACCACGAAATGAGTCGCTTAGCACATAATCCACTTTTTCGCTAGGAGCCATTAAAGGCAGGTAAAGGTCAAGTTGTCGATTTTGAGATTTTGATTGATTCTAAAACTTTAGCCACTATTTTACCTTGTAGTGAAATAACAACGCATTAGTTTGTTTCCTTTTGCCTTTAAACGTGTTTTAAAACTACCCAAGCCTTTATTCTGACCACCTACTATGATGCTAAACTTGTCCATTTCTCAATTTGCATTTTCTGCAGTCTACCATTTCAAGTTGTAATAACTTTTGATAAAATTTTCCAATTTTCAAACTGATTTTTGTATTGTATAGCCATTTCATCGCAGATTAATGATGTTAATAACGAAAAATTGACCTCTAGTGCAATGCAATTCATATGTGGTGGAGCGTCACAAATTTGTTTACTTTCATGGAAGGCCTGGGTGGCTTTACATTCACTGATCTGCATTAAAATCTTATTCATAAAATCTGGCAACTTTTCTGTCTTCCTAACCTCTGCATTGACCTCCTGGGGATCCTATTATAGGCCTATATCTGTTCCGAGACTATTCTGATTCTCTCAGAACTCTCTTAAGTTAAACATATGAAAAGTTATTCTTAAAACTGTTACTAACACTTCATTTCTGTGATTTTGTCAACCATCACTTATTGAATCATAAATTCACTCAATAACTTAACAGTTTTTTTCATATAGTTTATTACTCTGTTGTGGGACCAGTTGTGACAAAATGAGTCTAGAGGTCAGTATCGTGTGGCACGTCGCCACCCATTATTATAACTAGGTGGAACTTTTCCTAACCTCTTCATCTTGATCTCTTGGTTCAACAGCGTTGGCAGTGAAGATTCTTGTGTTGGAAGGCTTTGACTGCTCCATTGTTGTTCCACGAGGACCACAGTAAGTACTCCTTTCCTGTGACGAATATAAAACTTTGTAGATTCTGTAGCGATGACTCTTGGGACAAGTCCTGTCTTGGAAGAAAAGCTGTATGAACCACTATCTCCGTGCACTTTTCTACGTGTAGGTAAACCGCAAGTTTTCAATCTAAAACAGCTTTTTTTTTTCCTTTTTGCATTCATCAGAACATTGACACCGACAGCATGGCTGCTTGCGACTCCACTTAATTTAAGTCTCCAGAATAAAAACAAACTGAGATAAATGAAGATCACGGCATGGTCACAAGGTGCTGTTAAAATCCCACATTACACATCCTCAATATCGAGAGCTGCCATGGCTTCGGTGTGATATTGTCGAAGTGTCATCGCCAAATATTGCTCGTGTAGGCAACTTTTTACCAGCTGGGCCACCGGGAAAATTGCCTGTCTAGGGAAGCAATCCAAGAAGTAAAAATAAAAGAATTAAAAAATCTATCCGAAAAATCCTGCCGTTAGCCTCTCCTCCTTCTCTGTTCACAGAATTGTGTATAGAATGTTGAAGATATCTACTTTGAGCACTGCTAGCTTATAGCTGAGCGTTCTGTACCAGCTAGAATGGGTTAAATTGCATGAATGGAAGGCGCAAGGTACTGAGGCATACAGTGCATGAGGAAGTCGCAAAATAAGTTCTGATGTCGTAAAAGGATTTAAATGTTTCAGAAAATGGCAAAATAAAATTCATGACAAACAACATTCAATAATCATTTATTTTTATATAATGATCTTTCTCTAATACAAAATATAAAAGAAAACCTTTATTTGTGATATTTTTATTTTACAGCATGATGACATACGAAGAACGGTGCTCGATCAAGATTTTCGTTTCTTAGAGTAATGCTCGAACAGGTGTGCAATTTTGTATTTGCCTTTGAATCCAAAATTCTCCCAAATTGTTAA
>CM060328.1:23222136-23232136 GCA_030674155.1 Stramonita haemastoma
AATCAGACCTCAGCTTCTCTAGGGGCCAGCATATTGAGGGCGGCGCCCATATCCTATCCCTCGCTGCTTTACATTCCCTGACCCTAAAGAGGGCAAGTGCCCATTTAAAGCTGGGTGAACTGGGGGGACTGTACTGAAGCCAAGGGCGCAAACGGTCACCCATCCAACTGATAACCATGCTCGATGTTGCTTAACTTGACTTGGGGAAAGCGAGTGCTCTGACCTCTTGGCTATCCCACCCCGATGCAGTAATGATCTTGACAGCTTGTTACCCTGCTTATTTACCCCACAGTTTGCTGACGGGGACCTACTGACGATTTTGCAACCAGCCTCCTCCACACCTCGTGGTTCTCAGCTTTCCGTATTAGGCCTACTGACAGAAACGGCTTAAATCTATTTGTTCATGGCTTAAATCTATTTGTTCATGGCTTAAATCTATTTGTTCATCGACTGATTTTGTCAATGCCAGAAGAAGGTTATTATTTTTTTTGTGTGTTATGTAAAAGTTTAGTGATTGATGTGTTTGAGTGTTCATTGCTGATTTAGTTAATGTCAGTAGGTTTTCTTTTCTGTGCAAAGTTTATGTAAATTTTAGTGATGTGTTTGAGTGTTCATCAACTGCTTAATGAAGTTTCAGTAAGGTTGTTTTGGTTGTTTTTTGTGTACAAAGTGTTTACAGTACCTATAGCAGTTACATCTAACTTAATATATACTTGTAAACGTACTTGTTTTTCTCCCCACCTTTGAAAGAGTTATGGCCTATGCTGACTGATAAAATTATTTTCTTCTGAAAAAAGAAAGACAGAAAAAAAGAATTGAAGAAAGAAGTAAGAAAATAAAGAAAAATAGAAAAAGAAATTAGAAAGAAGAAAGAAAAAAGAAAGAAAAAGAAAAGAAAAGAAAAAGAAGAAAAGAAAAGAAAGAAAGAAGAAGAAAAGAAAAGAAAGAAAGAGAGAAAGAAAGAAAGAAAAGAAAGAAAAGAAAAGAAAGAAAGAGAGAAAGAAAGAAAGAAAAGAAAAAAAGAAAAGAAAAGAAAAGAAAGAAAGATTGATAAAAGTCAAAACAGAACATTATAATATAAAAAAAAGAGAATGACATCATGATCACAACAGAAGTTTTATTTCTGAAGTATGTTAACAACAACATACACAGTTCTAAATTTCCCAAATCGGAGTTATCCACTGGGATTCTAATATAACCTCAGCAAGGTTCTACATTTTTCTACAACTAACAACACTGAAACAAAATTATGCAATCAACAGCCAGACAGCTATGCTTCTAGATCATACACACTGAACTTGATATTGCCATTAATATATAAAACGCAATTCAATCAAAGCCATATCAAAATACAGTAACACCAAATGTTAATGGCTACTCATGATTGATATCAAATCATCACAATTAGCAATATGAAGTGAATAAATTAAGCATTGTAGCCGATGAAGAATGGGCGAGGATGGGAGAATAAATGCCAACAACCATGACTATTATCGACCACTAAAGAGAGAGAGAGAGAGAGAGAGAGAGAGAGAGAGAGAGAGAGAGAGAGAGAGAGAGAGAGAGAGAGAGAGAGAGAGAGAGAGAGAGAGAGAGAGGAGAGATTGTGATTCTTTTTTCGTGTAAGCTTATACATGGTAAAATCAGTTTAGAATGAACAATGAGTGAATTTCAGAGAAAAGCACTAACCAATAAATATTGATTAAAACAACACCTTCCCTTCTAAAAAAACTCAGAATGAAACCTCTGAGAGTATTTTCATTGTTCACCAAATCTGATCATACACATCTTTACATGTTCACAATGATTTTCAGCCAGGCTATGATACAGTCAAAATATACAAAAAGCAGTTTGCACAAAATAACTATAGACGTCTATGATAATCAAAGTGAACAGTGCAAAACATTATCATAAATCTACTCAAATTTCCACTGTACTGCTTGCTTTACTGCAAGATCTAGACCCTCTAGATGATTCTCTCCTTAACAACAACAAAATAAACAAACAAATAAACAAACAAAATTAACAAAGATCAAACAATGAAAACTAGAAAACTTGAACTAAATTTTTCCTTTTTAATGTGTCAAATAATCCTTTTTATTTTGTTGCTGTTTATCTTTTTATTCTTTTATTTCGAGGATAATGGAAGAAGCATCCATGTGTTGTTGTTGTTTTTACATCCAGTCCCTGTGTGTATGCAGTTTTGTAAATTTTGTCATCCCTTCCCACAGGCATACAATAGCCTACTCTTCCCAAAAGCAGAACCGGTTTTAACATGTGCGCAAGATGTTCTGCATGCGTTCGCACAGGTACCTCGGTTTAAAGTCTCATCCAAAGGATTTTTGGGGTAGGGGGGTAAGGGGTGGAGTCGGCACTGATGCTAACTCCAGAGAAAAAATTCTCTTGAACGAGATTCGATCGGGGGTCAGCAGATTAGGAGCACATCCGATGCTATTAGTAATACAAATGTACTTGATCACCTTGTGATAAATGGGGGAAAAAGGTCAATCTCAGAACCCCATGCCCTTTAGACCCCAATTTTATGGCTGAATATCCACATATCGGTTTCTTCCCCTCTTCTCTGCCTGTGGTGAGTGTGTGTGTCAAAGTCATCGGTGTTTGGAAATTCACTAGTGCTGGTCATTAAAAGGTCAGAGATAATGCCAGATCAAAGTTTCAGAGTGGGCACCTATCACTGGGTGAGACTCTAGGATTGTTTGCGCAGTCATTCATGTCGCCTGTAACCTAGGAGACCACATCTAGGAGATACATGTGTGTGTGTGTGTGTGTGTGTGTGTTTGTGTGTGTGTGTGTGTGTGTGTGTGTGTGTGTGTGGTGTGTGTGTGTGTGTGTGTGTGTGTGTGTGTGTGTGTGTGACAATAACAATAACAACAATAACAATAACTTTCATTGCTTTTATGCCGTGCTTGGAAGAAAAATGTATTCCATTGTATTACTACAGATTTCCTTCGACTCTTAAAGTTCAGCTTCTTTGAAAAAAATGTATTCCATTGTATTACTACAGATTTCCTTCGACTCTTAAAGTTCAGCTTCTTTGTATGTGCACTAGACCTAGTTTGATGTTTAAAGTGGATTATTTCTTACTAAATGCTTAGATATCAGAAGTAATAATGTTCACCATACATGAAAGTACATGTTTAACTGTTGTTCCTATGGGCTAAATGGCCTGCAAAAACTCTGTGTGTGTGTGTGTTTGTACGCGTGTGTGCGTGCGTGCGTGCATGTGTGTGTTTATCACAGAGATATTATCATGCTGTTGTAACTCAGAAAGCTATCCCAATCTACTCTGAAAGAATTATATCATTATGATCAGTAGGAGGCGTTGGCTGGATACATTATTTTTTCTTTAAGGATAGTCCTCCAGATTAAAGGCCCTGCTGAATACTTTTCTGTCACCTAGCCGCACTGCAGGATCTTCTTTGCTAGGTGGTTTCACAGCTTACTCATGGCTGTTAGAACTCAGTAAATTAGTCTTTCTGGAGGTGCTTCAGAATATGCAGGGTAGTCGCTGTGTATGAAGAGTTGGGATAAATGGCGTGAGAATAGCAGCACTTGAATGTCACTAAAAGTATTAAAAAAAAAAAAAAAAATCTTAAAATATCTTCATATGTTTACATGTTGAAATAGATGTTCAAAATCCAGCTGGTTTTGTGAAACTATAATGATGAATAATGTCATTGTTTGATTCATGAACACAGTGAGTTAGTCCTACATTGATGTTATTTTTTCAGTTAGTCTTCTTCTCACTATCATTTTTTATTTCGCTTTTCAGTTTATATATTTTGTGTGTATGATATATTTCTCTGTGAAAACAAAACACCAACAACATGAAAAACCATAGCCCACATAGCACATGTGTGTCATATTATCAATATAGATATATTACACTTTTTATAAATCTTTTGCTGACAACAATATTGGGCCTTCATTCTGACAGCTACAAAAAGAGTTACCCATCACAGCCCATCTAACAAAGCATTGCTTACAATGCTAACCACTTGTTTCATCCACGGTTCTGCACATCATTCATTTGCATCTCATTCATATCTATATTTATGCTTTAATAAACAGGTATGTACATTTATACACAACAAGATCACAATCACAGACCCAATAACAGCAAACATTTAAATCATGCCATTTGGTAAGCAGCAAACCATGTTAATATTTTTTTTTCATTTTGGAAATGAGTAAGAATAAACTAACGAGGATAAATAATGATAAGGCAACATTTTACTTCAACAGGAATTGTTTAAGAGGTACCTGCAATAGAAAGAAAACAATCAAATAAGAAGGGTTCATATCAAACCACGAAAAAGTTCCAAATACTTTTTAGAATTATTTTTTGTGTGTCAAACAGAACTTTAACCTTAATTAAAACAGAATGGCTGACTCCTTGATTGAAGAAAATAACAACAAATAATTAACTAAAATGAATTAAACTGCATGACACAGTGAAACTGATTTAATAGAACGTTGATGGATAGTTCTGCTGCATTAAGCTTGTGTATGCAGAATTCAAGGTAATTTTAAACAATAATATTATTAGAGAGAGAGAGAGAGAGAGAGAGAGAGAGAGAGAGAGAGAGGAGAGAGAGAGAGAGAGAGAAGAGAGAGGAAGGAGAGAGAGAGCGAGAGCGAGAAGTACTGACATAGCGTTTTCCTCTGCAACAAACAAAACTTGAAGTTTCCTTATCTTTAACAGATTATCACACATTAGCCCATGGCATGTTCAGAGTCATAACATGTTAACAGAAATTAAAAACAAACTTTCAACAACTTAACAAACAATATGTCTGATAAATAAACAAGGTAATAAGATTTGTTCTTTATAACAGACCAAAAATAGTACTCCTGAAATCCAGAAAACGAAACAAACAAAGCCATATAGACAGTCAGACATTTTCTTCTGAAAAACGGTTGAAGTGTTAGTAAATGTGTCAACAATGAGTATACAACAATGCAAAAGCCTTTGATTGTTATTATGTTTAACAGCAAAAGTAAGCTCCACAGAAATAATGCATAGAATCAATTAACTTTTTGCACCTTCCCCAAAAGTTTATGGTAACTATTAACAACAACTTATATCACAATGCTGTATAATTATGCAGTGCAATGTTATGCAAATGTGTGTGTGTGTGTGTGTGTGTGTGTGTGTGTGTGTGTGTGTGTGTGTGTGTGTGTGTGTGTGTGTGTGTGTGTATTCTTTCTTTAGTTAAATGTCTCTTCACCCAAACTGATATCAGATGGGTGTGTGTGTGTGTGTGTGGTGTGTGGGTGTGTGTGGTGTGTGTGTGTGTGGTGGGGGTGTGTGTGTGGTGGTGGGGTGTGTGTGTGTGTGTGGTGTGTGTGGTGTGTGTGTTGTGTGTGTGTTGTGTGTGTTGGAGGGGTGTTGGGTGGGTGAAAAGTGCAAGCACTTTTTATCATTCAAAGTTTAGTTTTTATTTAGTTTAGTTATTTATTTGTACATGTGCATGCATGTAAGTATTAAAAAAACTACAAGCACATTATTTCATTCAAATGATTTTTTTAATTCATTTATTACTCTCTTTTTGAAAAGGTGGTACTGTAAGTTTGAGAGTTGTTTGAGTGAAGGAAGCTAGGATGAGGAAGGGAGTAGGGGGGGGGGGTATTAAGGTTTAAATGAACTATGTTTATTTCTGGGTCTTAAGAAGGGATGCCTTTGATGCGATTTGAATGAGATTCTTTTGTTTTTTGTTCGTTTTCCATTTGCTCAAACAACCACAACAAACAAACAACAACATCAATAGCAATATAACAACACTAACAACAAACTTTTAGCACCAGTGAGATTCCAACAGTTTAAATAATCTCACATTCACCTGTCTAAAACAACAACAACAAACTAATTGAAAATAAATGAATGTGCGAAAAAACAAAGAGAACAAATGAACAAACAGTTATGATACATACAGTCAGACAAGAAAGTAAGGTGTGTGCGTGTGTGTGTGCGTGTATGTGTGTGTGTGTGTGTGTGTGTGTGTGTGTGTGTGTGTGTGTGTGTGTGTGTGTGTGTGTGTGTGTGTGTGTGTGTGAGAGAGAGAGAGAGGGGGGGGCGGAAGTGAGTGAGTGAGTGAGTGAGTGAGTGAGTGAGTGAGTGAGTGAGTGAGTGAGTGAGTGAGTGAGTGAGTGAGTGTAAGTAGGAAACCTGTCATGTATGTATAAGTGTGTACCCTTTGGGCAAAAATAGATGTATAACAACTTGATATACTGGGCGTGTACACTTTTCTTTTAACAAAGTGTTTTGTTGAAATCTGCTTCTTATTTTGAGTGTTTCCCCTCTCATTTATTTTTCAAAGAGGGAAATATTTTTTTTAATTTACTTGCTTGTTTTGTTGTTGCTTTTGGTTTGTGCAAAAGTGGAGAGGAATTAAGGAAAACAAAGGCCAGGGAGGGGGGGGGGGGATGATGAAGGAAATACCCTCTCCCTCTCTCTCTCTCTCTCTCTCTCTCTCTCTCTCTCTCTCTCTCTCTCTCTCTCTCTCTCTCTGGGCTGGGTGGATGGGTGGTTGTAAGTGTGTCTCAGTCTGTCATTTGCTCACTCATCGTCATCATCGTCAGTGTCCTTGTAGTCCTTTTCATCATCATCATCATCGTCATCAGTGTCCTTGTAGTCTTTGGAGTCATTGTCATCATCATCGTTATCATCACCATCGACGTCATAGTCATCTCCATGTTGCCATTATAATCATCATCATTGTCAAGTCCACTGGTGCCATCATTGTCATGATCATCAACACCATCTTCATCTAAAGATTACGGCAGCTGCTGCTACTGCTGCTACTATTACTGCTTCATGGCAGCAGCTTCCAGTTTTTTTAGGACTATTGCCACCCCTGCTACAACCATTTACACAACTACAATTATTGCACTATAACTTCTATTCCTACTGCTGCTATCAACAATCATTTCCAAGCATTGTAAGCACTCTCTCCACCTCCATTAACTTTTCCCATGTAATATATTAACCATCTGTCGGACAAGAAAAAAAATCTATACCTGTAGCTGGTTAAGATACTTTATGAAGCAGTCAAACACAACAATCAAAACTTAAAAAATACTAGACAAGTGACACATCAAAGTAAGGAATACCCAGTCGATTCCAATCCAATTTTGCTGTTTATAGCCCCACCAACTACACAGTATCGGGCTGTCACCACACCAACGTATCTCCAAAACTTTGCTAATGAAGTGAGTTTATAAAACTTTCCCAAAAAATCGATGATAAAATAAAAACAATCCAGAATTTAAGAAAAAAGGTAATTACATTTAGTTAATCCCTCACACTTATCTTAATAACATCCCTGCCAGGAACATCAATAACTATGTCCAGGCTTCTGGGGTATCAGCATAAGCAAGCAAGCCTAATTTACCTCCAAAACTTTAATGAAAGAAAGAATCTCAATTCTAAAGCATCAACGATCAACCTACGCATTTGTAATTATACGCAAACTTCACTAATCGTTTTAAATCAATTCTCACAAATCGAATAAACTAGTCACTTACTACAGTACAAATCTTCAGGATCGTCACAATCCAACCAGTATGATTAGTTGGATACGCTGGGCCCAACTTGTCAGGCGTTTAATGGCAGTGCAACACATTTTCCCTCATATGAAAGATAATAGTTGCTGTCTGAGCGTTTGACAACAACAAAGAAGAAACCAGTGTGTTTAAATATCCTGAAACAATAATGCTTAAAACATTGACAGTGAATTGAAAAAAAACAACAACCAGACTTAGCCTACAAATTTTTAGGACCTCCACAACCAAGCTAGCTTCTTTGAACATCTTAGACAAGCAGCCCACGAAATTCCAGAATCCGGACACTAAATCTCCCTGGTTGTGCCCCTTTAGTCCCAGACTAAGACGTACAGCCCCTTATGAAAAACTTCAATTTTTTTTTAAGACGTACAGTTCCCCTTTCCAGCAACCTTAATACCACTTACCTCCCCACAAAAACATTCCATTACACCACCAACCCGCAATCTCTCTCTAAAAACCACCTTTCAGATCCTGTCTAAAATCACAAAACTCCTTCATCACCATCATTGTCGTTGTCAGTCCACACAGTAAATCTCATCAATGAATACCCCCCCCCCCCTTACAGAGCCCCTCTCTCCCCCATCCCACCACCCCTCTCTCTCAGCAGCAGACGAAGATTTCCTTGAAGACATCCCTGATGCCTTTGCGGGTATCTCTGCCGAAGAACCAGGCGATGGGCAGAACCCAGGACTTGGTGAACATCAGCCACAGCGACAGGGTGTAGGACCAGTTCAGCGTCCGGCACTCGTCCTCCCCTAGGCAGCCCAGGTAACCCTCGGTGGTGAGGAGGGTGAAGAGGAAGATGGGGGTGTAGAAGAGGATGAGGATGAAGCTGGCCAGACAGATGTCGAAGGGCGCGTGCACGCGCTCCCCTGTCACGTCCAGGCCTAGGTGTTCGCGTTTGACCAGGTACATCAGGGCCACCTGTAGGACAGTGTGTGTTTAAGGCAACCATGGATTTTAATACAACCATTAAAAAAAAAGAAATAATGAAAAAAAAAATCTATGATGCAGTAATAAAAACTGCCCCTGATTCGGTGGCCCCCGCTGCTCTGGTCTCATGGTGATCTCAGATTCGGTTTACCCATACACTTCTGTTACTGTGGTGAGTTTGTGTCAAAGCCTTTGGGGTTGGAGTTTCCCAGGGAGACGGTAGTTGGAGGGACGTTGTGGTGGTCGCCACCTCGGGTGGGTGACTCACTCGGTCTGGCTCCGTGACTGAGTTAATATTGTTGTTAGTAGGGGGCTTAGTAGGTGGTGTCCTGGGTATAATAGCTCAGAACAGACACCACTGAACACCAGCAAAGGGACCCAGCATAAGTGCAGGGCCCCTCTGGCTGGTGGCCCCATGGTGGCCTAATATTGATGGACTCCCAGTGGACTCTCGACCCTGAGGATGAGACATAATAAATCTGGGTATGGCTGTGGCGGGGAGATTGGAATAAGCAGCGTGGGAACAGCAGTAAGGAAACCTTACAGATTTTGTGGCAGCAAAAAAACCCCAGGGTTACCTGCATGACAGTTTGTGTTTAAAATAAGTATGAAGTATCATATTTGTATTCATTCAAAAACCACAGAGAGAGAGAGAGAGAGAGAGAGAGAGAGAGAGAGAGAGAGAGAGAGAGAGAGAGAGAGAGAGAGAGAGAGAGAGAGAGAGAGAGAGAGAGAGGAGAAGCGGAGGAGGGCAGGAAGGGAGAGGAGGACGGGTGATAAGGAAGGAGATAGAGGGAAGAGGAAGGAGAGACAGAGACAGAGAGAGATTGACAGAGTCACACAGACACACAGAGAAGAGAACAATGCTGAAAACAACAGCCCCCAGCAGTCACTGTCACTATCATCACCACCTCCACCACCACCATCACCATCACCACCTCCAACACCACCACCACCACCACCACCACCACCACCACCACCATACCACCACCACCACCACAACCACCCACCCACCCACCCACCTCCAACCCATCGCCACCACCACCACCACCCACACTCTCCACCACCACCACCCACACTCCCTTCCACCCACCTTCAACCTCTCTCCCAAGCCCACCCCCACCCCCACCCACCTTCACCCTTATCTCCTCTCCCGCCCCCCGCCCCCCAAAAAGCCCCCCCAAAACACACTCCCGGATCCCCCTCCCTCTCCTACTCCACCCACCACCAGCGTGAGAACGAGGAGGATGAAGCCGTAGAGGATGTAGCTGAGGATGAGGAGGGCCCTGACGTAGCCGCCCTCGAAGACCACGCCGCAGGAGGAGATGCTGTTGTACAGGGACACCTGCTGCACCCCCACCACGTAGATAGGCACCAGCAGCACACAGCTCCACACCCACGGCGTCACGAACAGCCCACCTGGTGAAAGGAAAGAGATGAGGTAGGTAGATGAATGGGTTGGTGAGAGAGATTTGATTTG
>CM060328.1:23234636-23239636 GCA_030674155.1 Stramonita haemastoma
CGCGCGCGCACACACACACACACACGCACACACACACACACACACACACACACACACACACACACACACACACACACACACACACACACACACACGTATTGTGACAAATCATATCGTTTCTGCACATTGTGCTGTGTTGTGTGGTATGTATAATTAATTGTGATGCGATTACTGTGATGTGATGTGGTGGGGAGTTATATAATGTGTAATATGGTTTGATGTGATGTCATGTGGTGTTGTGGGGTATGGTGGGGTAAAGTATAGCGTGGTGTGGTGAAGTGTGGTGTGTTGTGGTGTGGTGTGGTGTGAAATGATGCTATGCGGTGTGGTATGGCATGGCATGGCATGGCATGGCATGGTATGGTATGGTATGGTATGGTACGGAATGGTATGGTATGGAATGGTATGGTATGGAATGGTATGGTATGGTATGGTATGGTATGGTATGGTATGGTATGGTATGGTATGGTATGGTATGGTATGGTATGGTGTGATGTGGCGTGCTGTGGTACGGTGTAGTGTGTTGTGCTTTGCTGTGGCATGATGTGATAATATGATGTGGCGTGACGTGTCATGACGTGACGTGACGTTATGTTGTCTTATGCCATGTCGACCATGTCGCTTCGCGTAGTGTGTTTTCGCCGTGTTGTCTGTGTCTTGTTATATAGCTGTGTACGGCTGTGCTATGCTGTGCTGTACCGCACTATGCTTCACTACACTGCACTGTGATGTGCTAAGCTGTACATGCTGCGCTGTACGCAGTTCTGTGCTGTGTTGTGCTGTACTGTACTGTACTCTACCGCACCACGCTGCACTACGCTGTACTGTGCTGTGCCAAGCTGTACATGCTGCTTTCCAAGCGGTTCTGTACTATACGGCACTACACTGCACAGAGTTGTACTAAGCTGTACATGCTGCGCTGTAAGCGGTTCTGTGCTGTGCTGTATCGCACTATGCTGCACTACGCTGTACTGTGCTGTGCTATAATGCACTAAGCTGCACTGTGCTGTGTTAGACTGTTCCATGCTGCACTGCAAGCAGTTCTGTGCTGCTTTACAAGCAGTTCTGTGCTGTTGTTTTACAAGCAGTTCTGTGCTGTGCAGTGCTGTGCTGCGCTGTGCTGTGCTGAGCTGATCTGTGCTAAGCATGCTGCGCTGGAAGCAGTTCTGTGCTCTGCTGTGCTGCATTAAACTGCACTATGCTGCACTGGTGCGCCGTGCTACACTACTGCACGTGCACTGTGCCGTGCTATACTGCGCTATACTGCACCATACTGCACTACGCTGCACGGCACTATGCTATACTGCACTATGCTGCACTACTTCGCTGCCCTATGCTGCACTACTGTGCTGTGCTGTGCTATACTGCACTTCACTGCACTGCACTATGCTGCCCTACACTACCGCGCTGTGCCGTACTGCACACTGTAGTAGGTGCCCAGACCTGGAAGGTGGTGCAGTCGAACTGACTGCCTCTCCTGTTGCTGAGGTCGGTGATGAGGGGCAGGATCAGCAGGCCCTGCAGCAGGTCCGCAAAGGCCACGCTCAGGATCAGCACGTGCTTGGAGCTCGACCTGCACGTGGAAAAAGAAAACTCACAGTCATCATCATCGTCGACATAGTCGTCGTCATTGTCATCGTTGTTGTCGTTATCGTCAATCTCGTCATCGTCATTATTGTCATCGTCATCATCACATTTATCATCATAGTCGTCCTCATCATTATTGTCATCATTGTCGTGGTCGTCGTCATCATCGTCGTCATCATCATCATCATCGTCGTCGTCGTCGTCGTCATCATCATCATCATCAGCAGCAGCAGCAGCAGCAGCAGCAGCAGCAGCAGCAGCAGCGTTCCTCTTAATCCTCCTCTACCTTATCATCATCATCATCAGCAGCAGCAGCAGCAGCAGCAGCAGCAGCGTTCCTCTTAATCCTCCTCTACCTTATCATCATCATCAGCAGCAGCAGCAGCAGCAAGCAGCAGCAGCAGCAGCAGCAGCAGCAGCAGCAGCAGCAGCAGCATCAACAACACTTCTTCCGGCTCCGTTAGACCTCTCATGGTTTAGGTTCTGTGTGTGTCTTACTATTTTGTTGTTGTTGTCTGTTTCTTAACATAGAGCTCCGAGGTTCGCCAAGGGTGAGATTTTGTGTATGCGACCATATTTTTGTTTCCCTACCATTTATGTAACCGTATTTTGACTTCAGGGATGGATGTCTAAAACTTGATACCTATGTAATGGTAAAGGTGTCCTGATCCCATAACCTACGTGGTTGAAGGGGAGCGAGGCATCAGAGACCTCGGCTTCTCCAGGAGACAGCATAGTGAGGGTGGTGCTCATCTCCTCTCCCTCGCTGCTTTTCCTTCTTTGACCCTGAAGAGGCAGGTACCAATTTACAGATGGGTGAACTGGAGGACCGTACTGAAGCCAAGGCGTGCATAGGTCACCATTCCAGTTGGTAACCTCGCTCGATCCTCCTTAAACTCAGCATTGGGAAAGCGAGTGCCTATGTGCACACATTTAAAGAAAAAATTCTTAGTTATCCATTCCTACCGGTAGGAAATGGCCTTCTCATTCTGAAAGGCAGAACAGGTTTTCATCAAAGCAAGTCAAAGCAAGCAAACCCAACCCAACCCAACCCTAACCAAACCAACCCAACCATCCATCCAAATCACCCCCCCCCCCCACCCCACACCCCACCCCACCCCAATATCCCCACCCACCATCCTACCATCTAATCCCTGCACTCGCACGTAGTACACTCACCTCAGATTCTTGGACCACAGGATGATGATGATGAAGAAGAGGTTGATGAGGAGGATGGCGTGAATGAAGAGGACCAGCAGCGCCACG
This sequence comes from Stramonita haemastoma, assembly GCA_030674155.1. NCBI lineage: Eukaryota > Metazoa > Mollusca > Gastropoda > Neogastropoda > Muricidae > Stramonita > Stramonita haemastoma. Next base: position 23,237,490 of record CM060328.1, read on the forward strand.
TTGACGCGCCCTTGTTCAATCATGCTGTGCGTCACCACGAAACGCTTGTGTCGCGGGGAGCGGTGGAGGAGGGAGTGGAGGGAGTATGGGGAGTAAGGAGTCTCGTGCGTCAGCTCTTGGAGCTTGAGCAAATCGTCTTCTAACAGCAACGGATCTTCCATCTGAAAACAGAAAAAAACACCAGGATAACATAAACAGTTAAAAAAAAAAAGTGTTCGTTTCGTTCTTCGGTTAAATCTCCGAGGTTCACTAAAAATGGAAAGATTTTTTTTCTTTTGCGTATGCGACCGTTTATTGCCGACCATAAAAGTGACAAGTCAAGTCAAGTCAAATTCTGCATTTAACCCGCCCCCCCCCCCTTCCCCCTATTAATTTGGGTATATGGAAACCACATGCAAACTTCCAGGATGTAAACTTAAATGAAATAGAATGTTGTGAAATGGGGAAGAATGATTTGAAATAGACACCCCCCAAAAAAAAAAAAAAAAAATTAAGCAAAGCGAAATATAGAATTAATAATAAAAAAAAGAAGACGGAATACGATAACATAAAACACGAGGAATTGAAATACAACCATAATAATACAAAAGGATAAACAAAATAAACTAAAGCTAAAATGAAAACAAAAGGTAATTTCAAATAAAAATTTAAAAAAAAAATTAAATGAAAATTTAATGAACTTCTTAAACGCAACGAAATAGGGACAGGATACCTCGATGGTTAGAGTGACGCGCTATGCATATGGGCTCGAGATCTGTTGACCCGGGTTCACATCTCGTTCAAGAGGACTTTCCCTCTGGAGTTAACATCAGTGCCGACTCCACTGCCCCTAAAAGTCCGGGTGAGACTATAAACCGAGGTCTCGTGTGTGAACGCTCGCAGAACACCTTGCGTACACGTTAAAACCCTTTCCGCTTTTCGGAAGAGTAGACCATTGTGTACAGGTGGGAATGGATGAAAAATTTTTACAAAAACTGCATACACACGGGGACAAGATGTAAACAAAATTACATGAAAGCTTGCAAAATTCTCTAAAAATGCAATGCGATGGAATTCGCTCAAGTTGAATCAACAGAAAAGAATAAAATCAAATTAAAGAGAAAAAAAACAACAACAAAATTTAAAGACAGACAGACAGACAGAGACAGAGACAGAGAGGCAGAAGGGAGGGGAGGAGAGGGGGGAATGGACCGGAAGAACAGGAAGGCAAACATGTTGTAAAGTGAGTTGGGTTGGATTTGGGTAAAAAGTTACAGACGAGTTAACTGTAAATCTTTTGACAGAAAAAAAATAGAAAGAGATAAAAAGGAACCAATAACAACGGCAACAGCATCAATAGGAAAAAACAATAAGAACAACAACAAAAAAACACAGAAGAACAACAACAGCGACAATAACAACACGAAAATAAGTCGGTCACTAGCTTGTGTTATTTTTGGACTCCAAGCTGCGTTTGCACGCAAGGACATGACATTTGGCAAACAAGTTACGTCAAGGAACAGTGGAGCACACGTACACACTGTCAGTTCACGTGATCATTTTTGAAGACAGAAGGCAGGAGAAAATACAACAAACTATGGTGTTCCGACTTTGTCAAAAACTTGATAGTTTCATACAGTTTGTTACAAACGCTTTGTCAAAAACTCAACAACAAAAAAACACAAACACAAACCAAAAACAAAATCAAAAAGCCCAGTTGCGTACTATTTGCTACAAACACTTTGTTAAAAAAAAACAACAGGTTTTATACTATTCGCTACAAACGCTTTGTCCAAAACCCACAATTTCATACTATTTGTTACAAACATGCATAATTATTTCCAAGCCCAAAACTAGCCATGTAAATCTTAAGAGCTTATTTTGTGTTGAATTCTGCAACATGTAATATTGTTTATTTGATGACATGATTAGAGAGAGACAGACAGACAGATAGACAGACAGACATGCATACAGATTGACGGACAGAGACACAGAGTGACAGACAGACAAAGGACATGCTATCCCTCTCTTGATGCTCACACACACACACACATACACACACACCCAAGCACGCACGCATGCATGTTCTATCTGTCTGTCTGTCTGTCTGTCTGTCTGTCTGTCTGTCTGTCTGTCTGTCTGTCCTGTCTCTGTCTGTCTGTCTGTCT
>CM060328.1:23254636-23262136 GCA_030674155.1 Stramonita haemastoma
ACTCGAACTCGAACTCGAACTCGAAAAGTTTATTCACAAAAAGACCATTGGCCCATACATGAAGGGGGTTGCCAAACTGCTTAGTGTTTTGGTGGAATAAAAGACAACAGCAATGACAACAGCAGAATTGTATAGCAACAAAAACAGTAACAAAAATATGACTTACGATAATAAAGTATCTCTTATTCTAAAGGCTTTACACAAATATAGAGTGAGGCTGCGCACAACCTCAGGCTGACTTGATGCCATGAGTAAACAGAGTCTAAATGAATTAGGCTGCTTTCTGTATTTCACAGGGATGTAACTCTGCCTAACATCCTCTAACACTGGACAGCACAACACAAAATGCACCTCATTTTCAGGTGCTTGCTTACATAACGGGCATAGTAACCTGAGGTCATCAACATCATATCCTCTGTATCTGAATTTATGAACATTTATATCTGATACACCAAGTCTAAACTTTGACATAATTCTTTTCAAATGTATGTCCATATCAAGCTTTAAATAAGGTTTGATATCATGTGTACTTATAAATTGTCTATACATTTGATACCTTTCACTGGTTTGTATATGATCATTCCATTGCTGCCAACGGCAGTCAATCAGTCTTTGTCTGAAAGTGTTTATAAATTCTCTACAATTTCCAACACCTTGACTGAGCCAAACAAATCCAAAACCGAGTTCACATAAACAGGTGCGTATTTGTGTAGCCCAATTGTTTTTCCCTTTCACATCTAGATCATAAAGCATCTTGTAAGATTTAAAAGGTAGCCTGTTCTCATCCATATGTAGAATCTTAATCCAGTATCTAATACATCTTACAGCAGCATTAACAGAGAGAGGATATCTATTAGTTTCACTATATACAAGATCATTGGGCGTTCGTCTATCTAAGCCTAAGAACTGCTTTAAAGCAAAGAGGTGCACTGATTCACAATGCGTTACAGCTGCATCCAAACCCCAAATTTCTGCACCATATAGCACAGTGGGTTGTATTTGGGCATCAAATATTTTAATGAACAAGTCAAAGGAGTTATTATTCAATATTCGCAATTTTCTCAAAACCAATAACAAGCTTCGTTTTACCTCGACTTGCCAGATCTTTACATGCAGTTGTGAAACTAAGTTTTGTAGAAAAACAGATTCCTAAGTATTTATATACATTAATCACAGGCAAGACTTTTCCATTGTACAACCATTTTTCACGAACAGCTAAATGACCACCTTTTCTGAATACAACGATATTGCTCTTATTCAGATTAACCTTAAGATCAAGAGCTGATGCAGCACTGCTCAAGCTATTTAACTGCTTTTGTAAGCCAACAACTGTTTCAGATAGCAGGATAACATCATCAGCAAGAAGAAGAATAAACAATTCTGTGAAATCTTGGGAGAAAGTGGCACCATGCTTACCATTATTGATGACTTCTCTGGCTAACTCATTAATGAAAACAGAAAACAATAAAGGGCTACATACATCACCCTGTTTAACACCAGTGGTACAGTATATTATGTCAGTCAGTTTAGTACCACATCTTATTCTGCTTTTGACATTCTGATACATGGCTCTCAGACAACGTAATAATTTACCCCTCACACCATTTTTCTGTAGAATAGGCCACAACAAATTTCTATTAACAGAATCAAATGCCTTTTCAAAGTCAATAAATGCCACATAGAGTTTACGGTTCTGAGTAAACTGTTTCTGAACAAACGCAAGCAGAGTAAACATATGATCTATAGTAGAGTATCCTCTCTTAAAACCAGCTTGGTGTTCACCTGTAATATCATTTTTCATAACCCATTCTTGTAATCTATTATTAATGATAGTACTATACAACTTACTACTTATGTCACTAAGAGAGATTCCCCTGTAGTTATTAGGGTTATCAACATCACCCTTTTTGTGTAATGCTAGGATTATAGATTCAGTCCAATTATCTGGGAAAAGGCCATCATCAAAGATTTTGTTAAACAATTTTAGAAGGAAAAGCACAACATTTTCACCTCCATTTTTCAGCAATTCTCCAATGATCTGATCAGGACCTGCTGCTTTATCATTCTTTAGTTTTCTAAGTGCCCAATATATTTCACCTTTAGATATTGGGCGATCAAAATCTTCCTCACTTTCATCATAGTCAACATTAGCATTCATGGAGTTGTCTGAAGAATCTTTCTCCAGCAGGTTTTTGAAATGTTGAAACCAGCTGTCAACTGATATACTATTCTTTGGCTGACTATTTCTAAATGATGCCTTCTTAACACTCTTCCAGAACTGGACTTGAGAGGAAATTGAAGACACCATGTCTGCAAGTAATGACATATTATACTGTTTCCTTTTCCTTTCTAGCATGTATTTATATTCCCTTCTTAAGATGCAGTACCTGTTTTTGTCTTCGTTCTTTAACGTTTTTCGGTAAGTCTTCAACAGTTTTCTTACTCTATATTTCATACTTTTACATTCATTATCAAACCATGTAGCATTAGGTAAACCTTTATTAAGATGTACCTGTTTCTGTATACATTTAGCACTGGACTTTATGCAATCATTAAACAAATCTAAAGCTTCATTAATGTTCTCATCAATCATCTGTAAGGCACTTGAAAAATTTACACACATGTCCTCCTCACAAAGATTATCTTTATAAGCTGAGAGTTTGTTTTCATCCCACACAAACTTTTCCACAACGGATGGCTCTTCAGCTGTTATATATGTTTTACACAATGGATTAATATGTAATTCCACAGGAAGGTGATCTGAATCAGAAAGTTCAGCAACAAACAAACAACATGAGTCAAAAATCTGAGAGAACAAATCATCTGACACTAAAAAATAATCATTAACACTGCATCCTCCATCAGAAATATAGGTAAAGCGTCGAGAGAGAGAGAGAGAGAGAGAGAGAGAGAGAGAGAGAGAGAGAGAGAGATGAGAGGAGAGAGGAGAGTGAGAGAGAGAGAGAGAGAGAGAGAGAGAGAGAGAGAGAGAGAGAGAGAGAGAACACTGAACACTGAAATGATTTAATGTACATTGGCCATGGACCACAATACATTTCATGGGCTTGGGATGTAATAAAGTGTTCATTCATATAACTGGCAAAGCAAAATGCACAAAAGGTTTGATTCATAACTGATCAAAGAAGCAAAACACACGTTATTCTAAATCATGATTATGACATTAAGCATAACCAAATCACAAAATTATGATGTTTCGGGAAAATTGTGGAAATCATGCACATCAATTACGTATCGAATCGTAACATTTTTTAATATACATCTTGAATTAGCATTGTCTTCCTTTTATTAATAGAGTGAAAAATATATCTTGACAAACTATGCCTGTACTCATCATTTGTTGCTTTGAACAGATCGGGCAAAGGTACGTTGATACACTCACTTAAGAACTTTTCTCTTAAGCCAGTGTATATGCAACATTCCCACAGAAAGTGGGCTTCATTTTCAACTTTTGTTTTACAAAAAGGACACATTTTTTCTCCATCATTCTCACTATATCTATATACATTATTATTAAGGGGTAGAACATTAAATCTTGCTTGTGTGATTGCTACTCGAACAATGAACACTTTAATGGACAAAAAAACGTACAGACAAAAGATGCCAAATAACACAGCAAAATGGACGTCCTGTGCCCACCCCCCTATTGACAATGTTACCACTACTTCGCCAAAACAGAACAATAGGCACACAGGAAATGTGTCATAGAATGTAAAGTAGATAATGTTTTGAAAGGTTTGCTCGAAAACAAGGCAGGCAAATGGGCTGGGAAGGCACCATATAAGCAGGAAAGATGATAAAAAGGTAAAGGGGGAAAAAAAAAAACACAACACAAAAAGAGTGACAGAGAAGGGAAAATTCCTAGCATAGAATTTCTAGAAGGTTGGGATGCTGTTTTATGCCGAAAACCCCGGTATCCCCCCCCCCCTCCCCTCCCCCCCCCCCCCCCCCCCCCCCGATTTTTAATCAGAAAATTCCAGAAATAATAAGAACTCTCTCTCTCTCTCTCTCTCTGGTGGGATGCACCGGTGTTGCAGCCTCAGTGTAGTGTCAACAACAGGCAGCCTGCACGTGCTGTGCATGGGACAGATTTAAACGTGGTGTGTCCTACTTTGGATGTAAACACAAGCCAGGATGAGGTTGTAAACACTGTATGCATGAATGAATGTGTGCCGGATGTTGTGAATAAGATGGTTTGCAAGATGCGTGTGCTTTCTCTACTACATTGATTGATTATGATGATAATAATGTGAATTGTTCCCCTTTATGTAAGACATCAAAATTTTCTTTTTTGCACTGGAATGTGAATGGGTTATTGTCTAAACTGTGTGATATGGATTTTGTGTCATATGTTTGTTCCTTCGATTTTATTTGTCTGGTTGAAACTTTTGTTGAAGATTTTCACTCTTCTGTGTTTGTTGGTTATGAGGCATTTTGTAAACCTGCTACTAAACTTTCAGTGCAAGGGAGACGATCAGGTGGTCTTTTGTGTCTCATTAGACAGGAATTATGTTCCTTTGTGAAACAGCTGGATATAAAATCAGATATTTTTTTTGCATTCATAATTGATAAAGCCTTGTTTGGTACAATAAAAAATGTATTGTATGTAGCCACTTATGTACCACCAGCCGATTCACCATATTATAGAACTTTTGATATAGAAAATGGAATAATGGTACTGGAAGATTTTCTTTGTGACTGTATGCTTTCTTGTGGTGATGTTTATGTCATATTGGGAGGGGATTTTAATAGTAGAATATCCAATGTTTCTTTAGATTTTGAGGACAGTCATGCGCCATTTACAGATCAATGCCTAAGTGGACCTTTACATTCAAATAGAATATCAGAAGACAATGTGTTAAATCAATATGGTAAAATGTTATTAAATATGTGCACTGCATTACATTTACATATTTTGAATGGTTCGTGTCATGGCGACCGTCAGGGTTGCTACACATACATATCTGAGACTGGAAGCAGTGTCAATGATTATTTTATGATGTCACAGGATATGTTTATACAACTCTCTGAAGACTGTGAGATGAATGTTTCTGAAAGGTGTGAATCTGACCACATGCCTTTGGTGCTTTATGTTAATTTTCCTAAGGAAAACATAGTTGAAGAAAAAGGGGAAAATACTAAATGTATAGTGGAAAAGTTTGTTTGGAATTAAATATATTGTGAAATGTTTGACAGGGCAATAGACTCAGATGAGATACAAGAAAGATTAAGTATGGCTAGTGATCTGATAGATGTTAATATTAACCAAGCTCTTGATATTTTTAACAGTTGCATGAAAGACTGTGCTGATTGCATGAAAAAGCAGACAAATGTAAATAGAAAATATGGCTACAGTGATTGGTATGATATGGAATGTCGTGCATGTAAAAGAAATGTTCGTAAATTATTAAACAAGTATCGTAGTTCTTTATCCCCACTTGATCGTGATCTGTATCGCACAGCAAGGCGTGACTATAAAAAGCTTTTGAAGACTAAACGTAAACTGTTTAATAACGCCATGTTAGATAAATTGATTGCTTCTGTTGATAGTCAGAAAGAGTTCTGGAATGTAATGCGTAGTATACAGAATAAAAGAAAGCAGCCTGTAAATAATGTTAGTCTAGATGATTGGTTTCAACATTTCCGGAAATTGTTAGAAAAAAATGATGATATTCATAATGTTACAGACAGAGAAGAAGTGACTGATGATAGTGATTATGATGACGATTATTTTAATCGTCCAATTTCGAAAGAAGAAATAATATTAGCCTTAAGGAAATTAAAAAATCAAAAGGCCGCTGGACCTGATGGTATTATTGGAGAGATGATCAAAAGTGCTTGTAAAACAGAGTTGGTAAATAAAATTTCTTGTACAATTTTTTAATGCTTTATTTGATAAGGGCATGTATCCTGATAGTTGGACAGAGTCAATTGTTCTCCCTTTGTACAAAAAGGGTAATGTTAGCAATCCAGATAACTACAGAGGAATTTCTTTGTGTAACATTAGTAGTAAATTATACAGTGCAGTTATTAATAGAAGACTTCAGGAATGGGTAGAGGAGAATAACATAACTGGTGAATTTCAGGCTGGGTTTAAACGAAATTACTCCACTGTAGATCACATGTTTACCTTAATGGCTTTTGTTCAGAAACAGTTTTGTTTGAATCGTAAGTTATATGTGGCTTTCATCGACTTTGAGAAAGCCTTTGATTCTGTTAATAGAAGCATATTGTGGCCTATTTTGTTTAAGAATGGAATTCGGGGAAAACTGTTTAAATGTATTATGAGTATGTATGAATTTGTGAATGCAAGGGTTAGATGTGGTGCTTCATTGACAGATTAATAAACTGTACAGCTGGTGTTAAACAGGGGGATGTGTGCAGTCCTATTTTGTTTTCCTTATTTATTAATGAGTTAACATTAGAAGTCATACGTAATGGAAGACATGGTGCACAATTCATTGATGACAGTTTAGAAATATTTTTACTCCTTCTGGCTGATGATGTAGTGTTAGTTTCAGAGACGATAGTTGGGTTACAAAGACAATTAAATAGTTTAGAAAAAGCATCAGTTTCACTCCACTTAAAGGTAAATATGTCAAAAAGTAATATAATAGTATTCAGAAAAGGAGGGTATCTTGCAGAGCGGGAAAGATGGACATGTAATGGAAGCGTTATGCCAGTTGTCAATGTCTACAAGTATTTAGGAATATATTTTTCAACACGATTAAGTTTTTTCTTTTGCATGTAGAGATCTGGTAAGTAGAGCAAAATTTCCTTTATTGTGTATTCTGAGAAAATTAATGCAATTAAATAATGAATCTCTTACGTTATTTTTGAAACTGTTTGATGCACAAATTCAACCCATGGTACAATATGGCGCTGAATTATGGGGCTTGGATGCAGGTGTGGCAGAAATTGAGAAAATTCATTTGTATGCATTGAAGAAATTTCTGGGCGTTTCAATCCAAACACCTAATGACTTAGTGTATGGGGAAACCAACAGGTATCCAATTAGTTTAATTTCCATAGTTAAGTGTATTCGTTACTGGCTAAAACTAATACAAATGGAATCACATAGACTACCCCACAAAGCTTACAAAATGTTGATGAATTTAGATGCAAGAGGCAAGAAAAACTGGGCCACGAGAATAAGATTAAAGTTATATGATTGCGGTTTTGGCTTTGTATGGAAAATCAAGGTGTAGGGGACGTAACTGGGTTTATTCATATGTTTCGCCAAAGACTGGTAGATAGCAGATGGCAGAATTGGTCTTCACATGTTCAGGAAAGTGATCGATTTGATATGTACAGAATGTTGAACCCTTTGCACTGTGTTCCAGTATATTTGTCAATGCACTTAGATAGACATCTGAAACGAATAATGACTAAATTTAGATTTGGTATTTCTGATATATATTTACATTCTTATCGCTATAAATCTGTTAATGATCATTATTTGTTGTGTCCATTATGTCATGA
>CM060328.1:23277136-23279636 GCA_030674155.1 Stramonita haemastoma
TGTGTGTGTGCGTGCATACGCGTGCACGCGCGCGTGAACGCACACGTACGCGCACACGCCTGTGACATCAATGCACTTTGGCAAGGCTTTGAAGAAAAGCCGCCTTCTTTCTTTCATCAGTTATTGCAGCAATGTTTTTTCCTCTGTGAGATAAAACAAAAAGACATTAGAGGATAATGTCCCGCTAAGTGTTTACAGTCTATCTGTTCTCCATTTCCTGCATCTGCTTTGGGTAAAACACACATGTGCACGCGCACGCGCGTGCGCACACACAAACACACGCATGTGTACACGCACGCATGCACACAGACACACACACTCACACACTCATACACATAATACATGCACAGGTATGCACACACATGCAAACTAGCACATGTCCCCCCTTCCCCCCCCCCTCCCTCACACACACGCGCAGCAGGAAAACCGATTACAAATAAAAGAGACAGACAGACAGAGACAGACAGACAGAGACAGACAGACAGACATACAGGGAGGGAATGAGAGAGAGAGAGAGAGAGAGAGAGAGAGAGAGAGAGAGAGAGAGAGAGAGAGAGAGAGAGAGAGAGAGAGAGAGAGAGAGAGAGAGAGAGAGAGAGAGAGAGAGAGAGAGAGAGCTACAGGGACAGGCACAAACAGGCAGACAGTGGTAAAACAGAAAGTCCAAGCTTCCCCCACCACCCACCTCTCTCTCTCTCTCTCTCTCTCTCTCTCTCTCTCTCTCTCTCTCTCTCTCTCTCTCTCTGTCTCTCTGTCTCTCTGTCTCTCTGTCTCTCTCTCTCTCTCTCCTCTCTCTCTCTCTCTCTCTCTCTCTCTCTCTCTCTCTCTCTCTCTCCCCCAGTTTTTAGGACATGATGAACACTTTCCATCAATACACCTGATCCCAGCAGGCTCCAGGTCTGGAACTGATCAATGCATCACACACACACACACACACACACACACACACACACACACACACACACACAACACACACACACACACACACACACACACACACACACACACACACAGCCACTGAACTGAACCCAGTGTCAGAATCCATGACGGGTGCCTCCAGCCAAATCCTGCCTGGTGACTGATAGACATACATTGATAATTTCCACAACACTGTGCCAGGAACGCGTATAACTTAAAAAAAAGAAAAAAGATGCGTTTAGGCAGAGTTTATTTGTAAGGTCATTTTGGAGGACTATCATCTATTTAAAAGCAATGAAGCAGATGCACTGTTGCCAGCAGTAAGTACACTCTGCACAAATAAAGATAAATTCACCAGTGAGATGTAATTTTCTCAGATGGGTTGTCTGTGCTTCAGACCATTCAGAACTCACAGAACAAGGAACCTAACGCCCTGGCCTCTGCTCTTGTGGCCCTGCAGCAGTCCACTGAGCATACGTACAGACATCCAGTGGGTTCCTTCACACTGCAGCATCCATGGCAACGAGAAAACTGACCTTCTGGCAAAGGTAGGAATTCAGATACCTCAAGAGGAGTAGAAAGTAACGTATGAAGAAGCAGAGGAAACGCAAAGGAGAAGATGGCTTCAGAAGCATCCATAATTCAACTGTAAGGATAACTACTTCTTCCTGCCCAGAGAAGACCAAGTGACTATTGTGAGACTGGGGACTGGACACTGCAGACTCAGACATCGCATGTTTACCAAATTGTTCCACATTGGTGATTCTGAAGTGTACCCCTGTGACACTTCTTCCATGACAGTAAAACACTTCCTCCAGACCTGTCCATCACAGCAAAACCTGAGGGATTATCTCTGGCCTAATGACCTGCCGATGAGGGACAAGCTTTTTGGACCTCTGAACGGCCTTCAGCACACTGCAGCATATTTTGTGAGGGCCTCTGGAGTAGCTCTCTAAACTCTTGATGAAGATAAAAAGCACATTTGGGAGGCAAAATTTACTTAAGAGTGCATTTTTGCAGACTGTATTTAAGAGCGCATTTGGGTAGACTATATTTAAGAGCGCATTTGGGCAGACTCTATTTAAGAGCGCATTTGGGCACACTGTATTCGAGAGCTCATTTTGGGTCGACTGAAATTAAGTGTACATTTGAGCAAACTATATTTGAGGATGTATCTGTGCAGAGTGGATATTTTGGCAGATTATACATTTAAAAGTGGATAATATTTGGAAGACGATCCTTGTTAGTGAATTTTGTCCGATCATACACTAATAAGTGCATTTAGCAAATTACACACTGATAAGTGCACTTTGAAGATTATGCACTATTAAGTGCATGTTGGCACTCTAAACATAATGACTACATTTCCGCAGGCTATAAGTGCATTTTGGTACTGTTAGTGCATTTTGGAAGATTGTAAGGGCATTTCGGTAGACTATAAATGCATTTTGGTAGATTATAAGCACAGCTCGGTTTTTGGTAAACTATAAGTGCATTTTGGTACACTGTAAGTCAATTTTGGTAGACTATAAAATACGTTTTGGTACACTTTAAGTTAATTAGTGCATTTCAGTCGACTGTA
>CM060328.1:23284636-23301486 GCA_030674155.1 Stramonita haemastoma
AAGGAACAACACCGTCAAGAATTCCTTCCCAAAACTCAGCCCCTTCAACACTACAAGAACAACTTTTACCTGAGATGGAGGAAGTAGAAGAAAAAGAAAAAGAACAGAAACCTCCCCTCACATACACACAAAATAAGACCTGTTGCCTTATCGGTAAGACAGCAAAGTTTCAGACACCAGTTTTCACTTGTACTGGCAGTGGAAAGCCCTATAGCCAAGCCTGCAGAGGTAGCAGCAGATGGTTTTCCAACAAAAAAAGAAAAGTGGAAAAGAAAACCTTGTCTAATAATAAATAAGCGTGCTTTGCTCGCTACCTCAAAAACATAAACGAATTCTTCTTGCACCCGTGAGAGGAAGAATATTATAAGCCTTCGGAAGACTATAGGAAGCAGGCAAGTGATGCTTATTGACGAAGGTAGTCTCCTTGCATGCAAAGCAAAACCCCTCCCCTCTTACTCCTCACTCTCAAGCTATTGCTACTACTAGGCCCTACTACCACCAACACAACCACTACTATCACCCTCTAGTTATAGTTCTAGGCCTAGTTGCCGTTTTTAGTCCGGGGGAGCGATGTTAAAGGGTGATGGAAAGAGGTGGGTTAGGTTTGGGGGTGTGGAAAAGAGAGAGAGAGAGAGAGAGAGAGAGAGAGAGAGAGAAGAGAGAGAGAGAGAGAGAGAGAGAGAGAGAGAGAGAGAGAGAGAGAGAGAGAGAGAAGGCAAATTCTTTTATTCGAGGATAAGAGAGAGAGAGAAGGAGAGAGAGAGAGAGAGAGAGAGAGAGAGAAGAGAGAGAGAGAGAGAGAGAGAGAGAGGAGAGAGAGAGAGAGAGAGAGAGAGAGAGGGTGGGGGATGGGGTAGATTGAATGTAGGATTACAAATGATGGAGGAGGGTTGGGTAGGGAGGGAGAAAGAAGGGGGGAGGGGTGGGGAGGCTGGGGGATGGGTGGAGGTGGAGGGGGTGAAGGAGGATCTAATTAAGATAGTTTTGACAAATGAGTTGGATAACCTCCTCTGTCTGTCTGTCTGTCTGTCTGTCTGTCTGTCTGTGTCTCTGTCATTCGTTCCCACCAGCACACAATGGCCTACTTTGCCGAGTCGCAGAACGGGTTTTAACATGTGTGCATGATGTGTGTGTGTGTGTGTGTTGTGTGTGTGTGTGTGTGTGTGTGTGTGTGTGTGTGTGTGTGTGTGTGTGTGGTGTGTGTGTGTTGCTATACTTGGCTTGATTTTCTGATAATTTGTCTGTCTGAGTCTGTCCCTCTCAACCCTCTCCCCTCTCTGTCATTCCCATCCCTCTCACCCTACCCCCACCCTTTTCTCTTTAGATTTAGGAGACTGTCGATGAAAAAATAGTTCTTTTTGATAAAGCTTTGCTAATCATATGATCAGTTTCTTCTGTGACATATTTTTTCTTATCAATCATTTTGTTTCCCACTCGCCATTTCCAAGTATATGTCATGTTTTCAATATGTGGCATATTTCATAAGTTATTTGTTCTTCAATTTCTTGCTTTTTTTCGGTTTGTTGATATTGTTGTTGTGGTATATTGGCTTATTGATCAATAGATGGGATTCATTGCTTTATGGGGTGACTCATTTCATTGATTGATTGATCTATCCATCCATTCATCCATCAATCCACCCATTCATGCATCCACTCCAGCATTCATTCAATATATTTTAGCTGTTAGTTCGTTTGTTCGTACATTCATTGATTCATCCATTCATTCAATTTAAAAAATATATATTTTACACAAATATTTGATTTTTTACTTCTTTCATGTACCTCTCTCTGTACCTCCCTTCTTTCTTCTTCTTTTTTCTCTTTCCCTCATATATTCGTTTCTGTAAACAATGCTTCTATTCTGTTGCCCGCTACGTAACTGGTTGTCTTTGTGGAATCGGTAAACAAGGCAAGAGTTGAATGCACGCTGAAAGCAAGCACAGTTACAGTTCTGAGAGAGAGAGAGAGAGAGAGAGAGAGAGAGAGAGAGAGAGAGAGAGAGAGAGAGAGAGAGAGAGAGAGAGAGAGAGAGAGAGAGAGAGAGAGAGAGAGAGAGAGAGAGAGAGAGAGAGAGAGAGAGAGAGAGAGAGGAGAGAGAGAGAGAGAGAGATGGGTGCTGCTGTGTCTGTTGCTATCGCTGCTGCTGCGGCTGGCAGGTTCCTGGCAGGGATATGGTAAATTGTTCGAGTCTAAAAGCCAAGTCTCCATTCAAATGTTCATGAGTGAACAAAACAAAACTTTTAAACTTGAACCAAGCTCTTTTTGTTATAGAATAATTATGTTATTAAAAAGTAAAAATAAAAGTGTCCCATAGCCTATGTGGCTGTAGGGGAGCGAGGCATCATAGACTTCAGCTTCTCTATGGGGCCAGCACATTGAGGGCAGCGCCCATTTCCTCTTCCTCGCTGCTTTACCTTCCCTGACCCTAAGGGGGCAGGTACCCATTTACAACTGGGTGAACTGGGGGACTATACTGAAACCAAGGCACGCAAACGGTTACTCATCCACTTGGCAACTACCACGCTCGATGCTGCTTAAAAACCTTATCTTTGGGGAAAGGAGTGCTTTGACCACTGAGCTATCCTGTTCCTGAGAATAAGTTACTGTGAGTCAAAATTATACGAAGAACATGTTAAGCTGGCCAACGTGAGAAAGAGAACCATCTATGTATCTATATATCCCTTAGTCTGGCGATGGTGGAGGCACCCCTGAAGACTTGACCAGTTCCCTCCATTCCTCTCTCTGTTCTGCCTTTCTCAAAATTCGGTTGAGCTCTAGGCCTGTCCATTCGCTGATGTTGTCCTCCCTTCTCTTCCTTGGTCTGCCTCTTTTTCTTCCTCCCTGGACAGTGCCTTGCAGTACTGTTTTTACAAGTCCTTTCGATCTTGTGACGTGCCCGTACCATTTAAGTTTACGATTCTTTACGATTGATAGATTTTCGTAGGGACCAATGGTTTGCTGGATTCACCAGCAAACCAGGGAACACCCGTACTCAACACAGAGTGCATGGAAACCCAAGGACCAGCCTTGTGTCATCAGAACAATAGCTGCTGTCTAAAGGTTAGAAGAAGAAGAAGAAGAAGAAGAAGAAGAAGAAGAAGAAGAAGAAGAAGAAGAAGAAGAAGAAGAAGAAGAAGAAGAAGTAGAAGAAGAAGAAGAATTTCGAAGACGAAAAGTTTGTACATTTTGCAATTGTTGGTCACACTTATTGCAGTCAAAGAGAAAAAAGCTGTTCAGACAAATTGACCACAACCACAGAAAATTTTAGAACTTGGCTTCTTTCTAGATCTATAATATAGGGGCAAATTTAGAGTTTTACACAATGACAAAATTGTACGCAAATAGCATCGACAAATATTGTATCATATGATATTGTGTTTTTATAGTCTTTTTATGATATTGTACTTCACAATCACGGCAAATTTGCATGAACTGGGTGTCGCCTCACAGTAGAATTCCTTTTCTGTATATTTTTTTTATTTAAAAAAGACAAAATAACACAGAGAAAAAACTTCTTAATGTTTGTATTTGTTTCCCTGTGAGTGTAACTCCCCCCCCCTCCCCCGTAGACTTTTGCCAGGGACTGCTTCCCCCTTTTCCCCCGTAGGGATGCGAAGGGCCTGTGAATATAGATAATAGCCTATCCCTACCATTTGGAAATCATGTGCAAGAATTCCCTCTTTTCTATCCCTTTATTTGTTCCTGCCTTGTTCCTTTTCTTCATGTCATCTCCTTCTTGTCTACTTTCGGCCTTTTTGACTCATTCTTCTGCATTTTTCCCCCAGAAAGACTTAAACAACGTTTTTATGGTTTAATTACTCCTTTATTTATAAACATAAAATCTTCATATTCGGTGAAATTATGCACAGATTTATAATAAACAAATTTGAGCTTGATAGAGTTAAAACTGACAAAGTTATGATAATTTAAATGAGAGTCTGGGTAATTTTTTCACCCACAGGGTCTGGCGAAGGTTAAAAGAGAATAATTTTCTTCAACATCGAAGTCGGATGCGCTGGGCCTGACTTGTCAGGCGCTGAACGGCAGCGGAAGACATTTTCGCTCATATGACAGACAACAATTATAGTTGCTGTCTGAGCGTTCGACGACGACGACGACGACGAGGAAGAAGAAGAAGGAAGTCTTGCTGCTATAGTTTTATCAGTGTATCCTCGATAATGTATGTAGGGCAGGGGGCCTTGATCGTTGAATTAATTGTCTCATTCTGAAGATTAGCTTCCAGACCATCGCTCATATTAATTAGTTTTGTAGATGAAGGCAGCGGTGAGGCCGGGAGGGGGAAGGGGGGAGTAAGTGGGGACGGAAGCAAGGGATGTTCGGATTTAGTCGCGTCGGGACTGAACCCATCACCTCTGGTTGTCAGGACGGGTGCATTACCCCTAGCATTTCATACCAGCAATCAATAAGTATGGAAAATGAATCGTGTCTAAAGGTCTGTTATTCTATGATATAATGATTGTGAATTTAAGTAAAGTTAATAATAGGTTCCGTGTTTCAAAATGACTCTTGATGAAACAACAAACAAATAAACAAAAAAAGACAAACTAGAATAATTATAGAATATCGATATCAAAATAAAGTATAGAGACGGGGCAGTATGATTTCTTTTTTGGGGTGGGGGTGGGGGAGGTTGGGGTTTTTTGTTTTTTTTTAGGGGGGGGGGGGGGATGGGGGTTGTGGTGCGATCACTGGGGCCAATAATATTCTATATTTACTGCAGAAATTTTCCATTAGTTTGATGAAAATCTGCCGCGGGGTGTTAGGTTTGTGGTGACAGTATCAATATGGACTGGCGCTTTATGGGTTTGATACATTATGTGGAAAAAGATATTGGATCTGCTGTTATCGTTGTTTTTGCTGTTATTGTTGTTGGTTGTTGTTGTTGCTTTTTTGAGTTATTTTTGCCGGTTCTTTTTTGTTTTTGTTATCGTGAGCAGTTGTTATTGGTTTTTGTTGTTATGGGATTTGGTCGAATTTTTTGTGAGACAGATTTTTTCAAGGGGGGGGGGGGGGGGGAGAAAGGGAGAGTATGTTTGTGAATCGGTGGTCTAGTTATTTTACACACATGTTTAGAAAATGAGAAGTCGCAGGTTCCATTCCTGTCTGGGGGCTGGAGAGCCTAGCGGTTAGAATGTTGAAATCGAGATCTGACAACCTGTGTTCGAGTCACCACACAGGATATTTCCCCTGGAGTTGACATCACTACCATCTCTACTTTCCTGAAAGTTCTTAAGATGAGACTATAAACCGAAGTCCCCTGTGCGAACGCACGCTAAGCATCTTGTGCACACGTTAAAAGCCGCCACTCCTTTTTGAAGAGTAGGCAACTTCCTTCACCTTCACCTCCAGCTGTCCCGTAGTCGCGCGGACCGTCGGGGCACCACTGAAGATTTTGCAACCATCTTCCTGCACTCCTCATGTGACTATATGCGCGCTGGTAAAAACGGATGACGGAAAACAAAACAACCCCCCCCCCCCCCCCCCCCCCCCCCCCCCCCCCCCCCCCCCCCCCCCCCCCCCCCTTTCATAAAAACCCCAAACAACAAACAAAAACAAACGAACCAACAACAAATCACCAAACATGTTTAGATGTCATCATGTGTAGTCGGAATACCGCTATCTAAATGGTGGGCAAAAAAAAACCACGGTCGCATAATCATGTAAAATTTCACCATTGATGAATCTCTACTGGGAGCTCTAGCCCACAAAAAAAAGAAGATAATTCTCTAACCATTTGTTCTGTGAGTGATTGGATCTTCAAGTCTGCTAGTGTGAAACTAGATTATCAACCTCATATCACCAGACTATCCCGCTGTTTTAATTAAAACAATAGAAACCCCGGTCCGGTACTCAGGCATTCACCTTTTTGAGTGGACAGGACAGCCTGGTGGTTGAAACGTGGTGTATTGCGCTCGCGATCTGCTGACATAGGTTCAAATTCCGTTCAAAGGGATTTTTTCCACCCCTAAAGTTAACATCAGTGCCGAATCCACTTCTCCCAAAAAGTTATTCGGAGGAGACTGTAAACCGAGGTCACGCATATGAACGCACGCAGAACATTTAGCGCACACGATGAAACCTGCTCTGCTTTTCCCAAGAGTAGGCCATTGTGGGTGGGATCGGATGACAAAATTGACAAATCTGCATGTGCACGGGGACTGGGTGTAAAAAATGTGTTACCTCTTCCATTATCCTCAAAATATAATTATTCAATTAAAAAAAAAAAATCTACGTGTAGCTGATTTTATTCTAATGAATTAGCAGTGCCATTTTCAGAGATTGGCTTTCTGTCTCAATGTTGAGATGGAAACATTTATTTATCTTAAAACCATGCTAGGCTGGTCGGCATCTGGCAAGTCGGCTGAAGATCTGGTGTATTGATATCGTCTCGGAAGAGAACAGGGGAGAAAAGCCGAGCATGCATTTATCTCCCATCCCAATCTTCAAAACACAGGCCAATAGCTTACAATGCCTGGGTTTAAATCATCATCATCATCGTCATTGTTATCATCATCAATTTAATAATAACTATTATTATTGTTATTGTTATCATTATTATTGTTGTTATTATCATCATCATCATCATCATCATCATTATTATTATTATTATTATTATTATTATTATTATTATTATTATTATTATTGTAGTTGTCATCATCATCTACGTATTTTACAAAGAGATCATTTTTTTTCTTCATGCTATTAGATGTGATGACGGTTTTGCGAGGCAAAGATTGTTGCTTTCAGTTCCTGAGAACGGAGAGAGGGCAGCATATAAAGAGAAGAAGCTGTGTCTACTTCATCTCTTACCCTCAGTAAAGATCCTTTTGACTTGATTTGACTTTACACACACACACCACGCGCGCGCGCGCGCGTCTTTCGGATGAGACTAAAAACTGAGGCCCTGTGTCCGAACGCACGCAGAACATCTTATCTTGCGCACACGTTAAATCCTGTTACACTTTTCGTAAGAGTAGGCCCTTGAGTGCCGCTGGGAATAGATGACAAGATTTACAAAATGCATACACACGGGGACTGGATGTAAAAAAGGCACATAAGTGCTTATTCCATTATCCTCAAAATAAAATAATAAATAAATAAATAAATAAATAAATAAATAAATAAGAGAGAACGAAAGGAGAATACTGTCCGTAGGTCTACGACTTCATTCTGGGAGTTTGATGGTTTGACGATACACCAAAAAAGTTTGCATGGTATCTGGATGTTTGCCGACGGCCAGCATGTAAGTTCTAGCCTACCTTTCGGCCTAGTCTACGTACAAACAGTCGAATTCAATCGGTGAATGGGAGGCCCTAGGCCTACAGACCTCTTTCCGTGGACATTGAGACATATGCTTGTGATGTCAGTCAGTCAGATCGGGAACTGCTCCCTATGTGTAGAACCGCTCGTAGCCTAATTAGCATGAATAGACTCAAGAGTTATCTCCCTGCAGATCGGCATAGCCATAACATGGTTTAGGCGGGTGGAAACAGACTGGTACGAAATGGCGGAAACTGAAAGGAGAAACAAAGCAACCTCTGATTCACTGCTCGTTGATTTACCGAAGACTGACACTGTCGTAGATGTTCTGAAAACGAGAGATTGGCTTGATGGTCAGAATTATGATCTCTCAGTGGCATTGAAGGCCGGTAAGTTATGAACCCACTTTAATCTTTTTGAATTTATAGCATTATGTGAAGTATAACATTAACAAATGTTTATTTATTTATTCTTTTATTTATTCTTTTATATCGAGGATAACAGAATAAGCAATCATGTGCTTTTTTTCATCCGGTCCCCGTGTGTATGCAGTTTTGTAAATATTGTCATGTTCCCACCGGCACACGATGGCCTACTCTTACGAAAAGCGGAACAGGATTTAACGTGTGCGCAAGATGTTCTGCGTGCGTTCGCACACGGGGCCTCGGTTTAAAGTCTCATCCGAAGGACTTTTGGGGAGAGTGGAGTCAGCACTGATGTTAACTCCAGGAAGAAAATTTCCTCGACCGGACTCGAACCCGAACCCGGGTCTTCAAATTGCCAGCGCAATGTTCTGACCACTAGGCTATCCGCCCCCCTAGGCTATTAAATGTAAGATTTTTCTGTTTCGTTTTATAGTTTGAGTACTAGATCTTTAGTTTTTAATTTATAGTTATACCAATGACAAACTATTAAGCCAGGATGTTACCATAATTTTTTTGCCACAAATGGCATAAAGAGATGGAATGAAACATTGAAAGTGAAACCATAAACTTGTGTAAATTCACTAAACTGTGATGAATGAACGTGAAAATTCTGAGGATGACACAACGAATCAGGGTATGTCTGTGGTGGAGAGATTGAAATGAATGGTGTGGGAACAGCAGGGATCTTACTGAAGATGAGGCAACCCCCCAAAAAAACAAAAAAACACCAAAATACACCCACCCCCCCAAAAAAAAAAAAAAGTCCTCTTCAAAAGAAAAAAAAATGGTGGGGACTGGGAGTTTAACAAAGTGAGGCCTCATTTCGCTCTTCAGCAGATTGCTGAGATCACCTGCTACTCACTAGATATAATGTAACTAAAATATTGTCTGATAGTGTTACATACTTTCTAGACTTAAGTTATCAATATCACTTATGAAGTAAAAACAACTATAAATTAAATATTTTTTGTTGGTGCTAGTGGTAAGAATAAAGTCATTTGATTTTTTAGAAAAATATTCATTTCTCTGAACTGGTTCAATATCAAACATAATGGCTGCTGATTTTTTAAATTTTTTTTAAAGACAATTCATGTTATTGTGTAGGTGTAAGGCCCAGTATGATTTTATTTAAGTTAACTCATTCCTGCTTTGAATTATAATACATTTCTCTCTATTTCAAGTCATTACAAGTGCATTTTCTCTTGCCTGTTTATTCATTTACCTGTCTATGGATTTGCAGAAACGCTAGACCTGTTTGAAACGCAAGATGTGGAAGAACTGCAGGAAAGGTTTGAACACATTTTTATAAGATCTGAATTCTGTGAAGAGTTTGTTGTGAATGGCTGTTTTCATTGTGAACAACAGTGTTGTGTCATTGTGTTCTGTTATAGTTAATTTGTTGATTTAAACTATAATTCATAGTATCATACAGTATAATTTGATGTTTAAGTGGTTTTGTTCAACATACACAAGATATCACAAACACTGACAAAGGGATCTACTGTTAGAGTTACTTTTTTTTTATAAATAATAGTACAACTGGTGCTAACCCTACTGATTTCAATGTCACATTTCAGATGTTCTACTTCTAGTTCTATTGATTGCCATAACTACTTGCCCTGGTTTAATTATGCTGGAGCAGTTTTGTAAGATCCACAGTAAGGTGCGGAGCCTGACTGAGACAGAAAGATCATGGCCCTAGTGAAGTATCTTGAATGGTGACAGGACATGGTTTTTTTTGTTTTTAGATTTCTGCCATGTGTATCATAAGCTGCTGTATCATTGTGTATGCAAAGCCTTCCTTAGTTCCCGTCAATCAGAAATTACACCCCTCCCCCTACCCACACACACACTTTGTAAAAACATAATTGCACCATTTTCTCTGTGGTTTTTTTTTTATAATTTGAAAGAATATACAATATTGCTCTTTTCTTTTTTATTCTGACACTTAACACTTTAAAATGGTTGTTAAAGTCCTGATTTAAAGAAAAACATTGTTGATACGGTTTGGTATGATTTTAAAATGATCACTTGAAGCAAATGCGTTATAATTTCTGGCTTGTTTTATTAAATAATAATGATAATATTATACTGATTCTGCAGTGAATGTCAGACTTTTGGAGGGGGGGGGGGGGGGGGAGGGGGAATCATAATCATATCAGTTATTGTTCACCAGCTAAAGCAACTGAATTATTCAGATTGAAAGTTTGTGATTGTGCCTCAGTGCAAATTTGTAAATTATAGATCGATTTTTGGACATATGATTTTATTTGGATGATTTTCTGTTTCAGGATTGTCAGCTTGCAGGCTGTGTTGTCTAGCATTTCTAAAGACCAGGCTGTCAAAGAACTCATAGTGAAAAGGTACCCATTTATTTTTTGTGTACTTTTTCTCCTCCTCCCCTCCCCCCTCAAGATATTCTTATGGATTCTTCAAAAGTTACGGTACACATGCAAGTTCTGGTCTCCATCCTGCTGTTCCCACGTCACTCATTTCAATCCCCCCACCACAGCCATACCCAGATTTGTTAAGTCTCGTCCTCAGGGTCAGGACACAGAGAGCCCGTCAATATTAGGCCGCCGTGTGGCCACCAGCCAGAGGGGCCCTGCACTTCTGCTGAGTCGCTTTGGTGGTGTTCAGCGGTGCCTATTCTGAGCTAATATACGCAGGACACCGCCTGCTAAGCCCCCTACTAACGAGTTTTACCTCAGTCACAGAGCCAGACCGAGTGAGTCACCTACCTGAGGTGGTGACCATCACAACATCCCTCGAACAACTGTCTCCCGCGAATCCCCAACCCCAAAGGTTTTGACACAAATTCACCTCAGGTACAGAAGTGCATGGGTAAACCAAATCTGAGGTCACCACGAGACCAGAGCAACGGGCCACAGAATCAGAGACATTTTTTTATTTTATTATTGTATGATGATCAATGGTGATGAGAATGATGTAATGGTGCTGCTATGGAAGTGCATCTGCTTTGAGACTACTTGACAGGGCTGTACTCTATGCTTACTATCATAATATATCTCGGTGTCAACCAGGCCCTAGAGATACAGACACATGCAGTGTTGGTCAGGTAATTTGAGCAACACTCTCAAATTCGCATCCGTTAAGTGGATGAAGCTTGACAGTGTGGTCCCAGTCTCCCCACTGAGCCCACAGCACACTCAGTCCGGGTAGGAGCTGGCCAGAGTCCTAAAAATTCCTATGACTCTTATGGGAATCGAACCCGCAACCATCCAATCCAAAATCCAAGGCGCTAACCACTGTGCCATGGTGGCTGGTTGTCTTAAGCCTATGAAGTGTTCACTGCAGTTTGGAGAGGTCTGGGCTTTGCCATGTTCAACTTGTCGTTGGCATGTTGCTTAAAAAAAAAAAAAAAAAAAAAAAAATCGGCACTACCACAGCTGTCAGTTTCTCCCACTTTCAGCTGCTGCCCTTTCCCTTCTATCCCAGCCTAGCTGGTGCTAATTACTGCAGGAACTGACCGCACTTGGACTTGGCAAAAGGAAGGGGTGTTTGAATTTTAGTACTGCGCTCTTGATTTTTGACTGAGTTTTTGTTGGATTTGGGTGGTGTGCTACTCTAAATGAGTCTTCCGGGAGTCAGGGGAGAAGCCCAGGCTTTGAGAGTGGAGTCACATTTTGCATACATGTGTGTTGTTGTTTCTTTGAGAGTGGAGGCACATTTTGCATACATGTGTATTGTCATTTCTTTGAGAGTGGAGGCACATTTTGCATACATGTGTGTTGTTTCTTTGAGAGTGGAGGCACATTTTGCATACATGTGTATTGTCATTTCTTTGAGAGTGGAGGCACATTTTGCATACATGTGTGTTGTTTCTTTGAGAGTAGAGTCACATTTTGCATAGATGTGTGTTGTCGTTTCTTTGAGAGTGGAGTCATATTTTGCATACATGTGTGGTGTCGTTTCTTCGAGAGTGGAGTCACATTTTGCATACATGTGTGTTGTTGTTTCTTTGAGAGTGGAGTCACATTTTGCATACATGTGTGTTGTCGTCTCTTTGAGAGTGGAGTCACATTTTGCATACACGTGTGTTGTTTCAGAGTACAGTTAGACCAGGCCCTCAGTGACAAGATGTTCTCCGCACCTTTGCCATTGTCTGAACCCAACTCTGGCAAGGACAGGGAGCACAGCGAGGAAGCCAGCAGCCGGAGGTTGGCATCTTGGAGGCGTTGTTTGTGTGTGTGTGTGTTGTTTGTTGTTTATTAGTGCTGTTCTTTTTGTATTAATTGTTGTCGGGTCCTTGTCCTTGTTCTTGGTTGTGTTGTACATATATAAGGTGAGTTAACCCTAGTAGCGCTGTTCCCGGATTACTCCGGAGTGACGTAGTAATGCTTTCTGGCGGCTCCCGGAATATTCCGCGATGACGTCGGTGATCGTAATTGAAGGCTTTCTTTCGCTTTCAAAGGTCATCCAATGAACATGAAGGCCATTGTAGGGCCGCAGAAATGGGTGAAGGTCGTCCGCAGTCGCAAGCAACGAGGATTCTGATTGGTTTAGAGGTGTATTTTTTATTTTTTTTGGACGAACATCGATCGCCTGAAAACAAAATGGCGGCAAAGTGTTTGCGCTCGTATCACTCGAAGTATTTTTCGAGTTTTTTGACGATATTGACGGCGATGAGGAGTTTTAGAGGCTGGATTTGGTTGAATTAAACGATAATAGAGACGATAAGGTAAGGATTGTGAAATATTTTTGAAAAACTTCGGAAAAATTGATCGCGATCGGACTGAATCGAGCGGCGCTAAGTTTTGTCCAAAGCACTTCATAGCTACCGGGCGATTTCGATGTCATACATTGTTTTACTTTATTTTAACGCAACACGGCTTCGAAATAACTGTTTTTAAGTCATTTCTATATGCTGTCGAGTACTTCGCATCACACGAAATCAAGCGATTGTCGTATTTTCGTCATAGAACGCCGCCAGTTCGCACGAAATAAGTGTTCACCGCCATGACGATCGCGATCGTGTCGATCATTTCGCTGGACTTTTCCGAGTATTTGACGACCGATAAAGCCACGGAAGCTCTTTATTTTTTCAAAACTTATGTCAAGAGACAGTATTTATCGAATCATGACATTTTTGCACCGCAACAACATTGCATATCGTGTTAAAATCAATCTGGGTCACCGACATCGCAACAGTGATTGGTAGTGCACGCGCAGTTTTTAAACTTTATTTATTTTTTACATTATCATAAACACTACATGCTGCTATAAAATTTCACTCTTTTAAAAGCTTGTTATCCAAGCTTTCCAGTGATTTACAACTTTACACACTTAGTTTAGTTTTACATATCAATATCAGGAGTTGTTTGACCCCACCCTACTGCAAATCAACAATGGCTGCTGTTAATTCAGCCAGCAGCACCTAGTACCGCTGCCGTTGTTACAGCGCTACTAGGGTTAAAAGAAAAGTTGTAGCTGTATTTATCTGAGTAGTGACATGAAAGGTCTGAGCCTTTGGATATAACAAAGCATTCTTGTTTTGTTTTTTTGTCCAATACAGCAGACTTGCCAGGAGAAAAAACATTTTAGATGAAGAAAAGTTATTAATGACTCATTTACATATTTATTTTGGGGGGCTCTACTCTTTTGTGAACAAAAATTTGAATATATATCATTGAAAACTTGTTCTGAGTTAACATGCGCTGGACACCACCTACTAAACCCTCTACTAACGACAGTATTAGCTCAGTCTTGGAGCCAGTTTGGGTGAGTCTCCCACCTGAGGTGGCAACCACCACAACGCCCCTCCAACGACCGTCATGGGGCTTTTTCTGTTTGCTCTTTCCCAGGTTGTGGCCCCTGTACTCTTCCAGGGGCTTGCATAAACCCATGACCACCCATGGCAATTTTCCATGTGTGTGTTTACTTGAAGATGTGGGTGTTTCGGTGTCTGATAATGTGTCTTATGATTTCAGGCAGTTTGAAGAGCTTTTGACAGAGAGAAGCAAACTGACCTCAGCAGTTTTACGAAAAAACGAGGTGATTGATTATTTTGAGTGGATTGGTGATTGATTATTTTGAGTGGATTGGTGTTTGATTGATGAGTGGATTGGTGATTGATTGTTTATTTTGAATGGATTGGTGATTATTTTGAGTGGATTGGTGATTGCTTGATTGTTTATTTTGAGTGGATTGAGTTTTTTTTTTTTTTTGCTTCTTATTTTATTTTATTGTTCATTTTTTTAAATCATCATTAGGATTAACATTGTTGTGGAAAGAATAATTATATCAGAAGTCATAATCTGGATGGTATTTAATCAGTATTTTTGGTTTTCTGTAGTGATAGGTTCCAATGCCTCCCCTGCCACCCCCCTCCTTTTTCTTTTTTCTTGTAATGTAAAAAGTATTTAAAAGCTGAACATACTAGTCCACCTGAGCACACTTGTAACTCTCAGGGGAAGGCTGTCCACTATAGCGGATCAGTGTAAAGCAACAGTTTTGGATGGATGTCAACGAAAGCGGATTTGCTGTTTATAGATTTTTTATGCGGCGGCAGCATTGATGCTGTGACTAGTGCAGCTTATCATAGCTTCATGAGCCTATTCAAGGTCGAATACAGAACGTTGTTGGGTGATTCCATATGTTCTGATATCATTGTTGGCGGTTGCATAGAGAAGCCGACCCAGAGTAGTGATATGGAGTACACAAATCAGAGTACTTTCTTCATACTAGTCAAAGCTCAAATATTAAAGTGAGAGCTTCAATCTTATGATATGTACTTACTAATCCAGCATGTTATTAAAATTAGTTAAGAAAATGAAATTTTCTTACTATGTGTTTTGTATTTTTTATGATTTCTTTACTAACCATTACAAATGGGCCATCTGTGGGGTAAAGCAAGGGAGGGAACTGGCTGTCCCAAGTGAGTTAAGCTTTTCACTCATTTTTTTTTTTTTTTGGTTGTAATCATGAATACATATAACATTTCTGAATAGAATTTTGTTGAAACCATGAAATGGTTATTTTATGAACTTAGGTGTGTGCACTTAAAAAAAAAAATTTTTTATAAACAAAATCATTGTTCTTGTTTTTAGACTGTCACAGACTTGCAGAAGGAACTTGATGTTATCAGAAAAAGGAACTTTGGTAAGATATTGCTTGTGTGTATATATGTGCTTTTTTTTGTTTTCTTAGTTGGTTTTTTTTTGGTTTTGTTTTTTTCATAGTTCACTTCCTCTGTGTCTATGAAGATTTTGTTAGAGGTGTAAAATAGAAAGAACACATGAACCCAGCAAACACCTCCTAAGCTATTGCAAGTGGGGAAATGTTTGTCCATGACCTCTGAACTATTGCTGTATACCAGGCACCACTCCACATTAATTAAGCTTGTAGTTTGTAGTAAAATAGGTTTGCAAATTTTTACGCCTTTTGGAATTCTTTCAAATTTAAAATAAAGTGAATTTTAGGACTCGGGGTGTGGAGTGCTGTATATCAAAAGAGAATTTCACTTTAAAAATTTGGCTTATAAATATAAAAATAAGACCACAAACACCCTCGCCCAAGAAAAACACAATCTACTTTGAAATGTTAATTTAAGTTCATGCTTTTTCCTGCTCCTCTGTGGTTCTTTGTGGTACTTTTCTTGAAACAAATTTGCTTGAAAAATGGAGTCTTTGTGATGGGCTTTGAGTACTTTCGTACATTTGTTCTGGGTGTAAGTTTAGTTGATTTGAAATGCATTTGAATTTTTTTTTTCATTATTCATTTTGTTTAAAAATGGATTTATTTCACCTTTAACATAAAGACCCTAAGTTGGCAGCTGAAGGATTTGACTGCAGTGGTCTCTGTGCTGATGTTGTGTACAGAGCTGAAGAAGAACAACCGCACTCTGATGGAAGTGTTACGCCAGCACAGAAAGACTCTGGAGAAGATGGCAGATGACGTGAAGAACAATTCTGCTTGTCGAGGGTTAGTTTTTTTATTTTGTTTTATTTTTATTTTATACCACTTTTGTTTCACAGCAGGTTTCTCTGCTTGAAATTCAGGCTGCTTTCCATGAGGAGAGCGTGTCGCTGCAAGTGCAGCGCCTACCCATTATTTATCTTTTTTCCTTCAGGGATGGTGTTTAACTTCTAATGATAATAATAGGTAAAAAAAAAAAAAAAAGATCTGCCAACATATTATTGCTCTGTCAGCCACAAAAAACAAAAAGAGACGTGGAAAGAAAAATACAAGTTTTGGTTTTAATTAAGGAAGCTTTATATGCCAAGACATAGATAAGTGACATTCCCTAGTATTAATTTTTGTGACAAACCAGAATGGTTCTTTACTACTATTTTTCCAGCCACTGTTTATACAAAAAGAAGAAAAAGTATATATGGACAACTGCTCAACTTCAGATCAGAAAGTGTGTTTTATCTGTGTGATATGTGTGTGTGTGCATGCGTGTGCGTGCGTGCATGTTTGTGTGTGCGCACTCTTGTGTATAGATCTAGGTATGTGGGGGAACTAAGAAAACATTGTTTACTCTACAGATTGAAAGAAGAACTGGAGAGTAAGGTGTCGTGGGTGCAGATTGCCAAGTGCACTCTGCAGGCTCTGATCGTGGGCAGTGGAGTCAACTGGGCAGAGGATCCTGCACTTCTGGAGACAGTGCTGTTCTGTGGAGACAGCTTGCACGTTTGAGTCGGACCAGCTGAAAATTGTGCGCATGTGTCTGATGAGTGAGTAAGTGGATGTGTATGCACTCTTATGTGTCTGCGTGCGTGCTCTTGTGTGTGTGTGTGTGAGGTTCATGAAACAAAAGGATGAGTATGGAAGAAGATTGATTAATTAAGAGAAAAATATTCCAAGTTTTTGAAAGAGAGAGGCAGGGGTACAAGTTTTAGATGAGTCTTTAAATGAGAGGCAGGTGCACATGAGTTGGTCTAATTATTCTGAAATGTGTGGAGTTTTATGTAATCTGTTTTATGTATACAGTATTGAGGGTTGCCTACCAGAACTGGCTATTGTGGTTTGAGAGCAGCTGTCAGATTTTGGTTCCGGTTTTTCCCTCTACAGCAGTCAGAGTAGAATGTGACATATTTGACTGTAGGTGGCAATGACAGGTAGAGAAAGATACAGGTGGCAATCTTATTCGACCCACACATGCCTTCTGTCCATGGCG
>CM060328.1:23301586-23328797 GCA_030674155.1 Stramonita haemastoma
TTTCACTGAACACATTCAGGCAGGTTGACACTTTCTGTCTGTCTATGGGTTTGGGCATCACCGACACTTCATCAAGGTCAACATCTTGACTAAGCAGCCTGCCTCCAGCCTGTACAGTTGAATCAGTGACTCCATTTAGCTGTTTTTGTCTCACCGTCATGGTCGAATTGCAGTTCACCAGTTGCCTCAGTCAGCCAGTTATTCCGTATGTTCTTCAGGAGGTGTACAAAATCATACAGAAGAAAAACACCAGCTTCTGTCTCCCACGGCCTATCTGCACTTGCCCCAAACAGCTTGAAAAAAGCCTGATTGTTCCTGTTACCATCACAGATTATGGCTTTCACCTGACCGCCAGCACTTGCTATTGCCTCCATCGACTGTTGAACTTGCCCGTGAAGAAATTTTGAATTGAGCCTGGAGATAGGCAGAATCTTAGAAAGAAAGTTTGGCCCACCAAACATGCATGACACCATAATACCTAGCACTGTCTTTGCTAAGCACTGGGGATTGTCTGCACTCCTCCCAAACACCTGTCCTCCATGGTACAACATCATCTTCTTAACATAAACTTCATCATGAAGGATAACACAGAGTTTCTGCTTCTCCTCTAGTGAGCTAAAGACTGCATCAGAGTACACTGATTCATCCACTTTGGCGACTGTTGAGGTGATGCGGGTGAGTGTCTGCACAGATGGCAACTGGAAATCACTCCGCAATCTTTCGTACAAACAATGGGATGTCGCAAAATACTGGAAGGCCCTAATGATAATGTCAGGAGTGTAGAGGGGCTTCCCAACTTGCCGCGTCCCCATGGCTTGTTGCTGCTGGATGATCTTCTCATCAATTTCCGGACAGTTTAGAAACCTTATATTTTCTTCCAGTGCTGACCAAGACTTCAATGTAGTTATTCGGTTCTTGGACAGGGTGGCAACAGTGCATCTCACACCTAGGTGAAAACTCTGAAATGTTTGATCAGAAGAAATACAGATCCTGAACAGAGGCACTCCACCCATGAACTTTTTGGACTGAATATTCAAAACACCACTGTCCATGAAACAAACTACTGGAACACACAGATCTCGATCGTTGGTTAACAATTTATCCTTCATCTCAGAAAAAGTAGTGTTGTCACTTTCCAAAAAAGCTGAAAGCTGATCCTCTGTTTTATTTCTCTCAGAGCACGAGGAACGCTTTGTTGTACGAGCAGGGGGTGCAGGAGTAGGAATTTGGCTGGCTGCTACATTTGGCCAAACAGAGGGTGGATGTTTCGGTCTTTCTTTTCCTCTGACAGTGATGCTTTCAAAACCATGAGGCCAGTGGAGTTCACACACAACAGTGTCTTTGGTAACAACCAACTTATCATTAGGAATTGAAGAAATCCAAGCTTTCTTCTCAGCTTCGTCTTTAGGAAATCTAAACACAGAGACTTTTCTCTCCACACCACATCCTTTTTCAGAAGAATAGTTCGTTTTGCAACCGTACACACAGCATTTCTTCCCCATAATGGAAGAACAGAGAAATATAACACGCTAGTTTAGATCAAATCAGCACAAAAAACAGCAGAATGCAACCACGTTGTGAACAATGTAGATTACTCGCCACCATTACCGGAAGTTAAGCGATCAAGGTATGTACAAAAACAAAGATCACCTGAACTATGTAAATATCAATGTTTAGGGAAAAAATTCACATAAGCTGGGTTCATAACCATTGATTTAAACTTTTATTAACACTAGCATGAAAAATAATTGTGTACATTGTGTTTTATGCTTTTTCTAAAAATCTAGCTTTTGTTTCGGTAAATTGCTGAAGAGGAGTTGCTTCCCTTGTCTCTCATTGAGTAGGCCCCCAGTCACGGCCCCCAGTCGCACGCTGAGTAGGCCTGTCGTTAAGATCGCCATGGTAGGTTCAGAAAAAAGACAGAAATTACAACACAAAACAACAGAATTTTTTTTTGCACTTCAGATATTTTAGGTGATCAGGTAATCCCATATGAAAAGCACAAAAAATTCTAGAGCACTTGTTACAATTCACACACACAACACACACATAACACTTTGTAGAAATTCTCACAGCTGACGCTCATCACTCCTGCGCGACGATTTCCGATCGCCTACTTTCGCATTGCTAACACTACCACTGTCAGTCTCGCCGGTCTCTTCTTCTTCATAGTCACTAGTCCCCCGCTTCAACATTATAACCAACTCGTTTTTATCATTATGTTCAAATCTAAACATTTCATCCACAATTCAGCTAGCTACACTTTGTTTATTCAAATCCGACATGTTTCGTTTTTTATTTTGGTCAACAGCAAACCACAATCGCTAAAAAAAATTGTTGAAAAATTCACAAAGCGTCTCCTCCCTGCAGAAAATAGGCGCGAAAGGGAGTTGGGAGATCGCCCGTACGTAAGGCTGTAACACAGCTGCAAAGCAAGGCTAAAGAGCCAATGAGAAGTGCTGTACTATAGTCACAGTATGAGGGGCGGTTTAGGTATGAGATGCCATTTTGACGTGGGCGGATATAGGTACAGGTTGGTTAAAATTACAAGGTGACAGCCCTGATATGGCCTCTGCCTGTGTGGTTGGCTGGGCTATAAACAGGATTGGATTGGACAGATAGCAGACAGACTGACAAACAAAGCTTCATCCTGTCACCTCTGCTGTCCTGGCGATCGGTGAATGTCACTGCGTGATGGAAAGCTACTGTGTGTAATCCTCACTAATCCCAGGTTCGGGATTAGGTTGGGGGGATTGATTTGATCCCAGGCTTCCGGGTCAGGACTAAGAGGTGAAAGGATGGTTTGAGGAAAAATAATCCAAAACCCCTTTCAAAATTTTACAAGGTGACAGCCCCAATATGGGATTGTGTGGTCATCGGGGCTATAATGGTTGGTGGATTGGATTAAAACTTGGCATTTTATTTTCTGTACTCCTGCACTAGCCCTGATATGGCCTCCATTGCTGGCTGGGCTGCAAACATGATTTTAAAGAAATGTTCTGGTCTTTATGTTTGCATTTTGGGGGAGGGGGATGTCTTTTGGCAGATCACCTTGTCTATATTTTTTTCTCTACAGTTTAAAGGTAGGAGGAAGGGGCTACCTTCGCCCCTGTTGGGCTTGAGGAGCAATAACCTGACGGGATTGACCCACTCCTTTATGCAGACTTTGGGGCAGGAGCTACAATCCCCCGATGTTAAAGATGGGTAGTGTGGGAAAAATTCTCTGTGACTTTAGCTGAGAAAGGAAGGGTAGGTAGTTGGTCAGGCAGATTTGTTTGTTGTAGGGGGGTCTATAAACAAGATTGAATTGGGTTGCTACAGGAATAATGCAGTCTGTCTGTAAGTAATAGTATATCCATTATGTATTAACCATTGTTCAAATATTAATTTTGATATGAGTGTATGTGTGTATGAATAATATGTATGCTGGCAATGTTGTGAAAAAATGGAGAATTTAACTGGTCCAATAGATTTAAGATTGTGTTCTTACAACAAAATGTGAACTTTTGTGTGGATAAAATAAATCGGTTTCTTATTCTAGCTGGGTGCCTATTTTTCCTTCAGAGAGTAAGATGAATGGGTTGACTCCTTGTGCGTGAACATGGTTCAGAGTGATTTTAGTATATAAACACTTGTATGCATGTTCATATACCATGACAATTTTTTTTTTGTTGGCCAGTATGGAGGGCAAACTGTTCTCCATGCAGCAGATCCCCCCTCTCCACATTACTGGAGTTATCCATCAGAAAGGCTATTGCCGATACGAATGGTTCCAGTGCCATCGCAGGAGCCGCCAGAATGTTGTCAAATAGGCCTACAGCCCCAAACCACCCTGGGGACTCCACAACACCCTGATTTTTTTCCTCAGGGATGGTGTATAAACATGACACCTGTGTGCATGCTGGTTTTTTATTTTGTTGTCGTCTGCTCCTACTGGCACTCAATGTCAATGGCCAGCTCTGCCAAATGGCTAACAGGGTTTTAGGATGTGCGTAAGAATTTCTGCGTTTGTTCGCGCACAGTGCCTCGTTTTAGTCTCGTCCCAATGACTTATATAATACACACAAGCGTAAACACATTTATGTGGATATAGTGGGACCTGCTTATAAGAAAGTCGTCGGGACCCGATTTTAGGTTTTCTTATAAGCGGGCTTTCTTATATCCAAGCACCTGGACACTATTTTGAATGTGCTTTCTTATAAGCGAGGAAAAGTGTAAATGAGTAAAATGATAGCTAATTGGACATTTCATAATGGTAAAAACATAAAACACACCCTGTCTACAATTACTCATCAAGTTTGTTGTTGTTGCTGTTGCTGCTGCTGTGGTTCTTAAATTGGTTTGTTCTGGTCACGTTCTGTCTACATACGAATGAGATTTTAAACTGTAGCCTTCTCCATGTTTTAGTTGATATTCAGTGACAACAGTATAATGTTCAAAATCAAAAGCAACTTAAAACACACACACACACACACACACACAACAGAGGAATTCTGTGGATTCAACATTTACTTCTGTAATTATAAACAAAAAACCATGACTAAAATAAAGCAGGAACTTTTTTCTGAAAGAGAATATAAAGTGATCAATGCTTGACTGTCCGCTCAAGATCTTCGGTGTATCACTTATCACAGGAATAAACATCGTTTAAAAAAATGGCAAAGAAACCTTAAAAAGATCGAACAGACGCCTGACTGGTACTGAGAGAATATTTGACAGCCTTGCTGGTGGAATCTGCTGTTCATCTGCTGTAGCCTTTTTTAGCTTGTGAGGGTTGGCCTCAAATTCTTTGATAAGCTTGATTTTCCTTTTGAGTGAAATTGACAGTCTCGGCTTTGAGTTAGCCATTTTGACAGGCGTTGTTTTGACAGGCGTTTGACAAAGATTTCAAGCTGGCTTTGCCTTTCCAATTCCAGCAATCAAAAAGGGGCCTACAGGCACCTGCCCAAGCTGTTGCCAAAAATACATGCTGTGCGTGAGAGTCCATGTAATGCGAATGAATGAAAAAGAAACCATATCATTGGAGAAATTTTGCTTTTATGTGCCTGTCGTTCAAAACTGCCAGCCACATATGGTGTGACGTCAGAATGTTCTGAAAGAATCAAGTTGGGTTTTTTGTGGAAATACTTTTGGTTTGGTGATGAGCTCCTTACAGGAAACTGACTGAAGGAGGTCTCACTATTGCAAAGTTCTCAAAACTGACTAGACTTTCTTATATCAGCTAACATCCTTGGTGGGACCAGAAATTGGCGTTCTTGTAAGAGGTGTTTCTTATAAGCGAGATTCTTGTATCCGAGCTTTCATAAGTCATAATAATTAAAGAACACCTTCGATGGAACCAAATTTTTTGCTTCCTTATAAGAGGGAATCACTCGACACTGTAAGCGAGCTTCTTATAAGCGGTCCGACTGTATACAGTTACACTATTAATATTAAATCTGACATAGGCCTACAATAAATCCAATGACAATAATGCCTTTTCATGGTCTGCTAATCACTTGTGATAGAGATTAAGATAGTTTTTCAACTTGCACCTGGTTGTGAAAATGGTATAATCACTGTTGATTTTTTAAAAATCATGCTCAACACTGAACCGGCAGTTTTACCTTACAATCAGGTGCCTGTTACAAACAGGTCCACGGTAGGCCTTGTTGCTGTCTGACTGTTCCAGGAAGAGGCTGTGAAGAAAAAAGACAACCTGACCACAAAAGTTTAAATAGCTGATTGTCAACATTCTAAAACGGCATTACAAAATATTTTGTCCTAATCCTACTTACAGATCTTTGTACAATAACAGAGCCACTAGTGCTCTGTATGAAGGAAGGTGGCAGGATGGTTAAGACGTTCGCCTGCCGACAAGTAAACTGAGGTTCTGGGTTTGTACCTAGCCTCGCCCTTTCTTCCCAGTTTGACCAAGAATCAAACTGAATGTTAAAGTCATTCGGATGAGACTATATATACCGAGGCCCATGTGCAAGTGCATGCAGAACATCTTGCCAGTAGGAGCGGATGACAAAATTATATATAAAAAAACCAGCATGCACACAGGTGTGTTTAGACACCATCCCTGGGGAAAAATCGGGGAGTAAGTGTCCCAGGGCAGCTCTGGGCTGTATAATTATGGCAACATTCTGGTGGCTGCTACCATGGTACTGGAACCATTGGTATCAGTCATTGCCTTTCCAATGGATCATTCCAGTGGCGTGGAGAGGGTGGGGGGTCTGCTGCATGGGTAACAGTTTGCCCTCCATACTTACTTACCCAGGCTTTGCGCTCTAAAGACTCCATAGTCTTCCGAGACTGATGGGTGCCTACTATATAGTGCTCTGTATGATCTGCCCACAGCTATTTCGAACACAGCGTGTTACGTACAGGGCACAGGCTAACTATAAATTTACAACACAGTCAAAAGTTCTATTTTTCAGTTATGATAAACCAATAAAAAGCAAGGATTAGTGCAATCATTTTAATGATCACTTAACCCCCCACTAAAATAATCCATTATGCTAGGAGCTGACAATCATTAATTTCTTATGGCATGGTTTTCCTCACAGGCCTAGCCTACTTACCGACTATGGAAACACTGTAGAAGAGTAGCATGAAACAAGCGGACATCTCTTGCAGTTTTTCGCTGATGACTTGAAGTAATCGAATCAGGTGGTAAACCTTGACTGACAATCTCTGAGCTTATTACTTTTTTTGTTGATGTTGTGATTGCCCTTATGTCTCAGTGGAGATTTCCGATTAAGGCTAGGCCCTAGATGCTGTCGGAGCTTATTGTACCAGCCACCTATGCCAATGCTGATTGGCTGAGTGACACCTAGTCTGCTTGCAGAATTACATACTTGACGCAACACTGTCAGTATGTTTGCAAGAAGTTATTTGATCATTCACTATAGGACTACAGTTTCAAGCCTCATCTGAAAGACTTGCATGAGAATAGACTATGATTCAATGTTGACAGAATGAATGAATAAATTAATTTATTATTATTTTTTTTAAATCATTGATGCCTATGAAGCTAATGCCATCGTTTTACAAAAGAAAAGGTAAAGGTGTCCCATAAAATAGGCAGTTGTAGGGGAGCGAGGCATCAGAGACCTAAGCTTCTCTAGGGGCCAGCATGTTGAGGGCGGCATTCATCTCCTCTCCCTCGCTGTTTTACCTTCCCTGACCCTATAGAGGGCAGGTACCCATTTACAGCTGGGTGAACTAGGGGAACTGTACTGAAGCCAAGGCGGCAACGGTCACCCTTCCAACTGGTAACCACGCTCTCGATTGCTGCTTAAAGATGGGGTAATTTCCGCTGTTGGAATGCAGCTACCTTAACCTTGGGCAAACAGTGGCATGCACAACTTTTAACTTTAACTGAAAACCTTGAAGCCTTAGACCAGGAATGAAAAAAACAACAACAAAAACATTCATTAGGCCTATGCCACATGCATTTGACCAGCTGTAGGCTAGGCCTAGACCTAAGTAAGAGAAAAAGCAATCAGCCAAAGAACAGTGATGTCAGTGCTGACCCCCCCCCCCCCCCCCCCCCCCCCCCCACCACCACTACCACCCACCCCTTTTATTTGTTGTTGGCCTGGTAGTTGTGGTTTTGTTTTGTTTGTTGTTGTTTTTTTTGTGCATTACCACAACCTGGAACATTGAATTGATAAATGTAGGCACCAAAAACAAAAAAAGAAGTTTAAATTCAATACCATAATTATTTCGTAAGCTCGCCAGGAGAGAAGCCTGTGCACAGAAAGACTAAAAACAGAACCTGTGTGTAATGTTCACAGGTTCAGACAAAACAAAAAAGAAACAAACAAAACAATCGAGTTTCAAAGCAGCACCACCCAGTGTGGTGATGGTGGGTTGATAGTATAGTCCCCAAATCCGATAGTGCCGCTGGGACTTTAATGTAACCAAACCAGTTGTACTCTCCAGCATTAGGCTACCATGGAAGTCACAGTTATGTATAGCTGTAGACTAAAGTAATAATCAAGGACAACCGAGGCTGATCTAAATCAAATGATTTTTTTTTATAATTCACTTGAGCACTACAAATTTAAGACAGGACATGACTCAACAATAACTGACTTTAAGCTACAGATAGTACACTAACACACACACACACACACACACACACACACACACACACACACACACACACACACACACACGCGCACGCACGCACGCACGCACGCACGCACGCGCGCGCGACGCACGCACGCACGCGCACCCCCCCCCCCCCCCCCCCCCACACACAACGCCACACACGTGCGCGCACGCACCCACACACAATCCCCTTAACACTATATTAAAAATTAAAGTTAAAGTCTGTCCCGAGCCTATAGAGGCTCATCAGGCCGGTGCTTATCCCGGTTTCTGTGGCGTTAAGCGACTGAGAGTCATAGACCCCCCCTGGATAGGACGCCAGTCTATCGCAGGGTTAACCCCCAACACAAGGTTGGGACCCTTTTACACCTGGGTGGGGTGAGAAAATAGCCGTACAGTGCCTTTTCCAAGGGCACAACGCCATAGCCGAAAGCTGGATCGAACCCACAACCTTTAGATTACGAGTCCAACGCCCTAACCACTAGACTACAGCGCGGCTAACACAAATTAGACATAAAAAAATCTCTTTATTTCAAACAATTTCTACAGCTGGAAATTAGCCAGAACACAATTGCTACGCACCACAAATTGAGAATAAGTGTACAAACACCAAGCAAAAGCCCTCGAAACCTTTAAAGCCCATGTGATCCCTTTTGTTTCAGTAGAATACGCTTATGCCTACATCGTTCCGGTATTCAGACTCCAAGCCATGTGGTAATATTGCGCGACAGTCATGGAGGTGGCAGTGAGAAAGTACTCAGTAAAGCTACATAACGGTAAATACTGATTCACTGTTTTGTTAAACGCAGTGCTCTGTTGACTTTATAATTTTTAGCAATCGTATCAGTGTATTGCCTTGTTTTGCTTGCATATTTTACTATTTTCAGGGGCAAGTAGCCTATCAAATATCGAAAAGGATACTGTGTGTTACTGGTTACTTACTTACTGTTGGTAATGTACGATCCAGATCCAGTCATCAGGCCATTTAGATAATAATGCGCTGGGTGCCGGGAGCAATAAACATCGGTCTGTTGGCAAGATTGAGAGGACGACCGTGGCATTGTATGAAGAGGTCAGGAAGGTAACAGATTTGGAAGTTTTGGAGAAGCTGTATACAGGCACATGCTTATATATATATATATATATATATATATATATATATATATATATATATATATTGTGTGTGTGTTGTTGTGTTTTGTTTTTTATTTTTTATTTTTTTTTTAAGGGAAATGAGTATTTTTTAAGGAGGGGGGGGGGGGGGGGGGGGGGGTGAAAGTGGCTGGCTTTGATATGCCCTTCAGTGGCACCAATGTGTTCACAGGATTCGTGACAGGTATGACAGCACAGTGCAGTTCACAGATTGTGATATATATATGCTATTTTTCCTGTGACTTTGTGACTTCCATACTTGCTCAAGCCACAGGATGCCACTGAATGATGAATCTTACTGTTTTACTTTCAGTTTCAGGCTATGACATGGACAAACATGACTTTTGGATATTTTCAAATATAAATTGCTGAAGACAATAATTGTTTTAATGGGTTTTGGCTAGGTATGTTATCTCAATGGATGCACTCATACATGGTTTAGAATCAAACATGAAGTTCAATAAATAAAGCCAAAGATTTTTTTGTTTTTAGTTAATATATGTAAAATCAATCCTATAAAATGGTAACACAACTTCTTTTTAAATGAAAGGAAATCATTTCATTGTACAAGAATTTTATTAACCTTTCTCAGTTTCTGAATATTTTGGGAGATACAGCCTTGTTCACCTTCAAGGCATCTCATTCTAGCCATTTGAAAAGATTTGACAATAATGCTGAAAACAATTGAGAACAACAATGATGTGCTTTTTTCTGATGACTTATACCAGAAGACTTAGGTAACCCTACAGTAGACACTTGTGCTAATGAGTACATGATGCTTTTCTCTGTTCATAGGCTCATGACAGAGGAGACCCAGAACTAACGTAGAGGAGCAGAAAAGAGAGAGGGCTTGTGACAGTGGCTTCATGAGCAACAATGGAGAGGTAGGTGTTTGACAGTTTGACACTCACTCTGGGAGGAGCCGGCTGGAGTCTGAAAAATCCCTATAACTCTTATGGGATTCGAACCTGTGACCTTCCAGTCCGAAATCCAAGGCGCTAACCACTGCGCTAAGGTGGCTGGTTTTTGACAGGTATCTTAGAGTGTATGTTGTCATGAAGGGTAGATCCTTTGTAGGTTGCCACTCTACTATGTACTTCAGCTGATGATGCCAGGTTGAGAAATTTAGTCAGTAAACTGATTGATCTGCATTCCACACAACTTTTTTCAAATGATAAAAAATAAAATCATACAGGGGAAGGATGTTTCTTACTTTCATTTATGTTCATCAGTTGGACAGCTCAGTCCCTGAGATAAAGGCAGCAGTACATAACATTACAGGTCCTCCAGTCACTGTAGAGCTTCTTACCTGTTGGGGAGAGATTGGGCAAGATCTTCTTTTGGAAATATTAGGCCACAGTGGGGCCACCAGTCAGAGGGGCCCTGCACTGCTGCTGAGTCACTTTGGTGGTGTTCAGTGGTGCCTGTTCTGAGCTAATATATGCTGGACACCACCTACTAAGCACCCTACTAATGACGGTAAAGGCTCAGTTGCAGAGTCAGAGTGAGTGAGTCGCCTACCTGAGGTGGTGACCACCACAATGTCCCTCAAATGACCATACCTCCCAAGCCTCCAAACCCCAAAGGCTTTGACACAAACTCACCACAGGCACAGAAGTGTATGGGGAAACTGAGGCAAGAGTAGGCCTGGTTTATTTAAGTTAAAGTATGGGTGATTTTTTTCTGTTTTAAACAGAATTCCATTTGGGCGATTTTCAGATTTTTTTCATGAAAAAAAGAGGAATATTAGATTCAAAACCATGAATCCTTTTGAAAATGACCAAAATGACAACCTGTGACAAACACCTTGAAAACCCTTGAAAGTCGAGGTTCATCTATTGAAAGTATTGTCATGAAGGTTGATGATGAAATAAACATCACACTTTTGTATGGAAAAGCAATCAAAGGTTTAATTACAGGTGAGAGTGTCTGGCGCTTCACAGGTGGGCGGCTGCAAGGTTATGTGGATGGGTGTGAGCTTATGTTTGGATACTAGGCTATGTTGTGGTATTTTCCGTGATATTATATTTACATGTTGACTGTTTTTATATGTGGCTTGTTACCTGCGTGAATTTCTCTATGAGATGAAGTATTTGGATTGAATTGAACTGAATTGAGTGCATGGATGAAACAAACAAGGACTTGCAGGCGACAAAGTCTCCATGGAGGTAAAAATTGATTTGGCACATGTACAGTAAGTCTCTGGAAGTCAATTCCCTATTGCTCAGTTGGATGGATTTTTGTCATTCAGAGTTCAAAATGACAAAGCAAAGTGAAACTGAGCATTGAAACTTATGTAATAGACAAAAGCATCGGAGGCTATATTAACGAAGTAGCAACAAACAAAACAAGCGTTTTCACTGCATATGTGATAAAACACATGGTATGTGTGCACGGTGGATGTGTGTGTGTGTGTGTGTGTGTGTGTGTGTGTGTGTGTGTGTGTGTGTGTGTGTGTGTGTGTGTTGTGAGCATATGTTTATGTAAACAAGTTTTGGGGAGGCAAGAGGGGAATCATCGTTGATTTTGTAGAAGTGGTACTAAAAGGAAACATAATTAGAAGGAGGGGCTTTTTCCTTAGATTAACTGCTAGGTTCATTTGTCAATTGTGAGAAAAGGGTAAGATATGTATGGCTAGGTAAATGGGAATAGAAAATAGGCTAGCACATAAAAGAGCATGTTTTTCTCCTGTGGTTTTATTTGGGGCTGATAACTATCTTCGGCCATTCATACAACTTTGGTTCCTTTGGAAACAGCATGATTTTTCCAAAGTACAGTAAGTTGGAAATTGCTGATTTCAGAGCTGAAAAATTGTAATTTAATAGTGGGGAAATTCAAGGAATAAGCAAGAAGTAAGCAAGAAATAACCGTATCTTATGGCTTGATCCTTCGTTTAATTAATTTTGGTTCTTTACAAAACACCCACAGTCCATTTGTATGGAAAGGTACGCTTCTGGAAACCACTGAGCTGATTTCAAAACTGGAACATGGTAATAAAATATCCAACCATGGATGGTTGAAAGGACAGACGATTTGTGACAAAATTTCCAAAACCAGTGTCAAAAGCTGGGTACCATTGTGTCTATGTACCATTGTGTCCACATGGCTTACATTTATACAAGCAGACACACCAGCTGACCAACAGCATTTTCCCAGTTACTACTAATGTTATGTGCTAACACTAACACTAACCTTTCCAGTAACCTTTGTTATCTTAACCTGGCCCCACCCACATGTGGACACAAAAGGTAGATGGATATGATGATACAAGGCAGTGACAGAAACTTTTTTGTTTGCATTTTTAATGTGTAGAAGATTGGGGGGGGGGGACACTATCGTGAGAAGGGGCAGGATGGATAGGTAGCTGTATGTGGGAAGAGGCATGAGAATGGTTATGGCACAGTCATGGGTGTGATGTTGAGAGCAAGAATAGGGAATGGCAAACATGTTGTTGTTTTTTTTCTAGTAGAGAGGGGGGGGGGGATGTTTTAGCAAAACAGATACTTATTTAAATAGAAAAAATGAGGTTAAGTAGGAAATGCAGTTACCAAGATAATAAGTGTGTGTGTGTGTGTGTGTGTGTGTGTGTGTGTGTGTGTGTGTGTGTGTGTGTGTGTTGTGTGTGTGTGTGTGTGTGTGCATGCATGCTAGAGAGAGAGATGTGTGTATACTGAATACATGCATGGATTCATGAAAGGAGGGAAGAGTATTATACAT
Source organism: Stramonita haemastoma (assembly GCA_030674155.1). NCBI lineage: Eukaryota > Metazoa > Mollusca > Gastropoda > Neogastropoda > Muricidae > Stramonita > Stramonita haemastoma. The sequence goes on from CM060328.1 coordinate 23,314,562, forward strand.
AGACCTTCATTTTGTTGTAATAGTTTTTTGTCTGCTCCCCAGATTACCATTTGGGGGAAGGGGGGGGGGGGGGGGGATCACCCAGTCACCCAGAATGTGCACTCAGACTCGTTCATTCTACTTAGGAATCACTGTGAGATTGAAATTACACACTGAATGAGAAGTTTGCGTGTATGACTGTTCAAGTACCTTGCCATATTACAGGCAGCTATACTTCAGAAGATTTTTCTCCTTTAAAGGAGGGTGCAAGTTTTTAAGAGCTTGTCATAGCGAAGGCAATCTCAACACAACATTTTACAACATAAACATTTTAGTGTAGGTCTTGGTAATTTGATGACATCACACAGCTTTTGGCTTGGGCCAAGTCCGTCATTTTTAATGTTTGCATTTTGTTTAGATCAGATTAACTGTAATTTGAAAAAAACAAAGAATAAGAAGCATCAGACTAAGCAAAAGAACTAAAAGAGGTCAAAGAAACAGAAGAAGAAGTACAAGATAAAAGAACTCGTAAAGGAAAAGCACAATAGAAACAAAGAAGTAAGGTATGGAAAAAGAAGAAACGCAAAGAAGACAGAAGCAGGTTTTAACAAAGTAAAGGATAGAACCACAAGAACAACCAGCAAAAGGATCACCAAACAGAAAGAGCAAAATGAAGAAATGGGCATCAAACCAAAAACAGCAACAACAGCAACAAAATTAGAGGTTGGGAAAAAAATGGAAAGAACGAATATAAAAAAAGGGGGGGGGGTAACAGAACATGGGTAAGAAACAAAAAAGAAGAAAGAAAAGAAAAGGATTCAGAAGAAAGGGACAAACACATGGGTGATGTTCCTTCCAGTTTAAACAGAATTCTTTAAGAGCAATTTTTGGACATAGAATCTATTTTAAAAAGAAAAACCAGATTAAAAAATATTTAAAAAAACAAAAAACAGATTGAAACTGAATCTTTGAAAATGACCAAAATTGACAACCTGTGACAAACTTCCCATTGGAAATCTTTGAAAGTCGAGGCTTGACTATCAAAAGTATTCTCATTAACAATGACAATAAAGATAATTTTTTGTGTGTGAGAAAAATTAAAGTTCCAGACAACACAGAATAACAGATGACAAATGTTTTAGTGGTGACTTTAAGTTAAATCTTTTTATCATTCTTGGTTTTAGATAGTGGGGATTTTCTTAATGAAATTCTTTGCCTTAGTAGTGACTTTCTGTATTGCATTCATGGCTTATGTCACATGATCACAGTCTTGGCTTTATTCTTGGCTTTAGTGGTGATATGATCACATTCTTGGCTTTATTCATGGTTTTAGTGGTTATATGATCACATTCTTGCCTTAATGGTCAGTTTCTTTATTACATCCTTGCCGTTTAAGGGTGACTTTATGGCATTTTTGGCTTTCAGCTAGTGGTGACTTTCTTTATGACTGTCTTGGCTTTAGTGGTGACTTGATCACTTTCTTGGCTTTAGTGGTGACTTTATGGCATCTTTGTTTTAGTGGTTACTTTCTTTGTGACCGTCTTGGTTTTAGTTTTGACTTAATCACATTTTTGGCTTTAGTGGTGACCTTATTGCATTTTTGGCTTTAGTTTTGACTTTATCACATTTTTGGCTTTAGTGGTGACTTTATCACATCTTTGGCGTTAGTGGTGACTTTATCACACATTTGGCTTTAGTGGTGACTTTTTAAATCACATTTTTGGCTTAAGTGGTGACTTTGTTTATCGCACTTTTGGGTTTAGTGGTGACTTATCACATTTTTGGCTTAAATGGTGAAGAATCCACTTCAGCAATAGAATATTCCATTCTATATTGTGCTGAAAAACTGTTACTATCCAAACAAGTGTAAGCAAGATTTAAACAGGGAAAAAATGTGGCACTGTACTGTGGTTATATGGTGTCTGGGGCAGGGCAGCTTGATGTTTCAGGAAGAGAAACTTACTGTGTAGTGTAGTGTACTCTCCTGTGTTCTGCACTATGCTACATTATACTTCCATACCATGCATATTGTTGTGTATCATACTGTGCCCATCCTGTCCTGTCCCATCCTTTACCTTCCCAGATTTTCAAATTTATTTATTTATTTTTGTGCTGTGAGTTGTATTGCAGATTGTGTTGAATAGTAAATAAGTTGTGATATTCATGGAAAGGTTAACTTATTAACGTATGTGACATATTTGTTGGAAAGTAATAACCAAAGCCATGTTGGATGATGGATAGAAATATGTACTGGGGTTTAGTTGGTTTTTGGGGGTCTTTAACAAAGAAAAAAATTGGTGTGTGTGTGTTTGCTTTTTTTTTTTGGGGGGGGGGGGGGGGTAATGTATGGGCATCATAGTTTGATATAGATTTCATGAAATTGACAACAATTCAATTTCATGAAAATGAGAATTTCTGCTTTACTTTAATCTTTATTTTTCCTCTTTTTTTTGGGGGGGGGGGGGAGTTTTTTGAGAGGGGTGGTGGTGGGAGCATGTGTGAAATAAATGAAATAAAAAGCGATCAGATTAGTATCTTAGATCAAAGAATAGTGTATGTGCTTGCCATAAGTGGGAGAGGGGAGGGTTGTAGGTGGAAGGGTATAAGGTGAAAGACTTGATTTAATGCCTCCTTTTGTGTGTGTGTGTGGGGGGGGGGGGGGGGGGGGGGGGGGCGCACGCATGCATGCATGTGCGCTGTGCATGCACATATTTGTGAATCTACAAACAAAAGTGTGCAGGGTTTTATTTGTTTGTTTTTTTTAATTCATTTTTTTAGTTTGTTTATTCCAGTGCTCTGAGTTAATTGTACTACAGATTATGTTGAATAGAAAATAAGTTGCGATATCTATGGAGATGTGAACATGTTAAGATATGAGACATCTTTGTCAGAAGGACCAAAACCATGTTGAATGGTGGAAAGAAATGTGCATTTGGGGGTGGGGAAGGTTTTTTTGTTGTTTTTTTTTGCGTCTATGGGAAGTTTTTTTTTTTGGGGGGGGGAGGGGGGGGATGGTGTACTGGTAACATAGTTTTGCATAGATTCAGTGAAAAAGAGCATTTTTGCTTTGCTTTTTTTTGTGTGCTTTTGTTAGCTTTTTGAGAGAGTGTGTCAGTGTGTGGTGGTGGTGGTGGGGGGGGGGGGGGGGGGTATGTATGTATGTACAACATTTATGAAATGACAGATATCTGATTATTATCTTAGATTGAAAAAAAAGTGTGTGTGTGTGTGTGTGCAAGTTGGATTGGGGAGGGGGGGGGTGTGATTATAAGGTTGTACTGTGTATGATGGGCCACCTGGAAATGTGATGCAAGTCAAACTGATGTCAGTGATCAAAAATGGTGAAGCATTGAAGACTGCTGAAAACCTCTGTGAGTTGTGTGTGGGGGGGGTGGGTATGTGTGTTTAATGTAAGGAGGGGGAAGAATAGAGTGTAGAGATGTTAACTTAATGCCTCATCATGTGTGTATGTGTTTGTGTGTGTGTGTGTGTGTGTGTGTTGTGTGTGTGTGTGTGTGTGTGTGTGTGTGTGTGGTGTCACTATGTGTGTGCTTGATGAGGGGCAGGGGAGGGGGGAGAGCAGATGTCTTAATTTCTCCTCGTGGTGTGTGTGTGTGCGTGCGTGCGTGCGCGTGGTGTTGGAGGGGGGGGGGGGGGGGGGGAGAGGAGATGTGACTAAATTCCTCCTCACACAGTTTGTTGTTTTGTGTGTGTGTGTGTTGGTGTGGTATGGGGGGGTAGAGGAGATGTGACTAAATTCCTCCTTGCACATGTGTGTGTATATGTGATGTGTGTGTGTGTGTGTGTGTGTGTGTGTGTGTGTGTGTGTGTGTGTGTGTGTGTGTGTGTGTGTGTGGCTGCATACATGTGGTTGTAATCTGTATCATGGGCAACCTGGGAAAATTATGCAAGTCAGACTGATATCAGTACCCAAAAGGTGTTAAGTAGTTAAAGATTACTGAAAGCCTTGGGCAGTTTTGCAGATATTCAACAGTCAAGTTACAAATTTTTTTCAAGTTGCTTATTTTTCATGTGACCAGACATGGAGAGAGATAGCCTCATGCATAAATGATGGTATGCTATCTGAATGTGTGTGTGTGTGTGTGTGTGTGTGTGTGTGTGTGTGTGTGTGTGTGTGTGTGTGTGTGTGTGTGTGTGTGTGAGAGAGAGATTGAATCTAGATGAAATGTGTGTGTTGGGCATATTAGGTTTTTTATTTTCATTTTTCAAATTTATCTATTTATATACTGAATTAGTTGTAATTCAGACTGTGTTGAACAGAGAATAAGCTGTGATATCCATGACAATGTTAACATTAAAAAAAAATTAACATATGACATCTTTGTCAGAGAGTAATGAACAAAACTATGTTGAAGGAAGGAAAGAAATATTCACTTAAAGATTTTTTTTGTGTGGTATGTGATTGTGTGTGAGTAGTTTTACTTTTTTATGTTTTGGCATCATAGTTTAATACAGTTTCTGTGAAAACAAACTTTATTTTAAAAAAGAGATAGAGGTGGTGTATGTTGGAAATTTTTATTAAATGAAAGATACAGACTAGTACCTTAGATTGAAGAACAGTGTGTGAGTGTGCATGTTGGATGAGGGGGCAGGGATTATGAGGTTGTAATGTGTGTGATGGGTTACCTGGAAAAGTGATGCAAGTTAAAATGATGTCATATGATCAGAAAAGAGAGTGTAAGTGTGTATGTATGTGTGTTGGGGGGTGGGGGGGGGGGGGGAGAAGTGACTTAATGCCTTGTGTGTGTGTGTGTGTTTATGTTTGGGGTGAGTAGGGGGGTGGAGGACATGGTGAGAGATGTGAAACATGTGCATTGTATGTGTGGTGGGGGAGGGGGGTGGTGAGTCAATTCCACCTTGTGTGTGAGTGAATGTGTCTGTATGTGTGCTTGGTGAGGGGGGGGGGGGGGGGAGTCAGGGGAGAGGAGATGTGTCTTAATTCCTCCTTGTGGGGGTGTGTGTGTGTGTGTGTGGGAGGGGTCGGAGGGGGGAAATAAGAGGTGTGTGTGTGTGTTTTAAAGAGGGGGGGGGGGGGGGGGGGGGTGAGAGGAGATGTGACTTTATCCCTCCTCGCATGTGTGTGTGTTTGTGTGTGTGGCTTGGTGTGGGATGGGCAGGGGGGGGGGGGGGGTAGAGGAGATGTGACTTAATTCCTCCTCACACATGTGTGTGTGTATACGTGTGTATGTGTGTGTGTGTGTGTGTGTGTGTGTGTGTTTGTGTGGCTGCATACATGGGGTTGTAAATTGTATCATGGGCAACCTGGTAAAATTATGCAATTCAGACTGATACCAGTACCAAAAGGTGTTAAGTAGTTAAAGATTACTGAAAACCTTAGGCAGTTTTTGCAGATAATCAGCAGTCGACTTGCGTAATTAATTTTTTAAGTTGCCAATTATCTTTTTTGTGACTAGACATGGAGAGAGATGATCCTTGTGCATATATATGATATGCTATCTGAATAGGTGTGTGTGTGTGCGTGTGAGTAAATACTATGTGTGCACATACTTGTAAAGTTACGTGAAATGTGTGTGTATGATAGGATTTTTTTTCTTCAGATTAATCTGTTTAATTGCTGAGTTAGTTTAAAGATAGTGTTGAACACAAAATAAGCTGTGGTATCCATAGAAATGTTAGCATTTTTACATATGTGAGTGACATCTTTGTCAAAAAGTAATGAACAAAACATGTTGAATGATGGAAAGATATATGCATTTCATTTTTGTGTGTGTGTGTGTGTATGTGTGAGTTCTTTGCCTTTCTTTTTGTTCTGTTTTTTAAAAGATGTTTTGGCATCATAATTTGATATAGATTCAGTGAAAAAAGTTTGCTTTGTTTTTTTTAATCTTTTCTTATTATTTTTGTTTTCTTTGTTTATATATATATATATATATATATATATATATATATATATTATATATATATATATATATAATATGTTGCTTGTGTATTTTCTTCTTTGTGTGTGGTAATTAAAAAAAAAAAAGGACTGTGAGTCAGTTATATTACGGGAGTTGAATTCCAAATGTTTTGATATTGATACTGGGAATATTTACATATGTGACCTGTTTATCAGGGAGTAATGCCCAATACTTTGAATTTGACAATGGAAATGAATATGCATTTTGACTTTTTTGTTGTTCTTTTGATTGTGATTTAATGATGGAAATGAATATGCATTTCGACTGGGGTTTTCTTTCCTCTTTTTTTTTTTTTTGATGATGTAAATTGGTTGCTTTTCTTCCTTGAGTTGTATCAGCATCACAGTTTGAAAGAGATTGTTTCAAAACAATTTTTTTTATTAATCTACGTATAATCTATCTATACTTGGTAAGGGGGGGGGGGAGAAAGAGAGGGGGGGGAGAGAGAGTATTCTGGGAATAATAATATGTGATTTAATGCCTTTGTGTGTGTGTGTGTGTGTGTGTGTGTGGGGGGGGTACATTAAGAGCGAGGAGATGTGACTTGATGCCTCTGTGTGTGTGTGTGTGTGTGTGTGTGTGTGTGTGTGTGTGTGTGTGTGTGTGTGTGTGTGTCACTGTGTGTGTGTCACTGTGTGTGTGTCACTGTGTGTGTGTTTGTGTGTGGCTGTTGTTGTTGTTGTTGGGGGAGGGGGAGGGGGGGGGGCTAGACTAGGTCAGAGGAGATGTGACTCAATGCCTCCTTTGTGTGAGTGTGTGTGTGTGTGTGTGTGTGTGTGTGTGTGTGTGTGTGTGTGTGTGTGTGTGTGTGTTTGTGTGTGGCTGTTGTTGTTGTTGGGGGAGGGGGGGGGGGGGGGGGCTAGACTAGGTCAGAGGAGATGTGACTCAATGCCTCCTTTGTGTGGATGTGTGTGTGTGTGTGTGTGTGTGTGTGTGTGTGTGTGTGTGTGTTTTGTTGGAGGGGGGGGGGGGGGGGGAGTAGAGTAGGTTAGAGGAGATGTGACTCAATGCCTCCTTGTGTGTGTTTTGTTGGGAACGGGGGGGGGGGGGTTAGACCAGGTCAGAGGAGATGTGACTAAATTCCTCCATGTGTGTGTGTGTGTGTGTGTGTGTTTTGGGGGGGGGGGGGGTTAGACTAGGTAAGAGATGTGACTTTATTCCTCCTCATTTGTGTTGTGTGTGTGTGTGTGTGCATGTGTGCATGCGTGCATGTATTCATTATTGTGTATGATGGGCAACATGGAAAATTTTTGCAAGTCTGACTGATATCAATGACCCAAAACCTGTCAAGTCCTGAACATTCAGTTTTTGCAGACAACCATCAGTCAGCTTTCACAACTTTTCCAAGTTGTCAGTTACACAATATATGACATTGTAATTTTATGTGTCAATGAGTTGGCTGGCTGTTTGATTTTCTTTTGTAGGAAATTTTGTTGGTTTTTTTTTGTTAGTGCATTTTCTTTTTTTGTGTGTGAACTTCTTTTTTTATTTTTTATTATTGATTGGCTGTGAGTAATTTATATACGGATTGTGTTAATATAAAAGTGTTTTGATATTTATGGAAATTCTAGACATTATGTGACACGTTTGTCAGAATGTGATGCCCAAAAGGTTTGATAAATTCCTCCTCTGTGTGTTTGTGTGTTTTGTTTGGGGGGGGGGGGTTGGGTTAGACTATGCAAGAGGAGATGAGACTAAATGCCTCCTCATTTGTGTGTGCATGCATGTATTGTGTATGAAGGGCAACATGGAAAATTTTTGCAAGTCAGATGTGACAAAAACCTGGTCAAGTCCATGAACATTACTAATAACTTGTTTTTGCAAACAACTATCAGTCAGCTGGAAAACTTTCCTGAGTTGTCAGTTACGCAGTAAATAGCATTGTAATTTTATGTGTGTAGGAGTTGGCTGTTTGTTTTTAATCATTTGGTTGTGAATTTTGTTTTTTACTTTGTGCTTTTTCTTTGTGTGTGTGTGTGAACTTTTAAAAGATATTTATTGGCTGTGAGGTTGTTACAAGACCGATTGTGTTGATATGAAAATGCTTTGATAGTTATGAAAATTCTGGACATATGTGACATATTTGTCAGAATGTGATGCCCAAAACCATCTTTGATTTAATGGTGGAAATGATTGTGCATTTTGAGTGGATTTTTTTGTTTTGGATGATGCCTGTTGTTTGCTTTCCTTCTTTGTGCTGTATTAGCATCATAGTTTAACAGATATTTTTGAAAACCTTTTTTAAAAAAAAATCTTTTTTTATACTTTTTGGGGGGGAGAGAAAGAGAAGGAGAGAGAGAGTATTCTGGGAAATTATGAAAGGAACCCTATATGCTCAGTATCTTAGAATAGGTTGAACAAAAGTGTGTGTGTGTGTGTGTGTGTGGATAATGGTGTGATATGAGATGGGATTTAATACCTCATGTGTGTGTTTGTGTTTTTTTTTTGGGGGAGGGGGAGGGTTGTTTGGGTTTTTTTTTAGGGTGTGTGTGTGTGTGTGTGTGGTGTGTGTGTGTGCGTGCGCATGCATGCCTGCATGCATGTGTGTAATCTGTATGAAGGGCAACCTGGAAAATTTGTGCAAGTCAGGCTGATGACATCAGTGACCAAAAACTGGTCAAGTCCATGATTATTACTCAAAGCTTAGGCAGTTTTTGCTGAACTTTTCTGAGTTGTCAGTTATGCAATATATGAAAGTGTAACTTTACATGTGTGTAAGAGTTGGCTGTTTGTTTTTAATTAATTTATTTATTTGGTTGGGAAATTTGTGGGTTTTTTTTGCTACCATATTGTATTTTTTGTGAGTGTGATTTTTTAAATTTTAACTTATTGGCTTTGATGTTGTTATGTTATAGATTGTGTTGAATTCCAAATGTTTTGATATTCATATTGGGAATATTTATGTATGTGACATGTTTATCAGAAAGTAATGCCCAAAATCATCATTGATTTGACAATGGAAATGAATATGCAATTTGACTCTTTTTCTTCTTCTTCTTTTGATTGTAATTTAATGATGAAAATGAATATGCGTTTTGACAGGTTTTCTTTCTTGTTTTTTTAATGAAGGAAATGAATGTGCATTTTGACTTGGCTTTTCTTTTTTTTGTGTGTGTTTGTTTTGATTGTGTCTGTTGTTTGCTTTTCTTCTTTTTCTTCTTTGTCCTGTATCAGCATCATAGTTTGAAAGAAATGGTTTGAATTTTTTTTTCTTCAGAGAGAAGAGAGAGAAAGGGGGGGGGGGGGGGGGGGGAGTATGCATGGAATTTATCAAAGATTGAGGGAAAAATGCCTGTGTGTCAGACGGGGGAGGGGGAAGGAGGAGACTTGATTTAATGTCTTGTGTCTGTGTGTGTGTTTTGTGGGGGTAGATTAGGTTAGAGGAGATGTGACTAAATGCCTCCATGTGTGTGTTTTGTGTGTGTGGTTGTGTGTGTGTGTGTGTGTGGGGGGGGGGGGGGGGTGGTTAGACTAGGTGAGAGGAGATGTGACTTAATACCTATTCTTCTGTGTTTGTGTGTGTGTGTGTGTTTGGGGGGCGGGGTTAGACTAGGTTAGAGGAGATGTGACTTAATGCCCTCTTTGTGTGTGTGGTGTGTGTGTGTGTGTGTGTGTGTGTGTGTGTGTGTGTGTGTGTGTGTGTGTTGTGTGTTGGGGGGGGGGGGTAGACTAGAAGAGAGGAGATGTGACTTAATGCCTCCTCTTTGTGTGTGTGTGTGTGTGTGTTTTGTTGGGGGGTAGACTAGGTTAGAGGAGATGTGACTAAATACCTCTTGTGTGTGTGTGGGTGTTTTGTTGGGGGGGGGGGGGGGGGGTAGACTAGGTTAGAGGAGATGTGACTAAATTCCTCCACTTGTGTGTGTGTGTGTGTGTTTTGTTGGGGGGGGGGGGGGTAGACTAGGTTAGAGGAGATGTGACTAAATGCCTCCTCCTCTGTGTGTGTGTGTGCTTTTATTTTTATTTTATTTTATTTTTATTTTTGGGGGGTAGACTAGGTTAGAGATGTGACTTAATAATGCCTCCTCTTTGTGTGTGTGTGTTTGGGGGGAGGGGGGGGTTAGACTAGGTTAGAGGAGATGTGACTAAATGCCTCCTCTTGTGTGTGTCTGTGTATGTGTGTGTTTTGTTGGGGGGAGGGGGGGGGGGGAGGGAGGTAGACTAGGTGAGAGGAGATGTGACTAAATTCCTCTCTGTGTGTGTGTTTGTGTGTGTGTGTGTGTGTGTGTGTGTGTGTGTGTGTGTGTGTGTGTGTGTGTGTGTGTGTGTGTGTGTGTGTGTGTGTGTGTGATAAGCGATGTAGCCAGGAAAAATCATGCAAGGCAAACTGATATTAGTGACCAAAAGTTGGACAAGTTCGTGAAAATTTCACAAAACTTTAGTCAGATTTTGTAGACAATCAGCAGTGGGCTTGAAAATTTTTTCAAAGTTGCCAATTATGATTTATATGATCAGAGAGAGAGAGGGGTGGAGGGGGGTGAGTGAGTGGGGGAGAAAGAGGGTTGTGGGTTGTGTTTGGGTGAGGGAGAGAGAGGGGTAAGGGTGGAGAGTATGCTATTGTGTGTTTGTGTATGTATTTGTATAATTTTGTGTATGTACACAAAAAGATACCTTGGGAATATCCATACTTGTTCTGTCCATGGAAAAAGTACAAATATGTGAACACTGCATTTTTATCTGAGTAGTTCTTTATTTTTTCCTCATTGATGATGATGAGGAATGAGCTTATTATTAAATTTTCCGTGTTTTGTTTTTTCATCTCAGTGTGATTGTAGAATACTTTGAGTGCTTGCAAGGTATGTGCTCCGTCAGTTAAAATAGTGTATTGTTTTTATTGTTGGGAATGGAAGTGGCATGAAAATGACAGAAATGGGGCAGACCACTCACCAATTTAATGAATGGATGGTGGTTTTTTTTCTCATTCCCCCCCCCCCCTTTTTTTTTTTATTGGGTGAGTTGCCCAACCATCCCTATTGTTTTTTTAAGTTTGGGTTTTTGAATGTGAAATGGAAATACAAGTGATAGAAATGGAATTCTGCATGAGTCATATGAAAGAACAGACAGCTGATTTGGTTGTTTTTTGTTTGTATGTTTTAATCTGTCAAATGGACAGTCCTATTTTTTATGATACAGCTGACTTGGTTGGTTTTTGTTCTTTGGGTGTTTTTTTTTTTTTAATCTGTCACATGGACAGTCCTGTTTTTTTTTTTTTTTTTTTTTATCTGTGTGATGTGGTTTGAATTGTTGTTTTGGAACATGGTAGTGTTGATAGAAGTTTTTTCCGGGGAAAATAATGATTGGCAAAGAAGAGGAAAGAAAGAGAATGATGTATGTGTGGAATTTATTGTTCTGTAATGTCCTCAAAAAGAAATGAAAGAAAAAAAACAGAAAAAAGGAAAAAAATACTTAGAAAAAAACAAATAAAACCAAAACAAAAAAAGAAAGAAGAAAAAAAATACATAAAAGAGAGGAGAAAAAAGGAAGAAAAAAATGAAAGAAAAGAAGAAAAAAAAAGAAAGGAAAAAAAAAATCCTTTCTTGAAAAATTGTGTATTGAAAGCGATGTATGAAATGTGTGTTTTGTGCCTACCTACCTGTCAAATGGACAGTCCTATTTTTTATGATACAGCTGACTTGGTTGGTTTTTGTTCTTTGGCAAAGAAGAGGAAAGAAAGAGAATGATGTATGTGCCTGTACACCCAGGTGCCTGTGAAATAGCATCATTGACGTATGTTTACAGATATGGAATATTGTGGTGTTTGTAATGATGTTACTGTTGTTGTTTTTAATTCGGAAATGCTGTGGGATATTGTGTTACTGTGTTAATGGTTATCATTGTTATTATTGGCATAATTCAGTTCATAGTTCAGTTCTAAGATATTGTTGGACACTGTGCCATTATGTGGACACTTGGTGTATGGCTTGGTTTGGGTTTGGTTTTTTTTATTAAGCAATTTTTTTGCGTATTGTTATATGGTTTAACCATGTGGAGAGATTTTTACAACTCTTTAAATGACATATTTTTTGTAATATATAAGTACACAGTGTTCTGGGTTGTTTTTTTAAGGTACTGGTATCAAAATTAATTATTTAAGGTGGTTTTAAAAAAAAAAGTTTGTTAGGTGTGTTTCTTGTTGCTGTTTTGTTGTTTTTGTTTTGGTTGGGGGTTTTTTTTGGTTGTTTTGCTTGGGGTTTGCTTTTTGTTGTTGGTTTTCGTCTTTTTTTTCTTAAGGGGGGGGGGGGGGGGGGGGGGGAGGAAAGATGAAAAGGTACCAACTAAATCAAGAAAAAGTTGACTTCTTTTTGTGTGTTTTGTTCATGACAATAGATGGCCATGGCATTGAAGAGGATAATGTTCTGAAGAATAATTTAATATTACTACTTCTGCTACACTTAGAATAATCACCATCATAATATTAATAATGGTTTCTGAATGATTATCATCATCATTATTAATAGTAGTAGTAGTGAATGATAATAATGAAAACAATTGTAATCCTTATGATTATTATTGTTATTATGGTTGTCAGAGTGCTTTGTTGTAGCATCACACCTCAGTATTATAGATTTCACTTTTTGAAAATAAGGTTCCTATCTATCCAATGGAGAGCATCATTGCCACAGAACAGTGCCACTATTTCCCCCTGAATGTGCATAGTTTGCCCTTGATAGAGTGTTTTCAAAAACAGTTCAGTCATGCAGGAAACATTGCATTACACACTGATTGCTTATGTCAACACATTTTTTAAAACTAAACTTTGTTGAGGAAAAACAGCATCATGTGCATTTCTTGATGCAGCCACAGTGGGCAAAACCAACATCACTCAGTCAAGAGTGCAAGATTTTCACTTTCCATGGGAAAATTAGCCATTAACCCATTTGGTGCTGAACACATCATAGAGCTCTCCGAGTAAGTTGCATTTTCCTTTGAACTAAGGAAAAGCAACTCTCTCCCACAACGTCTGTTGTTCTATGCTGCTCTTTGTTTTGGATATTCGATACAATGCACCCGTACCCCATGTATGAATACATTTTGTTAATCTTCACTGCTGTTCTTGTTTTTGATTGGGGCAAAGGCCTATATCAATTAAATTTCTGAGTTCTGAGAGTGCAAAATTTAGTGTGCCTTTTCCTTTTGCCTAGTCCAAGTGTGGTCAGTTCCTGTTATAATTAGCACCAGCTGGGCAGGGATGGAATGAAGTGGACAGCGACTGAGAGCAGCTGAAAGTGGGGGAAACTGACAGCTGTGCAGAAGGAAAATATCAAGCAGAAGGAAGATAATAAACAGAAAAAAACCCATAACATCCATTTTTTGATGCAGTAGAGGTATTAAAAACAAAGCAAAAATACAAAGTGAAAAAATCAAGTGTCTGCTTTCTGCAATAGGGATTTTAACATTTAAAAAAACACCTACAAAAAACAGAAGAAAGGAACAATTCATAGTGTTCTTCTCTTGATGCAGTAGGGGTATTAAAAACAAAGCAAAAGCGAAAACAAAAATAAGAAGAGAAAAATCCTGTGTCTGCTTTCTGCAATAGGAGTATTAAAAACAAAACAAACAAAAGAAAGCAGTTCATAGTGTCCACTTCTTGGTGCAATGAGGGTATTAAAGTCCAATCTAAAAAAAAAAAACCCAACAAAAACAGAGAACAAAACCCATACTTCCCATTTGTTGTTGTTGTTGTTGATACAATTGAAGCATTAGAAGAAAGAGAGAAATCTGTAGCACCAGTTTCTCGGTGCAAAGGGATATTTAAAACAAAATAAGATGAAGAAAACAAAACAAGAAAAATCCATACTGTTCATTTCTTGGTGCAAAGGGACTATAAAAAAAATATTTAAAAAAGCAGAGAAAAAAATCAGAGTGACTACTTCTCTACACAGTAAGGATGCTTTGTGTGTGTGTGTGTGTGTGTGTGTGTGTGTGTGTGTGTGTGTGTGTGTGTTGTGTGTTGTGTGTGTGTGTGTGTGTGTGTGTGTGTGTGTGGTTGTTGTCGTTCAGTTTAATTAATGTCCTTCCACTAAATAGTGATGTCAGACAGGAAAGTGTGTGTGTGTGTGAGTGTGAGTGTGAGTGTGTGTGTGTGTGTGTGTGTGTGTGTGTGTGTGTGTGTTACAATTTAACAGTCTATGCGACTATTTACTTAGGAGAACTGGGGGGGGGGGGGGGGGAGGGGGAGCTTAGTTTTAAGTATGGTGTTGAACTATAAGAGAACAAATCAGGAACAACATGTTTTTCAAAATTCTACATCCAAACAATAAGTAGAAAGAAAAAACTTTCTCAACTAACAATAGGAACTACAATATGAAGAAATTTTT
>CM060328.1:23328897-23346397 GCA_030674155.1 Stramonita haemastoma
AAAAAACCGGGAAACCCAAAAATTGACAGCTGCTCTAAAACCATTTTTAGCCAGTTTGGTGGGGAAAAACCCCTCAAAAATTTATACAAAAAAACCAGATTACAAAAAACCCCCCACATTTCAGAAAAAATAATCCCAACTCATGTGAAACCTCCCTCTCATTTAAAGACCCGTCAAAAAACTTTTTCCCCTGCCTCTCTCTTTCAAAAATTTTGGAAATTTTTCTCTCTTAATTAATCAATTTTCCCTTCCTTTACTATCCTTTTGTTTCATAAACCCTCATTTACACACACACACACACACACACAAGAGCACGCACGCAGACACATAAGAGGGGCATAAACATCCACTTACTCACTCCCGACACGCACACACAAAATTTTTCAGTGGTCCAACTAAAAACGTGCAGGCTGTCTCCACAGAACGCACCGTCCCCCAGAAGCGAGGATCCTCTGCCCAGTTGACTCCACTCCCCACGATCAGGCCTGCAGGTGCACTTGGCAATCTGCACCCACGACCCCCTTACTCTCCAGTTCTTCTTTCAATCTGTAGAGGGAGTAAATCAGGTTTTCTTATTTTTCCCCACATCCCTTTAGATTTTATACACAAGAGTGCGCACACACACACATGCACGCACGCACACGAAAGGGTTTACATGCACCCACACGCACATGCACACACACGCATGCACACACACAAATCACACAGATAAAAACACACTTTCTGATCTGAATTTGGGAGTAGTTGTCCAAATATATTTTTTTTCATTTTTTTATAAACAGGGGCGGGGAAAAAAAAAAGTGGTAAAAAACCTTTTGGGGGTTCCTCACAAAAATTTAAATTACTAGGGCATGTCACTTATCCTTGTCTTGGCTTTTAAAAAGTTTCCCTTTTAAAACCCCAAAACTTGTATTTTTCTTTCCAGTTCTTTTTTTTTTTTTTTGTGGCCGACAGAGCAATAAGGTTGGCCCGATCTGTTTTTTTTTTTTTTTTTTTTTTTGTTTTTTTTTTTTACCCATTTTTATTATTATGATCATTAGACACAGCATGCAAATCCAATATCACTCAATTTAATGGGGCCCAAAGGGACAGTGCTAAAATTAGTGCATCCTTTTACCAAGTCTAAGAAAAACGGGTCCCGTTTCTGCTATAATTAGCAAACAGCTGGGCTGGGCTGGGGGTTTTGGGGTGGGCTTTTGGGGTGGAATGGATAGAAAATGAGAGTTGCTGACAATTTGGAGAAAATGACAGCTGTGTAGATAAAAACTAACCCTTCTTTTAAAACAGCAAAAAAACTAAGGGCACAAACTAAAACCCTTTGGGCAAGCAGAATTGGGTTTTTCAAAGTCATCTGCCATCTTCTCGAGAGTCTTTTTTGTTGCTGGCGTAACACTTCCATCAGAGTGCGGTTGTTCCCTTTTTCAGCTCTGTAAAAACAACATCAACACCCGAGTCTGCTACAGTCAAATCCTTCAGCTTCCCAAATTAGGGTCTTTATGTTAAAGGAGAAATAAATCAAATTAAACAAAAAAAACGAATAATGAAAAAAATGTCAAAAGCATTTCAATTCAACTAAACTAATAACCAAAAAAAAATATTAATGTACTCAAAGCCCATCACAAAGGGCTAATTTTTCAAGCAAATTTGGGTTTTTAGGGAAAACTACCACAAAGAATCACTAAGGGCAAGAAAGAGCATTTTAACTTTTTAAAAAGTAAAATTGTGTTTTAATTGGGTGAGGGTGTTTGTGGGGTTTTTTTTTTTAATCATAAGGAAAAGTTTTAAAGTGAAGTTCTCTTTGATATCAGCACTCCAGACCCGACTCCTAAAATTCACTTTATTTTAAATTTGAAAAAATTCCAAAAGGCGTACAAAATTTGCAAACCTATTTTACTACAAACTAACAGCTTAATTAATGTGGAGTGGTGCCTGGTACACAGCAATAGTTCAGGGGTCATGGACAAACATTTCCCTACTTGCAATAGCTTAGGAGGTGTTTGCTGGGTTCATGTGTTCTATTTTACATCTCTAACAAAATCTTCGTAGACACAGGAAGTGAACAATGAAAACAACAACAAAAAACCCAATAAACTAAGAAAACAAAAAAAGCACATACATACACACAAGCAATATCTTACCAAAGTTCCTTTTTCTGATAACATCAAGTTCCTTCTGCAAGTCTGTGACAGTCTAAAAACAACAAGAACAATGATTTTGTTATAAAAAAAATATTTTTTAAAGTGCACACACCTAAGTTCACATGATGAACATTTCATGGTTTCAACAAAATTCTATTAAGAAATGTCATATGTATTCATGATTAATTATGGAGCATCAATGAGTGAAAAGCATAACTCACGTGGGACGACCAGTTTCCTCCCTTGTTTTTCCCCAGACAGCCCATTTGTAATAGCAGGGTTCATACAGACTTGGTGGAGCAAAATTTAGGGCTTTTTAGGGCCTTTTAATCCAAATTTAGGGCCTAGCTGCGGGGTAACAAATGTATAGATAGCAACCTAAATACACCTTTCCTTACACACACATATATATACATATTAATAATATATATATATATATATATATATATATATATATATATATATATATCAACCTCAAACAGAGTCAAGTGAGCAAAGTCACCTTATGTGAAACTGTATGGTGGATACTGACACTACTTCATGTTATTCTAGAGTAGAATGTCTTTCAATCATGGATACAAGAGACAAGGAGGTGAGAGGCAGCAGAGTCCTAAAGAGGGAAGGGGGGGGGATAACAGTGTGTTGTGTGTGTGTGTGTGTGTGTGTGTGTGTGTGTGTGTGTGTGTGTGACTGTTTTGATTTATTTGATTGATTGATTCTTTTATATCGAGGATAATGGAATAAGCTGTGACTGTGAGTGAGTGAGTGAGTGAGAGAGAGAGAGCGAGTGAGTGTGTGTGTGTGTGAGGAGGGTGGGAATTGACAGAGTCAAAAAACTCTGAAAAGTGGGGGGGTCCAGGGGGCTTTGCCCCCTGGTGGGGTCAAGGGGCAGAGCCCCTTGTGGGGGTCAGGGGGCAACGCCCCCTGAAGCTGAAGGTTTTTCAACAATTCTAGCCTGTTTAACAGCCTCTCCTTGAACTAATTTAAGTTTTTGATACTAAGCAATTTCTGCCCTAAAATAAGCTCTCCAAGAATGACTTTCTGTCATTTCTTCAATCTAAAGGAGGTTCTATACCCAAGTAATCACATAGCAAAATGAGTATATTTCTAGACAAATGTGCACTAATGCAGATACAGGAAGAAAGAGAAAGAAAGTACTGACACACATAGAGAAACAGAGAGAAAGAAAGGTGGGGGGGGGGGGGGGGGGGGGGGGTGTGTGTGTGTGTCTGTGCGTGTAAGAAACAGGGAGAGGTGGAGAAAATGAGACAGACACAGAGAGAGAAGGTGTGTGTGTGTGTGAGAGAGAGAGAGAGAGGAGAGGAGAGAGAGAGAGAGAGATGGAGAGGGAGAGGGAGAGAGAGATCAATACACTCTTATGAAGACTGAAGAAGATCCTATGTCTTTCTCATTTTAAAATCAAGTTGAAACCCCCGTACAAAAGCAGATTAAAAATTCATCTGATTTCAGAGTGAACTCATCATGACAGTTTGCATGGCCAAAAAACAAGTTCTGTGTATGTGTGTACTTTCCGGCTGTCCGGTACAGCGGAGGCTGTGTTCCACACGATGTAACTTTAGAAGTCACTCTGCCGTTTTAACGATCAACTGATTTCCCGAAGATGCGAAAGGGTTACTGTTCCATGATTTGCCAAGAAATTAGCGCTTCTATAACTAAAGTGCCGTGGTTTGTTATTTTCCGACCGTGTTCCAATTTCCGACACCATTTGCTAATGAAAGCTCAACTTTCACTATCAAGAGACATAGCGCAAGTTTTAAACATTGCTCGGCAAAACGAACCAATTTTTCTGTTTGTGCATCTATATCGGCAACTGTACCTCTTCTAGCCCCATCATGGACTGTTAGCGTCATTTTGCGTTTATTCCGCGTCTTTCTTTGCTTGAAAGTGTGTCAGTTCGATCTGTTTTTCCACGAAAGTCTACACTACCTTCCGCCATTTTGTTTTGAAAGAGATGCTGTGCGCATGCGCCATAAGGGGAGACAACTGAACGATAGGATCTAGCAGACGAATAATGCATCTCATCGCTTAACGATAGAAGACTATATTTTTGATTTTCGGATTTTTTTAAAGACAAAAATTGGATTTTTATTAATTAAACTGTATTTTCTTATTTTACAACTTTTTCCGGAACAAATACGGAAGGTGCACAGGTCTGCACAAGGTTGCACACCACTTTTTGCGAAGCAAAGCGATCACATTTCCAAGGGAGGCAATTACTATTACCTCCCTTTACGAAATAGGTGGCCCGACGCGAGTAGCAGACGACAAGCATTCTATCAGCGATAATACGATCTTCAGACACGCTTCTCGGATTTATTTCTCCAAAGTTTTATATTGAATATATATTTTTTAATTTTTAAAATAAAATCTCACACATGACTTCCATTTTTAGGGCTTTTTAGGGCCTCCAGGGCAATATGTCTCATTTTTAGGGCTTTTTAGGGGCCCTATTTTGGCTTTCCCAAAATTAGGGCTTTTTAGGGCTTTTTAGGGACTTGTGCGAACCCTGAATGGTTAGTAAAGAAATCATAAAAAATACAAAACACATAGTAAGAAAATGACATTTTCTGAACTTATTAATAACATGCTGGGTTAGTAAACACATAGAAAGTATCACTACTCTGGGTCGGCTTCTCTCTGCAACCGCCAACAATGATATCAGAACATATGGAATCACCCAACAACGTTCTGTATTCGACCTTGAATAGGCTCGTGAAGCTATGATAAGCTGCACTAGTCACAGCATCAATGCTGCCGCCGCATGAAAAATCTATAAACAGCAAATCCGCTTTCGTTGACATCCATCCAAAACTGTTGCTTTACACTGATCCGCTATAGTGGACAGCCGTCCCCTGAGATTTACAAGTGTGCTCAGGTGGACTAGTATATTCAGCTTTTAAATACTTTTTACATTACAAGAAAAAAGAAAAAGGAGGGGGGTGGCAGGGGAGGCATTGGAACCTATCACTACAGAAAACCAAAAATACTGATTAAATACCATCCAGATTATGACTTCTGATATTATTGTTCTTTCCACAACAATGTCAATCATAATGATGATTAAAAAAATGAACAATAAAATAAGATAAGAAGCAAAAAAAAACAACCAAACTCAATCCACTCAAAATAAACAATCAAGCAATCACCAATCCACTCAAAATAAACAATCACCAATCCATTCAAAATAAACAATCACCAATCCACTCAAACAATCAATCAATCACCAATCCACTCAAAATAATCAATCAATCACCAATCCACTCAAAATAATCAATCAATCACCTCATTTTTTCGTAAAACTGCCGAGGTCAGTTTGCTTCTCTCCGTCAAAAGCTCTTCATACTGCCTGAAATCATAAGACACATTATCAGATACCGAAACACCCAGATCTTCAAGTAAACACACACATGGAAAATTGCCATGGGTGGTCATGGGTTTATGCAAGCCCCTGGAAGGGTACAGGGGCCACAACCTGGGAAAGAGCAAACAGAAAAAGCCCCATGACGGTCGTTGGAGGGGCGTTGTGGTGGTTGCCACCTCAGGTGGGAGACTCACCCAAACTGGCTCCAAGACTGAGCTAATACTGTCGTTAGTAGAGGGTTTAGTAGGTGGTGTCCAGCGCATGTTAACTCAGAACAAGTTTTCAATGATATATATATTCAAATTTTTGTTCACAAAAGAGAAGATCCCCCAAAAATAAATATGTAAATGAGTCATTAATAACTTTTCTTCATCTAAAATGTTTTTTCTCCAGGCAAGTCTGCTGTATTGGACAAAAAAAAAAACAAGAATGCTTTGTTATATCCAAAGGCTCAGACCTTTCATGTCACTACTCAGATAAATACAGCTACAACTTTTCTTTTAACTCACCTTATATATGTACAACACAACCAAGAACAAGGACAAGGACCCGACAACAATTAATACAAAAAGAACAGCACTAAAAAACAACAAACAACACACACACACACAAACAACCCCTCCAAGATGCCAACCTCCGGCTGCTGGCTTCCTCGCTGTGCTCCCTGTCCTTGCCAGAGTTGGGTTCAGACAATGGCAAAGGTGCGGAGAACATCTTGTCACTGAGGGCCTGGTCTAACTGTACTCTGAAACAACAACACACGTGTATGCAAAATGTGACTCCACTCTCAAAGAGACGACAACACACATGTTGTATGCAAAATGTGACTCCACTCTCAAAGAAACGACAACACACATGTATGCAAAATGTGACTCCACTCTCAAAGAAACGATACCACACATGTATGCAAAATGTGACTCCACTCTCAAAGAAACGACAACACACATGTATGCAAAATGTGACTCTACTCTCAAAGAAACAACAACACACATGTATGCAAAATGTGACTCCACTCTCAAAGCCTGGGCTTCTCCCCTGACTCCCGGAAGACTCATTAAGAGTAGCACACTACCCAAATCCAACAAAACCTCAGTCAAAAATCAAGAGCGCAGTACTAAAATTCAAACACCCCTTCCTTTTGCCAAGTCGAAGCACGGTCAGTTCCTCAACTTCCTGCTGTAATTAGCACCAGCTAGGCTGGGATAGAAAGGAAAGGGCAGCAGCTGAAAGTGGGAGAAACTGACAGCTGTGGTAGTGCCGATTTAAAAAAAATTTTTTTTTTTAAAAGCAACATGCCAACGACAAGTTGAACATGGCAAAGCCCAGACCTCTCCAAACTGCAGTGAACACTTCATAGGCTTAAGACAACCAGCCACCATGGCGCAGTGGTTAGCGCCTTGGATTTTGGATTGGATGGTTGCGGGTTCGATTCCCATAAGAGTCATAGGAATTTTTAGGACTCTGGCCAGCTCCTACCCAGACTGAGTGTGCTGTGGGCTCAGTGGGGAGACTGGGACCACACTGTCAAGCTTCATCCACTTAACGGATGCGAATTTGAGAGTGTTGCTCGAATTACCTGACCAACACTGCATGTGTCTGTATCTCTAGGGCCTGGTTGACACCGAGATATATTATGATAGTAAGCATAGAGTACAGCCCTGTCAAGTAGTCTCAAAGCAGATGCACTTCCATAGCAGCACCATTACATCATCCTCATCACCATTGATCATCATACAATAATAATAAAAAAAATGTCTCTGATTCTGTGGCCCGTTGCTCTGGTCTCATGGTGACCTCAGATTTGGTTTACCCATGCACTTCTGTACCTGAGGTGAATTTGTGTCAAAACCTTTGGGGTTGGGGATTCGCGGGAGACAGTTGTTCGAGGGATGTTGTGATGGTCACCACCTCAGGTAGGTGACTCACTCGGTCTGGCTCTGTGACTGAGGTAAAACTCGTTAGTAGGGGCTTAGCAGGCGGTGTCCTGCGTATGTTAGCTCAGAATAGGCACCGCTGAACACCACCAAAGTGACTCAGCAGAAGTGCAGGGCCCCTCTGGCTGGTGGCCACACGGCGGCCTAATATTGATGGGCTCTCTGTGTCCTGACCCTGAGGACGTGACTTAACCCTTTGCTGGGCACAACGCCCCAAAGCGCCCGACCCTGTCCTTGGGCAAAACGCCCCAAAGCGCCCGGCGACACGACCGTCACTTCAGAGCGATCATACAGTCGAAATTCCCGCCAATCTCGCTTCAAATCTCGTGAATATAGAAGCCACGAGACTGCCCGCGAGACTTCCGCATGTTTATTACAAATGGCGGCGATGGGAGTGAGTTTGTTGCAAGTTTTGGAGGAAAAAATCGCAAATTTTTCCAAGATGGATGCTGTCTTCGAACCCGACATTTACGATCGTTTTTACAGCTTCCATGCCGAAAATATGACGCTGTGAGATGTGTATCTAGGCTCAAATATCGATGTAATCGATCCTAGTAGTGTGTGCACTTCTGAGTTTGTTGACTGAAGTGAGAGAGACGACTTTGACTACGGCGAAGTTCGAGACGAAAATCGATCGTCAAATCTAACACGGCCGATACGCGTTTTGAATTCTACTCTTAGATTTGGGGAAATTATCGTGGATTTCAAGTTCGGCAATGGTTCAGAACTTGATATATTTTGTTATTTGGTTGCTATTTGGGATTTTGATACGGTAGCGGCTCAAACTTAAACGTTAAGCTGATCGCGATCATCGGTAAACAAAAATGGCGATCGTCGGAATGTTCGATGTGTTCGTGCACCATTTATCAAAAAAACTAAAAAACCAACAGTAGGTTGAAAATATCTTTTCTATAATTGTTTCTTAATGTTTTAGTTTTTATTTAATCAAAATCCATGCATGCATTCTAAAGTTATTGCAACGCTACCTGTAACACACACAAACCAATCAATGACTTTGTGTGTTTATGCATTATAATTCTAAAAGAAAATAAAGATAATGACAAAAATTGGGTATTAGCAATTTCTTTATTCATTTTTGCGTCTTGCTGTTTTTATTTCATCAAAATCCATCTGACCATTGTAGAGTTATTACATGTTAAATACATACACCCACTCACAAGCCATCCACCTCCATTTTCTCTGCCCGGCAGGAAGGTGACAAATGATTTTGCTGTGCCCAGCAAAGGGTTAACAAATCTGGGTATGGCTGTGATGGGGGGATTGAAATGAGCGACGTGGGAACAGCAGGATGGAGACCAGAACTTGCATGTGTACCTTAACTTTTGAAGAATCCATAAGAATATCTTGAGGGGGGGAGGGGAGGAGGAGAAAAAGTACACAAAAAAGTAAATGGGTACCTTTTCACTATGAGTTCTTTGACAGCCTGGTCTTTAGAAATGCTAGACAACACAGCCTGCAAGCTGACAATCCTGAAACAGAAAATCATCCAAATAAAATCATATGTCCAAAAATCGATCTATAATTTACAAATTTGCACTGAGGCACAATCACAAACTTTCAATCTGAATAATTCAGTTGCTTTAGCTGGTGAACAATAACCGATATGATTATGATTCCCCCTCCCCCCCCCCCTCCAAAAGTCTGACATTCACTGCAGAATAAGTATACTATTATCATTATTATTTAATAAAACAAGCCAGAAATTATAACGCATTTGCTTCAAGTGATCATTTTAAAATCATACCAAACCGTATCAACAATGTTTTTCTTTAAATCAGGACTTTACAACCATTTTAAAGTGTTAAGTGTCAGAATAAAAAAGAAAAGAGCAATATTGTATATTCTTTCAAATTAAAAAAAACAAAAAAACAGAGAAAATGGTGCAATTATGTTTTTACAAAGTGTGTGTGTGGGTAGGGGGGGAGGGGTGTAATTTCTGATTGACGGGAACTAAGGAAGGCTTTGCATACACAATGATACAGCAGCTTATGATACACATGGCAGAAATCTAAAAACAAAAAAAACCATGTCCTGTCACCATTCAAGATACTTCACTAGGGCCATGATCTTTCTGTCTCAGTCAGGCTCCGCACCTTACTGTGGGTCTTACAAAACTGCTCCAGCATAATTAAACCAGGGCAAGTAGTTATGGCAATCAATAGAACTAGAAGTAGAACATCTCAAATGTGACATTGAAATCAGTAGGGTTAGCACCAGTTGTACTATTATTTATAAAAAAAAAAGTAACTCTAACAGTAGATCCCTTTGTCAGTGTTTGTGATATCTTGTGTATGTTGAACAAAACCACTTAAACATCAAATTATACTGTATGATACTATGAATTATAGTTTAAATCAACAAATTAACTATAACAGAACACAATGACACAACACTGTTGTTCACAATGAAAACAGCCATTCACAACAAACTCTTCACAGAATTCAGATCTTATAAAAATGTGTTCAAACCTTTCCTGCAGTTCTTCCACATCTTGCGTTTCAAACAGGTCTAGCGTTTCTGCAAATCCATAGACAGGTAAATGAATAAACAGGCAAGAGAAAATGCACTTGTAATGACTTGAAATAGAGAGAAATGTATTATAATTCAAAGCAGGAATGAGTTAACTTAAATAAAATCATACTGGGCCTTACACCTACACAATAACATGAATTGTCTTTAAAAAAAAAAAAATCAGCAGCCATTATGTTTGATATTGAACCAGTTCAGAGAAATGAATATTTTTCTAAAAAATCAAATGACTTTAATATTCTTACCACTAGCACCAACAAAAAATATTTAATTTATAGTTGTTTTTACTTCATAAGTGATATTGATAACTTACGTCTAGAAAGTATGCAACACTATCAGACAATATTTTAGTTACATTATATCTAGTGAGTAGCAGGTGATCTCAGCAATCTGCTGAAGAGCGAAGTGAGGCCTCACTTGTTTGTTAAACTCCCAGTCCCCACCATTTTTTTTTTCATTTGAAGAGGATTTTTTTTTTTTTTTTTTTGGGGGGGGGGGGTTGTATTTTTTTTATATTTTTTTTTTTGGGGGGGGCTGCCTCATCTTCAGTAAGATCCCTGCTGTTCCCACACCATTCATTTCAATCTCTCCACCACAGACATACCCTGATTCGTTGTGTCATCCTCAGAATTTTCACGTTCATTCATCACAGTTTAGTGAATTTACACAAGTTTATGGTTTCACTTTCAATGTTTCATTCCATCTCTTTATGCCATTTGTGGCAAAAAAATTATCGTAACATCCTGGCTTAATAGTTTGTCATTCGTTTAAATTAAAAACTAAAGATCTAGTACTCAAACTATAAAACGAAACAGAAAAAATCTTACATTTGTTAATGTTATACTTCACATAATGCTATAAATTCAAAAAGACTAAAGTGGGTTCATAACTTACCGGCCTTCAATGCTACTGAGAGATCATAATTCTGACCATCAAGCCAATCTCTCGTTTTCAGAACATCTACGACAGTGTCAGTCTTCGGTAAATCAACGAGCAGTGAATCAGAGGTTGCTTTGTTTCTCCTTTCAGTTTCCGCCATTTCGTACCAGTCTGTTTGCACCCGCCTAAACCATGTTAGGATATGCCCATCTGCAGGGAGATAACTCTTGTGTCTATTCATGCTAATTAGGCTACGAGCGGTTCTACACATCGGGAGCAGTTCCCGATCTGACTGAATGATATCACAAGCATATGTCTCAATGTCCACGGAATGAGGTTTGTAGGCTTAGGGCCTCCCATTCACCGATTGAATTCGACTGTTTGTACGTAGGCTAGGCCTAAAGGTAGGCTAGAACTTACATGCTGGCCGTCGGCAAACATCCAGATACCATGCAAACTTTTTTGGTGTATCGTCAAACCATCAAACTCCCAGAATGAAGTCGTAGACCTACGGACAGTATTCTCCTGTCGTTCTCTCTTATTTATTTATTTATTCTTTTATTTTGAGGATAATGGAATAAGCACTTATGTGCCTTTTTTACATCCAGTCCCCGTGTGTATGCATTTTGTAAATCTTGTCATCTATTCCCAGCGGCACTCAAGGGCCTACTCTTACGAAAAGTGGAACAGGATTTAACGTGTGCGCAAGATCAGATGTTCTGCGTGCGTTCGGACACAGGGCCTCAGTTTATAGTCTCATCCGAAAGACGTGTGTGTGTGTGTAAAGTCAAGTCAAGTCAAAAGGATCTTTACTGGGGGTAAGAGATGAAGTAGACACAGCTTTTTTTTATATAGGGGGGGGGGGGGGGGGGGGGGGGGGGCGGGATAGCCTAGTGGTCAGAACATTGCGCTGGCAATTTGAAGACCCGGGTTCGAGTCCGGTCGAGGAAATTTTCTTCCTGGAGTTAACATCAGTGCTGACTCCACTCTCCCCAAAAGTCCTTCGGATGAGACTTTAAACCGAGGCCCCGTGTGCGAACGCACGCAGAACATCTTGCGCACACGTTAAATCCTGTTCCGCTTTTCCTAAGAGTAGGCCATCGTGTGCCGGTGGGAACAGATGACAATATTTACAAAAACTGCATACACACGGGGACCGGATGAAAAAAAAGCACATGATTGCTTATTCTGTTATCCTCGATATAAAAGAATAAATAAATAAATAAATAGATAAATAAATATATGCTGCCCTCTTTCCGTTCTCAGGAACTGAAAGCAACAATCTTTGCCTGGCAAAACAGTCATCACATCTAAAAGCATGAAGAAAAAAAATCTCTTTGTAAAATACGTAGATGATGATGACAATAATAATAATAATCATAATCATAATATTAATAATAACAACAACAACAATAATAGTTATTAAATTGATAATGACGATGATGATAACAATGACGTTGATGATGGTGATGGTGATGATGATTTAAACCCAGTCACTGTAAGCTATTGGACTATATTTTGAAGATTGGGATGGCAGTATGGGAGATAAATGCATGCACGGTTTTTCTCCCCTGTTCTCTTCCGAGACAGTGATACACCACATCTGCAGCCGACTAGCCAGATGCCGACCAGCCTAGCATGGTTTTAAGATAAATAAATGTTTCCATCTCAACACTGAGACAGAGAGCCAGTCTTTGAAAATGGCACTGCTAATTCATTAGAATAAAATCAGCTACACGTAGATTTTTTTAAAAATTGAATATATTTTGAGGATAATGGAAGAGGTAACACGTGCTTTTTTTTTTTTTTTACACCCAGTCCCCGTGTACATGCGGATTTGTCAATTTTGTCATCCGTTCCCACCCACAATGGTGCACTCTTCGGAAAAGCGGAATAGGTTTTATCGTGTGCGCAAGACGTCCCGCTGCGTTCACACAAGGGAACTCAGTTTAGTCTCCTCCCAATAACTTTTAGGAGGAGTGGATTCGGCACTGGTGTTAACTCCAGGGGTGAAAAAATCCGTTTGAACGGAATTTGAACCGATGTCAGCAGATTGCGAACGCAACACACCACGTTTTAATCACCAGGCTGTCCTGTCCCCTCAAAAAGGTGAATGCCTGAGTACCGGACCGGGGTTTCTATTGTTTTAATTAAGACAGCGGGATAGTCTGGTGATATGAGGTTGATAATCTAGTTTCACACTAGCAGACTTGAAGATCCAATCACTCACAGAACAAATGGTTAGAGAATTATCTTCTTTTTTTGTGGGCTAGAGCTCCCAGTAGAGATGCATCAATGGTGAAATTTTACATGATTATGCGACCGTGGTTTTTTTTGCCCACCATTTAGATAGCGGTATTCCGACTACACATGATGACATCTAAACATGTTTGGTGATTTGTTGTTGGTTCGTTTGTTTTTGTTTGTTGTTTGGGGTTTTTATGAAAGGGGGGGGGGGGGGGGGGGGGGGGGGGGGGGGGGGGGGGGGGAGGGGGGTTGTTTTGTTTTCCGTCATCCGTTTTTTACCAGCGCGCATATAGTCACATGAGGAGTGCAGGAAGATGGTTGCAAAATCTTTAGTGGTACCCCCACGGTCCGCGGGACTACGGGACAGGTGGGAGTGAAGGTGAAGGAAGTTGCCTACTCTTCAAAAAGGGGTGGCGGGTTTTTAACGTGTGCACAAGATGTTTAGCGTGCGTTGGCACACGGAACTTCGGTTTATAGTCTCATCTTAAGGACTTTGAGGAAAGTGGAGATGGTAGTGATGTCAACTCCAGGGGAAATATCCTGTGTGGTGACTCGAACGCAGGTTGTCAGATCTCGATTTCAACATTCTAACCGCTAGGCTCTCCAGCCCCCAGACAGGAATGGAACCTGCGACTTCTCATTTTCTAAACATGTGTGTAAAATAACTAGACCACCGATTCACAAACATACTCTCCCCTTCCCCTCCCCCCCCCCCCCCCCCCCCCCCCCCCTTGAAAAAATCTGTCTCACAAAAAATTCGACCAAATCCCATAACAACAAAAACCAATAACAACTGCTCACGATAACAAAAACAAAAAAGAACAACCGGCAAAAATAACCCAAAAAAGCAACAACAACAACCAACAACAATAACAGCAAAAACAACGATAACAGCAGATCCAATATCTTTTTCCACATAATGTATCAAACCCATAAAGCGCCAGTCCATATTGATACTGTCACCCACAAACCTAACACCCCCGCGGCAGATTTTCATCAAACTAATGGAAAATTTCTGCAGTAAATATAGAATATTATTGGCCCCAGTGATCGCACCACAACCCCCATCCCCCCCCCCCCTAAAAAAAAAAACAAAAAAAACCCAACCTCCCCCCACCCCCACCCCAAAAAAGAAATCATAACTGCCCCCGTCATTATACTTTATTTTGATATCGATATTCTATAATTATTCTAGTTTGTCTTTTTTTGTTTATTTGTTTGTTTATTCATCAAGAGTCATTTTGAAACATGGAACCTATTATTACGTTACTTAAAATCACAATCATTATATCATAGAATAACAGACCTTTAGACACGATTCATTTTCCATACTTATTGATTGCTGGTGTGTGTAGCTAGCGGTAATGCACCCGTCCTGACAGCCAAAGGTGATGGGTTCAGTCCCGACGCGACTAAATCCCAACATCCCCCTATTTCCGTCCCCACCTACTCCCCCCCTCCCCCCTCCCGGCCTCACCGTTGCCTTCATCTACAAAACTAATTAATATGAGCGATGGTCTGGAAGCTAATCTCAGTATGAGACAATTAAGTCAACGATCGAGGCCCCTAACCCTTCATACATTATCGAGGATACACTGGAAAAAAAAAAAAAAAAGCAGCAAGACCTCCTTCTTCTTCCTCGTCGTCGTTGTCGAACGCTCTGACAGCAACTATAATTGCTGTCTGTCATATGAGCGAAAATGCCTTTGCGTTGCCATTAAGCGCCTGACAAGTCAGGCCCAGCGCATCCGACTTCGATGTTGAAGAAAATTATTCTCTTTTAACCTTCGCCAGACCCTGTGGGTGAAAAAAATTACCCAGACTCTCATTTAAATTATCATAACTTTGTCAGTTTTAACTCTATCAAGCTCAAATTTTATGACTTTGTTTATTATAAATCTGTGCATAATTTCACCGAATATGAAGATTTTATGTTTATAAATAAAGGAGTAATTAAACCATAAAAACGTTGTTTAAGTCTTTCTGGGGGAAAAAATGCAGAAGAATGAGCCAAAAAGGCCGAAAGTAGACAAGAAGGAGATGACATGAAGAAAAGGAACAAGGCAGGAACAAAGAGAGGGATAGAAAAGAGGGAATTCCTGCACATGATTTCCAAATGGTAGGAATATTATCTATATTCACAGGCCCTTCGCATCCCCACGGGGGAAAAGTGGGAAGCAGTCCCTGGCAAAAGTCTTCGGGGGAGGGGGGGGGGGAGGGAGTTACACTCACAGGAACGCATGCACACGGGGGATCGGGGATCGGTTTTTAGTCTCATCCGAAAGACTTTTGGGGGGAGTGGAGTCAGCACTGATGACGCTAGGTGACACAAGGCTGGTCCTTGGGTTTCCATGGACTCTGTGTTTAGTACGGGTGTTCCCTTTCTCACGTTGACCAGCTTTTAAACTGTTCTTCGTATAATTTTGACTCGCAGTAACTTATTCTCAGGGACAGGATAGCTCAGTGGTCAAAGCACTCCTTTCCCCCAAAGATAAGGTTTTTAAGCAGCATTGAGCGTGGTTACCAAGTGGATGGGTGACCGTTTGCGTGCCTTGGTTTCAGTATCGTCCCCCAGTTCACCAAGCTGTAAATGGGTACCTGCCCCCTTTAGGGTCAGGGAAGGTAAAGAAGCGAGGAAGAGGAAATGGGCGCTGCCCTCAATATGCTGGCCCCATAGAGAAGCTGAAGTTTATGATGCCTCACTCCCCTACAGCCACGTAGGTTATGGGACACATTTATTTTAACTTTTTACTAACTTTTTTTGCCGAAAAGAGCTTGGTTCAAGTTTAAAAGTTTTGTTTTGTTTACTCATAAACATTTGAATGGAGACTTGGCTTTTAGAGATCTCAACTTGTTGCTTCAAACAATTTCCACAAATTGTATCATTTTTGGGGTGGCCCGAGGTGCTGAGGTGGGAGAGCTTGCGGGAGCGTGGGACCTCCGACTTTCTGGCTCGCGGCTGCAAGTCCTGATATCAGCTTCTACTGGAAAGGACTATAATTCTACTGAAAGAGGAATTGGCTTTTAGACTCGAACAATTTTCCATACCACTGCCAGGAACCTGCCAGCGCAGCAGCACAGCGATAGCAACAGACACAGCAGCACCCATCTCTCTCTCTCTCTCTCTCTCTCTCTCTCTCTCTCTCTCTCTCTCTCTTCTCCTCTCTCTCTCTCTCTCTCTCTCTCTCTCTCTCTCAACTGTAACTGTGCTTGCTTTCAGCGTGCATTCAACTCTTGCCTTGTTTACCGATTCCACAAAGACAACCAGTTACGTAGCGGGCAACAGAATAGAAGCATTGTTTACAGAAACGAATATATGAGGGAAAGAAAAAAGAAGAAGAAGAAAGAAGGGAGGTATAGAGAGAGGGTACATGGAAAGAAGTAAAAAAATCAAATATTTGTGTAAAATATTACCAAAAAAATGAATGGATGAATCAATGAATGTACGAACTAACGAACTAACAGCTAAAAAATATTAAATGAATGCTGGAGTGGATGCATGGATGGATGGATGGATGGATGGATGGATGGATGGATGGATCAATCAATGAAATGAGTCACCCCATAAAGCAATGAATCCTTCTATTGATCAATAAGCCAATATACCACCACAACAACATCAACAAACCGAAAAAAAGAAAAGCAAGAAAGGGAAGAAAAAATAACTTATGAAATATGCCACATATTGAAAACATGACATATACTTGGAAATGGCGAGTGGGAAACAAAATGATTGATAAGAAAAAATATGTCACAGAAGAACTGATCATATGATTCGCAAAGCTTTACCAAAAAGAACTATTTTTTCATCGACAGTCTCCTAAATCTAAAGAGAAAAGGGTGGGGGTAAGGTGAGAGTGGATGGGAATGACAGAGAGGGGAGAGGGTTGAGAGGGACAGACTCAGACAGACAAAATATCAGAAAATCAAGCCAAGTATAGCAACACACACACACACACAACACACACACACACACACACACACACACACACACACACACACACACACACACACACACACACACACATGCACACATGTTAAAACCCGTTCTGCGACTCGGCAAAGTAGGCCATTGTGTGCTGGTGGGAACGAATGACAGAGACACAGACAGACAGACAGACAGACAGACAGACAGACAGACAGACAGAGGAGGTTATCCAACTCATTTGTCAAAACTATCTTAATTAGATCCTCCTTCACCCCCTCCACCTCCACCCAGCCCCCAGCCTCCCCACCCCCTCCCCCCCTTCTTTCTCCCTCCCTACCCAACCCTCCTCCATCATTTGTAATCCTACATTCAATCTACCCATCCCCCACACCCCTCTCTTCTCTCTCTCTCCTCTCTCTCTCTCCTCTCTCTCTCCTCTCTC
>CM060328.1:23361397-23363897 GCA_030674155.1 Stramonita haemastoma
ACTCACACACACACACTCATACAACCACACACACACACACACACACACACACACACACACACACACACACACACACACACACACACACACACACACACACACCACACACACACACACACACACACTTACACACACACTTACACACACTTACAGGAGAGAGAGAGAGAGAGAGAGAGAGAGAGAGAAGAGAGGAGAGAGAGAGAGAGAGAGAGAGAGAGAGAGAGAGAGAGAGAGAGAGAGAGAGAGAGAGAGAGAGAGAGGAGAGAGAGAGAGAGACAGACAGACAGACAGACAGACAGACAGACAGACAGACAGACAGACAGACAGACAGACAGACAGACAGACAGACAGACAGACAGACAGACAGACAGATGTGTCAATGTATAGAACCAGGTTGGTAGATAGGTAGGCTATAGTAGAGTGAAGTCAGCTTCATATGCTCGTAAACGTTCTGTAGTTTTTATTGCAGGCATGGTCTTCACTCTTCAGCATTCAAATTCATTGACTCCGCTCCTATCCTTTTCTTTACTAGTGGTGAGTGAGTCAGCCATTTGGCATGAGGGAACTACTTTCGTGAGCCATTGATCCGTGATATTATATGAGAGAGAGAGAGAGAGAGAGAGAGAGAGAGAGAGAGAGAGAGAGAGAGAGAGAGAGAGAGAGAGAGAGAGAGAGAGAGAGAGACAGAGAGACAGAGAGACAGAGAGACAGAGAGACAGAGAGACAGAGACAGAGACAGAGAGACAGGGACAGAGATAATATGACGATGACGACGATGATGTTGATTATGGTGGATAAGAAGGGGGAGGAGGAGGAGGAGGAGGAGGAAAAGGAGGAGGAGGAGGAGGAGGAGGAGGAAGAAGAAGAAGAAGAAGAAGAAGAAGAAGAAGAAGAAGAAGAAGAAGAAGAAGAAGAAGAAGAAGAAGAAGAAGAAGAATTGCGAAGAAGAATTGCGAAGAAGAAGAAGAAAGAAGAAGAAGAAGAAGAAGAAGAAGAAGAAGAAGAAGAAGAAGAAGAAGAAGAAGAAAATCAGGAACAAAATCGCTACCATAACCACCACAACGACCACCAAGAACAATAGCATCAACTACAAGAGTTAAAAAAAAGACAATGAATAAGATTATTTCTCAGGAGCAAAATAAACCGTACAGGGGCTTTTTTGTTTGTTTGTTGTTGTTGTCCTCTTTTTTATTTTTTTGTTTTGTTTCTGTTTTCATTGTTATACAAAGGATGTGTCTCTACGAGCCAAACATTCCATATTCACCACATTCATCACATAAAGCCAAGATGTTTTCTTTCAAGGAGATACTTGGAACACCTGCATAATCTCAAGTGATGACGAAGCCAAGAGTAAATGCTGTAGATTTGGTATTTTGGTGGGGTGTTGTGGTTTTGTTGTTGTTGTTTGTTGAGGGGTATACATTTGGTTACCTCTCCACTAAATAACGCATGAGGATAATTCATTCCAGGATTTTGAAGGGTGAACTTGATCCTCTGCATGTGTGTGTGTGTGTGTGTGTAGGCTTATAGACAAAATGGAGGCACTGGCAGGTTTGCATGTATACATTGTATCGGAAGTGTGTAAACACACACAGGCCCACAGACACATACAGACACACACACACACATCACCCACGCACACACACACACACACACACAAAACACACACACACACACAAGTGTTTATTAGTATTTATGCATTTTGAATATTGACATGTTTAAATATTGATATGCTAAAATTTTGCATAAGATGTGTGTAGTTGGCTAGTTTTCTGAGATTACCATTTTAGTCCTCTTTATTGCTGTTATCATTGTCGTTGTCATTATTGTTGATATTTTTCTTTTTCATTTTCTTACATACTTTTCTTTGTAGATGGCTTGATGAAAAAAAAGCAATTGTTTTGCTTACTCAATGTACCATCTGTAAATAAAACTTTGACTTTGACTTTGACTTTGACACACACACACATGGCAATGACATGGCAGGTCCAGCACCCTCTACCCCCTATCCCCCATCCCCTCCCCAACATCCCCCCCACCCCCCACCCCCCACCCCCCACACACCTTATCAAAGAAGAAGAAGAAGGGGAAAAAAGATGAAACGGGCAGATGGGGTCCAGAGCACCTCATGCCTGGCACTACACTACCTGCTTCAACAGATTAATAATCAGCTTAGTGCATGCACGAAACGGGAAGCAGCATTTGACATCAGTCATTTTCACTAGCTGAACTTATCCATTCATTCTCTGTCTCTGTCTCTGTCTGTCTGTCTCTGTCTGTCTCTGTGTCTTTGTCTCTGTTTCCTCTCTCTCTCTCTCTCTCTCTCTCTCTCCTCTCTCTCTCTCTCTCTCCTCTCTCTCTCTCTCTCTCTCTCTCTCTCTCTCTCTCTCCTCCTCTCTCTCTCTCTCTCTCTCCTTCGGATGAGACTTTAAACCGAGGCCCCGTGTGCGAACGCACGTAGAACATCTTGCGCACACGTTAAATCCTGTTCCGCTTTTCG
>CM060328.1:23376776-23389381 GCA_030674155.1 Stramonita haemastoma
TCTACATATGTGCCGTAGGGTGGGGCGTTGTGCTGGTTTTCACTCGAGTTATATAATTGTATTATCAGAGTCATTGCCTAATGAAGGGCTTATGTTTTGAATATTGTGACACGCCCATATCTGCAAATTGTGGTATTGTTCAAATTTCATGTGCCCTCAGGGTTTTCTTTTTGTCTTGAAAAAATAAATTCTTGGATCTTAAAAATCTTGAATCTCTAGTAGTTGTGAGAATGGCATGGTTGGTTCAGAGGACAAATATTCAGGCAGCTTTTTTTTTGGGGGGGGGTGGTGGTGGTGGTGGCAAAGTTGGTGGTTTTTTATGACAACCTATTCTGAGTTCTGGCATTGAAAAATGTCATATATCAAACAGTGGTTTTTTTATTTTAATTTGTTTGTTTGATTTTGACAAATTGAAAACAAAACAACAACAAAAAAACAAAACCCAGACCTGTGAGATTTTTTTTTTTTGCAGCAATGGCGGAGTTAAAATTGATTACGCGAACTTGTTTTTCTCGATTATAAATTAGGTATAATATATCTATCTATCTATCTATCTATCTATCTATCTATCTATCTATCTATCTATCTATCTATATATATATATATATATATTATATATCTATCTATCTATCTATCTATCTATCTATCTATCTATCTATCTATCTATCTATCTATCTATCTATCTATCTATATATCTATATATCTATATATATATATATATCTATACGTGTTTGTGTGTGTGTGTGTGTGTGTGTGTGTGTGTGTGTGTGTGTGTGTGTGTGTGTGTGTGTGTGTGTGTGTGTGTGTGTGTGTGTGTGTGTGTGTGTGTGTGTGTGTGTGTGTGTGACAAGAAATTCAGATAACCAAGGGCAAATCCATCGTCAAAACCTAAATCAAGGAATTCAAAAGCACAAAATAATCCACGCACTGAACAGATACCATCTTTCAATGACACAACATATGAGCCGTTTAGAGTAAGGACCATTGAAGCTTGTCTGACTTAAGTGATGAGTTTCAGACCCTGTAATAGCCATTATCCGAGGTCTCAGGCGTAAGTATGGCTTAATCATCCCTGGTGTTTGTATTTATATTAATCTGTTATACCGCTTTAAGTTATACCAGATTTTTCTACAAGAGGAGCGCCACCCATTACTTTTTTTCTTTTCTTGTCTGCTTGTGTATTTGTTTCCCTATTAGAGGGGCCTTTTTCAAAGTCAAAGTCAGCATTCTATTCCCATCTGGTACATTGAGAAAGCAATGGATTTGCTTAAAAAAAATCAAATCATCCATATAGGAAAAAAACCCAAATAAAAAAAACAAACTGCAAGCAAGCCAGCATCATTTTGCCATGGACACAACTCTCTTGTTGCGGTGGATTCTTTTACGTGTACGTAATGCATGATGCACACTGGACCTTGGTTTATTGTCTCATCCGAAAAAAACCGAAGGATCTTAAGAAGAACAATTTCTACTAGATTTTTTTGCCTTCAAAGGAACACAATAAAACTGTGACCTGCCAACGCAAATCATCAAAAAGTGATGTTAAAAAAATCCCTCACAAATATGCTTAAAAATATCAACTGCAGAATAAAGAAAGAATAAAAGCACATAATTACAAAATCGAAAATGTTTAATATTAGTAGATCTAGAAAAATGTAAAAGGCCATTTTAAAATGCATAAAACTAGCTGTATGATGACCAATGCGTTTGTCAAACAATTGAGAATTGTAAAACAAAAGAAGTTAAATTAAAATGGTCTTTTTTTTTTAATCTTCTAAGAGATGCCTTTTCCTCTAGGGGTGCCATTCCTGATAATTGCTGAGCAAGAAAAGGATGAAGTGAATTCCACAATTGAAAACACCATTGAGCCATGTGAAGAGCTTCTGACCTCAGTGAAAACAGGCTAACTAAAGTGTTACAGGCACGTCACACGAACATCTGGACTGGCCAAGACTGTCCTGTAGGGAATAGTATAAGGAAGAAGACTGTCTGTCGGCTGCCTGTCATTGTCACTATCTCTGGGGTTTTTTGTTAAATCTTTTCTGTCTGTCCATCTGTTTGTCTGTCTTTCTCTGTGTCTCCCTCTGTCTGTGTGTCTCTGTCTAACTCTTTGTCTCTCCGTCCATGTGTCTGTCTGTCTGTCTGTCTGTCTTTCTTTCTCTGTCTATGAGTGTGTGTGTGTGTGTGTGTGCGCATGTGTGTGTGTCTGTGTGTCTGTGTGTCTGTGTGTGTGTCAACTCTCTCTCTCTCTCTCTCTCCTCTCTCTCTCTCTCTCCTCCTCTCTCCTCTCTCTCTCTCTCTCTTCTCTCCTCCTCTCCATCCCCCCCTCTCTCTCTCCCTCTTCTCTTTTCTTACTCTTTCCTGCCCCAGCCGGCTCTCTTTACAGTCAGGAGATGCAATGGTTTACAGAGGCCCCAAGAGGAGGGGTCTGGCACAAACAGCCCTAGCTGTGTCAAGCTAATGGAGAGAATGCCAGGCTGTCTGCTGGCTGTTCTGGCCTTCCCGTTCGTTCCTTGTTTGTCTGGTTACACACCTCTGTTAGCTTGCATGTCATGTAGTACCTTCTATACAGTGCCACGCCACGCCACACACGCCAGCTCTCTCTCTCTCTCTCTCTCTCTCTCTCCTTCTCTCTCCTCTCTCCCCCTCCTCTCTCCTCTCTCTCTCTCTCTCTCTCTCTCTCTCTCTCTCTCTCTCTTCCTCTCTCTCTCTCTTCTCTCTCCTTCTCTCTCTCTCTTTCTTCTTCTCTTTCTCTCTCTCTGTGTCTCTGTCTCTTCTCTGTCTATCTCCTCTGTGTCTTCTCGTGTCTGTGTGTCTGTCGTGTGTCTGTCTGTGTGTCTGTCTGTGTTCTTCTGTGTGTCTGTCTGTGTCTGTCTGTCTGTCTGTCTGTCTGTCTGTCTGTCTGTCTGTCTGTCTGTCTGTCTCTCTCTCTCTCTCTCCTCTCTCTCTCTCTCTCTCTCTCTCTCTCTGCCACAAGGGCAAACGGACAGTCAGCGTTGGAAATGTTCTCCAAAGGTCAACTAGACCCCAGGGCTGCAGCACATAAGGACTGTACAAGTCAAGCCTCCTAGTCAGAGAGTCTTAGTCGATCACAAAAAGACTAAGCCGTAAAGTTGAATTCCATGAGTGGGAAAGCCACTGATCGTACACTGATCGTCTCTCACTTTTGCTGTTTCCCCCAGCGTCAATGGTTTCATAAAAAACAACTGTCATATAGCCCAGGTACTCACGACATTGGGAGTTATTATGTCAAATAAAAGTAGAACACAATTTTCTGCAAACAAACAAACAAGCGAACAAACAGACAAACAAACAAAAAGAACCCAGGTTTAACTAATCACTTTCTTGATTGATGGAAAGATAACACTGCACATCTGGAAAACAACACTCTGCTTTTAGCTACAGTGTGGGTTAAAAACAAGTTCTAGATAGAACAAACAACTACTGGGCGCCGATTTGTTATTTTACTGTTAACAGACTGCCTCCCTTTCTCATCTTGCTGTCTCTCTCTCTGTCTGTGCTGACATGGGCTTCAATCATTGTCCGAATTCTCTCAGGGCATCTTGCTGTGTGGATGAGAAGACTAGAGAATAAAACCATGTTAGTGTTCTTTATTTTTCTTTGAACTAAAAGGTATAGGTAAAAGTGTCCCTTAACTTATGTGGTCGTACAGGAGTGAGGTGTCAGAGACCTCAGCTTCTCTAGGGGCCAGAATATTGAGGGTGGCACCCATCTCCTCTCCCTCGCTGCTTTACCTTCCATGATCCTAAAGAGGGCAGGTACCCATTTACAGCTGGGTGAACTGGGGGACTGTATTGAAGCAGGGGCACGCAAACGGTCACCCATCTAATTGATAATCACGCTGGATGCTGCTTAACTTTGGCTTGAGGAAAGCGAGTGCTCTGACTACTGTGTTATCCCGCCCCCATTTGAAACTTTGCTATCGGTAAAATTAATTTTCTCTACCCAATGCCTAATGTTTTGTAGTATATAATCTTACATTTCCTAATCGACTAATTATCAAACCACATATAATGTGCAGTAACCTAAAAAATAACTATGCACTTATGCAAAACAGACATAAAAATACGTTAGCAAGATTATACTGCGTTGGTGCACGCGCACGCGCGCCACACACATACACACACACACATACTTATACACACATACACACACACATACACAAACACACACACACACACACACACACAAACGCACACACAAACACACACACACACAAACACACACACACACAACACACACACACACACACACACACACACACACACACACACACACACACACACACACACACCACTTCAACTAATGGGGAGACAACACTGCTCAGCTGGAAGTAATTGGTATCCCTTTAGCCTGCAGTCTAAATTTTTAAAAAAATCTATGCAGTATGGAAAAAGTGCCGGCGCCGGCTTGTTATTTTACTGTTAAGAGAATGTGTCCCTTTCCCCCCCAACTGTCTGTCTCTGTCTGTATTGACATACACGTCAATCTTTGTCCATTATCTCAAGGCATCTTCCTACGTGATAGAGTATCCTAAACAAACAAACAAACAAACCAGATCAATGTTCTTTTTCTGATATAATAGACATTTGTACTGTAACTTTCTTTGACCACAGTCTAGTGGTATGTATTTACGGCTGCTGGTTGTCTAATCAACTGGGTAACCATTAAGCCATACGTGTGTTGTTATTTTGACCTTAGCATATGTGCGTGTCAAGAGATGTGCACGCGTGCAAAAAGGTCATGATAGACAACAAATATGTAAGCAAGATTATGCCATATAGGTGCTCGCGCGCGCACGCACACACACACACACACACACACACACACACACACACACCACCACCACACACACACACACACACACACACACACACACACACACACACACACACACACACACACACTAGCTCACACACAAGCTCACACACGAGGCCTTCACTTATTCAATCAAAAAAGACAATAAATACGTTTGAATTGGCTCAGTCATTGACAATGTCAAAGCTTTGATAGGCGATTTCATTCAGCATTATCATTATCGACAACATAAGTCATATGGCAGACAGCAGTAGTTATTATGTGAGCTTTTGAAGCAGAAGAAGAAGAAGAAGAAGACGAAGAAGAAGAAGAACAAATACAAGAACAAGAACAAGAAGAACAAGAAAAACAAGAACCGAAAATAGGGCCTAAAGGGAAAATAACCCTGTGGTTTATGTTGAGCTTTAGACATGTACGACACCATCTTCGATGTCGGAATGCCGCTACCTTCACGGTGGATTGAAACGGTCGCATACGCAAAATTTTACCAGTGGTAAACCTTAGAGCTCTAGCCGAGGATAGCAAAAAATTGGCAAGCATTTTTACCAAGTCTACAAATCACGATGACGTCAAAAAGGTGACTTGACACTAAGCAGAGAGCTGCTAAATCATGTGCCACTCAGAGCAATAAAGAAAATACCCTACAACAAAACAAAACAACAAAACATAATCGACGGCTCACGTGTTTCCCTGATGGAAAGATAACATCACACAGCTGGAAAACAATGGTATGCTGCTAGTTTCAAAATACGCTAGAAAAAATCTACGTTGGTTAAAAAAAATTGTGTTGGCGCCGATTTGTTATTTCACTGTTAAGAGAAAGTATTCTTGTCCTAACTGTCTGTCTCTGTGTTGACATATGTTTCAATCTTTTCC
Source organism: Stramonita haemastoma (assembly GCA_030674155.1). Taxonomy (NCBI): domain Eukaryota; kingdom Metazoa; phylum Mollusca; class Gastropoda; order Neogastropoda; family Muricidae; genus Stramonita; species Stramonita haemastoma. The sequence continues at coordinate 23,382,492 of CM060328.1, forward strand.
CTATTTTTCTGTGTGAAAGAAAAGACTTGAAAATGAAGAAATATCAATATTTTTTTTCTTTAACCAGTTTATCGATAAACCTTCTATCTATATCGATAATCTAATGTTCTCTATCTATTGAATCACTTTTACGAATCAACTGTTTAAGATCAAACTTGTCGTGTGTAGTCAAGTAAACATTAGCATACACACGTGTAAAAGTAGATTTGCATGTTTGTAACAGGTACTTAATAGAAAATACGTAAACAAGACTATGCTGCATAGTTGCATGCACGCACACGCCTGCCTGCCCGCGCATGCGCACTTACACACACAGAATCAACACATTTAACGACTAATTTTCATTGACTGATAGGATCATAGCTGGGAGACAATGGCATGCTTTTAGCTACAGACAAGTTAGAAAAAAAATCTAGACAGGACCCCCCCTCCCAAATTTACGTAGGAACCCCCACCCCACCCCAAGGCACCAACTTGTTATTTTACAGTTAACAAAATGTCTTCCTTTCCTCCCAAGCTGTCTCTGTCTGTGTTGACATTGACTTCAATCTTTGTCCAATTCTCTCAAAGCATTTTCCTGTGTGAGTAAGAGTACAAGAAAATAAAACCACATCAATGTTCTCTTTTTCTTTAACTGTTGTTGTTGATGGACTGCACGGAGCAAGCTTCTTTACTATCTTTGTGAAAATTATAGGCTGGTGGAAATTATTTTGGCCAGACATAAATTCATCTGAAGGTAGACTCAGCTCAAGCCCCTATATCTATCAATTGCGACATTTTTGCATATGCAACTGTTTTTTCCCACCATTAAGGTAGCCGCATTCCGACATTGGGGATGAGGTCTTAACACGACACCAGTTTGCATACATTAAAAAAAACAACTTTGTCATCCATTTTTACTGGCATGCATGGCGTACTCTTCTAAAAGGCAGAACAGGTTTTAACATGTATGCAAGATGTTCTGCATGTGTTCGCACACACGACCTCGGTTTGTAGTCTCATCCAAAGGCTTTTGGGTGAGTGGCATCAGTGCTGATGTTCATTCCAGGGGAATCCCCGAGGTGGGAAATCGGCTACCTAAATGGTGGGTAAAAACAATAGCATACTGAAAATCAAAGCATTGGTGATCCTTGGAGCTATAGCCTTCAAACAGGCACAGCAGATGCGGCTTGAACCCAAAGCCATCAGATGGTGAGCTCACCTCTCTAACCACCTGATGGGATCATAGCATCGAACAGAGAGAAGCGGATGACAACAACTTGAAAAAAACCAGCATTCACACAGGTGTCACGTTTAGACACCATCCCTGAGGAAAAATCGGGGAATTGGGAGTCCTCAGGGCGGTTCGGGGCTATAGGTCTATATGGCAACGTTCTAGCGGCTCCTGCGATGGCACTAAACCATTCGTATGGGCAAATTACCTTTCCAATGAACCATTCCAACGACGTGGAGAGAGGGAGAGGGAGAGGGAGAGGGAGACAGGAGAGAGAGAGAGAGAGAGAGAGAGAGAGAGAGAGAGAGAGAGAGAGAGAGAGAGAGAGAGAGAGAGAGAGAGAGAGAGAGAGAGAGAGAGAGAGAGAGAGAGAGAAGGCAAGGCAAGGCAAGGCAAGGCAAAGTATTTTATTCGAGGATAATAGATAAGCACTTGTGTGCTTTTTTACATCCAGTCCCCGCCCTTTTCAGGGTTACATCAGAGAGAGAGAGAGAGAGAGAGAGAGAGAGAGAGAGAGAGAGAGAGAGAGAGAGAGAGAGAGAGAGAGAGAGAGAGAGAGAGGGGATCTGCTGCATGGGTAACAGCTTGCCCATCACACTTACTTACTTACCCAGGCTTTGCACCTAGAGCGTAACTCTATAGTTTTCCAAGACTGATGTCTGCCTACAATAGATAAAAGTCAATGACAGTATGTTAGAAAAAATGTAGATAATTCCCTCTGCAGCCCCCCCCCCCCCCCCCCCCCCGTCTCTCTCCGTCTCATCCCCAAAGGTACCAACTTGTTATTTTACTGTTAAAGGAATGTATTCCTTTCCTCCCTAGCTGTCTCTGTCTGTGTTGACATTGACTTCAATCTTTGTCCAATTCTCTCGCAAGGCACTTTCCTGTGTGAGTAAGAGTACGAAAAAGTAAAGCCATATCATTGTTCTCTCCTTACGCCATCCCCCTCCTTGATATTATTGAGGAATTGCAAGGGGTAAGTATCTTTACCAGTTTTATGAAAGTTATGTGCGGATGAAAATGCATTGGCCATACATAATGACAGCTGAAGTGGACAATGGTTATGTTTTTTCCCGCAGCAAGGGCTCTAAGGTTCACCGATTGTGAGATATATATATATTTTTTTTTACATATTCCCACCATTAGGTAGCCACATTCCCACTTTGGGGATGAAGTCTTAACACCCCCCCCCCCCCCAGAAATGTAAACATTTAAAAAACAAATGTCATCACCTCTTCCCTGCACACATGGCTTACTCTTTTGAAAAGCACGTCAGAGTTTAACAGGTGCACCAAAATTAATGTTTTTGCGGGCATTCTTACACACTTGGTTTATGGTCTTATCTGATGGATTATTGGAGGAGCGAGTCAGTGCTGATGTTGACTCCAGGGAAAAATCAGGCCCTTGACTGGAACCCACAAGGGAAGCGGAAAGTAGGTCGACCAAAACAGAGCTGGCGCAGAGGCATTGAAGCACAGGCGAAGGCAGCCGGAATAACGTGGGCCGAGCTGAAGAGGATCTCCCAGAATCGAGTCCGTTGGAGGGGTGTTGTTGCGGCCCTTTGTTCCCACGGGAATTCACAGGCATAAGTCAGTAAGTCAAGGGAAAATTCCGATTAGACAGGCACCTCAGTGCTGTTAGACCGTGATCTCAACGCTCTAACCACAAGACTATCTTGTTCTCTTAAGTAGGCGTCATCAAAATCTATGTAGTTCCTCTAAGACTAAAATTTGATGTGCAACTGCTCCAATCTGGCAATCTGACAAAATCAGACACAGCCTGACAAAACCACACACAGCCTGACAAAACCAGACAAAACCACACACAGCCTGACAAAACCAGACAAAACCACACACAGCCTGACAAAACCAGACAAAACCACACACAGCCTGACAAAACCAGACAAAACCACACACAGCCTGACAAAACCAGACAAAACCACACACAGCCTGACAAAACCAGACAAAACCACACACAGCCTGACAAAACCAGACAAAACCACACACAGCCTGACAAAACCACACACAGCCTGACAAAAAACCAGTCACAGCCTGACAAAAAACCAGTCACAGCCTGACAAAACCACACACAGCCTGACAAAAAACCACACACAGCCTGACAAAACCACACACAGCCTGACAAAAAAACACACACAGCCTGACAAAACCACACACAGCCTGACAAAAAAACAGTCACAGCCTGACAAAAAACCAGTCACAGCCTGACAAAACCACACACAGCCTGACAAAAAACCACACACAGCCTGACAAAAAACCACACACAGCCTGACAAAACCACACACAGCCTGACAAAAAACCACACACAGCCTGACAAAAAACCACACACAGCCTGACAAAACCACACACAGCCTGACAAAAAACCACACACAGCCTGACAAAACCACACACAGCCTGACAAAAAACCAGTCACAGCCTGACAAAAAAACAGACACAGCCTGACAAAAAAACATGGACAGCCTGACAAAAAAACAGACACAGCCTGACAAAAAAACAGACACAGCCTGACAAAAAAACAGACACAGCCTGACAAAAAAACATGGACAGCCTGACAAAAAAACATGGACAGCCTGACAAAACCACACACAGCCTGACAAAACCACACACAGCCTGACAAAATCAGACACTGACTTGCAAAACCAAAAACAGACCGAAAAAACAAAAAACAGGCTGACAAAACCAAAAACAGACTGACAAAACCCAAAACAAACTGACAAAACCATAAACAGACTGATAAAACAAAAAACAGACTGACAAGACCAAAAATAGCCTGACAAAATCAGACACTGACTGGCAAAATCAGACACTGACTGGCAAAACCAAAAGCAGACTGACAAAACCAAAAGCAGACTGACAAAACAAAAAGCAGACTGACAAAACCAAAAGCAGACTGACAAAACCAAAAGCAGACTGACAAAACCAAAAACAGACTGACAAAACCAAAAACAGACTGACAAAACCATAAACAGACTGACAAAACCAAAAACAGACTGACAAAACCAAAAGCAGACTGTCAAACCCAAAACAAACTGACAAAACCATAAAGAGACTGATAAAACAAAAAAACAGACTGACAAACCCAAAAGCAGACTGACAAACCCCAAACCAGACTAATAAAACCATAAACAGACAAAACCAAAACATACTGACAAAACCAAAAGCAGACTGACAAAACCAAAAACAGACTGACAAAGCCAAAAGCAGACAAAACCAGAAACAGACAGACAGACAGACAGACAGACAGACAGACAGACAGACACACACACACACACACACACTACACACACACACACACACGACTACACTACCACACACACACACACACACACACACACACACACACACACACACACACACACACACACACACACACACTTACACACACACTTACACACACACACACACTACACACACACACACACACACACACAACACACACACACACACACACACACACACACACACACACAAACACACAAACACACACACACACACACACACACACACACACACACACACACACACACACACACACACACACACACACACACACACAGACAGAATAAACCCCCAAAGAAAACAGACAATCGTGATTTATCACAGACGTAACAGGCAGGAGCTGAGAGGGTAACTGTATAGGGGAAGGCAAGGGAAGGCAAGGCAAAGTCATTAGCACATTCAAAGCCTTGGTCCTGCAGTCTTCGTGCAAATGGATAGGGTGCACTGACAGACTGATGGAGTTTAGCATCTCTTTCTGTGTCAGCCCAGAAGAGAAAAACACACCAGTACTGTATGTGCGAGGAGCTTAGAGATTTTGTGAGTTTTTTTTAAAGGCAGGTTTGTTTGGTTTATTTTGTTTGTTTGTTTGCAGCAAGTCATTTGTTTGACAAGTCTATCTCAGTTTCCCACACGTCCTCTCTCTGCTTCCTTTAAGTTTGTTCTGAACTTTAGATAAAAGAAACGTGAATGGAGAGCATGATTGATCACTTTCTTCAGAGAACATGCTAAGTTTAAAAAACAAATGTGCTTGTCTCACCAAGATTGCCCAAATTGATTTTGACTTACACAAAACTTTTGTATTGTATGAACGGAAATAAGATATATTTTTTTACAATCACTTTACAAAACAAAGTAATCATGTCATCTGAAAGAACAATATATTACAAAAACTGGGGTGGACTAACCTGCTGGTTAGAGCAATTAAAGATCGTGATCTGATGACCCAAATTAAGCCACAACTGAGGCATCATTTTGAGGGGATTTTTCTCTTGAATTGACATCAGTACCGATTCCACTTTCGTGAAAGTTTTTCATATGAGACTATAGACAGAGGTAAAATGTAAGAACGCAAGCAAATCATCTTATACACACATGGAAGCCCGTTCTACGTTTTTGAAGAGTTAGCCAATGTGTGTCAGTGTTTTATTTATTAATTTATTCTTTTATATCGAGGATAATGGAATAAACACTCAGGTGCTTTTTTTTTTACATCCAGTCCCCGTGTGTGTGAAGAAACGACAACACTGAATAAACGTATGTACACTATGTCGTATTTAGACGTCATCCTCAAAGTCGGAATGTGGTTACCTTAAAAGTGGAAAAAAAATGGTTGCATATGCAAAATCTGACCATTTGTAATCCTCAGAGTTCTGTCAAAAGAATGAAAGAGCAAAATGCAAAAAAAACACCCACTAGACAATAGAGCAGAAAATATCAACAAGGAAAAAAAACAAACAAAAGAAATTCAGGAGATGGTGTCAAGATATACAGTTTCGCATGGTAAACTCATTACAGCATGTTTCCCATCAAGTTGGTGCACACGAGGTGCAAATGGATAGTAGGTGTGAACAAACAGATTGATGTATTCTGTCTTCTGCGTCTGTCGCAATGCACGCCATGCAACGGATGTAGCCGGGGTTCTTGCTGCTTGGGTTTTGTTTCTTGTGTGTTTTTTCTTTTCTTTTCTTTTTGTTCCTCGGCTAGAGCTCCGAGGTTCACCATTGGTGACATTTTGTGTGTGCAACCATTTTTACCAACCCCCACCTTTAAGGAATTTTTCTGGTTTTTTTGTTGTTGCTTTTTGACTAATGTTAAAACCGCTACATTATAGCCAAATCAGGCTATCTCCAAAATGGTCTTTATTGAGAAAATCCCAGTTGAAGTTTTAAAAATAACATTTAAAAAAACACACTAGCGCTTTCAGAGTGACAAAATTCATACTGTTTTAGGTTCTGATAGCATTGTACAAGTGCTATTAAAGCATCAAATGTTATTTTAGCAGAAAAAATAAGTACACATGTTACCAAAAAAATTAGTCACTCCTTGCATAAACAACTCCTTGTGGTGGTTGTGAGTTTTGTGTGTGGTGTGGGTGTGTGTGTGGGTGGGTGAGAGAGAGAGAGAAGAGAAGAGAAGGAGAGAGAGAGAGAGAGAGAGAGAGAAGAGAGAGAGAAAAGAGAGAGAGAGAGAAGAGAGAGGACAGACAGACAGACAGACAGACAGACAGACAGACAGACAAAACAACGACAGACAGACAAAAGACAAAGACAACAGACAGACAGATAGACAGACGGACAGACAAACACACACAACACACACGCAAACACACACACACACACATACACCCCCCCACCCCCCCCCCACAAAAACCCCCCCGCACA
>CM060328.1:23389481-23394481 GCA_030674155.1 Stramonita haemastoma
GGGAAAGGGGGGAGGGGGGGGGAGGGGACAGGGAAGGGGGACTACCCCCCTTGAACAATGTCATGTCCTTCGGGGGTGGCTTTTTTTCTGGGCACTCAGATCACAAAGCAAAAATTTTTTAAACCCCACTAAGTTTGGTATCCCCCCCCTCCCCCCCCAAACCATGCATACGCACACACTCACACGCGCGCGCGGCACACACACCCCACACACACACACTTTTCCCCACACAAAACACACAATCACTCACCCCACCCAATACCCCCAAAACACAACCACACCAACCCCACCCCCCCGGGGGGCCCTTGCTTGTTGGTTTATGCGGGGGAAAAATTTAAAAATTTTGGGCCTTTTCCAACATTAAAAAAAAAAAAAAACGAAACGAATTGTAATGTACTTTTTTTCCCTCCCCTTACATCCCCCTCCTCCTCCTCACCCTTCCCCCCCCCCCTTTTTCCCCCCCCCCCCCCTTTTCCCCCCAGTCTCCCTCCCTTCCCCCCCCTTAGCAGATGGCCCCCCAACTTTAGGTGTTTGGGGAAAAATCTGGGGGAAAAAAAACATAACTGTGGGTCTCTTGGGGCCATCGGGGAAAATTTTTAAATCTTGTTTTTTTGTATGTATGTGGGGGGGAAAGGGGGGAAGGGGGGGTTGGGGGGGTTTGCATGGTTGTTGGGGGGGGGGGGTCACATGTGTGGGGTGAGTGCTGCGTTTGTGTGTTTTTTGGGGGCGTGCGTTCTTTTGGGGTTTTGTGTGTGTGTCCCGTTGGGGTGTGTGTGTTTTGTGTGTGTGTGTGTGTGTGTGTGTGTTGTGTGTGTTTTGTGTGTGTGTGTTTTGTGTGTGTGTGGGGCGTTCGTTTTGTGTGTGTGTGTCTGCCCTGTCTTTTCTGTCTGCCCTGTCTGCGTGTGTGCATGTGTAAATGGACATTTTTTTTTAAAAAGATACTGTGTCTTTGTTTTAAATTTTCTGTTTCTTTGGATACAGTCGTCACAGCCCTGTTTCTTTTTAGATTTTGATATTTTGGAGCTTTGCAACCCAAACCCTTGGTTTTCCATTTTTAAATAACAAAAGGACAATGGGTATGTATGGGGGTAGGTAAAACACTTTTGCCCCATGTAAAATAAAACACATTCACATACCCCTATGGTTTAAATACATGCACTTTTTATTCACAAAATTTATACCTTGCATGGATTTATAATACGCGCGAAAAGCACACACACCCCAAAACCACAAAACCCCCCCAAACACACCAACAAAACACACACCCCAACACACACACACACACCCCGCATTTCTTTCGTTTTCACACGCGAAACGCACACACACACCACACACCAAAACTCACACACACACACACACACCACACACACAAAACACACACACACCCCACACACCGACAGAGAGAGAAAAGAGGACGACAAAAAACGGGACAGACAGAGGGGAGGGGACAGGAAAAACCAAACAGCACAAAAACAGCCAGTACATCACTTTCGAATAAAAGAGAGATCCCCTTTATCTTTGTTAAAAGGGGAATGATCCTTTTCCCCCCTACCCCCAAAACCCCCCCCCCCCCTCTCGCATACCACACTTTCACAGTACCAAAACCTCGGGGTGTGCGAGGGTTTTTTCTCTTTTTAAAACTGGATTTCCGACTTTGAACTGGGGGAACCCCTAACCGGGGAATAAAAGTGGCATTTTTTTTAACTGTTTCCCCCCCATCATATTCTAAAACACAAAAAGAAAACTTTTCCCAAAAAAAGGTAATAAGATGATAATACAAAAAATGAAAACCCCAACGAGACGGGGGAACGTAAAATGATTACTCCCCTAACTCTCTCTGGGGGAATCCGTTGTTTTACCCTATTTGCACCCTCACTGAGTACTAAGGGGAATTTTGGCCCAAAAGATTCGGGGGAATCGTTTTCTCTTGTGATTTAAGGCCCCTGAGCAAGGGAAAACCCCCCCTTGTAAAAAAAGGGGGAGCGGAAAGGGGGGAAATTTTCCCAAAAAGATTTTTTCCAGACCCGGGGGGTTTTCTTACCTCCGTTACCCCTTCGGATAAGATTTAAAACCCGGGGGTCCCAAAATGTGCTAACGCAAAAAAACATCTTTCGCACATTTTTAAAAACCCTTTCCCCGCTTTTGTAAGTTTTGGGGCCCCTTTTTGGCCGGGGTGAAAAAGGGTAAAAAAAATTAACTTAACTGAAAAACCAGGGGGTTTTGGATGAAGGGGAAAAAAAGGACATAGTGTTTTTTTTCCTTTTCCCCTAAAAAATAAAAAGGGATTTTACCCTGTCCACTTTACATCAACAAAAAACCAAAATTTTATGAAAAATACACCTCTCTTTCCTTCCCTTCCTTTTTTAATCTTTTTCCCACATATTTATCTTAATTATTTTTATTGAAGATATTAAAATAAGCACGCAAGTCTTTGTTTCTTAAAACCTTTCCCCTTTTGCGCTTTTCCGTTTTGAAAGTTTGCCTTTCTGTTGCCACCGGACGGCACAAAAAGCCAAACCCCTCCCGAAAAAGGCGGATCAGGTTTTAATTGTGCCATGATGTTCAGAAATCTTCGCACCACAGGGCCTCGGTTTGTAAAGTCTTATACAAAGGACTTTTCGGAGGGGGTGGAGGGGACAATGTTTATATGATGTTAACTGCAAAGGGAAAAAAGATCTCCTAAAAAGGATGCTCGTTTGGTGGCTAAACACGGGCCGTCAGATGTAAGCTTTAATGTTCTAACCACCAGACCCAGGCAAGGAGGCAACAGGCAAGCAGGCAGGAGGCCGGCAGCAGGCAGACAGGAAAAAAGGCAGACAGGCAAACGGCAGACAGAAAACACGGGCAGGCAGGCAGAAATACAGAAAGATCGACATACACAAAACTGAAATAAGAAGAAGAAGAAGAAGAAGAAGAAGAAGAAGAAGAAGAAGAAAAAAGAAGAAAAAGAAGAGGAGGGGAAGAAGAAGAAGAAGAAAGAAAAAAAGAAGAAGAAGAAGAAGAAGAAGAAGAAGAAAAAGAAATAGGAATTGAAATCTTCATTTTAATTATCACGTTTTTTTCGTGAAGAAGAAAAGAAAAAAAGAATGAAAAGAAGAAGAAAGAAGAAAAGAAAAAGAAAAGAATTGGTCTCTCATTATAATCATTACTTTTCGTGAACAAATTTACTTGCAAGTCTTGGATTACCTCATGTGAATGTTCCTAGTTTTGAAACAGAGAAAAGGAGTGAGGGTGGGGGTGCTTTGGGGTGGGGTGGAAAAGGTAGAAGGTGGGCGGGGGGGGGAGAGAGAGCGGTAATGGTGTGAGGGGGAAGTGGGGTGAAGGAAGGAGGGGTAATAAAGGGGGCATCATTCTGAAGTCTTCCATCGGACTAAATTTTATACGGTCCCCCTGGTACAAGCAAACCCTCCAAAGTCCAGCTCAGCCGTGTCTCTTATCAAAAGAGTCCCCATCAAAAAAAATGAGCGGAGAAAACTTCCTCCCACAGGGGAAACATTATTTTCGTCTTGTTATTCCAAGACACCGCCCTTGTTTCTGGAAACGGATCAAAGTATCAATTTTGAGTCGTTGTTTCGCTGTTTTCTGCGTCTGTCTGTCTGTTTTTCGGGCTGTCTGTGTGTAGGTGTCTGTTGTCTCTCTGGGTTCTTTCTCGGGTTTCTCGGTCTGTCTGTCCTGTCTGTCTGTCTGGCCCGTCTGTCTGTCTGTCTGTCTTCTTCGTCTCTCTTCCTCTCCTCTTCTCTCTCTCCTCTCCTCTCTCTCCCCTCTCTCTCTCTCTCCCATCTCTTTTCTCCCTCTTCTTTTCTCTCTCTCTCTCCTTTTCTCTCTCTCTTCTCTCTTCCTCTCCTCTCTCTCTCTCTCTTCTCTCTCCCCTTCTCTCTCTCTCTCTCTCCCCTCCCCTCCCCTCTCCCAACCCCTCCCCCCCCTACCCCCCTCTCTCCCCCAGTCGGGGGGGGAACTCATTGGGCATTATGAATGGTCACTTTTTGTTTTGTCAAATTTAATGCTTTGTCACAAGTGTTAATAAGAACATTAAAGTGAAAAAGATGTTAATAGTAAAGCTTCTCCAGGGGTCAGTATAATGGAAGGCGGCGCCCATCTTGTCTCCATCACTGCTCTCAGAAACGTCATGACATCAAAAAGTAATTCTACTTGACACAGCACAAATGCAACATAGATTTTTAAAATACAAATTTTTCAACAACAAAAAAACATTCCAAACCTATCAGCTATTCAAAATCAATTCACACACGCACATTAAAACCCAAACAAAGCATGCACAATGATGATAATTGTTTTCCTGAGGGGCAAAATCTGACCCATGTGGATCTCAAAAGCATTGCATCACCGGCGTAAAAACAAAAGAAAAGGGTGTTTAATGTGATTAAGGCAACATCATCATCAGAAGCCCCGCAGCTGCTTACAAGCGATTCGCTCTCCCCCCCCCCCCTCCCCCCCCTTCCCCCCCCCCCCCCCCATCCCATCCCCTCCCCCTTGCCTCCCGTTTTTGTTTTTTACCTTAGGCCACACTCTAACTTTAGCTTCCGGAAAAAGTCATCTATTTATTCTAAGGAGTGGTGGGGTTTTTTCACAAGAAGAAGAGAAAAAAAACGACTTTGTTCGTTTTCAAACCATTTTCAGCTTGGTTTAGATCAAAAGCTTTGTCAATTATTGTTGATGTAAGCTAAGTGGCAAGGCCTGCATTAAAATGTTATTAAATGGGTGGGGAAGTAGGGAGGGGGCGGGGTAGCCTGTTGGTTTAGAGCGTTGTGCTCACGATCTGACGGCCCGGGATGGAGCCACCAAAGAGGCGCCCGTTCGAGGGGATTTTGGCTTCCTGGAGTTTACACCAGTGCTGACTCCACTCCCAAAAAAAATCCTTTGAATAAGACAATAAACCGAGCTCCCGTGTGCAACCGCACGCACACAGAACATAATTATTGTGCACATGTTAAAATCTGTTTTGCTTTCCGGAAGAGTAGGTCACTGTGTCCTGGTAAAAA
>CM060328.1:23396981-23399481 GCA_030674155.1 Stramonita haemastoma
CATATAACCTGATGTCCCACGGACAGGCTTTATTTAGTACATGGTGTGCGAGACGAGTTCCTACGAGGCCATCTCTCAGTCTTGCTTTACCCCTGTCAGGGTGTTAGTAACAATGATCTCTTTACTACGCAGGTAGGAACTGTATTTAAACAAATATTCACAAATAGGTCAAGGGGGAAGAGTCAAGTCAAGTCATATCAAGTCAAAAGCACTTTAATTAACCCACGAATTACAATAATGACAGGCATTTTGATACGAATCATAATCTCAAAAGACAAAATATAGCTACATTGCACATTGGTTCAAACGTTCTACGAAAACTTCAAATAAGATATCACACACACACACACACACACACACGCACGCACGCACGCACGCACGCACGCACGCACGCACACACGGGCAGCCAAATAAAACAACTAAGCCATATAAAGAGATTCACAATTTCATTTTTCTTTGTTTCTTTCTTTCTTGAACACATCTATACACTTCGTGCTTTTTCGCGATGCTTTGAATTCCCTCCCCTGACCAAAAAATAAACACTGTAGACTTCTTTAAAACTACTAAATTTCATAATAACTCGTCGTCCCGATTCTTTGAATTGCCTCCCATAGCCAAGAACACTGTAGCCTTCTTTGCCGTCACTAAAATTCAAAAAGAACCACCGCTTCAGGGGAGATAAATCAAGAAATCTACAAAATACTTACTCGATTAAGAATTCTTCTGTATCTAGCTTTTGCGCATAATTATTACATCACTAACCATTAACATCGCCGAAAAATATTATTCTGAGAATAGATATCCCATGATCATGTTTTGTCGACTGCGGAACACTTTGTTTAAAGATACTAGGGGGCAGTATAGCTCAGTGGTCAGAGCGCTCGCTTTCCCCAAGTCAAGTTAAGCATCGTCGAGCGTGGTTACCAATTGGATGGGTGACCGTTTGTGCGCCTTGGCTTCAGTACAGTCCCCCAGTTCACCCAGCTGTAAATGGGTACCTGCCCTCTTTAGGGCCAGGGAAGGTAAAGCAGCGAGGAAGAGGAGATGGGCGCTGCCCTCAATATGCCGGCCCCTAGAGAAGCTGAGGTCTCTGATGCCTCGCTCCCATACGACCGCCTTGGTTATGGGACACATTTACCCTTTACTTACTGAAAACATGTCTACTCATTGGGCATGATAATGTACATGATGCAAAGCACACGAACTCTGGAAGCAAACAAACACAGATATACGAAGGAATTGTCTGGCTGTGAGTAAGCACCCTCTAGCCGACGCATGAATAATCAAATAAATCAAATCAAATTCTTTTATTTCGAGGAAAATAAATGAGCACTTTTGTGGAGTTTGGTTTTTTATTTTACATCTTGTCCCCGCTCTTACCGGGATATTATTTAACGATAACACTCACGCGCATACAGAGGGGGGAGACTATGCTTCAAACAACTAAATCAAGCCAGTGTTGTATCTCAAGCTCTCATTAAGAAAATATTGTCATCATCAATAGCGTCATTATCATTATCACCATCATGAAAAGAAGAAGAAGAAGAAGAACAAGGAGGAGAAGGAGAAGGAGAAGACTAATCTGATAATCAGAGTATATTTTCAAAGTGTCTAAGACAAGTTCCGATCGATGGCTTTGTTTTCTTGTTTATTTGTTTTCGTTGTTGTTGTTGTTTTTAGGAGGGAGGTGTATTAGTGTAACATGAGCGGCGGAAACTATGATATATTGGCCATCGTGTGTGGTATGTGCACAAATGCCGATGCACGTGCAAAAGCAGGTGAGAGAGTGAAGGTGGGCCGTGGTGTCGTTAAGTGGTCTCCATGTCGCTAACTGGTAAACCCGGTCCAACCTTAACTGGGAAATTATTTTCAAACTGAAGAGTACATCGTTTTGGTTATCAACACACATGAGAAAGAAAACATGACCTAAAATAATGGCAATAAAAAGGTGTTACATCAACAAAATCACAGTCGAGCCTTCGAACGTGTAACGAGTACTCCCTAACCTTTCCTGGGAAAATCTTATGTTTTACCCATTTCGCACGATCACAAAGCCAATAGGAATTGTCAGATTTGGAATCGTTTATAATGCAATTTCCAGCTTCCTCCACTCCTCACGGTCCACTGTGGAGGAAGCTGGTTGCAAATTCTTCAGTGGTGCCCCCACGGTCCGCGGGACTACGAGATAGGTGACAGTGGTGAAGATCTTGCAATCTGCAGTCTGTGGGTCGGCAGCCCACCTGAAGAAAGAAAAGAGAAGGTCATCTTTGACAGGAAGTTTCCAGACCCGAAGAGGAGAGGTTCTTCGTTGAGTGTGTCCACTTTAGAACAACAGCCACTTAACGACACAACATTGGGTGGAGAAAAGAGACTAGAAGCAGTGGGTTGTGCCACTAGTGCATGAGGATATAGAAATGGCAGGTGGAGATGTTACGGGTCCAAATGGATGCCTTGGTAAGGGCCTAAAAGCTTTGTCAGTTATTGACAAAAGCAAAGTACC
>CM060328.1:23419481-23421834 GCA_030674155.1 Stramonita haemastoma
AAAAAAAAATAGTAAGCCTACTGCTGGAAGGGAATATGGGAATTGTAACCATCTTTCTCGCTCCCCCTCCCCTTGGTTTTAATGTCTTTTCACTACCAGGTGATTTACACGAGCGAACTTTTTTGTAACAAAACTGTTGATTAATCAAAGGAGACGGGAGTATGCAGGATCCCGGGAAAGACTATAGTAATCTTCCATTGTCGAATAATATAGGTTCAGCAACTGATGTTATATAATGCAGATAATCATATGATATACTTTTAACGTCCCGCATGTTTTGATCTCGTATCAAGTCACTTATTTGTATACTATTCTTGAAGAATAAAACATTCGAGAAGTTAATGCCGGACTATGGGAGAATAAGAACAGGAGCATGTCACTTTTTTTTTGGAGTTCTGTGTGTTCCAGGCATTGATTTTTTTTTTTACTCATAATTCATAAACGTGTATGTAGTAAAACAAACTCCAGTTTGCCCTCCATACTTACTTACCCAGGCCTTGCGCTCTAAATACTAGAGCGCAACGCAATAGTCTTCCGAGACTGATGGGTGCCTACTACTAAATTATAGTGGTAAACTATTCTCTTGATGTCCATCGTCTGCAGAATTAGCCCTCCGTGATACTAACAGTCTTCCATGGGTTTCTGTCTTGTGCCTTTCTATGCCATGTCACATCCATATAATTATTTCATGATGTCATCAAGCCATCTTGTTGCCAGTCTGCCAACCTAGGGGTGCTGTAGCCGTAGCTTGGCTGCCATTCTGTGCACCTTTGTCCATCCATTGTTCTCTTCTTCTTGCATTGTGACTTGTAAAATGAACATAAAATACCTAGACTAATAGGGGGCCCTGCCTATGGCAAATGTGCAGAGACTCAAAAGTATCGGAAACTGAATCATTTGGGGGGGGGGGGGAGGGGGAATCCTTATAGGCCCTACATATACCTCTTTGGGGTTGGCAAGATGAACTCAACACGCTAAGCGTGCATAAAGAGCTTTGTTGATATAGATCATACTTTTTTTTTAAGTGTTTTTATTAATTTTCTATTTTTATTTTAGATCTATGCTACTTTATGTCACAGCAGACCTCTCCGCGTGAAATTCTTGGCCACTTACTTCTTTTAAAGAAACCTGAAGGCAATAGGTACCTAGTTTGTTTGTTTTGGATTGTTTTGGGGGGGAAGGGGGGGGGGGGGTCGCTCCGATGGTGAGATTTTTGCGTATACGATCGTTTCCCCCCTCCCCCTCCCTACCCTTTCAACCACCATTTAGGTAGCCACATTCCGACTTCGTGCATTCGCAAACGGGGCCTCGGTTTATAGACTCACCCGAATGGCTTTGACATTGATCACGATTTTCTTGTCAAACTGGGGAGAAAGGGCAAGGCTGGGAATCGAACCCAGAACCTTACGGTTTACTTGTTAGGCAGGTGAACGTCTTAACCGTCATCCCACCTTTCTTTTTGACATGTAGATTGAACATCAGTGTTCTCAGAACAGAACTGTACACATCATCAGGCCAGTAACGGAAAGGACAATGAACAGATTCCAATGAGTGTCGTGTAGACTCATGCTGTTTATACTAAGCAGGTTATTTGGGCCAGCAGACTTTTCCAAAGTAAAAAACATCATCCCCGCGAAACCAGCTTCAATGATTATCTTTTTTCAAATAGTTTTTTTTTTTTTTTTTTACCAGTAATCCAAGGGACATCACTTGGATGCGTAGTAATGGGTTTTATTGGCAAAACATTTGGCACATTTAAACTGTAGGCCTATTTTATTCAGAACACTTTTTTGCACTTCCATGAGTGTGCTGAGTGTTCGAGGAATAAAGTCTTCCAACAGCTGATCCTTCCATTTTGTTAGGTGTTTTTTTTTTTTTCATCCCAATTTACTTGCCTTAAGGAGTTCACTTTGAATTGTGCTATAGTCTATATGCTTATTGTACTGTACTGTTTTGTTAGTGCACAGCGCTGTATACCTTACAAGATTGTGTGGAAATGCCATTCATGATTGTATTGCATTGTATTGTGTTGTGTTGCATTGCATAGCATGGTACTGTGTTAGTGTGATATTGCATTGTATTGTCATGAGAGATTTATGTGTGTTGAGTTCAGACTTTTCTTCTATGGGAAAAGAGCGTCCATCAGTTGTCTAGTAAGGCCTATAGCCATAATAGGTAAAGTTAGGTCCTAAATGTGTCCCATAACCTTTGTGTTCGTAGGAGAGCGAGGCATCCGAGATCTCCACTTCTCTAGCGGCGCCCATCTCCTCTCCCTCGTTGCTTTACCTTCCCGATTCTAAAGAGGGAAGGTACCCATT
Source organism: Stramonita haemastoma (assembly GCA_030674155.1). Lineage (NCBI taxonomy): Eukaryota > Metazoa > Mollusca > Gastropoda > Neogastropoda > Muricidae > Stramonita > Stramonita haemastoma. The sequence continues at coordinate 23,421,800 of CM060328.1, forward strand.
TACAGCTGGGTGAACTTGGGGACTGTACTGAAGCC
>CM060328.1:23421934-23431934 GCA_030674155.1 Stramonita haemastoma
TACAAACCCCCCCCCCCCCCCCCTTCTCCCTCAACCCTTGTTTCAAAAATGGATTGAGAATATTCATTTCTGAATTGGCTGCGGAGGGGTAGGGGAGGGGGTTTGTGCATGCCCCTGTTTTTGGCTTCTTTTATTTGTGCATGTGTGTGTGTGTGTGTGTGTGTGTGTGTGTGTTGTGTGTGTGCGCTTTGATCTGTGTGTTGTATGTTTATCCAGTGATTTACCTTGACTGAACAAACACTACCTTCTACAGCAGCACAGTCGTAAAAACATGGCTGAAATTCTCTTCACACTTGTTGAAATGTAATTTGAAATACTACGCCACACCCAGCTCTCTTACCAAAATGCAACCGTCATAATGCACCCATCTCCATATGTAAAAATAAGGCGACCACAATAAGAAACCCGCCTCTGCTTGTAAAATAAAGTGATGCAAAATATGAAAAAAAAAAAAAAGCCTTCATCACGTGTGAAACAAAACCGTCCAAGATGCGATGTGGTGAGCTCCCTTAAAGATGCAAAATAAAGCCGTCTAAAATGACCATCTTGAAACCCACCTCAACATGGGAGACTGTCTTTTAAAATACTATCGTTGTAATAAACCACTGCCACTTGTGAAATAAGCCATCTTTAATAACAAAAATAATAAATAGATAAAAAGACATTAGAAGTAAACTTCCACATATGAAATAAAATCATCAAAAATAAAACCATCATAATAAACATAACCACATATTAGCTACCTTTAAAAAAATAAATTGATAAACCCACCACATGAAATGAAGCCGCCTAAAGAAACGCATCTCCACTTATGAAATAAACCTAAAAAACGGTCATCAATAATGAACCTTGTGAAATAATGCTGTTTAAAAAAAAAAGCGCCATCAATAATGAACCTTGTATCTATAAGATAAAGCTGTCTTAAAAAAAACAACCATCAATGATAAAACTTTATAACCTTGTATAAAATAAAAGCCGTCAAAACAAAAACAAAAAAAGCACCACCAATAACAAAGCCACCTCCACATATAAAGCCATCTTAAAAAAAACAAAGACAATGATCAATAAACACTAATATGCATACAAAATAAAGCCACATGTCAGAAGACCATCATAATCAACTCCCCCCCCCCCCCTCCACATGTGAAACAAAGGAATTACATAATTATCCAACTGTTGCATTAAATCCCATGACCATTATGTGAAACAGCCACCCACTATACAATCGTTAGAAACCTACCTTCACAACTGAGATAAACCTCGTAACCACAGTGAAATAAAAAGAAACTTGTCAACATTAAACCGTGAAATGAAACTTGCCAACATTAAACCTCGTAACCACATGTGAAATAAAACCAAAATGAAACTTGTTAGACATTTAACCACATGTGAAAAAAAAATTGAAACTTGACATGAAACCTTGTAACCATATGTGAAATGAAATGTGAAATAAAACCATAATGAAACTTGTCAACATGAAACCTTGTAGCCACATGCGAAATAAAACCAAGATGAAACTTGTAAACATGAAACCTTGTAACCACATGCGAAATAAAACCAGAATGAAAATGTCGACATAAAACCACCTCCACATGTGAAATAAACTCCACAACCAAGAGAAATAAGCCAAAATACAACTGTCATGATGAACCCACCTTCAAAAGTAGAACAAAGCCATCCAAACTACACCCCATGTAATAGATAGACCCACCACCAATGTAAAATAAAGCCATCAAAAATGCAACCGTTGTAATCGGCCATACAACCATCATAAACCCACACCCACGTGTGAAACCAAGCCATCTTGTGTATAACTTAATAAATCCATGTGAAAGCCATCCAATACAAACGTGATGATGAAACCCGCAGGGTCTGGGTTAGTGTTGTAATTCGAGCATTGCACTCGAAGTTTGACAGTCCAGGTTCAAGCTATCACTGAGATAGGAGGATTTCCCCCCTGGAGTTTATCAGTACCAACTCCACTTCCCAGTAGTCCTATAGATGAGACTTGCATTCGTATACACGCACATCTTGCACTCACATGTAAACCCATTCTGCCTTTCAGAAAAGCAGGCCATCGCATGCTGGCAAAAATGGATGATGAAAGTGTGAACGCTGTTGTCCTGTTTAGACATCATCCCTGAAGTCGGAATGTGGCTACCTTACTGGTGGACGAAACCAATCGCAAGCACAAACATCTCGCCATGGGTCTAGCTAAGGAGCAAACTTTTTACAATGGGTAAAAACATGATCATGTTGATAAATCCCACAATTGCAAGTAAAATAGAGCTATCTTCCAAATGCGAGAATCGATCCATCCAAATTAATACAATTGTTATAAACACACAATTGTCGCAATAAACTCGCATCATGCAAAAATAAAGATTAGCAAAAATGTAATCCATCTCCAAGTCAAAAACAAAAAAAGCCAGTATAGTGAACGCTTTATGACATGAAATAAAGCATTCTAAAATTCAACAGGCATAATGGATCCACTTGTAAAAATCTGTTCTTCAGATAAGACCATAAACCATCATCCTATATGTGAACACATGCAAAGCATCTTAGCACATAAACCTGTTCCACCTTTTGGAAGAGTAGGCCATAATGTGCTTGTGGAAACTGATAATTTTTTTTTTTTTTTTAAACCTTTCGAAACCTCGGGGCACATAGGGACTGAATGTGAAGAAAGTTTCGGTACTATCGTAATAATTAAAATAATAAAACCATCCAGCATGCAAATACAATAAACGCACCACCACATACTAAATGAAGCCATCTATATTCTGTTGTAATATACCTACCTCCACGTGTAAAATAGTGCCATCGAATTGCAATTGTAGTAATCTATCTCCACATTGAAGAAAACCCCATCAACATTTCAGTTATCAAAGGCCACATGATGATAAACCCACCTCCACATGTGAAATGTAGCCATCTAAAATATAACCACTGTAAACAAAAAAACAACCCCCAAAAATATATATATAACCACCTACACGTGTGAAATGAAAACTATATATCTAAAATATAACCACAGTAATAAACCACCTACACGTGTGAAATAAAGCCATATAAAACAACCACCGTAATAAATAAATCCACATCCACGTGTGAAATGAAACCATCTAAATTGCAACCACTATAATAAACCTACCTCAACTTGTGAAATAAAGCCATCGAAAATATAACCACGTAATAAACTCTGGGCCCACCTCCTCAAATAAATCCACTTCAAATATAACCATTGCAATAACAAACCACCACCACTTGTGAAATAAATATAACCACCATAATAAACCCACATACTACCTCCACGTGTGAAATGAAACCATCTAAAACATAACCACTGTAATAAACACATCTCCACATGTGAAATGAAGCCATCGAAAATACGTCATAATAGACCCACAACTACATGTGAATAAAGCCATCGAAAATATAACCACTGTAATAAACCACCTCCACAAGAGAAATAACGCTATCTAAAATACATTATAATAAAGCCACTTCCACATGTGACATAACGCTATCTAAAATGCATTATGATAAAGCCACTTCCACATGTGAAATAACGCTATCTAAAATACCTTTTAATAAATCTACCTCAATTCCATGATCTTGATATAAAAAACCCAATAAAGATAAAACCATTTAAATACGCCATAATAAAACAACTTGATCTGAAATAAAGCCATCTGGACTACACCTGTACTGCACTAATCTGTCCCACAGATGACGTAAAGTCATATAAAAAATAATTGTTCCCCGAACAAATGAACGAAAGCCATCCAAAATACAACGGTCATAATAAACGTGCACCCACATGTGAAATGAAAAATGTACAAAATATAACTGTCGTAATAAACCCACCTCCACCTAATATGTGAAACAAACCCATCCAAAACACTTTACAGGTGAAATAAAGTCACCTTCCACTCCTACCTGTTCCTTGGCTAGAGTTCCGAGGTTCATCTATGGTGAGATGTTTGTGTATAATGACCATTTTTGCCCACCATACGGTAGCTGCCTTCCAACTTCGGGGATGTACGCTATACTGGGTGTGTGAGTGTTTTTGTGACGCAGACCTGAATTGGGCGATCTTTAATGTACATATTTCATCTTCTGCGCGTGTATATATACACAAAGGGGATCAAGGCACTGGCGGGTCTGCTCTTGAAGTTGACCTGGGAGATCATAAAAATCCCCACCATTTAATTCAACAGACACTGTCGAGATTTGAACCCATGGGATTAAAGTTCAAAGGTCTTGACCATTCGGCAATAGCAGAATAAGCCAGCTAAGACAGGCCATTACAATAAACTCACCTCTACATATGAAATAACGCCCTCTAAAATCCATCCAAAATAAATCATTGTTATAAACCTAGCTCTACATGTGAAACACATTAAAACCGGTTGCACTTTTTGAAAGAGTAGGCCATTGTGCTCTAGTGGGAACGGATGACAAAATTTACAAAACTGCATAAACATGGGGACTACATGTAAAAATAAAAAATTTAAAAAGCAAATGAGTGCTTATTCAATTGTCATCGAAATAAAAGATTAAACAAGTAAATCCATACTGCTGTTATAATAACGCCACACAACACACACACACACACACACAGCACTCTGATCTCTCTCACAAACTACTTGACAAAAGCAGCCACAGACAAGACCATTCTTTTATTTAGCTTTATTAATCATTAACTTATGATATTGATTCACACGTACACGCCATTTACTAGCATTCATTACTCTGTGAATCCAGATACAATTGAACTGAAAATGGTGGCAGAAAGTTTCATGAAACAAACTGTGTAATTTGAGAGATGAAAGCACACTGTACATGTTGATCAACGTATGCGTTTGTACACACTTACGCACGCACGCTCTCTCTCACTCACAAACACATAGGCCTACACACAAACGCGCGCGTACACACAAAGAACCCCCCCTCCCCCACCATTATAGTCTCATACGTGTAGGCTACTGTGGTTGGCCACAAATGTACATAGCCTTGTTTCTACCAATATATATATATATATATATATAGATAGATAGATAGATAGATAGATAGATAGATAGATAGATAGATAGATAGATAGATAGATAGATATTAAAATAATGATAAAAACGTGACTGTGTTCAGGTGATGAAGCTTCAGGATAGAGGCGAAAATTTGCTGAAAATAAAGAGATGAAGCTGAACACAGTCGTGTTTTTATCATTATTTTACTATTTTACCTCAACTGTGTGTTTGGAGGGAGCGGTGCCCAGCAGAACTGTGGGTTTTTATCAAGTCAACTATATAATATATATATATAATATATATATATTATATATATATATATATATATGTATCATATAATAGCATATCAAAGATTTGTCTGCCAGTCAACACAAGTTCCAACTTCGGAAATGGTCAGACTAAAAAACGTTGAAAGATTTTATCGAAAATTTCTATACTTAATTAAATTGAATCAAGTTTTGCCGCCATTCACATACTGTCAAGGGATATTGTTCATGACACCTTGTGTGCCTTTCTTTTCTTTTTTTGTTTTTGTTTTTTAGTGGGATGTTTGGTTTTGATTTTGTTTTTTTTTTATGTGTTTTTTTTTCCTAAGCAATGCTGCATTTAGTATTCTACACAGTTGTGTATGAACTTATACATTTAGGCGTCTTGGGTGGTTCACTTTTGTTTCATTGTTCCAGAGTCATGAAGCCTGTGTGTGTGTGTGTGTGTGTGTGTGTGTGTGTGTGTGTGTGTGTGTGTGTGTGTGTGTGTGTGTGTGTGTCGTGTGTGCGTGTGTGTTTGTGTTTGGTATGAGTGCGTGTGCGTGTGTGTGTGTGCGTGCGTGCGTGCGTGCTGTGCGTGTGTGTGTGTGTGTGTGTGTGTGTGTGTGTGTGTGTGTGTGTGTGTGTGTGTGTGTGGTGTGTAAATGAGAGAGAGAGAGTGTGTGTGGTGCATGCGATGTGTGTGTATATTGGTATCTGGGTCCATAGGTACCTATGAGGTACGATGAAGGTTAAAAACACTACATCTGTCTACATGTGACATGGCATAGAACCGCACAAGACAGAAATCCATGGAAGGCAACATTGAGCGTAGTTACCAAGTGGATAGGTGCCCGTTTGCCCACCTTGGCTTCAGTACAGTCCCCCAGTTCACCCAGCTGTAAATGGGTACCTGCCCTCTTTAGGATCAGGGAAGGTAAAGCAACGAGGGAGAGGAGATGGGCGCCGCCAGAGAAGTTGAGATCTCTGATGCCTCGCTCTCCTACAAACACAAAGGTTATGGGACACATTTAGGACCTAACTTCACCTATTATGGTTATAGGCCTTACTAGGCAACTGATGGGAGCTCTTTTCCCATAGAAGAAAAGTCTGAATTCAACACACATAAATCTCTCATGACAATACAATGCAATATCACACTAACACAGTACCATGCTATGCAATGCAACACAATACAATGCAATACAATACAATCATGAATGGCATTTCAACACAATCTTGTAAAGTATACAACGCTATGCACTAACAAAACAGTATAGTACAATAAGCAAATAGACTATAGCACAATTCAAAGTTAACTCCTTAAGGCAAGTAAATTGGGATGGAAAAAAAACAACAACACCTAACAAAATGGAAGGATCAGCTGTTGGAAGACTTTCTTCCTCGAACACTCAGCACACTCATGGAAGTGCAAAACAGTGTTCTGAATAAAATAGGCCTACAATTTGAATGCGCCAAATGTGTTTACCAATAAAACCCATTACTACGCATCCAAGTGATGTCCCTTGGATGACTGATACAAAAAACATTATTAAAAAAAAGATAATTATTGAAGCTGGTTTCGCGGAGATGATGTTTTTTACTTTGGAAAAGTCTGCTGGCCCAAATAACCTGCTTAGTATAAACAGCATGAGTCTACACGACACTCATTGGAATCTGTTCATTGTCCTTTCCGTTACTGGCCTGATGATGTGTACAGTTCTGTTCTGAGAACACTGATGTTCAATCTACATGCCAAAAAGAAAGGTGGGATGACGGTTAAGACGTTCACCTGCCTAACAAGTAAACCGTGAGGTTCTGGGTTCGATTCCCAGCCTTGCCCTTTCTTCCCAGTTTGACAAGAAAATCGTGATCAATGTCAAAGCCATTCGGGTGAGTATATAAACCGAGGCCCCGTTTGCGAATGCACGAAGTCGGAATGTGGCTACCTAAATGGTGGTTGAAAGGGTAGGGAGGAGGGAGGGGGAGGGGGGAACGATCGTATACGCAAAAATCTCACCATCGGAGCGACCCCCCCCCCCCCCTCCACCAAAAAACAATCCAAAACAAACAAACTAGGTACCTATTGCCTTCAGGTTTCTTTAAAAGAAGCAAGTGGCCAAGAATTTCACGCGGAGAGGTCTGCTGTGACATAAAGTAGCATAGATCTAAAATAAAAATAGAAAATTAATAAAAACACTTTAAAAAAGTATGATCTATATCAACAAAGCTCTTTATGCACGCTTAGCGTGTTGAGTTCATCTTGCCAACCCCAAAGAGGTTCATGTAGGGCCTATAAGGATTCCCCCCCCCCCCCCCCCCCAAATGATTCAGTTTCCGATACTTTTGAGTCTCTGCACATTTGCCATAGGCAGGGCCCCTATTAGTCTAGGTATTTTATGTTCATTTTACAAGTCACAATGCAAAAAGAGAGAACAATGGATGGACAAACAGGTGCACAGAATGGCAGCCAAGCTACGGCTACAGCACCCCTAGGTTGGCAGACTGGCAACCAGATGGCCTGATGACATCATGAAATAATTATATGGATGTGACATGGCATAGAAAGGCACAAGACAGAAACCCATGGAAGACTACTAGTATAACGGAGGGCTAATTCTGCAAACGATGGACATCAAGAGAATAGTTTATCACTATAATTTAGTAGTAGGCACCCATCAGTCTCGGAAGACTATTGAGTTGCGCTCTAGTATTTAGAGCGCAAGGCCTGGGTAAGTAAGTATGGAGGGCAAACTGGAGTTTGTTTTACTACATACACGTTTATGAATTATGAGTAAAAAAAAAAAAAAAAAAAAAATCAATGCCTGGAACACACAGAACTCCCCCCAAAAAAGTGACATGCTCCTGTTCTTATTCTCCCATAGTCCGGCATTCACTTCTCGAATGTTTTATTCTTAAAGAATAGTATACAAATAGGTGACTTGATACGAAATCAAAACATGCGGGACGTTCAAAGTATATCATATGATTATCTGCATTATATAACATCAATTGCTGAACCTATATCATTCGACAATGGGAAAGGTTACTATAGTCTTTCCCAGGAACCTGTATACTCCTGTCTCCTTTAATTAATCAATAGTTTTAGTACAAAAAGTGTGCTCATGTAAATCACCTGGTAGTGAATAGACATTAAACCAAGGGATGGGGGAGCGACAACGATGGTTACAATCCCCATAATTATTTCGTTTCAGCAGTAGTTCTACTATGCCTTTTCGAAGTGAGAATAATGTCAGACTTGAAATAATTATTTCAGCGCGTTGTTTTACAATACCCTCAGTATGAAGTAGGATACAAAAAACAAACAAACATCAATCATCAAATTTGCGTTGTGATTGCGCTGAAGATTGTATCCAGGACTGAAGCCGAATAGCCTATGAGAGCAATGATGAACACAAAGATGATTAATTCTGATCATTACCTACAAAACATGGACTTGTAGGCCTACTGCCAATATGGCAGCAGATTTTCATAAAGCAATTAGATCTAGCCAGCCAATCAATCGCCCAACCAGCCAGCATTATTACATATTTATTATGTACAGTCTTACTCAAGTTATGTACAGGACAGAACTGGCAAAGGATAAAGTGAACATGGCAGGTACAGCATGCGTGAGCGTAGAAGCAGAAGAAGAGGAAGAAGAGGAAGAAGAAGAAGAGGAAGAAGAAGAAGAAGAAGAAGAAGAAGAAGAAGAAGAAGAAGAAGAAGAAGAAGAAGAAGAAGAAGAAAAAGAGAGAGTGGACAGAGAGAGTGGAGAGAGAGAGAGAGACAGAGACAGAGACAGAGACAGAGAGACAGAGAGAGACAGAGACAGAGACAGAAAGAGAGATACAGAGAGAGACACACAGAGAGAGACAGAGAGAGTTTCTTTTTGAAGGCAATGATATTGAATAGCATGCTCTCGACTGATTGAAGTCTCTCAATAAAAATCCACACCTTTGGCATAGGCCCTACCAGTATACCACAAGCCAGAGAAACCCTACGTTTGTACAGTATCTAAGTGTACACACACACCAGTCATAATTACCACACTCTCACAGTGTTGCACACACTTACAGTGTAATCTAACATTAGGAATGAAATACCACACAGCTCTATGGCGATATTAATGGATTTTGTCCTCCTTTCTCTCTCCCCCCCCCCCAAAAAAAAAAAAAAAAAATCTATCAAATGTTACGACAAGCTTCCTTCCATGTTAATGTATTTCGATGATTCCTAAAAAAAAAAAAAAAATACAGGCACGAAATTCTGAAAACCACGTATATCATCAGACTCTCTCCTTTACATCACAAACATCTTCTTTTTCAGCTTCTTCCATACTGCTGCAAAACTGGGGGTCAGTTCTGGATTAGGCGGAGGGAGGCACTATAGTTTCGTGTGCGCGTTGGCAACAACAACACCAGTAGTATAGGCCTTCAAAACACGGTTACCTGCCCACCACAAGCAAGGTAAGGGACACAACCAGAACAAGCAGTGAAGTCTGGGTTCCAAAGACTGCAGAAACCGCCCCACTACCGGCAGTCACTCTCCTAAACACAGGGGGAAGTCTCTTCTCGAAGCCGGGCACGCTGATTTCCTCAATCACCTCACTGCCTTTAGAAGGCGGGTGAATGATGAACGACGTACAGTCCACGAAAGCGTTGATACCTTTCCCGATACCGTAAAAATATTCCGGAAACTCCGTCCGGCTGCTGACTCCAG
>CM060328.1:23436934-23439434 GCA_030674155.1 Stramonita haemastoma
CTGCCTTCTTGGTCCATTCTCCTCACTTTGTTTTTGTTCCAGAAAAACTTCAAAAGATAATTATCTCCTATGCAGAGGTCAGGTGTGCTGGGCCATAACCTGTCATCAGGTGGTTAACGGCAGTACAACGCATTTTCTGTAATGATTTTGACATACATTGATAGTTTCTGTCTGAGCGTTCGACACACTACCCTTATTACCTCCCTTCCCCACTACATGAGCCTTAACCATTCATCTACCTGTCCACTACCTGCTACCTGCCCACTTCCCTAGGCCTTGCCCATTCATCTGCCTGTCCATACTTGAGGCCTTGCCCATTCATCTACCTGTCCATACTTGAGGCCTTGTCTATTCATCTACCTGTCCACTACCTGCTACCTGCCCACTTCCCTAGGCCTTGCCCATTCATCTACCTGTCCATACTTGAGGCCTTGTCTATTCATCTACCTGTCCACTACCCGAAGCCTTGCCTATTCACATTCCTCCCCACCTCCTGAAGCCTTGTCCATTAAATTTCCTGTCCACTCCCTGAGGCCTTGTCCATTCATCTACCTGCCCACTACCTGAGGCCTTTGCTCATTCCCCTACCTGTCCGTCTCCCAAGGCCTTGCTCATTCCCGTACCCACTTCTCAGCTCTTCCAAATCGCCTCCCAAGGCATTTTCCATACCCATCCTCCACCTGCTCATCATATACCTTCACATACCCTGGGCCGCCTAACTTTCCTACCCACGCATGGTGGTGATGTACCCATACATGCAAATGATGAATAGCTTCTACAGGAAAACAATGAAATAAAGTACAGAGAGAGAGAGAGAGAGAGAGAGAGAGAGAGAGAGAGAGAGAGAGAGAGAGAGAGAGAGAGAGAGAGAGAGAGAGACAGACAGACAGACAGACAGACAGACAGACAGACAGACAGACAGACAGACAGACAGACAGACAGAGACAGACAGACAGACAGACAGACAGACAGACAGACAGACAGACAGAGATAAAGCATGAAAAGACACCCCCCCCTACCTCTATAATAGCCAGTCCACCAGCCCAGGGCGTAGATATCGAAGCTGGTGGTGACGGGGATGTCTGGCTGTTGGAAGAGCGGCAGGGAGGATTTGGGCATGGCTGTTCTGGGCTTGTGGAGCTCCTGCACACTCTCCTTCCTCATGATCACCTCGCCCCCAGGCCCCTGGCCCCCCCTCCCCTCCCGCAGGTGAAAGTTCATCCACTTGACCATGTCTTTGGCTGTGGTGATGAAGGCTCCAGATCCTACCAGTTCTCCGTATCGTCTGTTGGGGAAAAGTTTTGTGGGTGAAGGTTGAGAGTGAGGGAGAAGAAACTGTGAGTGTTGTAAGATTTTGTGTGTGTGTGTGTGTGTGTGTGTGTGTGTGTGTGTGTGTGTGTGTGTGTGTGTGTGTGTGTGTGTGTGTGTGTGTGTGTGTGTGTGTGTGTGTGTGTGTGTGTTTACTACCGAGTGGCTTTTAAAAAAAAATGTGGACTCATATATAGGTTCTGTATAAAAAGAAATTCTTATATATATATATATATATATATATATATATATATATATATATATATATATATATATATATATATATAGATAGATAGATAGATACATAGATAGATAGATAGATAGATATATATATATATATATATGTGTGTGTGTGTGTGTGTGTGTGTGTGTGTGTGTGTGTAGACACGGAGAAAAACAAAAAGGCCTGCTCTTGTGGTGTTGTGCTCATGTTCCCAAGAGCAGAGAAATTTACTGGTGAAAGTGGTTTGTTACAATCATAATAATATATACAATAGTTACCTATATTATACATGCAAGCGTTTGTGTAATGTATAATTATGTGTGCGTGCTTGCGTCCGTGCATGCGTCCGTGTTGTGTGTATGTGTGTGTGTGTATGAGTGTGTGTGTGTGTGTGCGTGTGTGTGTGTGTGTGAGTGTGTGTGTGTGTGTGTGTGTGTGTGTGTGTGTGTGTGTGTGTGTGTGTGTGTGTGAGTGTGTGTGTGTGCATGCGTCCGTGCTGCGCGCGTTCGTGCACGCACGCGCGTATGTGTGTTTATTATTTTATTTCTTTAATTAATTAATTAATTAATTAATTAATCAATTAATTTGTGTGTGTGTGCGCATGTGCGCGTGAATGTGTGTGTATATTATGTGTGTGCATGTATGTGTGAGTGCGCGCACACACACACACACACACGCACGCGTGAGCGCTAACCTGGGTAAATTATAAGAGATAGGCTCCAGATTGCCGTGGTAGAGGACATAGGGCTTGGCAGTGTTGGCCTCGTTGAGACTGGCATCCGTGGAGAAAGTGGACCGGCTCATTCCCAGGGGCGTGAACAGACGATCCCTCACCAAGTCTTCCCAGCGGCCCCGGCCCACCACTTCCGTCATGCGCGTAGCCAGTCCGTACATGAGGTTACTGTAGATGAAGGTGTTCCGGAACGTGTCGTAAGATTTGAGGTATCTGACCCGGCTGCACGAGAACAA
>CM060328.1:23449434-23474434 GCA_030674155.1 Stramonita haemastoma
TTAAGTGGCTGTTGTTCTAAAGTGGACACACTCAACGAAGAACCTCTCCTCTTCGGGTCTGGAAACTTCCTGTCAAAGATGACCGTCTCTTTTCTTTCTTCAGGTGGGCTGCCGACCCACAGACTGCAGATTGCAAGATCTTCACCACTGTCACCTATCTCGTAGTCCCGCGGACCGTGGGGGCATCACTGAAGAATTTGCAACCAGCTTCCTTCACAGTGGACCGTGAGGAGTGGAGGAAGCTGGAAATTGCATTATAAACGATTCCAAATCTGACAATTCCTATTGGCTTTGTGATCGTGCGAAATGGGTAAAACATAAGATTTTCCCAGGAAAGGTTAGGGAGTACTCGTTACACGTTCGAAGGCTCGACTGAGATTTTGTTGATGTAACACCTTTTTATTGCCATTATTTTAGGTCATGTTTTCTTTCTCATGTGTGTTGATAACCAAAACGATGTACTCTTCAGTTTGAAAATAATTTCCCAGTTAAGGTTGGACCGGGTTAACCAGTTAGCGACATGGAGACCACTTAACGACACCACGGCCCACCTTCACTCTCTCACCTGCTTTTGCACGTGCATCGGCATTTGTGCACATACCACACACGATGGCCAATATATCATAGTTTCCGCCGCTCTTGTTACACTAATACACCTCCCTCCTAAAAACAACATCAACAACGAAAACAAATAAACAAGAAAACAAAGCCATCGATCGGAACTTGTCTTAGACACTTTGAAAATATACTCTGATTATAAGATTAGTCTTCTCCTTCTCCTTCTCCTCCTTGTTGTTGTTGTTGTTCTTCTTCTTCTTCTTTTCATGATGGTGATAATGATAATGACGCTATTGATGATGACAATATTTTCTTAATGAAAGCTTGAGATACAACACTGGCTTGATTTAGTTGTTTGAAGCATAGTCTCCCCCCTCTGTATGCGCGTGAGTGTTATCGTTAAATAATATCCCGGGTAAGAGCGGGGACAAGATGTAAAATAAAAAACCAAACTCACAAAAGTGCTCATTTATTTTCCTCGAAATAAAAGAATTTGATTTGATTTATTTGATTATTCATGCGTCGGCTAGAGGGTGCTTACTCACAGCCAGACAATTCCTTCGTATATCTGTGTTTGTTTGCTTCCAGAGTTCGTGTGCTTTGCATCATGTACATTATCATGCCCAATGAGTAGACATGTTTTCAGTAAGTAAAGGGTAAATGTGTCCCATAACCAAGGCGGTCGTATGGGAGCGAGGCATCAGAGACCTCAGCTTCTCTAGGGCCGGCATATTGAGGGCGGCGCCCATCTCCTCTTCCTCGCTGCTTTACCTTCCCTGGCCCTAAAGAGGGCAGGTACCCATTTACAGCTGGGTGAACTGGGGGGACTGTACTGAAGCCAAGGCGCACAAACGGTCACCCATCCAATTGGTAACCACGATTGACACTGCTTAACTTGACTTGGGGAAAGCGAGCGCTCTGACCACTGAGCTATACTGCCCCCTAGTATCTTTAAACAAAGTGTTCTGCAGTCGACAAAACATGATCATGGGATACCTTTTCAATTATGCACAAAGCTGAATAAAATAGAATTCTTCGTCGAGTATTTTGTAGGCTTCTTGAGTTATCTCCCCTGAAGCGGTGGTTCTTTATGAATTTTAGTGATGGCAAAGAAGGTTACAGTGTTCTTGGCCATGGGAGGCTATTCAAAGAATCGGGACGACGAGTTATCATGAAATTTAGTAGTTTTAAAGAAGGCAACAGTGGGTTTTTTTTGGTCAGGGGAGGTAATTCCAAGCGTCGCGCAATAGCACGAAGTGTACCGATGTGTTCAAAAAAGGAAGAAAGAAAGAAAAATTAAAATGTGAATCTCTTTATTTGGTTTAGTTGTTTCATTTGGCTGTCCGTGTGTGTGTGTGTGTGTGTGTGTGTGTGTGTGTGTGTGTGTGTGTGTGTGTGTGTGTGCGTGCGTGCGTGCGTGCGTGCGTGCGTGCGTGCGTTGTGTGTGTGTTTGTGATATCTTATTTGAAGTTACCTTAGAATGTTTGAACCAATGCGAAATGTAGCTATTTTGTGTCTTTTGAGATTATGATTCGTATCAAAATGCCTGTCATTAATTATTGAAATAGTAATTGCCTTTCGTGTGTTAATTAAAGTGCTTTTGATTTGACATGACTTGACTTTTCCCTCTTGATTTTTTTGTGTGAATAATTGTTAAATACAGTTCCTACCGGCGTAGTTAAGAGATCATTGTTACTCCCATCCCGACAGGGGTAGAGCGAAACTGAGAGATGGCCTTGTAGGAACTCGTCCTGTACACCATGTACTATTGTCTATCCGTGGGACATCAGGTTATATGGATGAACACTACGCCAAGAAGGATTTGGTTTAATTCTTCCGAACAATGTAGGTTACGGTTTTTTGAGAGAAGGTATCATGAGGTACACATACACAAACACACTAATTTCTCCCCCCCCACCCCCCCCCCCCTCCCCCCCGATACACATAGTATAGTCAAACGCACTACTTTCTCCCCCCCCCCCCGCCACAGACACACACACACACACAAACACATACGAGACACACACCCTTCTCCCCTCCCCTTCCCACCCCTCTTTCCATCCTACCCACTTCCCCCCCTCACCCACCCCCCAACACACACACTAACCCACCAAACATCATCACAGACCCTTCTCTCTCCCACTCATTAGCTATCAAGGGGTAAAAGGTCTATGATAACTGCCAAACTGATGACTGCATTAGTGTACTACATACAGGCATGCTGCATTGAAGTGATGTGTAGTGTAGTACACTGACAGAAAGCTCTACCATCCCCACACACCGTCATGTATCATGGCTCAGTGGCTGATGTCTGGCTGCTAAGGACCCTTCAGTTTAAGAGATGGATGGCCAATATCTTGGAACAGTCTCTGGTCTGTCTGGATTTGTCTGGATCTGTGTGTGTGTGTGTGTGTGTGTGTGTGTGTGTGTGTGTGTAGTGTGTGTGTATGTGTGTGTGTGTGTGTGTGTGTGTGTGTGTGTGTGTGTGTGCTAGTGTGTGTGTGTGTGTGTTAGTGTGTGTGTCTCTCTCTTTCTCTGTCTCTCTCTGTCTCATCCTCTGTCTCTTTCACTTATTTTCCTGCTATCTTCTCATCTTTTTGGAGAAATAAAGAAAGAAAGAAAGACAGAAAGACAGAAAGACAGACAGACAGACAGACAGACAGACAGACACACACACACACACACACACACACACACACACAGAGAAAGAGAGACAGACAGAGCCAAACAAACAGACCGACAAACAAGGAAAGAAACATAACAATTAGTAAGACAAACAGAAAAGGGTCAGTTCACTGCCACCACCTTACCCCCCCTTATCTCCCCCACTTCACCCCACCCTCTCCCCCACCTCCCAACCCCACCATTAGATTTTCCAGGATGGTATTTACAGACAAGGTTTCAGTCTTATTTGTGTGTACGTACGAGCACGTGCCAAAGGTAGATGTTATGACCTAATGCAGGGGGAACTGGTCTGGTGCCTGGCCTCCTCTCTTGAAGTAACCCTGCCACGTGGAGTGACTGGCTCCAGTCTGCCAAGGCTGCAGTCCATCTTTCAATTTCTGGCATATTTCTTCTTCTTCCTGTTCTTCTTCTTCTTGTTATTCTTGTTGTTGTTGTTGTTGTTGTTCTTTCTTCTTCTTCTTCTTCTTCTTCTTGTTCTTCTTCTTCTTCTTCTTCTTCTTCTTCTTCTTCTTCTTCTTCTTCTTCTTCTCTGTCTCTCTCTTTCTGTCTGTCTGTCTGTCTGTCTGTCTGTCTGTCTGTCTGTCTGTCTGTCTGTCTGTCTGTCTGTCTGTCTCTCTCTCTCTCTCTCTCTCCTCTCTCTCTCTCTCTCTCTCTCTCTCTCTCTCCTCTCTCTCTCTCTCTCTCCCTATCTCTCTCCCACCCCCCTATCTCTCTCCCACCACACCTTATCTGTCTGTCTGTCTGTCTGTCTGTCTGTCTGTCCCTTTCTCGCTCCCCCTCTCTGTATACACACACACATACACATGCACATATATATATTATTGATAGGCACCTGATACATACATATACATATATATATATCTGTATATATATGTATATATATATCAGGTGCCTATCAATAATATAGGCAGCCATATCCCAACTTCAGAGAACTTTCCTCTGTTAAGCAGAGAATGCAGAATGCTATGCTGGAAACTTGTTATTATTGAAGGCGATATTCATAGACCACCCCAATACATAACACCACTTTTCGATTTCCTTCCTCGACTAGAGCTCCCAAGTTCACCAATTGTGAAATTTGTTTTTGCGTATGCGACCATTTTTAACCACTATTCAGGTAACCGCATTCCGACTTCGGAGATGATGTCTAAGTACGACACCACCAGTATATATGCGATTTTTAGAAGAAAACAAAAATCACCCGTTTTTACCAGGACACAATGACCTACTCTTCCGGAAAGCAAAACAGATTTTAACATGTGCACAATAATTATGTTCTGTGTGCGTGCGGTTGCACACGGGAGCTCGGTTTATTGTCTTATTCAAAGGATTTTTTGTGGGAGTGGAGTCAGCACTGGTGTAAACTCCAGGAAGCCAAAATCCCCTCGAACGGGTGCCTCTTTGGTGGCTCCATCCCGGGCCGTCAGATCGTGAGCACAACGCTCTAAACCAACAGGCTACCCCGCCCCCTCCCTACTTCCCCACCCATTTAATAACATTTTAATGCAGGCCTTGCCACTTAGCTTACATCAATAATAATTGACAAAGCTTTTGATCTAAACCAACCTTAAAATGGTTTGAAACGAACAAAGTTTTTAAAATATTTTTTTTTATTCTTCTTCTTCTGAAAACCCCCCCACCACTCCTTAGAATAAATAGATGACTTTACCCGGAAGCTAAAGTTGGAGTGTGGCCTATGGTAAAAACAAAACCAGGAGGCAAGGGGGAGGGGATGGGAGGGGGGAGGGGGGGGGGAGAGCGAATCGCTTGTAAGCAGCTGCGGGCTTCTGATGATGATGTTGCCTTAATCACATTAAACCCTTTTCTTTGTTTCACGCCGGTGATGCAATGCTTTTGAGATCCACATGGGTCAGATTTTGCCCCTCAGGAAAACAACTATCATCATTGTGCATGCTTGTTTGGGTTTTAATGTGCGTGTGTGAATTGATTTTGAATAGCTGATAGGTTTGTAATGTTATTTTTTGAACAATTTGTATATTATAAATCTATATTGTACTTGTGCTGTCAAGAAGAATTTTTGTTTTTGGTCATGACGTGTTTGAAAGCAGCGATGGAGACAAGATGGATGCCGCCCTCAATATGCTGACCTCTGGAAAAGCTGAGTCTGTGACATCGTGCTCTCCAACAATTACATAGGTTATGGAAATACCTTTACCGTTACCACCTTTTTTTTTCTTAATGCTCACTGTGAGCAAAACACTAAAATGTGACAAAACAGAAAGTGACCATTACATAATGCCCAAGGATTCCCTACTGGGAGAGAGAGAGAGAGAGAGAGAGAGAGAGAGAGAGAGAGAGAGAGAGAGAGAGAGAGAGAGAGAGAGAGACAGAGAGACAGAGAGACAGAGACAGAGAGAGGAGAGAGGAGAGAGAGAGAGAGAGAGAGAGAGAGAGAGAGAGAGACAGAGACAGAGAGACAGAGACAGAGACAGAGAGAGAGAGAGAGAGAGAGAGAGAGAGAGAGAGAGAGAGAGAGAGAGAGAGAGAGAGAGAGAGAAAGAAAGAGAGAGAGAGAGAGAGAGAGAGAGAGAGAGAGAGAGAGAGAGAGAGAGAGAGAGAGGGAGAGAGAGAGAGAGAGAGAGAGAGAGAGAGAGAGAGAGAGAGAGAGAGAGAGAGAGAGAGAGACAGACAGACAGACAGACAGACAGACAGACAGACAGATAGACAGACAGACAGACAGACAGACAACAGACAGACAGAGACAAACAGAGAAACAGACAGACAGACAGACAGAAAACAGCGAAACAACAGACTCAAAATGATACTTTGATCCGTTTCCAGAAACAAGGGCGATGTCTTGGAATAACAAGACGAAAATAATGTTTCCTCGTGGGGGAAGTTTTCTCCGCTCCGATTTTTCTGATGGGAATCTCTTTTGATAAGAGACACCGGCTGAGCTCACTTTGGAGGGTTTGCCTTGTACCAGGGCGGACCGTCATAACATTTAGCTCCGATGGAAGACTTCAGAATGATGCACCTCTACTTACCACCTCCTCTCCTTCCAACCCACCCCCCTCCCCATAGACGCTTTCCCTCCCCCGCCCACCTTCTACCTCTTTCCACCCCCCCCCCTCCACTCCTTTATCTTTTTTCCTCACATCTAGGCAACATTAACATAGAGTAATCCAAGACTTAGCAAGTGAGTGATTCACGAAAAACGTAATAATTATAACGAGAGACTCAATTCATTTCTTTGTTTGTTTGTTTGTTTGTTTGTTTGTTTGTTTGTTTGTTTGTTTGTTTGTTTATTTCTTTCTTTCTTTCTTTCTTCTTTCTTTCTTTCTTTCTTCTTGTTCTTTCTTGTTCTTGTTCTTCTTGTTTCTTGTTCTTGTTCTTCTCCTTCTTGTTGTTCTTGTTCTTGTTCTTCTTCTTCTTCTTCACGAAAAAGGTAATAATTAAAAGAGCGATCCAATTCCTGTGTTCTTCTTCTTGTTCTTCTTGTTCTTGTTCTTTTCTTGTTCTTGTTCTTCTTCTTCTTCTTCTTCTCTTCTTCTTCTTCTTCTTCTTCATCTGTCTCAGTCTTTGTGTATGTCTATCTTTTCTGTGGTTCTGCCTGCCTGCCCGTGATTCTGCCTGCCTGCCTGCCTGCCTGCCTGCCTGCCTGCCTGCCTGCCTGCCTGCCTGCCTGCCTGCCTGCCTGCATGCCTGCCTGCCTGCCTGCCTGCATGCCTGCCTGCATGCCTGCCTGCCTGCCTGTCTGCCTGCCTGCCTGCCTGGGTCTGGTGGTTAGAACATTGTGCTTATGATCTGACGGCCCCGTGTTTGAGCCACCAACGAGACATCCGTTCGAGGGATCTTTTTTGCCTTTGAAGTTAACATCATATCATTGTCCACTCCACTTCTCCGAAAGTCCTTTGTATAAGACTTTACAATGAGGCCCTGTGGTGCGAACGCATACTGAACATCATGCGCACACGTTAAAACCTGTATCCGCTTTTTCGGAAGAGTAGGATAGTGTGCGTCAGTGGTAACAGATGACAAACTTTACAAAACGGCATGCACACGGGACTGGATGTAAAAAACAACACTTGCGAGCTTATTGAATATCTTCAATATAAAAGAATTTAGATAAATCTGTGGGGAGAAAGACTAGAGGATAATTAAGGGAAGGCAAGAGAAGTGTGATATGTCATGAAGTGCTTGTCGTTGATGTAAGTGGACAGGCATATTTATGTACTATACTATTATATATTTTATTCTTTTATTTCCAGTCCCTGTGTGTATGCAGTTTTGTTAATTTTGTCACCCTTTCTCACCGGCACAAAAAGGGCCTACTCTTTCGAAAAGCAGAACGGGTTTTTAACGTTGATCGAGATGTTCTGCGTGCGTTCGCACACGGGACCTCGGTTTTATATAGTCTTATTTGAAGGACTAAGAAGGTAAAAACTCATCCCTGGGTTTGGAAACGTCTTGTGGAAATTTACCTCCATTCTCCTTTTTTTCACATGGTGGATTTCCATTGCTCAGACTCTAAATCACAGGAAAACGATTCCACCAAATCTCATTGCTATTAGTGTCTTAGTGAGGGTGCAAATAGGGTAAAAACAACAGATTTTCCCTCAGGGAGAGTTAGGGAGTACATCATTTTACGTTCCCAGTCTCGATTGAGTTTTCATTTTTTTGTATTATCATCTTATTACCTTTATTTTGGAACGTGTTTCATGTGTGTACAGAATATGATGGGCGAAGCAGTTAAAAATAATGTCCACTTACATTCGGATGAGGTTCCTACAGTTCAAAGTCTGAAATCCAGTTAATGACGAGAAACCCATAGCGACACCGCAGAGGTGGCTACTGTGAGAGTGTGGTATGCAGAGAGGGAGGGGAGGGATGAGGGGATAGGGGAAAGGTATCATTCCCATGTAAGCATTACTGATAAGGTTGATCTCTCTTTTATGTCGAAAGTGATGTACTGTGCTGTGCTGTGCTGTTAGGTGCTCTCTGTCTGTCTGTCTGTCTGTCTGTCTGTCTGTCTGTCTTCTCTTCTCTCTGTCGGTCTGTTCTTGTGTGTGTGTGTGTGTGTGTGTGTGTGTGTGTGTGTGTGTGTGTGTGTGTGTGTGTGTGTGTGTGTGTGTGTGCGTACGCGTGTGAAAACGAATGAATGCGGTGTGTGTGTGTGTGTGTGTGTGTGTGTGTGTGTGTGTGTGTGTGTGTGTGGTGTGTGTGTGTGTGTGTGTGCGTGCGCGCGTATGTATATATCTATGCATGGATATAATTATGTGAATATTTGTGCATGATGATCCATATGGATATGTGAATGTGTGTATGTACATGGGCATAAGTGTATACCTACACATACATACCTATTGTCTTTGTTATTAACATGGAACACCAAGGGATGGATTGCTATGCTCCAATCCATATCATTATCTAAAATGACACAGGCCTGTGTACGACTGTATACAATGAAACAGAATTCAAACAAAGACATCAGATATCTTTTTAAAAAAAAAGTGTCCATGAGCACATGCACACACAGACAGACAGACAGACAGACAGACAGACAGACACACACACACACACAACCACACACACACACACCACACACACACACACACACACACACACACACACACACACACACACACACACACACACACACACACACAACGAACACACACACACACACACACACGAACGCACGCACACACACACACACATACGCACGCACTCACACACACATGTGACCCCCCCTCCCAACACACACATGCAACTCCCCCAACCCCCCTTCCCCCATTCCCCCCACATACATACATAGAAAACATGAGTAATATTTCCCAGATGGCACAAGAGACGACAGTGATGTTTTTCCAGCCAGATTCCTAATCACCTGAAAGTTGAGGGCTATCTGCTAAGGGCGGAGGAAGGCAGGGAGACTGGAGGGAAAGGGGGGGAGGGGGAAGGGGGAGGGGGAAGGGCTGAGGAGGAGGAGGAGGATGTAAGGGGAGGGGAAAATGTACATTACAATTCGTTTCGTTGCTAATGTTGCACAGAGCCAAATTATTATGTTTTCCCAGCATAATCATCAAGCAGCGCGCGTGTGTGTGTGTGGTTGTGAGTATTTGTGTGTGCGTTGTGTGATTGTGTGTGTGTGTGTGTATGTGTGTGTGTGTGTGTGTGTGTGCGCGCGCGCGCGTGTGAGCATGTGTGCGTATGCATGTGTGTGGGGGAGAGGGGGGATAGCCTAGCTTAGTGGTTAAAACATTGTGCTCGTGATCTGAGTGCCCAGAATCGAGCCACCATCGAAGGACATGACATTGTTCAAGGGAGGTAGTCCCCCTTCCCTGTCCCCTCCCCTGCCCCTCCCCCCTTCCCCGCTCGGCGGTGGAGTTACCATCAATACCAACTCTACTCTCCCTCGACAGTCCTTCAGATGAGACTATAAACTAAAGTCACATATGTGAACGCACGCGACCATCTTGCGCACACATTAAAATCCCGTTCTCTTTTTTGGAAGAAAAGATTGTTGTGTGTTGGTAGAAACGGATGACAAAATTGAAAAAAAAACAACAACAACCCAACAACTCCAAACCGCAAGCACATTGATATAATGTGTAGATATCATACCCTACAGTTGGAATGCCGTTACCTTAATGGTAGGCAAAGCTGGTCGCATATGCAGAATCTCACCATTGGTGAACATTCAATGTAGCTGATGAATGAAAACAAATAGAAAGTATATGCATGTGTTCATGTTAGAAGTAAGAAAGCACTTTGCCCAACATTTGCCACAGAAACTGGAATGCTGAGAGAGAGAGAGAGAGAGAGAGAGAGGAGAGAGAGAGAGAGAGAGAGAGAGAGAGAGAGAGAGAGAGAGAGAGAGAGAGAAGAGACAGAGAGAGACAGAGAAGAGAGAGTCATGAACAGCCTAGACTTAAGTCAAGATAAAAGTATACTGTTTTGCACAAACACCAACATGCAGCTTATACCATACATCAAGCGGCTGCGTACCGGAGCGGTGGAGCCAGTAGGTAGCGGCACACACACACACACGCACACACACAACACACACACACACACACACACACACACACACACACACACACACAACACACACACACACACGTCCACCACCTAATTTAATATATTATATATATATTAATTACTTATATATTAATATAGCACCTCACCTACACACACACACACGCACACACACATACACACACACACACACACACACAACACAACACACACACACACACACACACCACACACACAAAAACACACACTAGACGTATAAAAAACAACCAACATAACCTTTCTACAGACTAGACTGCCTGACGGTACTAAAGATAAACCAGCAAGTGTAAATCACTGTAGACTGCCAGACTCTTCACAGATAGCCAAAAAAAAATATAGATATACATTATTTTGCTGAGTTGACCCTATCGTCATCAAGAATGTAACGCAACAACAGTTCCCCCCCCCACTCACCCTCACCCACCCTGTAGTCCTGTACACCGTTGGGGGCACCACTGAAGATTTTGCAACCAGATTCCTCCATTCCTCGCTGTTTTTAGCTTTCTGTATCAAGTCGTTCCACTCAAGGACAAATATTACTCTCTGATGTTGTCTTCCATCATTTTTTTTTCTGTCTGCCTCTTTGTCTACCTCTTTGTACTGTTCCCTGTAGGACAGTCTACATCAGTCCAGATGTTCGTGTGACGTGTTCGTACCACTTCAATTTGCATTTTTTTCACTAAAGTCAGGAGCTCTTTAAGCACGCATGCAGACAGGCAGGCAGGTGGGGCAGGCAGGCAGGCAGCACACACCATGCCCCCATCTCACACATTCTCTCTCTCTCTCTCTCTCTCTCTCTCTCTCTCTCTCTCTCTCTCTCTCTCTCTCTCTCTTCTCTCTCTCTCTCACACACACACCACACACACACACACACACACACACACACACAACACAAAAACCCATGGCGTTCAATTATGTTTTAGGTTTTTTCAATTCGTTTTGGGTTCTGTTTGTAGGGTATTGTTTGAATACACAGCTTCATTGAAACAACTTGTGTTGTTGCGCTAGAAAAAAGTTTTTTTCTTGTTTATTGTCTCTGATGTTCTCTATTTACAATTCTGTGTCTCCTGACACATTTACCTTCTGATTTTTATGTCTTCTTTTTCTTTGGTTTTCAATCCCTTTCTGCATCTCTTTGTCCTGTTCGTCTGTCTTTTCACTCTTGTGTATCTCTGTCTCCGTCTGTTTTTTCTGTGTCTCTTGTTCTAGCTTGTATCTATCTATCTATCTATCTATCTATGTATCTATCTATCTATCTATCTATCTATTATCTATGTATCTATCTATCTATCTATTATCTATCTATCTACTATCTGCTCACTGCTCCGTACCTACATATCCTACCTACCTACCTACCTACCTACCTACCTACCTACCTACCTACCTACCTACCTACCTACCTACCTACCTACCTACCACCTGTCTGTTCTGTCTGTCGCCGTCTATCTATTTATCTGTCTATCTTTCTATACATATCTGTTTGTATGTCTGGTACTCAATTCTTCTCCCCCCCCCAACCTGTCTTTCTTTAACTCTTTATCTCAATCTATCTCCTTTTTTTTCTTGTAGATTGAGGGCAGCGTATGAAGTTGATTCAAACTAGTGGCTGTCTTAATGAAATAACCACAGTTTTTTTTTTTCTGTTTGTTCGTCAGTTTATTTCTTTTTGCTTGACACTTCTGTCCCTCGGAGAAATCTAGTGAATAGTTCTGCCTTGCAGCCACCCATTCACCTCTAAATAATAATAATAATAAACACAACATGATTAATAAAGACATCAGCGAATTAACCCACCCCCCAAAAAAAAAGACATTTTCTAACTGGTCTGGAACCGGAAGTGAACGTAAAACTCTATACAAACCTGTAAATCTGATCTTTTTTACCAAAACAAAAAAAAAGGAATCAAAAAACACAAAACTAACCCCAAAAACACTGTTTAATTACCAAAAGCTCCCTGATTCAACGTTTTCCTTATCAAGGTCTGACAAGAGGAAATACAGCAGTTCCCTGTGTGTGTGTGTAGTCGAGTCTTCAAGGCAAGTTTCGATAATTCTCCTATAAACCCACATACCCCCCCCCCCCCCCCAACCACACACCACCACACACTCACACCCACCCCCCCTGACTGATAAATGGGAAGCTAAGACATCCACAAAGCGTTTTCTGGCTTAAAGAGGAAGGTGAAGCGAGTAAACAGATCGAGAGGAAGATACAGAAAGAAAGAAAGAAAAAACAACAACAAAAGGAAGCGTAAGTGGGTGGGTGGGTGGTGTTGGGTGGAGTGGGTGTGTGGGGTAGGGGTGGGGTGGTTTGGGTGGGTAAGTTGGGGTGGAGGTTCAGGACAACCTTACCCCCCCCCCCTCCCCTCTCAAACCTTCTTGGGTGGTCTGTGATGTAAAGCCCGTTTCATCTTCAAGGTTCCGTGACCTTGTTGCGCGTTGCTTCATTCGTTTTCGTTCATTCATTCATTCATTCATTCATTCATTCATTCATTCCATCCATCCATCCCACTCATTAGTCTTGGTGAGCGTTCATTAATTCACCCTCAATCCCTGTGTGTGTGTGTGTGTGTGTGTGTGTGTGTGTGTGTGTGTGTGTGTGTGTGTGTGTGTGTGTGTGTGTGTGTCTGTCTGTCTGTCTGTCTGTCTGTCTTCTCTTTCTTTCTCTTTGTCTGTCTCTGTTTCTCTGTTTCTCTCTTTGTATGTCTATCCTTGTCTCTGATTGTCTGTCTGTCTCTGTCTCTTTGTCTCTGTCTGCCTGTCTTTATCTGTCTCTCTGTCTTTGGTTCTGTTTGTCTGTCTGCCTGTCTTCCTGTCTGTCTGTCTGCCTGTCTGTCTCCGTCTGTCTGTCTGTCTGTCTGTCTGTCTGTCTGTCTGTCTGTCTGTCTGTCTGTCTGTCTGTCTGTCTGTCTGTCTGTCTTCTCTCTCCTCTCTCTCTCTCTCTCTCTCTCTCTCTCTCTCTCTCTCTCTCTCTCTCTCTCTCTCTCTCTCTCTCTCTCTCTCTCTGTAACTCCCTCTTTCTACATTTCCACCCATTTCATCTTCTACATATAGGATCAGATCTTTGAACCTCTCTACAATTATTTTTATCAAATTATTTTCCATATTAAAAACATTTAGACTGTCAAATGGATTAGGAGACGAAAGATTTAGAAAATGACATTCATGCATTAGATTAAAAAATGAAAGAAAAAGAAATCCATGTAATGGAAACCGGAATTGACAGAAATATTCCAATTTTCCGAATTTGAAAAGGTCTCCTTCTTCTTCACTTCTGCCCTGTCCGTCTTCTTGTTTTCGTTCCTGGCTTTGCTTTTATGTTGTTTCTGTCTGTCTGTCCGTCTCTCTTTCTCTCTCATCTTTTATCCCTCGAGAGAGATAGCAATCGATCGATAGATAGATGGAGACATATATATATATATATATATATATATATATATATATATATATATATATATATAATATATAGTATGTATATATAGATAGATAGATAGATAGATAGATAGATAGATAGATAGATAGATAGATAGATAGATAGATAGATAGATGGATGGATGGATGGATGAGATGGATGGATAGAGAGAGAGAGGGAGAGAGAGAGAGAGAGAGAGAGAGAGAGAGAGAGAGAGAGAGAGAGAGAGAGAGAGAGAAAAGAGAGAGAGAGAGAGAAGAGAGAGAGAGAGAGAGAGAGAGACAGACAGACAGACAGACAGACAGACAGACAGACAGACAGACAGACAGACAGACAGACAGACAGACAGACAGACAAAACAGACAGAGAGAACAGAGTTGAAGGGGAAAGGAGGGAACCTAGTGCTCACTATTGGCAGGTCTATGAAAGCCAGTACCACGAAGTTGGAAGCCAGTGCATATTCTCTGTGATAATGAAATGATTAACTTTGCATCCTGTTTCAACAGTGTAAAATGAATGTAGTAGTTCTACAAAAGTATCACGTGTTCTCCGACTGAAATATTACCACACAAAGTTATATATATATATATATGTATATATATATATATATATATATATATATATATATATATATATATATATATATATATATATATATATACACACACATATATATATGTATATAAATATATGTATATATATGCATATAAACATATATATATAATATGCATGCATATATATATATACATATTAACATGATTATATATGTATATATTAACATGATTATATATGTATATATATATATGCATACATACATACATACATACATACATACATACATACATACATACATACATACATACATACATACATACATACATACATACATATATATATATAAATATAAAAATAAAATTATATAGTTCCTTGACTAGAGCTCAAATGGTGAGGTTTTGTATATGCGACCCTTTTTCCCCCACCATGAGGTAGCCACATTCCGACTTCTGGGATATATGCTGAGTATGTTCGTGTTTCCGTAACCTAACGAACGCTGACATAATTTACGAAATATTTTAACGTGCATAATTATTAATTTTGATCTTCTGCATGTGTATTTACATGAAGGGAATTACGGCACTGGCAGGTCTGCCTTTCCAGCTGACCTCCGAGATGGTAAAAATTCCCCACGCTCAATACACAAGACACCGCCGAGATTCGAACCCTCGGCTACATGGACCCATGGGATTGAAATCGAATGGTCTTACCACTCGGCTATAGCGTCTATTAAAATCTAATGTTATAAAGCACATGCTAGAATGAAAAAGTATGAAAACGCGAGAAGAACTAGAACCAAAACAACAACAACAGCAGCCACCACACACACACACACACACACACACACACACACACACACACACACACACACACACACGAACACACAAGAGTAAGAGTAAGAGTAAGAGTAGGCCATCGTGTGCCGGTGGGAACAGATAACATTTACAAAACTGCATACACACGGGGACTAGATGTAAAAAAAAGCACAAGAGTGCTTATCCCATTATCCTCGATATAAAAGAATATAAAAAAATAAAATAAAACACACACACACACACACTCACACACACAACACACACACACACACACACACACACACACACACACACACACACACACACACACACACACACACACACACACACACTACACACACTACACACACTCCCACAATAACAACAAAAAAAGATGCTTTAGGTCGAAGAAGGTTGTTTTTGACAAGACGAAAATGAGTTTGACTTTCACTGCTGTATGGTGGCTGCTTCTGCCCACGCTGTGTTGTTATTGTATACATGTAGATATGTTATAATTATGTTTCATACCGAAATACACCATCCGAGATGTGCGAAAAAGAGATCCAAACAAAAAAAAAGAAAGAAAAAATCCCTCACGAACCCCAGACATATATTATGTTTTCATACCAAAAGCACATCTGAGAGGCAGTAAAAAAGAAAGAAAGAAAAGGAACGTAGAAAAAAAATGATATGGGAGACAACATACAGGAAAGAAAGAAAGAAAGAAGGAAAGAAAGAAAGACAGAAAGATAGACAGAAAGAAAGAAAGAAAGAAAGAAAAAGAAAGACAAGAAAGAAAAGAAAGAAAAGAAAAGAAACAAAATCATATACATGAGAGGCAAACAAAATGAAAGAAAGAAAGAAAGAAAAACAGAAAGAAAAGAAAACGAACAAGGGCATACCTATCAAGGATAGTGACCACATACATCACATTGTGTGTGTGTGTGTGTGTGTGTGTGTGTGTGTGTGTGTGTGTGTGTGTGTGTGTGTGTGTGTGTGTGTGTGTGTGTGTGTGTGTGTGTGGTGTTTGTGAGTGAGTGAGTGAGTGTGTGTGTATGTGCGTGTGTGCGTGCATGCGTGCGTGCATGCATGTGTGTGTGTGCAGTTTGTGTATGTGTGTTGTGTGTGTTGTGTGTGTGGCGTGCGTGCGTTCGTGTGTGCGTGCGCACAAGCGCGCGCATGTGTGTGTGTGCATGCGTGTGCGTGTGCGTGGATCCATTCCTTAGAACCCAGATGTTACCCATTGTGCAGGGACAGAAGAGAATGAAGGTTCCAGAGATGAGGTGATGGTATATGGTGCTTGTGTATATATATAGCTCAGCTCATGTTCTATCTATCGTCCCTGGCTCTCAAGCGCTCAGGCAAGGACCATTTTTAGCTAGTGATACTGATGTGTGATGGTGGCAGTATTTGTCCTGAGAGCGGGTTCTGATGGTTTGTATGTATGTATTCGCACTGCCATAGTTTGTTTGCTTGCTGGTTGGTTGGTTGGTTGGTTGGTAGGTCGGTGGTTCGTGTCACTGAAGCATAATATAGCCTACACGTTTAAGAGCGTGGTTAATGTGTGTTTTTATGCCTCTGTCTCTGTCTCTCTGTCTCTGTCTGTCTGTCCGTCTGTCTCTCTCTTTTTCTCTCTGTCTCTCTGTGTGTCTGTGTCTCTGTCTATGTTTTTGTCCCTGTCTCTGCTGTGTCTGTGAGTATGTCTGTCTCTGTATTTCTGCCTCTGTCTGTCTCCACTCTCTGGTGCACATAATATGCGCATTTACGCACGTGTGCGCACACGCAGACACAGACAGACGCGCGACGTGCCACACACCCCACACACACACACACACACACACACACACACACACACACACACACCACACACACCACCACACCACCACCACCACCACCACCACCACCACCACACACCACACACACCACACCACGAACGACAACAAGGCCAAAGCACTATAACTCTTTACATTACTCATTCACATCTTCAAAAAAAAACAACACCGCCGTTTGACATGTTTTGCACTGGAATCCGACTAAATTATCAGATAATTCTCACATTTCCTGATGAAAACAAGACAGCCTGCATTTGGTGTGTGTGTGTGTGTGATGTGCGTAGCGCGTGTGTGATGCTGTGTGTTGCGTAGTGGTAGTGCTGCGTGCGTGCTGTGTATGTGTGTGTGCTGAGTATGTGCTTGCGTGTGCGTGTGCTCGCGTGTTGTGCAAGTTCATTGCGTGCTTTGGTGTGTGGTGTCGTGTGTGTGACAGCTGACTAGAAAGTGATTTTCATGTACTGTTTCTCTGTTGTTGCGTGTCGTTGTGTCTGTCCGTCTGTCTCTGTTGTTGTCTGTCTGTTTCTCGTCTTCTTCTCGCTTCGTCGCTGTGTCTGTCGTTGTCGTCTCCTCTCTTTGTCTGTCTGTCTGTCGTGTCTGTCTGTGTCTGCTCTCTCTCCTGTCTTTTCTCCGCTCTTCTGTCTTCTTCTCTCTGTTCTTGTCTTCTCTGTCTCTGTCTCTCCTCTCTCTCTGACTCTCTCTCTCTGTCCTCTATCTCTCTGTCTCTGTCTCTGTCTGTCTGTCCTGTCTCGTCTCTCTTCTCTGTCTCGTCTCTCTCGTCTCTCTCTCTCTCTCTCTCTCTCTCTCTCTCCTCTCTCCTCCTCCTCCTCCCCCTTCAAGCAGTGGAAGCTTCCTGTGAAAACTTCCGGTGGAATGCTGCGTCCAATCCAATCCAATCCAAATAATTCTAATTTGATTTTGGTTTTTATAGCTCAGCTGACCACAGAGGCCCTATCGGGGGGCTTGCTGTCACCTTGCAATTGGAATGCTTCTGGAAACTCTGTGCTAGGAGTTCCCTCTTTTCTATCCCCCTCTTTCTTTCTGTCTTGTTCCTTTTTCTTCCTGTCACCATCTTCTTGTCTATCTTCTGCCTCCTTGGTCCGTTCTCCTGCCTTTCTTTTTCTAGAAAGACTTAAAAGTAACATTCCTCCCGAAGTTGGATGCAATGGGCTTGACTTGTCAAGCGCTTAATGGCAGCACAACACATTTTCACTCAGATAAGAATATTTGCTGTCTGAGCATTCCATTGAAGAAGAAAGGAAGAATACTTGTGATCTATGTGTATGATCATAAATTTGCATTCCTATGTATATTTTATGTGTTGAATTATAAATGTGAAATGTGTAAGGCATGACACATACAGACCAGCTGCTATCTGTTTGAATGTGTGATTGTGCGACTTTTTATCCAAGGCCATGAATATCTAGGGCCTACATTCACACATTGGTAATACATGCAGGGTGTGTGTGTGTGTGTGTGTGTGTGTGTGTGTGTGTGTGTGTGTGTGTGTGTGTGTGTGTGTGTGTGTGTGTGTGTGTGTGTGTGTTAGTTGCTGAAGTCAAGCTTTGATTTTTGTTAAATTACACGAACCCCTGGATCTTGAAATAAAATCGGAATCTTGAATGTTGATATTATGATTGTGTGCTATTACAATGAGAACAGAACAGGCCTCTTTCTCTCTTTCTGTTGTCTGTCTGTCTGTCTGTCTGTCTGTCTGTCTGTCTGTCTGTCTGTCTCCTTATCATTGTTATCTGGCATATGGCAAAAATGCGTTGTGCTGCCGTTAAGCACCTGAAAAGTCAGGCCCAGCACATCTGCCTTCAGTGTGTCTGTCTGTCTGTCTGTCTGTGTCTCTGTCTGTCTTCTCCAGCCCCATCCCATTCTACTCTCAGATATGCCCTCCAGAACTGGCAGATATTCCACGGCAACAGCTTACCCCCCACAGAGTTCACAAGGTCTATGAAAGCAGAGGTCAAATCTGTGTGTACACGCACGTGCCAATCGCGAATGTTATGACCTACTACCGCCACAATCTTCACACCCACACCCACACTGGCACGCCGCCCTTTCAAATAACCCTGGGGAGTAAAAGAAATCTGCCAAGACGTAACTCCAATGAGTTGGGGGTGGGGGTGGTGGTGGGCGGCGTAGGGTTGGGAAAAATGGCATGGGAGAGGAGAAAAGAGGAAAAGGGGGGTGGGGTGGGGGGTGGAGGAAGAGAATAATAAAGATGTCTGTACACAGCTGTGATGCTGGTGATGATGAAGTTTTTTTTTTTTTCTTTCTTCATTAAATTTAATGTTGTTGTGTTTTGAAAACCGGTGCTGCTAGAAATTGGATTGTTCTTGTTTTGTTCTTGTACTTCTTCTTCTTCATCGTCGTTATCATCATTGAATGTTAAGACAGCGACTAAGTGTTGTCTGTCACATGAGTGTGAAAATGTGTTTCACTGCCGTTAAGTGCCTGATGCGTAAGGAACAGCACGTTCTAACTTTGATGTGGGAGACGATTTTTTTTTTCTCAAGTTTTTTCGGGAAAGAAAGGCAGGAGAATGGACCACGAAGGAAAAAGGTAGACAAGAAGAAGGTGATCAGGAAGAAAAGGAACAAGATAGTAACAAACAAGAGGGATAGAGAAGAGGGAACTCGTAGCACAGAATGTCCAGGAGGTGTGCGTGCTATCTATACTGACAGGACCCCGCATCCCTACAGAGGAAAATAAGATTCAATCTTCCTCCTTTCTTGTGTCATGGTGAATGAAATGGTTCCACGGACCTATACTGAATGACATAGCCATTCCCCAAATTTCTGGAGATCTAGAGGTTATAACACATCTGCCTAGAAAACAAAAGTGAGGTGCAGATTCAAACCTCGTTTGTGCCTAAAACTTTTCCCCCATCCACTAGACTTTTGAGTGGTGGTCTGGGTGCTAGGCTTTCAAGGTGAGATGAGAAACCGAGGTCCTGTGTGCAATACGAAATCAGTATATTAAAAAAAAAACAAACCCATTGCAAGAGAGAGTTTCCCTGGCAAAAATCTGCAGAAAAGAGCCACTCTGATAACGAAAGAATAAACTTGTAAACAGAGAAAAAAAAAATTTATGGGCGGCGCTGCTTTGTTGCGACATGCTCTCCCCAGGGACACAGCCCGAATTTTACACGGAAGTAAAACGGAAAGTTATCTGCCATGACTGAAAGTGGTACTAGTCAATTCAATTCCTCCAAAACTGAGCTAGCAATAAAATAGCGAATGTTGATGATGGCCTTGGTTACTTCTAGTTTTTGCAACAATGGAGTATATTCTACTGGGCATCATAGAGGGGAAAAACAAGGAAAGCAAGTAAGTTATAAGCATTGGATCATACTTATATAGTGAGGGTCAGACAACTGGACAAAACCCCCTCTCACTTCTGATGCTGTAAGTAATACAAGATAGAGAATAATGAATAAATCGAATGTATGATTCCAGTATTTTAAGGAGTATGAGAATGGGGGTGTGGGGGCTGGGGTGAGGGTTAGGGTTAGGGATAGCCTAGTAGTTAAAGCGTTGCACTCGTGATTTGTCAGTCGGGATCTAGCCCGGGTTCGAACCAAGATATTACAATAATGATATTAAAAAAACTCATTGGAGTCTGCAAACGTAAAACGATTATTTTTTTACTTTCCAAAGAAAATCTGTTGTTTTACCCGATTCGCACACCTCAAGAAGACAATGGAAACGGTCAGATTTGGAATCGCTTGTCTTGCGAGTTGTAGCTGTGTATTGGCAGCCCACCTGGTGAAGAAAAGGAGAATGCAGATTTTTTTCAACAGAATGTTTCCAGACCCAAGGAAGAGTTCGTATCTCCGTTGACCTTGTCCGTCTATTCTATTTTATTCTTTATTCTATTCTTTTCTATCAAGGATAATGGGATAAGCACTCTTGTGCTTTTTTTTTTTTTTACATCCAGTCCCCGTGTGTATGCAGTTTTGTAAATCTCATCTGTTTCCACCGGCACACGATGGCCTTCTCTTCCGAAAAGCGGAACAGGATTTAACGTGTGTGCAAGATGTTCTGCGTGCGTTTACACATGGGGTACGGTTTATAGTCTCATCCGAAGGACTTTGGGGAAGAGTGGAGTCAGCTATTACTCCAGGAGAAAAATCTCCTCGAACGGAATTAAACCCGGGTCGTCAAATTGCGAGCGCAATGTTCTGACCACTAGGCTATCCCGTCCCCATCTTATGACAAGAACCACTTTGCGACACAACACACGACCGACAAAAAACATGTTTTTCTAATGCTTTGATACAACTCTCTTCCACTTGACGTTCAAAAAAAGCTTCGTTTTACTCTATACAAACATAGTTGTGAAATATGATAGCCACATATTTACAGTAAGCTCGAATGTTTTTTGGGGGCCTAAAAATAACACACAGAGCGAAAGCTCCCCTCCCTTTCTTAAAACTTAAAGTTTGCATGGCAGCAAAAGTGTCAGATAACTGAAGGATATCATGCATCCACAAAGAGGAAGATAAACAGGTGTATCAAAATTGGTTGAGAGGAGAGGAGGAAGAGGGGGGCTGGATAGCCTAGTGGTTAGAGCGTAGGCGCTCTGATCTGAAGGGCGCATGGAATTTCAGATTCCACCCTGAGTACAAGCGTATAAGAGAGGGATTGATCCGATGGAGAGAGAGTAGAGAGAGGAGAGAGAGAGAGAGAGAGAGAGAGAGAGAGAGAGAGAGAGAGAGAGAGGAGAGAGGAGAGAGAGAGAGAGAGAGAGAGAGAGAGAGAGAGAGAGAGAGAGAGGAGGTGCGAAAACACCAACTCCACTCCCCCAATGAGTCTATAAATTGAGCTCCTGTGTGTGCAAAAGCTCGCAGAACAACTTGCGCACATGCCCAAACCCGATCCACCTTTCGGAAGAGTAGACCATTTTGTGCCAGTAGGAACGGAGGATAAAGTAAAAAAAAAAAAAAAAAAAAAAAAAAAGCCCCTAACCTGCATACAGCTTGAATGCCTGCCTATTCACAAGGAAGTAGCACAGAGAGAGAGAGAGAGGGGAGAGAGAGAGAGAGAGAGAGAAGAGAGAGAGAGAGGAGAGAGAGAGAGAGAGAGAGAGAGAGAGAGAGAGAGAGAGGAGGTGCGAACACACCTGCCTGATAGTGTTTTATTGGTGCCAGAAAACAGAGAACGTGGGGGGTAGGGGTGGGGTGGGGGGTGGGAGTGCACGGCTTGTGTCTGTCTGTCTGTCTGTCTGTCTGTCTGTCTGTCTGTCTGTCCCTGTCTCAGGGGGTATATTATGGGATGGGAAGACAAGGCAGGCAGGCGGGTTTTCTTTTGAAGCCCTGCTTGAACCCTGGCGACCCGTCACAATATTTATCTGGAACTGGAGTGGGGCGTGATGATCCTTTCTAGTTCTCTCTGTCTCTGTCTTTGTGTGTCTGTGTGTTTGTCTGTCTGTCTGTCTGTCAGTCTCTCTGTGTATGAGTGTATGTGTGTGTGTGTGTGTGTGTGTGTGTGTGTGTGTGTGTGTGTGTGTGTGTGTGTGCGCGTGCGCGTGTGTGTTGTGTGTGTGTGCCTGCCTGCCTGTCTGTCTGTCTGTCTGTCTGTCTCTCTGGGTGCGTATATGCATGCTTGTGAGCGTGCGTGTGCGCACGCTCTATGTTGTGTGTGTGTGTGTGTGTGTGTGTGTGTGTGTGTGTGTGTGTGTGTGTGTGTGTGTGTGTGTGTGTGTGTGTGCATGATTATGTTTGTGTACGTCATATATACTTTTTCAGATGTACTTTGTATCTTTATATTTTTTGAAAGTTATTTTAACATTAATCTTTAATTAGTATCCATTACATTCTTCACCCTTCAATCCTCCCCCCTTCCACTCACCTCCCCCTTATTTCTCTTTACATAGCACGAATGTGTCAGTGTCTAAATTACCATGTAGTGAATAAACATCAAACTCATTAGAAAAAAAACGTACTTTATTATACTTTACTGGTTTTTGAGCTTAGACTAATGATACCTTTAGATTAAAAAAAAAAACCCAACTAAGCAGATGAGCCCATGTTTTGGGGTTTTCGCGCTATATAAGCCTCCATTTATTATTATTATTATATTATTATTATTATTATTATTATTATTATTATTATTATTATTATTATTATTATTATTATTATTATTATCTATCAGTGCATTTTTTCACACAGGATCTCTAGCTCTCACTCCAAAATAATGAAGTGGACCCTTGGATGCGATGGGGGTGGGGGTTGGTGGGGATGGAGTGGGAGAGGATGTGTGTGTGTGTGTGTGTGTGTGTGTGTGTGTGTGTGTGTGTGTGTGTGTGTGTGTGTGGTGTGTGTGTGTGTGTGTGTGTGTTCTCTCTCTCTCTCTCTCTCTCTCTCTCTCTCTCTCCTCTCTCTCTCTCTCTCTCTCTCTCTCCTCCACGCTACTCTCTGTATCTCTTTGTGAATGCGAGAGGGTTCTTTTTTGCATTGTTGCTCTCTTCCTTTCTTTCCGTTTTTTTTTTCTTTTTCCCTTTTTCCCGCGCCGTTTTTCTCTTTCTTTCTTGTTTTCCCTTTCTTTCTTTCGTTCTTTCCTATCTTCCTTCCTTCCTTCCTCCTTCCTATCTTTTTTCCTATCTTCCATCCTTTCTTCCCTCTTTCCTCCTTCCATCCTTCTTTAAAGTTTCTTCTTTCCATCGTTTCTTTCTTTCTTTCTTTCTTTCTTTCTTTCTTTCTTTCTTCTTTCTTTCATTCTTTCTCTCTTTCCCTCTATAACGCCTAGATCCTTGTTCAGCATTGATGTCAGTCACACTGTGGCTGTGGCAGGGTGCTGTTATGGTAACCTGCTTTATCCACAGGACGGTGGCTGTGTCCTTAAGTGGTTCTTGTCGTGTAGTGGATAGGCGCTAGGGAGATAAAAGAAAAGAAAAAAAAAAAAAAAACTCCTCCCTGGGTATACGTCTGGAACTATTCCTGTCTTCTTCTTCTTGTTCTTGTTCTTGTTCTTGTTCTTGTTGTTCTTCTTCTTCTCCTCCTCCTCCTCCTCCTCCTCCTCCTCCTTCTTCTTCTTCTTCTTCTTCTTCTTCTCTCTCTGCTTCTCCTTCTTCTTCTTCTTCTTCTTCTTCTTCTTTTTCTTCTTCTTCTTCTTCTTCTTCTTCTTCTTCTTCTTCTTCTTCTTCTTCTTCTTCTTCTCTTGTTCACGTTACACCGTCAGATGTTCTTTGGGAGAAAGTAATGACATGTCCTTTTCTGCTAGCTTCTCTCGTGGGCCGTACAGCTTGGTTTGCAGGGCTACCTCCGTCAGTCCCACACAAGATCTTTCTCAGGTCGCTGTATAGTGTGCACCGCTCGCTCGCCTGTCTGGAACCTTACCTTCTCCTATTCTTTGACCATCCTTCGGATGAGACTATAAACCGAGGCCCCGTATGCGAGCGCATGCGGAACATCTTGCGCACACGTTAAATCCTGTTCCGCTTTTTATAAGAGTAGACCATTGTGTGCCGGTGGGAACAGATGCCATTTACAAAACTGCATACGCACGGGGACTGGATGTTAAGAAAGCACATGAGTGCTTATTCCATTATCCTCGATATAAAAGAAGAAGTAAATAAATAAATCAGTAAAATGTCCAGATGGGTTGCCAATGCACAGTCTGCAAATCGCAAGACAAAACCGATTCCAAATTGGACAACTCCGGTTTGTCTTTGTGATTGTGCAAATCAGGTAAACCTACAGATTTTCCAGCAGGAAAGTGAAGGAAGGATTTGTTTTACGTTCGTAGTCTAGACTAAGTTTTAAAAATATGTAACTAATATTCTTTTCTTGCCATTATTCTTGACAGTGTTTTCATGTGTACTAATAAAATAGTGAAATGCTCAACAGTTTTGATTAAAGATATTTTTTTAGGTACTTTGAGACCAAGTTCGCGCTCTTCAAGGCTCTAATAATCCAGTTAGTGACTTGAAAATCATTTAACAACACCACAGGACACCCCCCCCTTCCCCACCCCACTCATCCCTCTCATGTCCCCTCCCCTATCTCCTGGCTAACACTACTGATAGTTCCACTGTGACCTCTCTACATGCTGATTGTTTCTTGCTCGTTTTCACACGTACATGATGTTTATCAGGCTTGTAGGGGTGGGGATGAGG
>CM060328.1:23479434-23484434 GCA_030674155.1 Stramonita haemastoma
AGAATCAGAATCAAAAAACGTTATTGCCATTAAGTCAGAACGAGACATATTTGACACCAAACGAAAACGTATTTAACATTCTTAAAAAGATGTAGATTCTTAGATAAATGTAATGTATCTATGCTCTTGCTCTTCTGGAAAAAAAAGAATCATGTACATAATTATTTGATCATGTCTAGCAGGCAGTCATCTTTTTTGAAAAAACTTACTGACATTCTTGTAGTTATTCATATTATTCATTTTTTAAATTTTAAACATCAAATAGAAATTTCTTTCTTAAATCATCATTATATATAGTGAACAAACATCAAGTAAGTGATACGCGTCTTCTATTTTGTTACACCGTTTGCGTACACGTAGGTGTAGGAGCCAAGAGCAGTTTTGTAATGTAATTACTGCTGCTCTGGTTTTGATAACGGGAGACAGAGAGCTAGGGGGGATGGGTAACGATACTCTGCCCCCCCCCTCCCCCACTCCAGCCCTCTGTATGTTCTTCAACAGGCTACGTTTCTGTTTGAGAATGTAGTTAATGGTGGACACATTATTTTGTTTAAAATAATATGCACGAAGCTACTCTTCTCTGCTGTAAAAACAAAACAAACCCACACACCTGAATTGCAGTGTTGTACCTTATTTTACCTATATACACCTATGTTTAGTTTTGTTTCTGCAAAGTATATTCAATGTTTAGGGGAAAAAAACCATCTATCAACTTCATTATGAGCCCTTTTGGTATCATAATTTTGTAAAACACTTTTCATTTTTGTGCTTCTCCATTGCTACCTCATAACGAACCTATAACTTCTTTCATCTTCTTCCTCACTTTGTTCCAGCCGCCCTCCCCCCCCCTTCCCCATTATCTCCAGAGGATTCCCTTAACCTATACAGAGCTTATGAAAACATCTATTAACTTCATAACAATGCCTTTTGATATTATGGTTGGTAAAAATATCCCAAAAACACCAACCCCAAAACTTTCCATTTTCTTTTTCCCTATTGCGTCCCCTTAACGCAATTCCATTTTCCTTATCACTTCTCTCCCAACTCTACGTTTCTGTTTTGATGTTTAGGTAATGGGTTTTAAAATACTACACACGCGCTACTGATCTGTTGTAAGAAAACCTGAACTGCCAGAATGTATTTTACTTTACTCATTTACACCCATGTCTAGTTTTGTTTCAGTAAATCTATTCAATGTTTAGAAAAGAAAAACATCTATCAGCTTCATAATGAGGCCTTTTGGTATGATGAGTTTGTAAAAAGTCACTTGATTTTTTCTTTTTCTATTGCTACCTCTGAACGCACTTCTTTCATCTTCTTTCTTACTTTGTTCCAGCTCTGCTGTCCTTCCATATCTCCAGATGATTCCCCAAAGCCTATACAGAGAGTACAAAAAACTCTATACAGAGACTAGGAAAAACATCTATACAGAGACTACGAAAGAGACTACGAAAAACATCTAATCAGAGACTACGAAAACACCTATACACAGACTATGAAAACATCTATACAGAGACTACGAAAACATCTATACACAGATACGAAAACATCTATACAGAGACTAGGAAAACATCTATACACAGACTTCGAAGAGACTACGAAAACATCTATACAGAGACTACGAAAACACCTATATAGAGACTATGAAAACATCTATACAGAGACTACGAAAACATCTATACAGAGACTACGAAAACACTATATAGAGACTATGAAAACATCTATACAGAGACTACGAAAACATCTATATAGAGACTATGAAAACATCTATACAGAGACTACGAAAACACCTATATAGAGACTATGAAAACATCTATACAGAGACTACGAAAACACCTATATAGAGACTATGAAAACATCTATACAGAGACTAGGTAAACATCTATACAGAGACTGCGAAAACATCTATACAGAGACTAGGTAAACATCTATACAGAGACTGCGAAAACATCTATACAGAGACTAGGAAAACACCTATACAGAGACTATGAAAACATCTATCAACTTCTTAACGAAACCTTTTGACATGTTGGTTTTGTAAAAAACAGAAAACAATCAAAAGCCCCAAACTTTTCATTTCCTTGTTACCTAGCACAGCCCCTTAACCCACTTTCCTCCCCCTCCTCAATTTCTCTCCCCCCTCCACTTTCTCTACCCTCCTAGAATCCTATCTGCAGACGATTCTAACATGGCTATCCCATAGCTTTTTAAAAGCCATTCCACCGCCTTCTTATTGGCTAGGTGTAGGAGCCAGGAGCAGCGTTGTAATACAATTACTGCTGCCCTGTTTTTGATAACGGCAGACAGAGAGCTAGGGGGTGATGGATAACCTTACTCTGCCCCCCCTCCCACTCCATCTATCCCTCTGTATGCTCTTCAACAGGCTACGTTTCTGCTTTAAATTATAACTAATGGCCTCCACTTCAATACTCAAGAGTCAATGATCTCTCGGGTAAGAAAATTGAAATTTAAAGCGCAGTAGTACGTTTTTCTACCCATCTGAGCAATTTTTATTCCATTTTTTCCTGATTATTTAACACAAGTTTCGTCATTCTCAGCGTTTCAGCGCTCCTTCCTGTCTTGTCCCATCCCATGCTTTTCATATCTTCTTGCATTCAAATTTCATATTCAAGGGTGGGGGTAGACTGTTGTTTCGAGTGTTGAGTGCGTAATCTGATAGTCTAGGTTTCAGCCTCCTCCATGGCACATGTTCAAAGGTATTTTTCTCCATGGGTTGATATCAGTACAGACTCCATTCCCGTGAAAGTTCATCAAATAAAACCATGAATCAAGGTTCTATGTGTGAGCATATAATATATCAGTACAGCCACACCACCTCCATGGCACTTGTTCAAGGGTATTTTTTCTCCCTGGGTTAATATCAGTACAGACTCCATTCCCACGAAAGCTAATCAAATAAAACCATAAATCAAGGTTCCATGTACGAGCACATGCAGAAAATCTTGCGCACGGGTTAAAACCTGTTCCATGTTTCAGAACAGTAGGCCATTTTTTGCTGCTAAAAAGGGGTGACAAAATTTTGAAAATGCATACACACTAGTGTCATGTTTGGATGTCATTCTCGAAAACAGAATGCAGTTATTTTAATGGTGGGTAAACGGTTGCATACGGAGAATCTCACAATTGGGGAGTTGGTGAACAAATAATAATAACATTTTCATTTTCAAAACTTTGGATGCACTTTCTATGTTGTGTGAAAGGTATCTATTTTTTTTCAAAAGCATTATGTATCGGCTCTTCCAATGTGGAGCGTACATCATCATGAAAAACAAACAAACCTCAAACAAAATCAATGTGACTTAAGACATGCAGGATCCTGTTTCTTTCACTGTCCTTTCATTGTCATCAGTTATAAGTTGTTTTCCACGCACAAAATCCCATTTCTTACGCCACATTTTTTTTTTTAGTCATCAGGGAAGGTGTTTTCCCACACACAGATGAGCGTGTAATCCTCAGCGCTTTGTTTTGATATGCAATATTTCCCTTGACATGTTCACGACCCAACTGATAAAAATAATATCATAAATGTTCCCTTCCACTACTCATCAACTCACTGCTCCTACCCTCCCCCCCCCCACTCTTCCAAACCCTTCCCACAGCAGCAGCAGCAGCATCTCTCCCCTCCCCTCTGCTATCTCTACGCCATGTGTTGTTTTCTTAAAGCCTGTTCACACGCAGACACCCATCACCTTCACAGTGAGAGATTGCCTATGATAATATATCTGTTTATCCATCCTTTAGTCTGGCGACCGTGGGGGCACCCCTGAAGAGTTGACAACCAGTTCCCTAGCCCTCCACTCCTCTCTCTGTTCTGCCTTTCTCAAAATTTTGTTGAGTTCTAGGCCTGTCCATTCGCTGATGTTGTCTCCCAGTTCTTCCTTGGTCTGCCTCTTTTTCTTCCTCCCTGGACAGTGCTTTGCAGCAAGGCACTGTCCTATGATAATAATTATTGCAAAACTTTTCTTTTCTTACTCCTTTATTGCAGTCTGCCTCTACGCCTTCCCCCTTCTCCCATCTCCATCCCACTTACACTCTCCTAGCTCTATCCCCCTCCCCCTTACTATTCTATCTATAGAGAACTTAGAGGGGTGGGATAGCCTAGTGGTCTAAGCATTGCTCTGGCGATGTGACGGACCAGGAGCCAACTAGGTTTGAGCCATCTTCAAGGCGTTCTTTCATGGGGATTTGTCTCCGTGGAGTTAACATCAGTACTGACTCCACTCGCCCGAAAGTCCTTCAGATGAGACTATAAACCTAAGTGTGCAAATGCACGCAGAAATATTGGGCGCATGTTAATCACAACCTGTTTTGCCTTTTGGAAGAGTAGGCCAATCGTGCTGGTAAGAACGGATGACTATCTATCTATCTATCTATCTATCTATCTATCTATCTATCTATCTATCTATCTATCTATCTATCTATCTATCTATCTATCTATCTATCTATCTATCTATACACACACACACATACACACATACATACATACATACATACATACATACATACATACATACATACATACACACATACATACATACATACATACACACACATATATACATACATACATACACACATATATACATACATATATATATAATTATACATATAATATAAATGCACACTGGTGTCGTGTTTAGATATCAATCCTCGAATTCAAAATGCGGCTACCTTGTTGGTGGGAAAAAACGGTCGCATAGATGCAACAATCTCACCATTGGTAAACTGTAGAGCTCTAGCTGGGGAACAACAACAGCAACAAAAATCACATAACTTTTAACATCGTCTCTCTTGCATTCTTAGAATAATTCTAGTATCTACTTTCTGGCAAGGTGTTGGAACCAAAAAAGTGTGTCGTGTTAATTATTTTTTCTTCTTCTTTGCGTTCCATTACTGGATGGAGTGCTTGATGCCTACTCTTCCTTCTCCTGTGCTTGTGACTCTGCAGGAGGTTCGCCTGCAGGCCTTTGCAAAGGGGG
>CM060328.1:23489434-23504434 GCA_030674155.1 Stramonita haemastoma
TGGTGGTGGCCACTCAGGTAATAAACCTGAACAAAGAGAAGCTTCTTCTTTATTTTTGGTGGGTTTTTTTTTGTTTGGTTGCCTCTTTTTCTTCTCCTTCTGCTTTAAGGTAGAAATTATGGCTGGGAGATGGAGGTTGTTTCGTCCGTTTTATCTGGTTTTTATTATGTGGTTAATGATCTGTCCTGGTTTGCTCCCATGTCTTGTGTGGGTTTTTTTTGTCGTTGTTTTCTCCCCCCTCCCAAGCAGTTTTATGCAATATTTCGAAGGGTGAGAGGAGGGGGGGGGAGAGGTTTATAGGTCTGCAGTTGTGAGCACTTTGAAGATGGGAGAGAAGAGAAGAGAAGAGAGCAGAGGAGGGAATGGAGAGCGAAGGAACCTGGAGAGAGAAATTGCCAAATGTACCAGGTTTTGTAGGCATGGGAAACATGGACCATAACTGCAGACACTGAAAGAAGGATACAGGCAATGGAGATGAGATGCTTTCGCAAACTCCTTGGCACTTCACACACAGATCACATCACTAATGAAGAAGTGCAAACTAGAATAAAGAATGCCATCGGTCCATATGAAGAGCTCCTAACTACAGTAAAACGAAAACAACAACAAAAAAAACGCAAGCTAATGTGGTACGGGCACGTCACACGATCATCTGGACTGGCCAAGACAGTCCTACAGGGAACAGTAAGGGGAGGGAAACGAAGAGGCAGACAGAGGAAACGATAGGAAGACAACATCAGAGGTGGACAGGCCTTGGGTGGAACGATCCACAACAGAGGGCGGAGGACCGTGGGAAGTGGAGGAAGCTGGTTGCAAAATCTTCTGTTGTGCCCCCACGGTCCACGGGACTACGGGACAGGTGAAGATGAAGGTGAAGGTGAAGCACCACGGTTTGTATGAGGTCCCACGACTATGACTCAGAACTCTCTGTCTCTAGACTCTAGCTCTTTCTCATTGTCTCTGTCTATCTGTCTCTGACTTTCTGTGTCTTTTTGTCTGTATGTCAGTCTGTCTGTACTGTGTATCTCTCGGTCTCTGTGTGTTGTTGTTGTCTGTCTTTTGCGCGCTCTCTCTGTATATGTATATATATTATATATATTTATTTATACATATATGGATATCTATATATATAATATATATTAAATACCAAACCCCCCCAACTCCCCCACCCCCCCAACCCTCTCTCTCTCTGTTTATTGTCAAAATCTCAAGGAAAGAAAAAAAAAGCAAACTGTTCAAAATGCAGTAAGCAATTAAAACTGATACAACTGTACCACACACGTTGAAAAGACTGGTATAAAAGAGAGCATTTTAATAAATAGCAAAGAAAGGAGGAAAAAGATCCCCTAAAAACAACAACAACTACCCCTCATACATCAATATCTAGTGCCAAAACGACAAAAAAGCTAGGAAAAAATCCCAAAAATCTGAACGTGGCTACCTTAATAATGGGCAAAAACGGTCACGTACACACAAAATCTTACCGTTGGTGAACTTCGGAGCTCTAGAACAAAAAAAAGGCAAGAAAAAACAAGCGCAAAACAAACAAAAAAGCCAAACAAATAAAAGAAAACAATGGTATCGTTTCGATTCTAAGAGCCCAAAATGTTTATCTTCAGATTAGTTAAATAGCTGAAGTGGAAAACTCATCTGTTTTAGAGGCAACTAATTTGCTCCCAAAAAAACCTCTCCCCCAAAACCTAGCTTGCTGTTTGCGATATGCACAGAAAAAAGCAGTGTGTGGTGTGTGTGTGTGTGTGTGTGTGTGTGGTGTGTGTGTGTGTGTGTGTGTGTGGTGGTGTGGTGTGAGTGTGTGTGTGCGCGCGCGCGCGGCATGTGTTTGTGTGTCGTGCGG
Organism: Stramonita haemastoma; assembly: GCA_030674155.1. Lineage (NCBI taxonomy): Eukaryota > Metazoa > Mollusca > Gastropoda > Neogastropoda > Muricidae > Stramonita > Stramonita haemastoma. The sequence continues at coordinate 23,491,290 of CM060328.1, forward strand.
TGTGTGCGTGTGTTTGTGTGTTGTGTGCGTGTGCACGCGCGTGCGTACGTGTGTGTGTTGTGTGTGTGTGTGTTTACGGGTGGGAAGGGAAGGTCTGTGTCCTTTCCCTAGACTTGCCAAGTTTATTTTTCACTCTCACAAGACCGCCATTGCTTTTAGTTTGCTTTGTTTTCTTATGTTTTGTTTGCTATGGTTTGTTTTATTTCTTGTATGGTTTAGGATGCCTCTTTTTGGGGTTTCTCGGCTAGAGCTCCGATGTTCACCAAGGTCAGATTTTAGCGGATGCGACCGTTATTTCCCCTCACCATTAATATAACTGCATTAAAAATTTTAGGATACAGTTTGGAAATGAGCCTCCAAATTTTGCCAGGATGGTCTGAAGGTACTTTTTCCTGATCTATCCGAATTTTCAACTGTAATGGGTTCTTTTGACGTATACAAGTCCGAAGCACACAGGTCCAATTGGTTTAAAGTCTCCTCCGAAAAATTTGACATTAGGTTCAAATTTTACGCCAAACTAGAAAGTCTTGCCCTTTTGGCAAGGCTGGGTGGGAATCGAACCCAGACGCTCACGGTTTACTTGTTATAGGTACAAGAACGTCGTCAGTCTATCCTGCCATCTGTTTTTTTCTTGGGGGAATATCTTTTTAAATTTTATATATCGCTGTGGATATTTCCATACCACTTAGTCTAATGGCACTAAATACAACCACACCCAAGTCTCATTATGTGTAAACTCTGGGCGAAAAAAACAACCCACAAGGAACTAAATTGTGATATTGGACAGTGTGTGTGTGTGTGTGTGTGTGTGTGTGTGTGTGTGTGTGTGTGTGTGTGTGTTGTGTGTGTGTGTGTTTGTGTGTGTGTGCGTGTGTGAACACGCATGCACTCATTTATGTATGTGCGAATGCACACACAAACACACAATACACATACACACATGTATAAACACTTTTAATAGACAGTGTGTGTGTGGTGTGTGGTGCGTGCGTGAGTGTGTTTGAGTGCGTGTGTGTATGTTTGTGTGTTTGTGCGCGCGTGAGCGTGTGTGCGTGTGTATATATATGTGCATGAGTGTGTGTGTTGGGGGGAGGGAGGAGGTGGGCACGCGCCCGCTCGCACACACATGTGTGAAAGTATGACTGCGCAAACAACACACACACACACACACACACCACACACACACACACACAACACACACACACGTTTACACATGCTTATAAGAGGTCACGCGTGAGTGCTCGCGTATCTATACATGTACGCAAAAGACATAGTGGAGTCTGGTTGTTTGTTTGCTGTGTAAAGCAAGCTGGGCTTAAGCCCCTAAACAAGCATATCATCGTTACCAGGGCCTAGGGGTAGCTGCCCCAGACTAGAGGGTTGGTGTGCAGGTGAAAAGTCTCGCGGCAAAAAGCTTCTGACGGCTCTGACCTCCGCATTCTCGTTTGGCACCCTGGCAGCATCGGTAGCAGCATCAGCAGCAGCAGCAGTGATAAGTATGGTGAATTGTTCGTGTCAAGAGAATAATTATTAGATGTCAGAAGTCTTGTGTTTTTTTTTAATCTTTTCTTTTTTTGTGTGACTTCCGTACGAGTTGTTGACACACCATGCTGAAACTGTCTGTCTGTCTGTGTCTGTGTCTGTTTCTCTCTGTCTCTGTTTCTGTCTCTCTGTCTATGTCTCTCATTTACTCACTAACTCATTCAGTCTCACTCTCTCATCTCTCTCTCTCCTCTCTCCCTCCACTCCTCTAACTCTCTCCTCCTCTCTCTCTCTCTCCCTCTCTGTGTATGAAGCGACAGAAGATGAAGTATATTCTGTTTTATGTTGTCCCTGTCATTAATGGCATAAAGAAAAAATATGCATTCCAGCAAAACATACCAGCCGGCCTAATGCATTTAGACTGCTCCTAGGATGTAGAAGTCCTAATGCTGTTGGCAATTTAGCTTTACATCTATGTAAACACGACACCAGTACGCATGCGGTCTTTAAAATGTTGTCATCAATTCCTACCGTACATAATGGGCGGCCTAGTCATCCAAAAACACAGGACAGGTTTTTAACGTGTGCAAAATATGTTCTGCGTCCGTTTGCACAAGGGTCTTCGGTTTATAGTCTTATCCAAAGGGTTTTGGCTGTACTGGAGTCGGTTACTGATGCTTACTCTAGAGGAAGATTCCCTCGAAGGGTGCATCAGTGGTTAGCTCACACCTGGGACTTCGGATTGCAGATCAAGTTTCTAACTTCTAGGTTATTCCAATGACATCTCCCTAAACCAGTGCTCAAAGACAAGTCTCATACTGACAGTTTTCGAAGTAAATACCTATCTTCATACACGAAACAAATGTATATATATAGCAGGAAAAAAATGGTGGTGTATTATGGGGATGTTTTTTCTTGTTAAAGAGCAGCCTAAGCCTCTTTCAGAGACTTTCTAATGCAATGCAACGCAGTGCAGAGTGGGGCCCTACAATATAGTGCAATTTGCAACGCAACACAATGCCACGCAAAAAGGTGTTTCCATAACCTATGCGGTCTTTGGGAAGCAAAGTGTCGAAGACCCAAGCTTTTCTAGGGGCCAGCATCTTGAGGGTGGCCCCCATCTCCTCTCCCTCGCTACTTCGTCTACCTTCTATGACCTTAAAGAGGGCAGGTACATATTCACAGCTGGGTGAACTAGGGGACTGGTACTAAAGACAAGACGCACAAACAGTCACCCACATGAGAGGAAACCACACTCAACGCCTTAGCTTGGGGAGAGCGAGTGTTCTGACCACAGAGATATCCGTCCAAATGCAGTGCAATACAATAACATTAATTTTTTAATAGATTTTTTAAATAGTTCAGTAGCTATGTCGTCACGAAAAACCAAACCAACCAACCACCAACCAACCAAACCAACCAACCAACCAACCAACAACCAACCAACCAACCAACCAACCAACCAACCAACCAACCAACCAACCAACCAGCTATCCAACCAACCAACCAACCAACCAACCAACCAAGCAACCAACCAACCAAAATACAACAAGAGACACTTCTTGGTGGATCGGTGGTCCAGGTGGTAACGCGCCTTGCCTAGAAAACAAAAAGTCCGAGTCGGAGTGTGCGGTGGTTCCTACCCCATTTGGGTCCAAAACTTTTTCCCTATCCATTAGACCCTGAGTAGTGGTCCGGGCGCTAGTCTTTTGGATGAGACGATAAAGCGAGGTCCCGTGTGTTACACATCACTATATAGCGCACGTAAAAGAACCCACGGCAACAAGGGGGTTGACCCTGGCAAAATTCTGTAAAAAAAAAAGAAGCCACTCTGATAGGGAAACAAATACAGTTGCATGCAGGAAAAAGAAAAAAAATGGGTAGGCACTGCATTTTTGGCGACGCGCTCTCCCCGGGGAGAGCAGCCCGAATTTCACGCAGAGAAATCTGCTGTGACATAAAGGGTACAAAAAACAAAAATACAAAAATCTGACAAAACATTTTCTTTTAACTCCAATGTGCGGCCATAGGGAAAACATAGAGGACTCATTTGGGGTCCTCGATCTCTCAGCGGGCGAGTCGTGTATCAGGGGGCCGCTACTTTTACCTTGCTTGTCTCATAAATCTGTCAGCAGATTTGTACCTACTCCCTTAACCCCTCCCCGCCTGCCTTGCTGAAAGACAAAATGGTGTGTGTGTGTGTGTGTGTGTGTGTGTGTGTGTGTGTGTGTGTGTGTGTGGTGTGTGTGTGTGTGTGTGTGTGTGTGTTAAGTGTGTGTGTGTGTCACTGTGTGTGTGTGTGTGTGTGTGTGTGTGTGTGTGTGTGTGTGTGTGTCTGTCTGTCTGTCTGTCTGTCTGTGTCTGTGAATGAGACTCAGAAACCTATAGCCATGTGTGTGTGTGTGTGTGTGTGTGTGTGTGTGTGTGTGTGTGTGTGTGTGTGTGTGTGTGTGTGTGTGTGAAAATCAGAACCCAAATCAGAAACGTTTATTGCCATGTGTGTGTGTGTGTGGTGTGTGGCGTGCGTGCGTGTGTGCGTGCATGCGCACATGCATGCATACATGTGTGCAAGCATGCGTTCGTGCATGTGCATGCGTGTGTGCTTGCTGCACGCGTGCACGTGTATGTATGTATGTATGTATGTATGTATGTATGTATGTATGTATGTATGTATGTATGTATGTATGTATGTATGTATGTATGTATGTATGTATGTATGTGTGGCACGCGCGCATACTCACCCCCACACACATGCACGCGTGTATCAGCCAGTGTTAAGTACAGTGATAATAGGTTGTCATACATGTGATGAGAGCAGCTTGGAACCAAGTTATCGGCAATGTTTACAACGAAGTCAGCAGTAACTGGAAAGAAAGAGGTCATGGCATAGTAGGACCTAGTGTCTGGTGATGGGGGACTGTTCCCCTCCTGCTGCAAACACCCTGGGGGTCACACGAAACATGCACGCTTGTTCTCATTCATCTCGCCTGGGTATCCCCGAAGTTGGAATGCGGCTACCTAAATGGTTTTGGTGGTGTGTGGGGGGAGGGGGGGGGGGGTAGGGGGAGGTGGAGACGGTTGCATATGTAAAAAACAAACCCCTCAAAATTGGTGAACAACAGAGGTCTTGCCGAGGAACGGGGGAAAAGAATTCTTACCTGGGAATCATTGTTGCAACCGTTAAATGCATACTGCGTGAGGGGATTGTGCGAACGGCTGTCTTGATGTTGCTTGCTAATCAGGCAGCCATACTCTGAATTCAGAGAGGGTAGCTCTGTCTCTCTGTGTCTGTCTGTCTGTCTGTCTGTCTGTCTGTCTGTCGTCTCTGTCTGTCTGTCTGTCTGTCTGTCTGTCTGTCTGTCTGTCTGTCTGTCTGTCTGTCTTCTCTCTCTCTCTCTCTCTCTCTCTCTCTTCTCTCTCTCTCTCTCTCTCTCTCTCACTCTCTCTCTCCTCTCTCTCTCCTACATGGAGAATGAAGTTAGTGAAAGTATGAGCCGAGTTTTGCCACATATGAAGACAATGCTCATGCAACATTCCAATACATAACGACATAATGACATAGACCTTGGCACTTCGCTTTTACGTCCAAGGTTATGACAAAGATTATGCCGGCTGTTAGTGGTGTGGAAATAAAGATAATGATGCACATGTGTGCCAAATGCATGAATAGGAGTACGTGCATATGTGTGTATGTGCTTAAGTGCTCAAGCATGTCCTGGCAAAATTTACTTAGGACAATGCTTGGCATTAATGTGAAGTGAATGCAAACATGCACGATGGAATCCCTTGAATTCATTCTGCTGAATTTGTTGTCAGCGCATTACAGAAACTAACATAGTTTAAAAAGAAAACAAAGAAAATATAGTTTTAAAAATATATGAAGAAAGAGAGAGTGAAGTAAAGAAAAGAAAGGAAGAAATGGAAAAATCCAAGACACTCGCACAGAAAATAAGAAAAAAAAAGAAAAAAGAAAGAAAAAAAAGAAGACACAAAATTTAGACCAACACATGAATAATGTACAGCGTAATTCTGTTTTTAGTTTGTAGCGATTCATTCCTTTTGGTTGAAAACTTACGGGTACCATAATTTTCCTTTTATTCTGTTTAAACTAAGCAAAAACGGAGGGAGATTAATATACAACAAAACTATGTATAAATGATAATTATTTTCATTCTCACAGGAACTTAGAAAAGACCAGTGGAACACAGGTCTATTTTTGTTTTGTTTTATTTTTTAAATTATATATATTTTTTTTTTTGCAAAACGTGATAACGTCGGTTCAACTACAAACCAATACAGGCCCTTGATAACGATCAAACTGTTGGTTTGCCTCCCTTCTTCAAAGTGTTCATTATGAAACAGATGAAACGTGTGAAAAGTAAGCTGAGGCTTTCGAAGCAAACGAGAAAGTTTAAACTGTCATAAGAATTTTCTTCGGGAGTTGTATCGCTTCTGTCGGCTTGTTTCATTCTTTTAAACTAAGCCAGTATTTGCTGTAGATATTGTCACTTTTTCTCAAGACGAAGTCATATTTCTGAAAGCTATTTTCATATGCATAAAATACATAAACTGATTAGAAAAAAAGGTGACACAAAAGGCTGCAAGTTTTCGCCTGATAAATAATACAGTAACCACAATAAAGCAACTCTTCTGTATTATTGGAATAATAGCTAAAAAGCAGTACCTCTGTATTATGTTTTAATCTGTATATAATTGCACAGTTTATTCTAAGATTTAGAATTTGACAAGGTGACAGCCCTGATATGGCCTCTGTGGTCAGCAGGGGATATTAACAAAATGATTGGATTCGACTGGTATTATGAAAATGGTAAACGTAAAAACGCAGTTCTTCGGTATTGTAAAAAACAAAACAAAACCCAAGCCCAATTTAAAATTTTATAATTTTGAAAGGAAGTTGTTTCTGTTAGGAACATCACACAAAACATTTCAACAATACAGCGTCAAAGATAATAACAATCATCTGCAATAAAAACAAAACAAAACAAACAAACACGAACACCATATATAGTTGGCATACTGAAAAAAATATCAGAGAAAAATGCACAAGCAACACTTTGTGTGTTTAGTTCTTTATTAACCCCTATAGTGCAATGCAAAGTAAGCCTCGTATGCATGCACTGTGCTTAAAACGCTGGTCCCTACCCTTTCCTGTCCAATTAGCCATAGCTAGAACTGCAGCTGTCACAGACTTCAGTGGTGGTCCTGTCCCTCGTAGAGGAAACAAAAGAAGTGTTTTGTTCCCTTTCCCCTGAACAAACTAGTAAAATAAGCTTCTTCTTTCCTTTCACCCTCTCTCTGTGTGTCTACGTTTCTTTTTCTGTCCATCTCTGTCTGTCTGTCTGTCTGTCTGTCTGTCTGTCTGTCTGTCTGTCTGTCTGTCTGTCTGTCTCTTTCTTTCTCTGCCCCCTGTCTCTTCCTCTCTCTAAATCTAAATCTATCTCTTAGAGTGTACTGAGTTTCTGTGTCTTTTTTATGATAATGTCATGTAACATTTTCATGGCCTATATCAAGTGGCCTATGTCAAGTCTCCTTCCCCACGGTCGCCTGCTGATTCAACCATGTCTGAGATGATGGCCTATCTCCAGAAAATTGACAATAAATTTGAAAGTAAATTCGACGGCATGCAAGAAGAAATGAGAAAGACAAATGAGACACTTGCTGGGCTGCGTGAAGATGTGTTGTCACTGAGGCAAGAAGTCAGTGATCTTAAACGTGAAAACGAAACGTTGAAAGAACAGAATGACACTTTGACAGAAAGAGTTCAACAGTTAGAACGAAAGACGGATGATTTAGAATGTCGTTCAAAGCGGAACAATGTCATCATCCACGGCATTCCTCGTGAAAAAAATGAAACCAGACAGGAGTGTGAAGGACTAGTACAGGACATGTTGACTGACAAACTGGAACTGACTCACAACATACACTTTGACCGACTGCACAGAATGAATGCAAAACCAGATTCACCCATAATTGGGTGTTGTACCTTCTATAAGGAAAAGGAAAAACTGCTCAGTGTCAGGCGCAAGCTTAAAGGAACTAAGGTCTTCATCAATGAAGACTTTTCCTTTAAAGTGGAGGGAAATCCGTAAACAGCTGGTGCCTCACATGAAAGCAGCAAGAAATGAGCAAAAGAAAGTGTCAATGGTGTATGACCACCTTATCATTGATGGTCAGAAATTCTATCTGGACCATCAAGGAAATCTTAAAATGGCAACCTAGGTAGACGGCCGGCCCAGCACAGAGGCTGTAACATCAACAACACACGAAAATGTCCGTGGGGCTGTTTTTGTTACAGAGGGAACCAAAAAAAGTCGGTCACCGCACGCACCGTATGTTAGCAAACGCAACTCAAAATCAGGTCGTGCAGCTCACGGTATGAAATGTGGCACAAGCCAGCGCTTTTTTTAATGTTGATGTTCAGGCCAACTCTAAATATAATGCATCTCTAAGCAGTACACGTGGAAATGACGTTTTGTTTGTAAACAATGTACAGGCACATGATAAAAAGATTGAAGACGGTGCACAGAATGTTGCTGTTGAAATTTGTGTTAAAAACGTTGATCTTGATGAATGTTTAAATGATGTTGATGTTGATGAAACGTTAAATGATGTTGATGCTGAAAATGATGATGATGATGATGGTGATGGTGATGGTGGCGGTGGTGATGGTGGTGGTGGTGGTGATGGTGGTGATGATGATGAGGATGGTGGTGATGATGATGATGATGATGATGATGATGATGATGATGATGATGATGATGATGATGATATTTTCGCTAGTGACAAAACAATGTTTTCTGTGAGATGTGATGAACCCCTTCCGAACATTGCTGAATGTTTTTTGTCAATGTCAAGGTCAGTTCCGTTGAAGACCAGAGAAGCTGAGAGTAGTGTTGAAAATCAAAGTGAATCTTCTAGTGTAGATGATGGTGTAATTGAAAATCGTTGTGATATGAATGTCTCTATGAGAAAAGAAAAACTTGCATCTTTTTTGCACTGGAATGTGAATGGCTTGCTTCCAAAACTATGCGATAAAGATTTTGTTTCCTATGTGACATCTTTTGATTTTGTGTCTCTTGCTGAGACTTTTGTTGAATACTTGGACTCATCATTGTTTAATGATTATGAATGTTTTTGTAAACCAGCAATTCGATTTACAAAACTAGGAAGGCGTTCTGGTGGCGTTATATGTTTGATAAAGAAAGAGTTTTTGCCAAGCATACGAGAGATAAAATCTGATTACAGAAATGTTCTTGTTTTCCTTATTAACAGAGACCTGTTTGCTTTATCTAAAGATGTATTGTACATATGTGCTTATATTCCGCCAGAGAGTTCACCGTATTATGATTTTTTTGACACAGATAATGGTATAAGTGAACTTGAGGACTGTCTGATTGATGTACTGGTGGATCTTGACGATGTTCATGTACTTTTAGCTGGGGATTTGAACAGTAGAGTATCAGACGTCTCTCAAGATGTGTGTGATTACGATAATGTTTTTCAGTTAAATGACAATGTTGATTTTATCAGAAGGTGCTCTGAAGATAAATCTTGGAATAGATATGGCAAAATGTTGTTGAATATGTGTACTGCATTGGATTTGTATATTCTAAATGGTGTTTGTGTTGATGATCGTCAAGGGCACTTCACATATATATCAGAGACAGGCAAGAGTGTGAATGATTATTTTTTAGCTTCTTCTGACTTGTTTGCCTCTATCTGTATGTCATGCAGTCTTTATGTAAATGAGCGTGTGGAATCAGATCATCTGCCTCTGGAATTCAACATGTATTTGACACAAAATAAGAAGTATGAAGAAAATGTAGAAAGTGATGAAAGTGTAGCACAGAACATAGAAGTTATAGAAAAATTTCAGTGGGATGAAGAATATGCTTGTGTTTTTTCTCAGCAGATGAATAGTGAAGTTGTGTTACAGACACTACATCATGCTATAAGTCTTATCGAAGATGATATAGATGCTGCTTTAGAAATGTTCAACTCTTGCATTAAAAGACAAGCTGAGCCATTGAAAAAAAGAATCAAGATAAATGATAAATGCAAGAATGTTGATTGGTATGACCAAGAATGTACAAAGTCTAAAAGAAATGCAAGAAAATTGTTAAGGAAATATAGAAAAACCCTGACAGAAGAAGATTGTAATAACTACTTCAAAGCACGAAAAGATTATAAATGCATGCTTAAAAGTAAAAAGAAAGCGTATAATGAAAATCTTGTTAAATCTCTCATCTCCTCTGTGAATAATCAGCGTGAATTTTGGAAAAGTGTGCGCAAGATTTCAGGGAAGAAATCATTTACAGCTAACAGTATTTCAGTTAAAGATTGGTTTGATCATTTTAAACATTTGCTTGAGAGAGAAACCATAGATGTAAATGATTGTGTGAACGAAAATGAAGTCGATGACATTCCTGATGATACAAGTCTCTTTGATCGACCTATCACAAGAGAAGAAATATTGTTAGTAATGAGAAGACTAAAGAATAACAAGTCTGCCGGACCAGACGGTATTATAGGGGAACTGCTTAAGAATGCAGGAAATACTGTTGTAGACTTCTTTCTTGAGTTTTTCAATGCACTTTTTGACAAGGGAATATTTCCCCAGTTATGGACAGACTCAATTATACTGCCATTGTTTAAAAAAGGTTCAATAAATGACCCAGGAAACTACAGAGGCATTTCATTGTGTGACGCTAGTAGCAAGTTATATAGTTCGATAATTAATGGTAGAATACAAGAATGGGTTGAACAAAATAATATTACTGGTGAGCATCAAGCAGGCTTTAAGAAAGGTTACTCTACAGTTGACCACATGTTTACACTTATGGCAATTATACAGAAACAGTTTACATTAAATCGAAAATTATACGTAGCTTTCATAGACTTTGAAAAGGCATTTGACTCTGTCTCAAGAAACTTACTGTGGCCAATCTTGCAAAATTCTGGGATTAAAGGTAAACTGTATAGATGTATTAAAAGTATGTATTGTAATGTAAAAGCTAAGGTTAGGTGTGGTGCTGACTTTACTGATTATATCATGTGTACGAGAGGAGTTAAACAGGGTGATGCTTGTAGTCCTGTCCTCTTTTCCTTATTTATTAATGAACTAGCTAAAGATATAATAAACAGTGGAAGACATGGTGCAACACTCACCCCTGAAGTTACAGAACTGTGCATTTTGTTACTAGCTGATGACATAGCTCTTATATCTGAAACACCAATTGGTCTTCAAACTCAGTTGAACAATCTTAGTGGAACGGCAGCCAGGCTTCAGCTCAAGGTAAATATGAAGAAGAGTAACATCGTAGTCTTTAGAAAGGGTGGATATCTCGCAGCAAGGGAAAGATGGTTGTTTAATGGAGAGGAAATGGCTATTGTAAACTGTTACAAGTATCTTGGCATAAAATTTTCTACCAGGCTTAGTTTTACTGCTGCTTGTGAAGATCTTGTCAGCAGAGCAAAAAATGCTTTATTGTTTGTTTTAAAGAAAATGTATGCAATAAATAATAATTCTCTGCAAATCCTTTTGAAGATTTTTGATACACAGGTTGTACCTATTACATTGTATGGAGCTGAAGTATGGGGACTAGATAAGGCTGCTTTTTGTATTGAGAGAGTTCATTTGTATGCACTTAAAAGGGTTTTGGGTATAACTGGTAAAACTCCAAACGATCTGGTTTATGGTGAAACTGGCCGATACCCTATTTGGATAACTGCTCAAGTGCGTTGTGTAAGCTATTGGCTTAAAATATTACAAATGGATACAAATAGATTGCCACTTCAAGCCTACAAAATGTTGTTAAATCTTGATAATAATGGAAAACACACTTGGGTTGCTAGTATTCGTGAAGTATTGTGTCAGAATGGTTTTGGACTTGTATGGTTAAATCAAGGTGTACAGGATGTTAAGGGTTTCTTACGTGAATTTCGTCAAAGACTTATTGATTGCAGATGGCAAAACTGGAATGCCCATGTCCAGTACAGCGACAGATTTTCATTATATAGAACATTTAAAACATCTAGAAATTGTGAACTGTATTTGTCACTGGATATTGACAGACATGTAAAGCGTTACCTAACGATTTTAGATTTGGTATTACAGATATGACAATACATTCTAACCGTTACAAAAAGATTAAAAATAACAATTTAGTATGTCCATTGTGTAAAAGTGACAAAGAAGATGAAGTTCATATTTTGCTTTGCTGTCCAGCTATTTTTGATCTCAGGCAAAGATATATTCCTTCTAAATTTTATTCAGAACCATGTTTATTTCGAGCAGTCTTGCTTTTGTCATGTCAAAATGAACATTTACTCAAGAATTTATGCATATTCCTGTATAAAGTTTTCAAAAGACGTTCTGAAAGCATTAAGAATGACTAATACTTGTATTATCTACAGTTTCTTTACAGTGGAATGAGTGATGTTTGTAAAATCGATTCATTTCATATTTTGTTGCAATTATATTTTTGTGTTACTTATGTGATGTTTATTTGTACCCCCATTCAGAAGGGGCTATGGCCTATACTGAATAAACTTTGTTTTCAATTTCAATTTCAATTTCAATTTCAATTTCAATTTCTCTCTCTCTCTCTCTCTCTCTCTCAGGGCTGGATGAAAAAAAGTATGTAATGCTTACTCTGTTACCCTTGAAAAATAAAGATTATTCATTCTCTCTCTCTCTCTCTCCTCTCTCTCTCTCTCTCTCTCCTCTCTCTCTCTCTCTCTCTCTCTCTCTCTCTCTCTCTCTCTCTTCACTTCACTTCAAGTTACAGTTCACAGAGACAATAAAGTCACAACAATACCCTGTTGCAAGTTTTTTTGTTATTTCAAAGCAAGCAAGCAAACGAAAACACACACAAAAAGGCTAAATAAACAAGTGCAGCAGAGATTGTTTTCTTTCTTTCCTTGAAAGAAGAAGTTAAGACCCCCCCCCTCCCACATCAGTCTTCACTTTCTTTTGCTCAATATTGCTTTCACTCTGGTGAAGAGACCTTTCACACCCTCTGTTCAGCCAGTGACAAACATCTACTGTTTGTTTCTACACAAGACTCTGAAGCATGCACGTGATCTCCTGAACTCGGGTCATGTTTTCTTTAACCTAAAAACGTGTTTTTGTCAACACGCTTGCCGGAATTGTCAAAAACACACACACAGACAAAACCCACAAAAACAGCGCACAAGAAAAATAAAGTACAGGGTAAATAACCCCACTAAAGATAAGAGAGAATGAAAGATTGAAGGGAAAGGGGAAAAAGGAGAGTAAAAAGAAAGAAAAGATGTGTGTGACAGACAGAGAGAGAGATTAGATTACCAGCCAATAAGTGCAAGACTACTTGCTTGCTCACAGATAAAAGATTTTTTATGCAAACATGTGCATGCAGGTGCACATACACACACACACACACACACACACACTCACACACACACACACGCACGCACACACACACACGCACACACACACACACACACACATGCACACACATAGAAACACCCCTCCACCAAACACAACAACAACAAAACTTGACGCTATTCGCATGGAATAAAGCCTCATTATTTTTTTCTCTCTCTCTAAGTACGTGTCTTTTGCCCATGTATCTTTGTATCTTTGTCTGTCTGCCTGTCTG
>CM060328.1:23511934-23514434 GCA_030674155.1 Stramonita haemastoma
TTTTGTTTTTTTGTTTTTGCCTTTTAGCAGTGTTTTGTTAATTAGGATTCCTCTAGCTTACCGTGAGGATACTTACCTTTCTGGGTGTTTTGTCTCTTTGTGGTATTGTCTTTTTGTGTGTTCTGTGGTACTAATGAGGTGCATTCTTCTTCTTTTTCTTCTAGTTTTTCTTCTTGTTCTTCTTCTCCTCTCTTTTCTTCTTGTTCTTGTTCTTGTTCTTGTTCTTGTTCTTCCTCCTCCTCCTCCTCCTCTTTTTCTTCTACATTTCTGGGTGTTTTGTCTCTTTGGGTATTGTCGTTTTTGTTGTAGTACTAATGAGGTGCATTCTTCTTCTTCTTGTTCTCTTGTTCTTCTTCTTGCTCTTCTTCTTGTTCTTGTTGTTGTTGTTCTTCTTCTTCTGCTGCTGCTGCTGCTGCTGTCTTCTTCTTCTTCTTCTTCTTCTTCTTCTTCTTCTTCTTCTTCTTCTTCTTCTTCTTCTTCTTCTTCTTCTTCTTCTTCTCTCTCTCTCTCTCTCTCTCTCTCTCTCTCTCTCTCTCCTCTCTCTCTCTCTCTCTCTCTCTCTCTCTCTCTCTCTCTCTCTCTCTCTCTCTCTCTCTCTCTGTGTGTGTGTGTGTATGTGTGTGTGTGTGTGTGTGTGTGTGTGTGTGTGTGTGGTGTGTGTGTGTGTGTGTGTGTGTGTGTGTGTGGTGTTATTGACTGGTGATGACTTCTACCTCCTTCTTTCTTTATTTTCTTTCTTTCTTTCTTTCATTTATTTTTCTTTCTTTATTTCCTTTTTTTTCTTTCTTTCTTTCATTCCCCTCTCCAGTCATTCTTTCTTTGTTTCAAGATTGCTTCATTCCCCCCCTTTTTTTTTTCTTTCCTTCCTTTCCTCTTACTTTCTTCCTTGTTTATCTGAAGTTCCACATTTTTACTGCATTTCTCCTCCCAGTGTTTTATATCTGTTGTTCTTTTTCCCAGTATTCATTGTCTCTTGACATTACAAACTTATAGGAAAGGAAAACATGACCTAGGTACGTGATAGTTTACGTAATTTAGAGTTAGGGGGAGGAATAGATAAAGAATGGGAAAGAAAGGAAGGGATGGAGGTGGGAAGAAGAGGGAAACAAAATAATCTGAACCCCTAAATGTTTGCAATAGTCTGAACAATGAGTGTGAAATGTCTCTTCAGTCGCAACGGAAGCTGCTGTCATAACAATGTTGTGTAATGGTGATGAAAGAGGTGTCAACTCGCTTCTTCTGTCTTTAATTTTTTTTTTTTAATCTGTGTCTGTTTCTTTCGTTTTGTTGTTGCTTTTCTTAGTTAGTTTTTCAACTGGCAAAAGATTGTTGTTGAGGTATATCAATATATACAGCTAATGTTTCGATATTAATTCTGTGTGGTGGCATACTTCCATTTCTAAGAGGGTTTTGTTTCTCGTTTTCAAAACCTGATGTTTTGTCTATCATCATCATCACCCCCCCTCCACACACACAACACACACACACACACACACACACACACACACACACACACACACACACACACACACACACACACACATACACACACGCATACACACACACACACATCTTGCACAAACGTTAAATTCTGTTCCGCTTTTCGTAAGAGTAGGCCATTGTGTGCCGGTGGGAACAGATGACACGATTTACAAAAACTGCATACACACCGGGATTGGATGTAAAAAAGCACATGAGTGCTTATTCCATTATCATCGATATAATAGAATAAAACAAATAATTAAAAAAAAAGTAATAAATAAAATAAATAAATATAAAAGAATAAAATAAATAAATGAAATAAAATAAATCTATGAAAATAAATAAACACACACACATATATATCTATATCAATCAATCTATCAATCAATCTATCTATCTACCAGTCTGTCTGTCTGTCTGTCTGTCTGTCTGTCTGTCTGTCTGTCTGTCTAATCAATCTATCAATCAATCTATTATCTATCTATCTATCTATCTATCTATCTATCTGTCTGTCTGTCGGTCGGTCGTCGGTCGGTCGGTCGGTCGGTCGGTCGGTCGGTCGGTCGGTCGGTCGGTCGGTCGGTCGGTCGCTCTATCTATCTATCTATCTATATCTATCTATCTATCTATCTATCTATCTATCTATCTATCTATCTATCTATCTATCTATCTATCTATCTATGTCTATCTGTCTATCTATCTAATTGAGAAAATATAGTGGAGAAAAACAAATGCAGGTAACCAGTTACAACTTCATTCCCATCATAAAAGCGAGTTTTGTCACTGATTAAAAAAAACCCAAAAAGAACAGTCTGTCTGTCTGTCTGTCTGTCTGTCTGTCTGTCTGTCTGTCTGTCTGTCTGCCTGTCTTTCTTTCTTTCTTTCTTTCTTTCTTATTTCCTTCCTTCATTCTTTCTTTCTTTCTTTCTTTCTTTCTTTCTTTCTTTCTTTCTTCTTCCTTCCTTCCTTCCTTCCTTCCTTCCTTCCTTCCTTCCTTCCTTCTAACTTTTTTCATTTC
>CM060328.1:23524434-23549434 GCA_030674155.1 Stramonita haemastoma
GTTCCATCTCAACAGACTTCCTCTCGTCTGTGGTACTTGAGAGCTGAGTTGTATTCCATGTTGTCATCCCTGATGATACATCATTTTTCTGGCATCACTGTCAGGCAGCATTACCCTATGAGTAGGTTTTCACAAGACAAACACTTTGAGAGCAACAAGGCACAAGATGAATGAATGGCCTGCATCTTCTCTATGATGTGATGTGAAAACGAATATTCTGAGGGCTGCCACCGAGCGTAAGGCAATGCACGTGTGTGTTGTGTTGTTTTGTTGTGTGTTGTGTGGGGGGGGGGTGTGTGTGTGGGGTGGTGTGGTGGGGGTGGTTTGGGGTGGTGTGGTGTGGTGTGGTGTGTGTGGTGTGTGGTTGGTGGTGGTGTGTGTGGTGTGTGTGTGGTGGTGGTGTGTGTGGTTGTGTGGTGTGGTGTGTGTGGTGTGTGTGTGTGTGTGTTGTGTGTGGTTGTGTGTGTTGTTGTGTGTTGTGTGTGTATGTGTTGTGTGTGGGTGTGTGTGTGGTGTTGTGTGTGTGTGGTGTGGTTGGTGTGTGGGGTTGGTGTGTGTGTGGTGTGGTGGTGGGTGGTGGTGGTGTGTGTGTGTGGTGTGTGGGTGTGGTGTGGTGGTGGTGGTGTGGTGTGTGTGGTGTGGTGTGTGTGTGGTGTGGTGTGTGTGTGTGTGGTGTGGGGTGGTTGTGTGTGTGTGTGGTGTTGTGTGTGTGTGTGTGTGGTGTGCGCGCGCGCGCGCGCGTGCGATCGCTTGCTTTTTGTGCTCTGCTGTTCATTGTAAAATCTACCACAATACATAACTCGCCTTGTTTTATCATTCATGTGTTAAATATAACATCTTAAAAATAATTCTGAACAAAAAAGTTAATGTCTCCCCAGAAAAAGAAAAACCCACTCGCAAAGTTTGAAGGGGTAGCATGCAAACGGATTCTCCCTGAAGGCAAAAATGGTAAACTTGCCTAAACAAGTATTGCGCGATGCCGTTGTTTTTGTTTTTTTTTTTTTTAGAGAAATGCCTTTCAGAAAGTCACAAAAACTTCCAAGCCAACAACTTTAAAACATTTGTTTATTGACATCAACTAAGTACAAATCCCAACATAAAAAAAAAATTATCGTAAAAAAAAATCAAATTTAGATTGTTTTCGGCCAAAAAGAGCTTTTATGATAAAAAAAAAATGCACTGTCCGTCAACAGGGCAAAACAAATCCTAAGCAGTCGAAATACGGCTGCCTATATGGCAAGTTTCTCGAAAACAGCCACACACACAACTTTCTCTCATCCAGTATGTATTTCTAATCTCACAGTGATTCTTAAGTAGGCTGAATTTCTACATGGGAATATCGTGGGTGTGTCAGTATAAATAGCATCTCCCACCTTCTGGAAATTCTGTGCAAAGAATTCCCTCTTTTCTATTCCTCACTCTGTTTCTGCCTTCTTCCTTTCTACTTTCACTCCTTCTCGTCGATTTTCTGCCTTCTTGATCCAGTCTCCTCCATTTATTTATTTATTTTTTTTACAGAATGACACAGCATGCACAAGGGTGTCGTGATTAGACACCATACCAGAGGAAAAATAAAATAATGGGTAGGCGCTGCACTTGCGGCGACGCGCTCTCCCCGGGAGACAGCCCGAATTTCACGCAATAAAGTTTCTCTCAATGCGAAGTGGATGCGTAGGCTTGACTTGTAAATATACAATATATTACAAATTCCATGTATATTGTCAGGCTCTTAACGGCAGCGCAACGCATTTTTTTGCCATATTATGACAGATGAACAATAGTTGCTGTCTAAGCATTCAACGACGACCCAAGAAGAAGTAGTAGGCTGAGTGAGACAGAGTACATATCTGAGTGATCCCCGGGCTGTTAAGCTAGGGAACGTCGACCAGCAACAAGAACAAAACAACAAGAATAACAACGTAATCACGACAAAAAAGCCACCCCACCATTACTGGGGGAGAGACAATGCTCTCCAGATGGCAAGCCAGGCAAAAGGAGGTATCAAGTGACACCCAGGTGTCACAGTCAATGAAAGGGGACGTGGCATAATCTGACCTGATGGGCTCGTGGAACATGGCTTTCTACTTCCAGAACATATCTACCCTTGATTGAGGGAGTAATGGAGAATAGCGTCAACAGAATGGAAAAAGGAAAAAAAAAAAACTACTTACATACATAGATGATACACAGGCACGCACATGGATGCATGTACACGTACACATTAACACACGCACACACATACACATGTATATATGATACCCAGAAATGCACATAATGCATTCATGCATTCACGCAAACACACATATTATGATGCACACAAACAGAGAGAGAGAGAGAGAGAGAGAGAGAGAGAGAGAGAGAGAGAGAGAGAGAGAGAGAGAGAGAGAGAGAGAGAGAGAGAGAGAGAGAGAGAGAGAGAGAGGAGAGACAGACAGACAGACAGACAGACAGACAGACAGACAGAGACAGACAGACAGAGACAGACAGATACAGAGAGACAGACAGAGACACAGACAGACAGAGACACAGACAGACAGACAGACAGACAGACGGACGGACAGAAAAAGACAGATAAAAGACAGAGAGTATAGACAGACAGGGAGTATCACGAACACAAAGGTATCAATATGTTATTGCTATGGCCTGCCTCCCTCCTCTTCTCACAAAGCACTCCAGTGCTGCAGCAGCCAGTGTTTGTAGTGACTGACTGACTGACTGACTGGTTAGGCCTAAAGAAAACCCAAGAACACCTAGACTGTAGACAGCATGGAAAATACAATACATAGAGCTTCAACTTTTCCTCTGTTCTTTCTGCGTTTTTTTTCTACTTTGTTTTTCTTTTTCTTCTCTCTTTTCTTCATTTTTTTTTTGCTCTTTTTTCCTTTTGTTCTTCCTTCTTTTCTCTGTTTTATTTTTTTCGGTTTTCTCCATCTCTCTGTTTTTGATTGTTTCTCTCCCTTCTTTCTTTCCTTCCTTTCATCCTTCCTTTCTTTCTTTCCAGTCTTCCTTCCTTCCTTTCTTTCTTTCCAGCCTTCCTTCCCTCCTTTATTTTTTTCTTTCTTTCTTTCTTCCTTCCTTCTTTCTTTCTTTCCAATCACCCCCTACTTACTTAGAACTGCAAAACTCTTCCTGTCATTTTCCCTTTTTTTTTTCTCTAAGAACGAATCATGAGCTGAGAGATTAAAAAAAAAAAGCACGTCGGCAAAAGAACATGATACAGATTGCAATTAGGCCCCCTGTCCCCCATATAATAATTGGCATCTGACAAGGCCGGTTTGAGTTGCATGTTGTCATCTGTTATGATCCATCATTCTGACAGACAAACCAGCATCCTCCTTGCCTTGCCTTGCCTTGCCTTGCCTTGCCTTGCCTTGTCTGCCCTCATTCCAATTTCGGTTGATTTTTCACCACACACCACAAAACATCAAGGTCAGTCAGTCAGTCAGAACAGTATTTTTAAAATCGCTACCAAAAAAAAAAAATCTATCTATAGTCATAATTCCAAAAACACTGAATTTGTATTGTATTGTACTGTATATGTATTGTATTGTATTGGATTTTTTGTATTATATTATATTGCAGTGTGTTGTTTTGTTTTGTATTGATGTGTATTGTATTGTATTTTATTGCATATCACTTTAAGTCACGGCAGATTTCTATGCCAGAAATTGGGCTGCTCTCCCTTGGGGGGACGGATAATAGCTTAGTGGTCAGAACATTGCGCTGGCAATTTGACGACCCGGGTTCGAGTCCGGTCGAGGAGAATTTTCTCCTGGAGTTACCATCAGTGCTGACTCCGCTCTCACCAAAAGTCCTTCGGATGAGACTTTAAACCGAGGCCCCGTGTCCGAACGCACGCAGAACATCTTGTGTGCACACGTTAAAACCTGTTCCGCTTTTCGTAAGAGTAAAGCCATCGTGTGCTGATGGGAACAGATGACATTTACAAAACTGCGTACACACGGGGACTGGATGTAAAAAAGCAAAAGAATGCTTATTTCATTATCCTCGACATAAAAGAATAAATCAAATCAAATGAGGAGAGCGCACCGCCACAAGAACACCGCTATCCATTAGTTTTCTTTTTTCTAGTAAGGAAAAAAAAGAAAGAAAGGAAAAGACAGGAAAGCACAGAAGAAGACGAAGGAAGGAAAATAAAAAAAAATACAACAACAAAAAAAAAAGAAATTAAAGGAAAAGACAAAAAAGGAGTGAGAAGGAAAAGGAGGAAAGACAGACAGAAAGAAAGACAGAAAGAAAGACAAAAAGAAAGAAAGCAAACATGCTTGGGAAAATGGTAACAAGTCAGAAGGGAAAAAAGTGAGAAAGAAAGAAAGAAGGAAAGAAAGAAAGAAGGAAAGAAAGAAGAGGATGAAGGAAAGAAAGAAGAGGATGAAGGAAGAAGAAGAAGAGAGAGAAGAAAAAGGAGAAGAAGAAGAAGAAGAAGAAGAAGAAGAAGAAGAAGAAGAAGAAGAAGAAGAAGAAGAAGAAGAAGAAGAAGAGAGAGAAGAGAGAGAGAGAGAGAGAGAGAGAGAGAGAGAGAGAGAGAGAGAGAGAGAGAGAGGAGGAGAAGGGAGACAGACAGACAGACAGATAGACAGACAAGAGACAGAGAGAGACAGAGGAGACAGAGAGAGACAGAGACAGAGAGAGACATACACAGACCAGACAGACAAGACAGACAAGACAGACAGAGTCCGAGATAGAGACATAGAGAAGAACATGCTTTCATTGACAAAAGCCTACATTGAAAAACCAAATTATAAAAAAAACCGGAAAAAATATGTCAACAACATACTGAAATCAAGACAGACCAAAAGATGTCCAATCAAGTCACCACTTACCTTTGACTACGTGTTCCAGAACGGGTATACTGCACTAAGGCCTCAAGGTTTTAAGATACAGGTCTGGCTAGCGATAGGTCACACAATAATGTCTGGCTATGTGCAGAAGAAGAAGCCTGGTTTTACATCCCAAAAAAGTATGGATGTAATAATTTATGTCACAATCATGAAGACTGGCTTTATGGCACAACAAGTCTGGCTATATGACACAAGAGTATGAATATACGCCACATGAAAATCTGGCCGTATGTCACAAGAAGTTTAGTTGTATGTCACAAGGAGTCTGGTTGTATATCAAAAAGTTGTTGGTTATATTGTCACAAGATGCCTGCGTTTACTTCAAAGATGTCTGGCTAGACGTACCAAGAAGTCTGCAAAAAGTCATAAAAGTTGCGTTTCACAAGGCGTAAGACTTTCAGAAATGGGATGAATCGTCACACACAAGTCTGGCTAGTTTCCATGAAATCTTGTTACAGGCTACAAGAAGAATGTCTTAAATCCTGGAAACATGTATGACTATTTTACTTTAATAAGGAAGCCTTACTAGACTCTATACACCACCAGAATTTGAATGTCTACAAGTCTGAAAATACACCAGAAAGAATCTGGAGTCTACAAGTCTGAATGATGATCCACACCACTAAAGGTCTGAAGATATCCTACAAAAAGTCTGCTACACTTGTACAGGGAGTCTGGGTACGTCACGGGAAGACGGAAAATGCATCACGTAAAAAAAAAATATTGACGTGCGTCACAGAAGGGTCTGGATATATACGTCACAGCGATGTCAATCGTCACCCTGGCGGTGATGTCACAAACAGCTCAGTGGCTCAGAGCTGTTTTTGTGTGTGAATGAGTTTTTTTTTTTTCTGGCACAAAAGTTTTTTGTTATTTATCACACACACTGTTCAACAATTCTTGTTGATTATTTTGTCATAGATGTGTGTGTGTGTGTGTGTGTGTGTGTGTGTGTGTGTGTGTGTGTGTGTGTGTGTGTGTGTGTGTGTGTGGTGTGTGTGTGTGATTTTTGTTGATTGTTTGTATTTCAGCAGAGAAAATGTCTATGTTTTGTTGTAGTTTTTCCAAGAATTACTTGAATACACCTTTTCCTTCCAAAACTGGAAATACAGTTTCTGTTGTTGGTTTTTTTTCTTTTTTAGATCAGCCTCAACGATTGACTTCGCTGTGGTTTTAAACTATTTTCTGTCACCACTAAAATACTTGTGGCTAGTGAAAATTTTGTTTGCCAAGTCAGAAATTTTCTGGGATTTTTGTTGACAAAGTTTAATTTTTCCCTTTATCTATTTACCAATTCACCAGTTGCTGATTTTTTTTTTTTGGGGGCAAGTTTTTAATTTTCCTCTTGAGTTGAAGCAGTTTTCTTTCTCTCAGTTACATTTTACTATCAAAACAAGACCACTTTTCTGATGATTAACTTCGTAGTCAAATTTTGCTACTTCACCAAAAATAATATAGCAATACCTGAAAAAACACACTACAAAAAAAAGAAAAGAAAAAAGACACCAAAAAAAAGCAAAGTAGAAGCGAGAAGAAGAACTCAAACAAGCACAAACTTAAACTTCCTCTAAAACAACTGAAAGCAAAACAATCACTGCAAAACACCACCCACCACCCTCCAGTATCACACACATTAACGTCAAAACATAACTAATCCAAACATCTCTCTAAAATACAACACAGCACACAGCACACACACACACACACACACACACACACACACACACACACACACACACACACCACCTCTTGTAGCAGCCACCAGCACCAAGAAGTCAGTCAAAACCAAGGATCCAAGACAGAATAGAATAAAAGCGGTTTTAAAACCATTTGCGACGATCACACACACACACACACACACCACACACACCAACACCAGACTAACCCACAACAAGGGGCAGAGCAATGAAAACAACTTACCCTCTGAGCGGCGCGAGAGTGGCCTCCCTCCCGCGCGAGGTGCACTCACTCAGGCGTAGTGATACAGAAACAAGCGGAAGGGGCAGGGTTGGGCAGGGGAGGGAGAGAGAGAGAGAGAGGAGGTGAACAGGCTTGGCAAAGAAGCACCAACCAATCAAGAAGACTCGCCTTGTCTTGTTAGCGGATGCTCCATTCTTGCACGCCGAGAGAGAGAGAGAGAGAGAGAGAGAGATGGGGGGGGGGGGGGGGGGGGGGAAGTAGTAGGTCTAGTAGAATGGCTGGCCATTTCTCTGGCAGCAGAAAAAAACGAATGCAATGCCATGTAGCGGACGCGAGGAAAAGATTAACGACTATTCGTTAACAAATATGTAGATCAGTAGGGAAGCAAATGACTGCTGCAGCGAGTGGAGGAAGCTGGTTGCAAAATCTTCAGTGGTGTCCTGTCCCCATGGTCTACAGGATTACGGGATTAGTGACCGGAAATATAGATTACTGGTCTAAAAGGAAAACGCAACTACCTAAAATGCGGGGAAAAAACGTAAGGGTTCAAAGTGTGTAAGTGGTTCAATCCCCGTCTATGCCTAGTGGTTAGAGTGCTCCGCTTCGCTTGTGATCATACTGGCCCGGGTTCGAGCCACCGCTGAGGCCCCATTCAAGGGTATTTCCCCCCAGGAGTTAACATCAGTAGTGACTCCACTCCCTTGAAAGTCTTCCAGATAAGACTATGATGTGTGCGAACGTTCGCAGAACAGCTTGCGCACATGTTAAAACAAGTGAAGCCTTTCAGAAGAGTAGGCTGTTGTATGCCGGTAGGAATGGATGACCCCAAACAACACAAACAACAACAACAAATAAAAAACAAAAAAACAACAACAAATACCCTCCAAAAAACCAACAAAATACCCCCAAACAACAACAACAAAAAACCAAAAACAAAAACACTCGAAAACACCAACCAACCAACCAAACAAAAAGCAACCATAAATATACAGCAACAGCAACACACAACAACAACAACAAAACAATTAAAAATTAAAAGCATGCACATTCGTGTTTATAAGTGATCCCCGAAGTCGGAATGCGGTACCTTCATGATGGCGGGCAAAAACCAGTCGCACACACAAAAATCTGACCATTGGTGAACTTCGGAGCTTTGGTGAGGAAAAGGCAAATAGGTTTTTTGTTTTTATCATAGATTAAGAACAAAATT
The DNA here is from genome assembly GCA_030674155.1 of Stramonita haemastoma. Lineage (NCBI taxonomy): Eukaryota > Metazoa > Mollusca > Gastropoda > Neogastropoda > Muricidae > Stramonita > Stramonita haemastoma. The sequence goes on from CM060328.1 coordinate 23,532,427, forward strand.
AAATGCACCCAGATTCTCAAACCTCTCCCACATTCTTAATATTTGGAATTATTTGCAGGTATAAAACACAAGCAAAAAAAAGTAGAAAACAAACAGGGAAAAACAAACTAAAACAGCCCCCAAAAAAAAAAAAAAAAAAAAGCCAAGAAAAACAAAAAACCAAACTAAAACAAGCAAATAGAAATTAAAATATAAACAAGAAAAACTATAGACCAAACTCAAACAAGCAAAAAATTAAAACAAACAAAACAAAACCCCACACACAAAGCCAAACTAAACAAGGAAAAAAAAAACCCAAAAAAAACAAGAAGAAAAACAAAAATCAAAACTAAAACACGCGAACAATAACAACAAAACAAGAAAAGCACAAAACCAAATTACAACAAGCAAACAATAGCAACAAAACTCTTTAAAAAAAAACAAACAAACAAACAAACAAACAAACAAAAAACAAGCAAACTAAATCAGCGTGAGGGCCAGCCAAAAATAAGCGTGAAAAACTACTTCTCATGTTCTGTTGTCATAAGAATACGGCACATACTTCTCTGGCTTTAGACTAGCTTTTTCGACTACTGCTTTTGCTCTCCTCCATGTCTCTTGTCTTTTTCTGTCTCTGTCTACCTTTCTTACTGCCTGCTTCTGCCTCTATCTACCTCTCTGTTTCTGTCTGTCTGTCTGTCTTTTGTATATTTGTCTATCTCTGTCTGTCTGTCTGTCTGTCTGGCATGTCTGTCTGTCTGTCTTGTTTGTCTCTCTGAGTCTGTCACTCTGTATATTTGTCTATTAGCCTACTGTCTGTCTGCCACACTGTCTGTCTGTCTGCCTGTGTCCCTGTCTGTGTTTCTGTATCTTATCTCTCCCCCTTTCTCTTTCGTGTGTGTATTTACGTGCGTACATGTGTGTGCATGTGTTTGATGTGTGTGTGTGTGTGTGTGTGTGTGTGTGTGTGTGTGTGTGTGTGTGTGTGTGTGTGTGTGTGTGTGTGTGTGAGTGTGTGTGCGTGGGTGCGTGCGCGCTTGCTTGTGTGTATGTGTATGTATGCCCGCGCGCGCACGCGCTCATATGTGTGTTTACATGCGTTTGAATGCATCGTTCAGTGTTCGCCATAAGAAAACATGATATTCTCTGCCCCCACTCTCTCTCTCTCTCTCTCTCTCTCTCTCTCTCTCTCTCTCTCTCTCTCTCTCTCTCTCTCTCTCTCTCCTCTCTCTCTCTCTCTCTCTCTCTTCCTACTTTCTTCTCTTCTCTCTCTACTTCTCTCTATCCTTATCTGCCTCTCTCTCTTTCTCTCTGCTCTCTCTGTCTGTCTCTATGTCTGTCTCTGTCTCTTGTCTATTTGTCTGTCTGTCTCTCACTGTGCCTCTTTGTGTGCCTGTCTGCCGCTGCATCTGTCTGTCTCTCTCTGTGTCTCTCTGTGTCAGTCAGTCAGTCAGTCAGTCAGTCAGCCAGCCTATCTGTCTGTCCGTCTGTCTGTCCGTCTGTCTGTCTCGTCTGTCTGTCTGTCTGTCTGTCTGTCTTCGTCTGTCTCTGTCTCTTGTCTCTGTCTCTTCTGTCTGTCTCGTCTCTCTCTTCTCTCTCTCTCTCTCTCTCTCTCTCTCTCTCTCTCTCTCTCTCTCTCTCTCTCTTTCTGTTTTTGCTGTCACGGATCATCAGCCAGTCTAAACGATGCCTGTGCACTGCTTTTCCCATTACCCTCTGAAACAAGCCGAAGCTTGTCATGGACAACCTTTTCTCAAAATGGCGTGAGAGAGAGAGAGAGAGAGAGAGAGAGAGAGAGAGAGAGAGAGAGAGGAGAGAGAGAGAGAGAGGAGCAGAGACAGACAGACAGAAGAACAGAAAGACAGAGACAGACGACATGACGACAACAACTGCAACAGAAGCGACAGCTAGAGAGACAGAAGAGAGAGACGAGAGAAGAGACAGAGACAGAGAGAGAGAAGAGAAGAGAAGACAGACAGAAGACAGACAGACAGACAGGAGAGAGAGAGGAGAGGAGAGAGAGAGAGAAGAGAGAGAGAGAGAGAGAGAGAGGAGAGAGAGAGAGAGGAGAGAGAGAGAGAGAGAGAGCACTGAACATTGAACACTGCACTCTGAACACTGAAAATAATTTAATCTACATTGGCCTTGGGCCACAATACATTGGTTGGACTTGGGGTGTACCACTGGGTTCTTTCATATTATTAGTAAAGCAAATGCACAAACATATAGAATGGATCTTTATCTTTATTTTCCAAGGTAACAAAGTAAGCATGGATATACTTTCGTTTTTTGGAGAGAGGGATAGAGATAGAGATAGAGAGAGAGAGACAGAGACACAGAGACAGAGACAGAGTGAGACAGAGACAGAGAAAGACAGGAGAGAGAGACAGAGACACAGAGACAGACAGACAGACAGACAGACAGACAGACAGAAGAAGAAAACAAAGACGGCACGCAATGTAACGGTGTGACGTATGTGACAAGATGTGACGTGCGGTATGAACAGACTAACTACAGAAAGCAGGTAGTAAACTTCACACACAACACACACACACACACACACACACACACACACACACACACACACACACACACCACACACACACACACACTCTCTCTCTCTCTCTCACACACACACACACACACACACGCACGCACGCACGCACGCACGCACGCACGCACGCACACACACACTGTCACACTCACACACACGCACACTCACACACACTCATACACAAAAGGTCACTGCCCGCATCTTGAAGCAGTTCTGTTCGTACCACACATCACAGCTTGTCACACACATCACGCCATTACTTCCATTACCATATCTTTGTAGCTTTCTGCATACAATATCTATCTACCTTTCTTTCTTGTTTTGTCATGTCTAGAGTCCCTCGTCTAATCTTGCAATGTGCCAATTTATTGTTCACACACATATATACACACACATACAGGCACACACACGCATGCACACACGCACGCACGCACACACATTTCTTGCAGAAGGTCTGTTCCTACCACATATTACAGCCTGTCACAGAAGTCACCCCGTTGTTCTCTGTACCATCATTGTTGTCTCTTAATACATCTTCATATTTAATATATTGACACACACACACATACCCACGCACGCACGCACCACACACACACACACACAACACACACACCACACACACACACACACACACACACACACACACACACACACTCGCCTCTCTCCCATCACTTTGTCACACTGTACATCAACAGCTGATGACAGCTGTGTGCATCTGACGTACATTACACCCTTCAGAAATCTGTGCTGACACAACGAGTGTACGTACTACCAGCCATTCACATTACACGAGTTTCTTTTTCGTCTTGAGCACAGCAGCTTGAGTAAAATGTGGGTTACTGTCCTGAAGAAGAAAGTTCTGTTTGTTTCGTTTTGTTTTTGCTACTGTTTGTTTGCCTCCTCATCTTCTGTCAGGAGGTTTCCACATTGCTTATTTCTGTCTCTCTCCTGGAGTGATATATGTGACGCTCCACCACGAAATGAATCGCTTAGCACATTACCCAATTTTGCGCTAGGAGCCATTAAAGGCAGGTGGGGGTCAAGCTGGCAATTTTGAGATTTTGATCGATTATTAAACCATATCCGTTATTCTACCTTGTAATAAAATATCAAGCCCTAATTTTCATTCCTTTTGCTTTTAAATGTGTTTTGAAAATACCCAAGCCTTCATTCTGACAACCTGTTATGAAAAAAAACTTGCCCGTTTCTCATTTTGTCACATCCTGCAGTCTATCATTTCAATTTGTAATAACTTTGCACAGTATTGTCCGATTTTCAATCTATTTTTTTGGTATTGAATAGCCTTTTTACTGCAGATTAACAACTTGTCAGTTACTACAAACTGACCTCTGGTGCAATGCGACTCCTTATGTGGTGGAGCGTCACATATATACTTGTTATGCCATGTCCTTTTGTGCCTTTTTTCCCCCAGGAGGGGCCTAGTTTAAAGAAGAAGCCTTTGGCTTATTCAACTGCCCTGCTAAAATATTCGAGATAGAGTTCCTTATGGTAAAAGATCCACGGTTGAGCTTTATCTAATTTCATTTAATGCCATTATGTGCCGGTGGGAACAGATGACAAATTTGACAAAACTGTATACATACAGGGACTGGGTGTAGAAAAGGACATGAGTGATTTTTTCCATTATCCTCGTTTTCAAAATTAAATAAATTACATGAAATAAAATAATCAAAACAACACAACACACACACACATAAACACAACACATATGCACATACACACAACACAACGACACACACGACAGACAGAAAACAGACAGACAGGACAGACAGACAGACAGACAGACAGACACACACACACACACACACACACACACACACACACACACACACACACAACACACACACACACACACACACACACACACACACACACACACACACAAGCTGTAATATGATTTTAAACACTTCCACAGCAAGAGCCATTCAAAATTCACACAGCGGGACATGGTGTAACAGAGAAAGTTGATGTAACAGAGGGGTGGCTGGTGGTACGTACACTTACCTGTCGGAAGGTAGTGTAGTGCCATAGGGTGCACGTCAAATTGCTCACAGCTGTCATCAGCTGTTGATGTGGACTATACTGCTGTCAGGGGATGGGGACGAGGGAGACGGAGGAGATGAGAGAGAGAGATGAGAGAGAGAGAGAGGAGAGAGAGAGAGAGAGAGGAGAGGAGGAGAGAGAGAGAGAGATGAGAGAGAGAGAGAGGAGAGAGAGAGAGAGAGAGAGAGAGAGAGAGAGGGGAGGAGAGGAGAGTGTTGTGTGTGTGTTGTGTTGTGTGTGTGTGTGTGTGTGTGGTGTTGTGTGGTGTGTGTGTGTGTGTGTGTGTGTGTGTGTGTGTGTGTGTGTGTGTGTGTGTGTGTGTGTGTGTGTGTGTGTGTGTGTGTGTGTTTGTGTGTGTGCGCGGTGTGTTGTGTTTGTGTGTGTGTGTGTGTGTGTGTGTGTTGTGTGTGTGTGTGTAGTGTGTGTTGTGTGTGTTGTGTGTGGTGGTGGTGTGATGTGTGTTTGTGTGTTGTGTGTGTTTGGTATGTTGTGGTGTGTTGTTTGTGTTGTGTGTGTGTATGTATGTATGTGTGTGTGTGTAAGTGTGTGTGTGTGTAAGTGTGTGTGTATGTGTTGTGTGTGTGTGTGTGTGTGTGTTTGTTGTGTGTGTTGTGTGTGTGTGTGTGTGTGTGTGTGTGTGTGTGTGTGTGTGTGTGTGTCTGTCTCTGTATATCATTTTTGGTTTTCGGTCTGTATTAAGGCTTGCTATGGAATGTGTGCTTCTGTTGCAATGCTGCAATCTGTATATCATAGACTTCGTGGTCTGTAATTTGAAAATTTTACAGTTGTATATGCAATGCCTGCAGTCATTTCTTAACTGCTTTGAGAAAGGTTAATTAAATTTTTGATAGTACATTTTACATCTCAACTGTCTATCATTGGTATGAATGTCTGCATTGTTGACTCGCTGAAGTCATTTCGTAACTGCTAATGGTGAAGTAGAGTTTTGATAAAACATTTGTGCATGTAATATTATTTTACCTTTGCTACAATAAGGATAATCTATGAAATTGTATCTGTACCATTGTAAGATTGCTATGTGCATGATGTATTAAGTGGTTTCTCTGTGCACTTTGCATTATGAAAAGCTAGCAGATCATTACTTGATGGTGAAAACTATATATTTTCCAAGCATCATTTTTCACAAGGTCTTGGATGATGACAGATAAAAAGGTAAAGATGTCCTATAACCTATGTGGTGTAGGCGAGGAGCATTAGAGACTTAAGCTTCTCTAGGGGCCAGCATTTTGAGGGTGGCGCCCATCTCCTGGTTTACCTTCCCTGTCCCTAAATAGGGCAGGTACTCATTTACAGTGGGTGAACTGGGGGACTGTATTGAGCCAAGGCGCACAAACGGTCACCCATCCAATTGGTTACTACGCTCGATGCTGCTTTAACTTAGTTGGGGAAGCGAGTACTCTGACCACTGAGCTATCCCGTCCCCAACAGATAGGTACGATAAGAACAAAAAAATATACAACACACACTGTACACAAGATCCAAGATACGATCTTTATTGTCCACTTACATATGTAACATTATTTTCGGATTGCGCTACATTACTAAAACACACATTGCCATTTAAAATTTCAAACAACTCCTTAAACATACAAGCCAAGAAAACATCAATGTGTATCTGGTAAAACTGACTAAGCCACAACACTTTGAAAAGCAAAATTACCACAAGCATCTATTGGTTGAATGCATGGTAAGCAGTTATATGCCTTGAAAAACCTTTTACAGGAACCTATGGATGCTTGTAAAAGACGATGATGTCAGGGGAGATGGCTGATGGCACACTTAACTAACGTGTTGGCACAGGTTTCTGAGCGGTGTGCCTCAGGTACAAGCGGCAGCTGTCATCAGCTGTTGATGTACACTGTTATATTGTTAAGTGACGGGAGGAGAGAGATGTCTGTGTGGGAGTTAGGTCAATGTGTAGGGGGGAAAGTAGAACGTGAATGAATTAGGGTGTGTGTGTGTGTGTGTGTGTGTGTGTGTGTGTGTGTGTGTGTGGTGTGTGTGTGTGTGGTGTGTGTGTGTGTGTGTATGTATGTATGTATGTATGTATGTGCACACACACACACACACACACCACACACACCACACACACATACACTACACACACACACACACACACACACACACACACACCTCTATAGAATGACAAGCCAACTACCAAAAAAAATTCAGTGACTTGTAAATCGTTTTGGCAACCATTAAGTTTGGAAAGCAATACGCCGTATGCACCTATTGCTATATACAGTCAGTGCTGTAATATGATTTTAAACGCTTCCACAGCAAGAGCCATCGAAACTTCACGCAGCGGGGTGTACTGTTAGAGAGAATGATGTAACAGACAGGATGGTGCTACGCTTTACGAATCAGTACAGATTCCCATCAGGTATATGTCAGAACCGTATGCATACATTCTGTCATCAGCTGTTGATGATGTACAGTGTGACTAGTGATGAAAGATGACATAGCTGTCTGTATCAGAGAGAGAGATTTGATTTGATTTATTCTTTCATATCAAGGATAATGGAATAAGCACTCATGTGCTTTTTTACATCCAGTCCCGTGTGTATGCAATTTTGTAAATGTCATCTGTTCCACACGGCGCACAATGGCCTACTCTTACGAAAAGCGGAACAGGGTTTAAACGTGTGCGCAAGAAGTTCTGCGTGCGTTCACACACGGGGCCTCAGTTTAAAGTCTCACCGAAGGACTTTTGGGGAGAGTGGAGTCAGAATTGATGTTAACTCCAGGAAAAAAATCTCCTCGACCGGACTCGAACCCGGGTCGACAGATTGCCAGCGCAATGTTCTGACCACTAGGCTATCCGTCCCCCGCATGCATACAGGGCCTGAATGAAAAAAACACACACACGATTGTTTATTCCATTATCCTTAAAACAGAAAATCACAATAAGTGTTTGAAATATAAAAACTCGTAAAATTGGCAAATCTACTTTACAACCAAATCTACCACATGCACTCCTATATAGCTTTTTGTACGCACCAACAGGACTGTAATGGGATTCTGAACGTTTTCACAGCAAGAACCATCTACATTTTACACAGAGGTGAAGATTTAAATTAGTGTGTGTGTGCGTGTGTGTGTGTGTGTGTGTGTGTGTGGTGTGTGTGTGTGTGTGTGTGTGTGTGTGTGTGTGTGTCGTGTGTGTGTGTGTGCGCGCGCGCGCGTGTGTGTTAGTGTTAGTGTGTGTGATGTATGTGTGTGTGTGATGTATGTATGCATGTATATGTGTGTGTGTGTGCATATGTGTACATATATATATATATGTGTGTGTCTGTGTGTGTCTGTGTGTGTGTGTGTTGTGTGTGTTGTGTATGTGTATTGTCTGTGTGTGTATGTGTGGTCGTGTGAGTTTGTATGTGTGTGTGTGTGTGTCGCGCGCGCGCGTGGTGTGTGTGTGTGTGTTGGTGCTGTAAAAGAGAAATAATGTAACGGGGAAGGCTGGTGGTACACTTACTGTGTTGGATGGGATTCCCAAAGTCTGCTAGTACATCAGGCACACACAGCTGTCATCAGCTGTTGATGTACAGTGTGACAAAGTGAATGGAGAGAGGCGAGTGTGTATGTGTTGTGTGTGTGTTTGTGTCTGTGTGTGTGTGTGGAGAGAGAGAGAGAGAGAGAGGAGAGAGAGAGAGAGAGAGAGAGAGAGAGAAGAGAGAGAGAGAGAGAGAGAGGGGAGAGAGAGAGGAGAGAGAGAGAGAGAGAGAGAGAGAGAGAGAGAGAGAGAGAGGAGAGAGAGAGAGAGAAATAAAGACGACGACAACAACAACAGCACCATCACCACCACCACCACTACCACCACCACACATACACAACACACAAATTCTTTTTTTTCCAGCTACTTTTCCACACCGCAGCCGCAGCACTATCGTATCAGTAAAGGACACAGATTGAAAAGACAGCACAGATGATCCTAGTGCCGCTTGCCTTCATCTCCATTGACTGTGAATGCTAACAGCTTTGCCGAAGTGATGCTCCAAGTGGTAGATTTGGCTGATAGCAGATGAGACGTTTGCGTTAGTTTTTCTCTTTATGTCTGTCTCTGTCTCTCTGGGTTTTTTTTTCTCTCTCTCTCTCTTCTCTCTCCCTTTCTCTCTCTCTCTCTGTTTCTCTCTTTCTCTCTCTTTGTCTCTGTCTGTCTGTCTGTCTGTCTGTCTGTCTGTCTGTCTGTCTGTATCTGTCTCTATCCCCCCCCCTCTCTCTCTCTCTCTCTCTCTTACTCCCTCTCTCTCTCTCTATCTCTCTGTCTGTCGGTCTGTATCTCTCTGTCTCTCCTTCCCCCTCTCTTCTCTCTCTCCCTGTCTCTCTGTCTGTCTGCATGTCTCCCTCTCCCTCCCTCGCCCCCCCCCCCTCTCTCTCTCTTTTTCTCTGTCTCTGTCTCTGTCTCTGTCTCTCTCTCTCTCTCTCTCTCTCTCTCTCTCTCTCTCTCTCTCTCTCTCTCTCTCTCTCTCTCTCTCTTATGTCATGGTTCTACAAATTGCTGACAGCTGCTTCACAACACGTTATTGCTCTTTGGCACAAGCAGAAAACCATTGGTTTGACTGGTGGTGAAACGACTACTTTCAAGAATGTTTTGCAAGGTTTTTTCGTTTTATTTACCGGCAATAAAATCAGAACGATCTTCAACAGTGTTGCCTCTTTGTCATGTCGCGAGAAAAAAGATCAACACATTTGGCAACAACACTACATAACAAAGAGGGAAAACTGTTCAAGATCGTCTATGATTTGACGCCTGTAATTGCGAAATGTGTTTGATCTTTTTCTCTGATGTCGGTGTATGGATGCCTAGTGTATGTGTGGAGGTATCTGAAAAGTCATTATCTACAAAATGTTCATCGAGTGTGTACTAGCACATCGATTTCCAAATGTTAGAATGAGATAGGGTGTATAATTATTCTGAGTGACCACTAGAGCACTTTAAACTGGAGAATGCACATCAAATAACTGGGACAAGATAGCTCAGTGGTCAGAGCACTCGCTTTTCCCGAAGCTAAGGTTAAGCAAGCATTAGGCCTTGTTACTAAGTGGATGAATGATCATTTGCGAACCTTGAATTCAGTACAGTTCCTCAATTCACCCCGATGTAAATGGGTACCTGACCTCTTTAGGGTCAAAGAAGATAAAGCAGAGAGGGAGAGGAGATGGGTGCCACTTTCAATATGCTGTCCGCTGGAGAAGCTGAGGTCTCTTACGTATCGTTACCCAACGACTGCATAGGTTATGGTGACATCTTTACCTTAACCAACAATGAAAACAACAAACAAGTGCTTACCTGTCTGATCTGGAACTTATTAGTTGTTTCTCGCATTTCATCTGTGAGTCATTATGCCCATCATGGTGTACCTTGTATATCAGATGGGGATGTTGATGTGATGGGGTGGTAAGTAGATTACCTACCATGCAATCAGAGCCCTGTCGCAGCATTGTGTTACTAAATTGGGACACACCTGCGAATTGTGTGATGCTCTGTTTCCTTGGGTGGTGGTCAAAAGCCCTCCACTGACAACATGATTTTGGGCACTTTTGAACCCGTGACGGCGCTTGGACTTGGTAAGAGGAAAGGGCTAATTTTAGCACTTGATCAGGATCCTCGACTGAGTGATGCTGGGTTTATGCACAGTGCATTATGCCCTTAAGTATCCAAATGATATCATGTTCTACTGCTTTTCGTGCATACTTTATATAAGCACTCGGCTTTTTCTATACTATCCCCTTAGGTCTGCAAATGATGCCATTTTCTACTGCTTTTTGTGCATACTTTGTATACGAACTCGGCTTTCTCTATACTATTCCCTTAGGTCTGCAAACGATGTCATATTCTACAGCTTTTTATACGTACTTTCTATAAGAGCGCAGTTTTCTGTATACTATTTCCCAAAGTCTGCAATCGATGCTAACTTGAAGCTGGGGGTAGTGACAGGAAGAGCAGCAGAGAGCTAGCTGCGGAGATGGCTGACAAATGTGCACACTATACTGGTGTGTGTGTGTGTGTGTGTGTGTGTGTGTGTGTGTGTGTGTGTGTGTGTGTGTGTGTGTGTGTGTGTGTATGTGTGTGTGTGTGTGTGTGTGTGTGTGTGTGTGTGTGTGTGTGTGAATGCCACCTGGAGCAGGCATGGAGACTCTCCCTTGAAGGAAAAGCATCCATCAGAAGAAAAGCATAGCATCACAGGATGGAAGTGTATACCTGTGACATTTCTCTGTGTGTGGACATCTTCCGCATAACTGCTTTCATGTTTTGGCTGGTATGCATGCGCTTCTGGATGTTTCTGTACACATAGAACCAGACAGACAGAGAGACAGAGAGACAGACAGACAGACAGACAGAAAGACACACAAACACGCGTGCGTGCGCGCACACACACACACATACACACTTACACACAAATTTTACTTTCAGTGTCACCTTTAAGTAAAAAAAAGTCACACACAGATGCAAACGCACACAAACACACATGCACACACAAAAGGAGACACACACATACACAGAGACACACAGAGACACACAGAGACACACAGAGACACACGCAGACACACGAGCGCGCGCGCGCGCGCACGCATACACACACATTCACATTTGAAGTGAGAGGGAGAAAAAAAGCAAAGAAGAGACAGAGGGTCAGAGAGAGGAGAGAGAGAGAGAGAGAGAGAGAGAGAGAGAGAGAGAGAGAGAGAGAGAGAGAGGAGGAGAGAGAGAGAGAGGAGAGAGAGAGAGAGAGAGAGAGAGAGAGAGAGAGAGAGAGAGAGAGAGAGAGAGAGAGAGAGAGAGAGAGAGAGAGAGAGAGAGCAACAAAAACCGACATATAGATGGGGTGTTAAAAACAAAGTTGTGCATTTCATATTAACACCTCACATAAAAGTCAGAAGACTCCGGCAATAGAAATCTTTGATCTGCCTCCACTCCCTCCCACCCTTCTCTATCTACTGTGTAGTGTAGCAGCCCTGTTACACTGTAAATCAGCCAGCCTGATTCCTGAACCACAGCAGGCGATGACTTCAGGTCACCTGATACACTTGTGTTGTCAGTGTATGTCAGCTTTACTCTGTTAGCTCTTGGTTCATGGGTTTGGTGAATGGGTGAATATTTAAAAAAAAAATTCTTTTATATTTTTCTTGAACTCTTTGAGGACGTTCACACGAACAAGTCATTCGGATGAGACTATAAACAAAGCCCTGTGTGCGAACGCATGCAGACCATCTTGGCACCCGTTAAAAAAAAACTCGTTCTGCCTTTTGGAAGAACAGGCCATTGTATGTCAGTAGGAGCGGATGACAGCAAAATTAAAAAGAGGCATGCACTCAGGTGTTGTGTATAGACACCATCCCTGGGAAAACGTTTGAGTCCCCATGGCGGTTCGGGACTCATATGGAAATGTTCTGGCAGCTCCTGGAACAGCACTGGAACCATGCTTATCAACAATCGCCTTTCAAATGGACCATTCCAATGACATGGAGTGGAGAGGAGGGGAGGGGGTTCTACTGCATGGGTAACAACTTGCCTTCCATACTTACCCAGGTTTTGTGCTCTAGAAACTACGTTAGGAGGCATTGGAGTGTGGCACTTAAGAGCTGTTTACCAGATTCTTACTGTATGGTGGGTGGGGTAGCAAAACTTTGGTGTCTGAAAAATGGTTTCAACAGAAAAACGTATTTTGTTTTAACCCCAAAGTAGTGTAAACGACAAACAAATCTGAAAAAAGACATAGAAAAATCAGGTTAGAAAAATGTGGTAATGAAGAATGATTGTATATTTGCATTTTTTTTAAGTGAAGAGGAAGGGCAAGGAGAGAGAGAGAGAGAGAGAGAGAGAGAGAGAGAGAGAGGAGAGAGAGAGAGAGGAGAGAGAGAGAGAGAGAGAGAGAGAGAGAGAGAGAGAGAGAGAGAGAGAGAGAGAGAGAGAGAGAGGAGAGAGAGAGAGAGAGAGAGAGGAGAGAGAGAGAGAGAGAGAGAGAGGCAGAAAAAGAAAGAAAGAGAGAGAGACACACACATACAGAGACAGAAACAGAGACAGAGACAGAGAGACAGAACCAAACAGAAACAGAGACAGACAGACTGATAGACAGAGACAGAAACAGAAACAAAGACAAACAGAAAAAGTCAATGAAACACATAAGGAAAGAGGGGACAGCAGCAGAAACAGACAGCTAGATGGATGTGTTAAAAACCAAGTTGTGCATTTTATATTAACACCTCACATAAAAGTCAGAAGACTCAGGCAATAGGAATCTTTGATCTGCCTTCACTCCCTCCCACCCTTCCTTCCCTGTCTACTGTGTAGTGTAGCAGCCCTGTTACACTGTACATCAGCCAGCCTGATTCCTGCACCACAGCAGGCCATGACTGCAGGTAACGGGATACACTTGTGTTGGCAGTGTATGTCACCTTTACTTTGTAAGCTGTTGTTACTCGGTTTTGGTGAATGGCTGAATTATTTTTTATTACATTCTTCTGTCTTCTTTTTTTTTCTTGAACTCTTGGAGGACATTCACATGAATAAATCATTCAGAGGAGACTTTCCTCCCTGTGTGAACGCATGCAAAACATCTTGTGCACACGTTAAAAACCCGGTACCGGTTCTGCCATCCGGAAAATTAGGCCATTGTGTGTCAGTCAGAGCGAATGACAACAAAAAACAAAAAAAACAAAAAGAAAAACAACATGCACATAGGTGTCGTGTTTATACACCATCTCTGAGGAACAATCGGGGAGTTGGAGTCCCCAGGGCAGTATATGGCAACGTTCTGGTGGCTCCTGCGATGGCACTGGAACCATTTATATCGGGGATTGCCTTTCCAATGGACCATTCCAGTAATGTGGAGAAGGGGGGGGGGGGGTTCTGCTGCATGGGTAATAGCTTTCCCTCCATACTTATTTACCCAGGCTTTGTACTTCCAAGACTGACAGACGTTTACTAAGAAGGCATTGGAGTGTGGCACTTAAGAGCTGTTTACCAGATTCTCACTGTATGGTGGTTGGGGTAGCAAAACTTTGCTGTGTCTAAAAAATGGTTTCAATAGAAAAATGTGTTTTATTTTAGCCAAAAGTAGTGAAAATGACAAACAAAATGTGAAAAAAGATATTAAAAAAATCAGCTTTGGAAAATATGGTACTTAAGAATGATTGTATATTTGCATTATTTTCAAGTGAAGAGGAGGGGAAATGTAGAGAAGTGGAGAGAGAGAGAGGAGAGAGAGAGAGAGAGAGAGAGAGAGAGAGAGAGAGAGAGAGAGAGAGAGAGAGAGAGAGAGAGAGAGACAGACAGACAGACAGACAGACAGACAGACAGACAGACAGACAAACAGACAGACAGACAGACAGACAGACAGGCAAGCAGACAGACAGACAGACAGACAGACAGACAGAGACAGAAAAAGACAGAAATAGAGACAAACAGAAAAAGTCAAAGAAACACACAAGGAAAGAGAGAGACAGCAGCAGAAACACACATATAGATGGAGGTGTTAAAAACCAAGTTGTGCATTTTATATTAACACCTCGCATAAAAGTCAGAAGCCTCAGCAATAGAAATCTTTGATCTGCCTCCACTCCCTCCCTCCCACCCTTCCTTCCCTCTGTGCTCAGTGTAATGTAGCAGCCCTGTTACACTGTAAATCAGCCAGCCTGATTCCTGCACCATAGCAGGCCATGACTTCAGGTCACCTGATACACTTGTGTTGGCAGTGTATGTCAGCTTTACTCTGTTTAGCTGTTGGTTCATGGGTTTGGTGAATGGGTGAATATCTAAAATAATATATCTTTTTCTTTCTTTCAACTCTCTGAGATGGTATTGTAGCGTGGCACTGAAGATCTATTCCCTTTATTTTTTTCTCCATTTATGTTGCTTGTGAGGCCAAAGTCTCTGGTTTTGTGAGAAAAAGGATTTTGCGGGTCATTCTGTAGTGCTGGTAAATCCCTTTGATCCTGTCTATAGTGAGAGCGTTTTTTTAAATTTTTATAAACGGCTTTTTTATATTGCTGAGAGTAAAAACCAAATCCATAAAAATAGATTACTTGTAGGTTCCTGTGACACCAATGCTCATTTCAGAAATTTGGTGTTTTGTTTTTTTTTTGCTGTTGAAAGTAAACAGGAATGTTCTTTTTTTTTTTTTTAGGTGCATTTGCTGTTTCTGTTGTGCTCATTGCTATTTGCTGTTATTTTCTTGAATCAAGACATTGATGTTTATACATTAACACACACACGTATACATATATATATATCATATATATATATATTTATTTATTTATAAAGGAACAAAGAGTGGGACAAACGCATACTTCTTCACTTCAACTATACCATTGTCTGGTAGACGTTGGGGAACCACTGAAGATTTAGCAATCAGCTTCCTCAACAACACAATCATACACTGACATGTAAACAGAGACAGAGTCAGACAGCCAATCAGCCAATCAGCCAACCAATCAACCAACCAACCAACCAACCAACCAACCAACCAACCAACCAACCAACCAACCAACCAACCAACCAACCAGCCACCAACAAACAGCCAGCTAAACAACCACCCAGTTAAACCAACCACCCACCCAACAACCAACCAGCCAACCAACCAACCAACCAACCAACCAACCAACCAACCAACCAACCAACCAACCAACTAACCATCCACCCACTCACCCACCCACCCTTCCAAACAACCAACCAACCAACCAGACTAGTAGACAGACACACAGTCGAGTCAGACAGACAGACATCTCGACAAGGCAAAGTCAAATGAACAGAAAGTCTGACAAAATAATAGCTTTGGAAAATTGTTTTCACTGACAGAATTATGTCTGTAGTTAGACCGATCCTTAACAGAGAGAGGAAACATTACTGGCACTGATATAAGAATAGAGGTGTGGCTGATGACTATCGTGTCTGTTTTATTGAGCAGTTTAGGCTTCCACCTTTCAGTATTCGTTCTCTCTCTCTGTCTCTTTCTCTGTGTCTGTCTGTCTGTCTGTCTGTCTGTCTGTCCTCTTTTTTTTCTCTCTCTCTGTGTTTCTGGCTGTATGTCTGTCTGTCTGTCTGTCTGTCTCTCTTTCTCTGTGTCTGTTCTGTCTGTCTGTCTGTCTGTCTGTCTGTCTGTCTATCTCTCTATTTCTCTGCCTCTGCTTCTCTCTGTCTGGCTTTCTTTCTGTTTATATGTCTGTCTGTCTGTCTGTCTCTATGTTTCTCTCCTTTTCTCCCCTTTTCCCTACCTCTTGTCACAGACCTCCTCCTCCCTCCCTCCCTCCCTCCCTCCCCCTCTCCCTTCTCTCTCTCTGCATACACAAGCACACACACAAACACACACACACACACACACACATATATATATATATGTATATATATATATATATATATATATATGTATGTATATATATATATATATATATATATATATATATAACACCTCTTCTCTCCTCCAAGGTTATAGCCCTTCTTCTTGGCAGCACTGTCTTTGAAGTGGCGGCACAGAAGTCTGATGGAGCAGCTACGATGACAGCCAGATTCCCTTGGGGTCAGCCCAGGAATGGCCCAGCGGGGCTGCTCTCACGATGAAGCTGGAATATCTGTACTTTTTTCTTTGATTTATTCTTTTATTTTTAATAGTATAATGGAATAAGCACTCGCTGTACTTTAAAAAAAAATCTAGTCCCTTGTATGTCTGCGGGTTTTGTAAATTGTCTAAAATGGCTCCTAGGGGAAAAGTGGGTCAGGTGCTAAGCGACTCATTTCGTGGTGAAGGTCACATTTTGTCATCAGTTCCTACCGGCATACAATTACCTCTTTCAAAAAAGTGGAACAGGTTTTAACTTGTGTGTGAGATGTGAGATGTGCATGGGCCTTCGCGGTTTATAGTCTCATCCGAGGGACTTTATGGGGAGTGGAGTCTGTAATGATGTTAACTCTAGGGGAGGGGGGGGGGGCAAGGATCCCATTGAACGGGATTCGAACTCGGGTCTGCAAATCACGAGCGCGCGCAATTCACAATGCATTCCCCACTTAACATTTCGCCCTTTTGAGGATGTGCTTTTGTGGTTCAAATCCTGTTCTGAATTTAGTTGAGTCACTTTTGACAGTTTGAAGTTATGGGTTTGTGGTTCAAACCCCGTTCTGAACTTCAGTTCAGAAGTTTGTTTCTTAATCTCCTCCTATGCGTGATATTTCTGTCCCGCTGTTCCCACGCCGCTCGTTTCAATCTCCTCGCCACAGCCATTCCCAGATTCGTTATGGCGTGTTCTCTGTAGTGATGAAACCCTGAAGATTTAACCTAGGGAGGGAGAAAAAAGAATATGTTTACTGCTCCACCTGAAAGACACACTGTGATGTTAAAAAAGACAACAAAAAAAATAACTTTAAAATCATTCAAAGCCCAAACCCGAGCATGATAA
>CM060328.1:23551934-23571934 GCA_030674155.1 Stramonita haemastoma
CACTCACAGATGCACACACACACACTCACACACACACACACACACACACACACACACACACACACACACACACACACACACACACACACACACACACACACACTTCCACATAATCGTTCACACACATACATAAACACACATGCTATCTCTTAGTATTTTCTTCTTCTCTGTCCTCTTCTTTCTTGAACTTCCACTACCATTTCCCCTTCCTTGACTATTAGTCCAAGAAAAAAAAATGGTGCAAAATAATTGCTTCAAAATTTCTGACTACACAAACTAGTAAATTGACCCTTCCCGATTACATTCGACTGGTTTTCATAAAGGTTTTTGTGGTGGGGATTTTACGTAAAAACACTTTTTATGTCGAACTACTTTCTGTCAATTTCGCTAGCTGGAGTTTCGGTCACACGCGCAATCTCGTTTTTGTGTAACTCGCAGTTTCAGGGTCAGACCCCTTGGCGATTTAATCAGAGATAAGTTTTCTTTACTGACCATTATATAGCTATAAATGGAATGATCCAAAATCCATATCGTTTGTGAATCTGGCTACAGTCACAGAAAGAATGAAAGTAATGAATAAAACATGTGTAAGAAATCCACGGAGGCAGACAAAACAAAAGGAGCAGCAGACACCACAGCACAGGTGTAAACAGACACATCCAGCAGCAGTAGTATAATTGTTATACAGTCAGTTTGTTTTGTAAAATCAGATGAAAATGTGTTTACATAAGGGTGTTATAATGTATACAGCATGGCTGTGAATGTTGTATAAGGGTATTATAATGTGTACAGTATGACGTGAAGCGTTGTATAAGGGCGTTATGATTAACACAGTATGGCAGGAAGACGAATAAGGGCGTTACAATATATAGCGTATGGCTGGAAGTAATGTATAAATCCAAAGAGCGTTATGATGTATACGGCATGTCTGTTAGAGATGTAGAAGGTTGTTACGATGTGTCCAGTATGGTTAGGAGAGTTGTGTGAAGGCGATTATTATGATGTCTGCAATATGGCCCCGAAGTGTCGTCATCATATCTAAGAGCAGAGTGAACAGAAAACAGAGCTCCTGACATTTCACTGCTGAGGCATATGTGTTCCACATACCTCTAGCTCTGTGCCCTTGTACCGTCCGTTGTTTGCTTTTGTTGTTAGGTGAAGTAGGCTGCTCTTCTTGTGTAGATATATATGAATGCCGACTTAGAATTGGGTAGTCAGACAGAGAAATCCGTAGCACGCACGCACGCATACACGCACGTACGCTCGCTCGCACGCACACACACACACAAACACACAGAGATACACACAGATACAAACACACAGAGATACACACAGATACACACACACAGTGGGAGAAAAGGTGCATATATGCATGTATGTAAGTGTGTACATCTGTGTGTCTGATTGAAGGAGTGTGTGAACACTCTCATGTCTGCATGTGTGCTCCAATCTATGTAGATAAAAACATTCCAGCTTGCACACACGCACACGCCCACTTACACACACACACACACACACACACACACACACACACACACACACACACACACACACACAAACAAACAAACAAACACACGAACACAAACACACACGCACACAAACACACACACACACACACACACACACACACACACACACACACACACACACACACACACACACACACACACACACACACCAAACACAAACACACAACACAAACACACACGCACACAAACACACACACACAAACACACACACACACACACACACACCCCACACACACACACACACACACACACACACACACACACACACACACGACAACACACAACACATACACACAGACAACACACACAACACACACCGACACACAACAACCAAACACACTGAGAAAGAAGTGCATATATGCATGTCTCTAAGTGTGTACATCTGTGTGTCTGATTGCAGGAGTGTGTGAACACTCTCATGTCTGTCTGTATGTGTATTCCAATCTATGTAGATAAAAACATTCCAGCTTGCATAACATGAAGCAAGTAACAATAAACAACCATACAAACACAATCCCTGAACACGTGCACACACGCACACGCACACTAACACACGCACACGACACACACACACACACACCACACACACACAACACAAACACTAACACACACACACAACACACACACACACACACACACACAACACACACACAAACACTAACACTAACACACACATACACACACAAACACACACTAACACACACACACACAACACACACACACACACACAAACACACACACACACAAAACACACACACAGCACACACACACACTAACACACACACACACACACACACACACACACACACACACACACACACACACACACACACACACACACACACACACACACACAAACACACCTAGTGGTCAGAACATTGCGCTGGCAATTTGACGACCCGAGTTCGATTCCCGTTGGAGGGGATTTTTCCCCTGGGGGTTAACATCAGTGCTGACTCTACTCCCCGCAACAGTCTTTCATATGAGACTATAAACGAGGCCCCGTGTGCTAACGCACGCAGAACATCTTGCCACACGTTAAATCATGTTCCGCTTTTCGTAAGAGTAGGTCATTATGTACGTTTGCCGGTGGGAACAGATGACAATATTTGCACAACTGCATACACACGGGGACTGGATGAAAAAAAGCACACGAGTGCTTATTCCATTATCCTCGATATAAAAGAATAAATCAAATCAAATCAAATTCAAATCAAACAAACACAACAAACACACAACAAACACACTAACACACACACACAAACACAACACACACAACACACAAACACACACACACAACACACACACACACACACACAACACCACAAACACACCACACACACATACACACACACACAACACACTAACAACAACTACACACCAAACAGCTGAATGTTAGAGGTGACATCTTGTCTCTAACCCTCTTCTAGCCAGTTCTAATGGCTGCTCTTCTACAAGTGTCGTGGTGGCCAACACACCCCTAGCACTGCCCTTTCTGACACAGTCTGTTACCAGCACGTGGCACCGCCAGACAGAAGATGCCTAAGACCTTTTGCCTGAAATGTAATCACAGCCCAGGGATTATAGGGACATATGTATGTGTGTGTATGTATGTGTGTATGTATGTGTGTGTGTGTGTATGTATATATATGTTTCCTTATCAGAGTGACTTTTTCCTACAAAATTTTGCCGGGTCAACCCTATTGTTGCCGTGGGTTCTTTTACCTGCGCTACATAGTGATATGTAACACACGGGACCTCGATTTATCGTCTCCTCCGAAAGACTAGCGCCAAGACCACCACTTAGGGTCTAATGGATGGGTGAAAAAGTTTTGGACCCAAACGGGGTACGAACAACCGCACACTCTAACCCAGACTTTTTGGTTTCTAGGCAAGGCGCGTTACACCTAGACCACCGATCCACCAAAGATACTGACCTGCTAGACGAGGTACTCTGTACATCGGTGCTATACATACTAAGGCCACCCATGTATTGAAACCTTGACTCTTCAGGGTACTAGCTCTTGGGTTATCTTGGTTCTGTGCATTCCGCTAAAGGCACAGGTGATGTGCAAAATACCACCTGCCCTGCCCTTTTATCATGTTCGCTCTTAGAAAGCCGTGAGGGACTTGAGAGCTTGTGCTGCTATTCTTGGGGAGCAATTAGTGAAGTGTATGTATCATATGCACGTCTGTAAAGCTTGTATAGGGCAGTGATGGGAGCTGCTGTACAAAATCAGGACTGGTCTCATGGGGTAGAGTGTATCATGTGTCCAGAGAGTAGAAGAATCGCAGTTGTCTTAGTAATGACATTTTCTGTGTGTGTGTGTAGAGGTGGGGGTGGGGGTTGGGGTGGTGGTGGTGATAAATGTGTGTTGGTGTGTGTGTTTATGTATGTTGTGTGTATGTTGTATGTGTGTGTGTGTGTGTGTGTGTGTGCGTGCGTGTGTGTGTGTGTGTGTGTGTGTGTGTGTGTGTGTGTGTGTGTGTGTGTGTGTGTGTGTGTGTGTGTGTGTGTTTCGATTTTACATCTATCACTAAAAAGTGATTTTAGACATGTGTGTATGTATACGTATGTGTATTTGGTGTGTGTGTGTGTGTGTGTGTGTGTGTGTGTGTGTGTGTGTGTGTGTGTGTGTGTGTGTGTGAAGTCAAGTCAAGTCAAGTCAAGTCAAGTCAAGTCAAACTTTTATTTCCAGATGGTCATTGAGTAAGCAGTACAATTGCTTTTTTTCATCAGCATCCATCTAAAAGTGTGTGTGTGTTGTGTGTGTGTGTGTGTGTGTGTGTGCGTGGTGCGAGTATGTGCATGTAGTGTGTGGGTGCGAGTGATGTGTATGTATGTTATATGTGTAGATGTGTGTGTACATATGTGCCAATCACCTGACAGACATTTTGTACAACTGCATAGGCGTGTGTGGCCTGTTCGTTTGTGCGCTTATTTATCTACCCTGAACCAAGTAAACAAGCAAACAAAGCAAACAAGCTACATAGAAAAAAAAGGAAACAGGAAAATCCATGTACAAAAAAAAGAGTAGTAGCAATTCTACACTAGCAGGGATAAAACGTATGCAGCAAAACAACAATAGAATGTCAAAGAGGACAGTCAGGCGGCAGTTGTACTTATGGCAGCACTTGAGGGCCACATTGCGCGCGCGCGCGCGCGCACACAACACAACACACACACACACACACACACACACAACACACACACACACACACGCACGCACACGCACACACACACACAAACACACACACACACACAAAACACACACACACTACACACACACACACACACACACACACACACACACACACACACACACACACACACACACACGCACGCACGCACACACACACACACACTTACACACACACAAACAACGCCCTTAGGACCAAGTAGTATAAGGTGTGTGGCCATGCTCCTTGCGACCTTTTTCCACAGACATCTTGGGAACTGAATATGAATCGTTCACCTTTATGTGACGTACCTGGCTGTTGTCTGAATGACAGCAGACTGGTGGAGGTGGGGGCGGGGGTTGAGGGGATGGAGAGTGGTGGTGGTGGATAGAACAGGGGTAAGAGCTCTACTGACCTCTCCCTGAAAATCCTTTGGATGAGACGGTAAACCGAGGCCCTGAGTGTGCATGCATGCAGGACATCTTGCACACACGTTAAAACCCATTCTTCTTTTCTAAAGTGTAGGTCATGGAGCCGGTAAGACCGGATAACAAATATAAAATATTAATTTTTTTTATGTATGTGTACATACACAGGCATGCACAATACGGCCCTATGGCATTGTCAACTCTGGTTTTCACTTCCTCGTTAGTTACGTGATCTCTGTATGAGACTGTAAGGAGTTTTCGGAAGCATCTAATCTCCGTTGCCTGTATCCTTCTTTCAATATCTGCCGTTTTTGTCCAAGTTTCACCTGCATGATAAAAAATTGGACATGGACGCGCGGAACGCGCCAGTCTGATCTTAAAGCCAATGGCGATTTTCGTGTTGGTCCACCTTTCAGTTTTGCTCAATGCAGATGTGTCAACGCGTTTCTAAAGTCCATAAGACGTGGTAAAGATCTTGCTGGTGTTGGAGTAACTTCTCACAGAGTATTCTAAGGTGAAAATCTGCTCTGTTGTGCCTGTCCTGCTTTGAAAGTAGTGATAGTGGTAGTAGCTGCAGACGGCAGAAACAGTTGTAACAATGTGGTAGTACAAGTTATTATGTGGTCCATGAAATACACACAGACACACAGACACAAACACCACAGACACAGACACATACACATACACAACATACACACACACAGACACACACACACGCACGCACACACACACACACACACACACACACACACACACCACGCAGCGCACGCACACACACACACACACACACACTTACACACACACACACCTCCACCACCCTCTATTTCAGAGCACTGACACTGCAGACGTAGCGTGGTTGTATAGGACTGTTCTACACCCATTAATTCTCTGAAAATGTGAATGTGAACCTTGGAGGTATTTCAGAGAGCTGTGTAGCGATGAGAGCATTGTGGAAAGTGTAGAAAGGAATGTAGGTGAATGGAACACCCTTCCGAAATGCACACCATGGTTAACAGTCCCATTCTCAAGGACAAGACCAGAAATCCAGATAACCACACCCCAGACGTCCAAGAATTCCACAAGCTCCAAGCGGCATGCATACCTTTGATCTTCTCAACGATCTCAGATCAAAGACACCCCCTACCCCTACTCCCTCCTCGAGGGGATGCCAGGGACCTGTGAGTATGAATAACCTCACCACCTTCTAAATATCACGTGCTAGGAATTCCCTCTTTTCGATCCCTCTCTTGGTTTCTGCTTCGTTCCTTTTTTCCGGCACTCCGTTTTGGTTTTTTGGGTTTTTGTCCTTCTTTGTCATATGAAGCTTCTTAAAAAAAAAGACTCAAATTCTCTCCTAAGCCGAGGTTGGAAGTATCAGGGCCTGGGTGTCAGTTGCTACATGGCAATGCAATGCATATTCGATCATATGACAGAACAACAGTAAGCTGCAGTCTGAACGTTCGGACAACGGACAACGTCAAACGAGAGCAGACGACTAAGAAAGAAGAAGAAGAATGCAAAGAAGAAGCAGAAGAAGGAAGAAGAAGAATCAAAGAAGAGCAAAGAAAAGAAGAACAAAGAAGGAAAGCAAAGAAGAAAGAAAATGCAAGAAGAGAAGAAGAAGAAGAAGAAAAAGAAGAAGAAGAATGCAAAGAAGAAGGAAGAATGCAAAGAAGAAGAAGAATGCAATGAAGAATGAAGAAATGCAAGAAGAAGAAGAAGAAGAAGATGAAGAAGAAGAAAGCGAAGAAGCGAAGAAGAAGCAAGAAGAAAAGAAGAAGAAGAAGAAGAAAGAAGAAGAAGAAGAAAAGAAGAAGAAGAAGAAGAAGAAAAAAGAAAAAAAAGAAAAGAAAAGAAAAGAAAAAGAAAAAAAAAAAGAAGAAGAAGAAAGAAGGAAGAGAGAGAAGGAGAAAAAGACAAAAAACATCACAACAACAAAACAACATCAAGAACAACAACAAACACAAAAGAAGATCAAAGACAGTGTATAAAGAAGGAAGGAGGAGAAGAAGGAAAGCATCACACTACAACTAGGTACCTCCAGCTAGCAGCTGACTAGGAAGAGGGGAAGGGTGACAGGTGTCAAGACAAACTGGACATGAACCCCTGACACTGACCCTTGCTTGGCATCAGCCTAACGAGCTGAAAATGCCTCCCCGTTCTTTTAGGTTCCCCCGGAGAATAATTTTGCCAGCGCAGGCGGTCCACAATGGAATCTCGTTTACGTGTTTGTGTGGACATTGTTGTGTGTGTGTGTGTGTGTGTTGTGTGTGTGTGTGTGTGTGTGTGTGTGTGTGTGTGTGTGTGTGTGTGTGTGTGTGTGTGTGTGAGAGAGAGAGAGAGAGAGAGAGAGAGAGAGAGAGAGAGAGGAGAGAGAGAGAGAGAGAGAGAGAGAGAGAGGAGAGAGCGCGCGCGGCGCGGTGTGTGTGTGTGTGTGTGTGTGTGTGTGTGTGTGTGTGTGTGTGTGTGTGTGTGTGTGTGTGTGTGTGTGTGTGTGTGTGTGCAGTAGGGTAAAAATATCTTTGGATTGTAGTTGTCTGTCTTAAGCCAAAATATTTTCATTGTTATGAGACTGATGCTATAGCCGGATGGTTTCGTAGGTAACAAAGTTAAATAACTATGAAAGTAACTACGTAACTAGTTTACTTACTAACTAGCAAATCATGTAACTATCTAAATAGCTAACTAACTAACTAATTAATTAACTAACTTACTGACTAATTGATCAACCAACCAGCTACGTACCTAACTCTCCAAATAACAGTTTATCTAGCTAGCTAACTGATAAACCAACCAATCAACCAACCAACCATACAACCAGCCAACCAGCCAGCCAGCAGCCAGCCAGCCAGCCAGCCAACTAACTAGCTAACTAGCTAGCTAACTAACAAATTATAACTAACAAACTAACTAACTAACTAACTAACTAACTAACTAACTAACTAACTAACTAACCAACTAACTAACTAACCAACTAACTAACTAACTAAGCAACTAACAAGATAAAGGATCTTACAAAATCGAATAATAAACTTGAAAACTTTAAGCTACAACATGGGTAATATAAGGTCTGAAAAGTGACAAGCAGAAAAACACAGCCAGCACAAGGGTATCGCCTTACCTGTTTCTCCTCGCTTCCTCTGGTGCATACATCAGCTTTAGCAGACTGTACCGAAGGGATGGGCTGTAAATGGAGAGGGTATGTAGAAGACAAAACAAAAAAAAGACGGAAGACTAAATAAAACTCGGAAAAATAAAACTAACGAATAACAGACAGACAAAACAGACACTCCCCCAACTCCCCCTCCCCCGAAAAAAAAGAGAAAAGAAAAAGTCCAAATATACTCCAAATCAAATCCAACCCTACCCACAAACAAGCACAAACATTTTAAACAAATAACTCCCCCCCCCCCCCGCCCAATTACGTAAGGAAGTGTTAAGAATTAATTAACTATCTAACTATCTAATTTGAGAGAAAGACACAGACACACACACACACACACACACACGCGCACACACGCACGCACGGCACGCACACACGTACACGGACACAACACACACACACACACACACACACACACACACACACACACACACACACACACACACACACACACACACACAACAAAGAGAAAGAAAGAGACAGAGTGAAAGAAAGAGAAAGTGTGTATGTATGTATGCGTGTATCCATGTTTGATTGGATATTCATACACACATACATATATGCATGTATATGTGTGCGTAGGTGCGTGCGTAAACATACATACATACATACATACACACACACACACACACACACACACACACACACACACACACACACCACACACACACACATATATATATATATATATATATATATATATATATATATATATATATATATATATATATATATATATATATATTATGTGTGTAATATATGTGTGTGTGTGCATGTGTGTGTGTGTTTGTGTGTGGTGGTGCGTGCGTGCGTGCGTGCGTTGTGTGTGTGTGTGTGTGTGTATGTGACAGTGAGTTGATGTACATTAACACCAAAACACTTTTAAAAAAATAGTTAAATCTTAGGGGGTTCAAACCAAAGAATAAGGCGGATACTGATGATGCATTACACCTAGTGAAACTCTTTTACAGCAATAATTATCGTGGCTGGCAGGTAACAGGACTACTATACTACTTCACTTTGGCCGCTTTTTCTTCTGTTTTCCTATAATTATTACTCTTGAGTTCATACCGCATATACTGAGGCATTCACAGAAGTAAAAACCATGGGTTTTTTTGTAAGGGACTAGCTCTCTCCTCAACAATCAGGTGACTTAAACTTTTTTTTTTCAGGAAACACTGTATCCCCTCAGTCCTTTGTCGTCTGGTAGACACTTTTATACATGTGCCGAGTCAACTCAAGTAGTCTTTTTTAAAATGATAATTTCCAATTTTTTCATGACTACATTGTATTCCTCTATGTCCTCAACTCCTAAAAGAAATACACTGTACATTTTTTCATACTATAATTTTTAAAAAATCCGTGATAATCAGCTACAATCATTTTTCATGATGAACTCATTATAGAAGATACTGTTTGATCCGGACACTAAAGGTGGAGTGTAGCCTCAGAGTTCTGGCTTCACATCACTGTGTGGTGTTGGGTTCTGTAATCTTCACATGGACTGCAAAACGAGAAAACAAGACTGATAATTCAGGAGATGGAGGGAGGAGGAAAAGGAGAAGGAGGAGGAGGAAAGAAAGGAGGAAGAGGAGGAGGGGGATGAGGGGGAAGAGGAAGAGGAGGAGGAGGAAGAGGAGGAAGAGGAGGAGGAAAAGGATGGGGATGAGGAGAAGGAAGAGGAAGAGGAGGAAGAGAAAGAGGAGGAAGAGGAGGAGAAAGGGGGACGAGGAGGAGGAGGAGAGAAAACGGTTGAATTAGCTCACAAGGGGCAGGTAAAGTTTGTAGATAGAAGTGGAGAGGACTGACGGTGTGAAAATCATACACTGATGACGAATCAGGGACAGGTGCTTCAGACAGATCAATCAGAGAGACAGAGAAGAAAACGGGGCAACTTGTGGTTTAGTAATTAGCTCCGAGATTCTCTCTGCCGCTGTTTTGGCAATCTTGATGTTTTAAAATCATCAGTTAAATGATGGGGTGGGGATGGTGAGAATGGATGGATAGGTGGGTCGGTAGGTGGCTGGATATATGGATGGACGGATGGATAGATGGATGGATGGATGGATGGATGATGGATGGATGTGTGTGCGCGTGTGTGTGCGTGTGTGTGTGACGATTGGGAGATCAAAATGATCAAAATTTCACGGAACAAACAGAAGCAAACATCCCAAAACATTGAACATAAAGCCTTGGAGACAGAATGGCAGATCTCTACTGCAATTGATAAAACAGGAACTAACCAGGCAGTACACGAGCGGCATGCAGCCTGTAACAAGCAGCATTGGTCAGGCAGGTGTGGAATGGCTGTAGGGGCCGGCCGGTAATGGTCAGTGTGGGGTACACTGGACCATTGGCCACCTTTCATCTAATTTAATTACCTGGGAGGAGGAGAAACGAGAAACTCCGCTGCAGCAGCCGTATGCTTTAACTTCCAGGCTAGACTTGGTACCCACCCCTTGCTGTCCAAAATTTTTAAAAAGTTGTTAGAGACGGAGAAGTATAACCCTCTCCTGTCATTTTGAGAATGGTGGCACAGAGAGCCAAATAAGGCGGGTTTTTTTAGGCAAAGTTGGTGTTTTTTTAATAATAATTTCTTCTTGTTGTTCTTGTTGTTCTTGTTCTTTTGTGCTTGTTCTTCTTGTTCTTGTTCTTTTTCTTGTTCTTCCTCTTGTTCTTGTTCTTGTTCTTCTTGTTCTTCTTGTTCTTCTTGTTCTTGTTGTTGTTGTTGTTGTTGTTTTCTTCTTCTTCTTCTTCTTCTTCTTCTTCTTCTTCTTCTTCTTCTTCTTCTTCTTCTTCTTCTTCTTCTTCTTCTTCTTCTTCTTCTTCGCTTTTTCCCCTTCTTCTTTGCATTCTTTTTCTGTGCATTATTCTTCGTCGTCGTTGTCATCGAACGCTCAGACAGCAACTACCATTGCCTGTATATTATGAGCTAAAATGCACTGCAGTTGCCGTGAAGCACCTGGCAAGTCAAGCCCAGCGCATACGACTTCGGTGTAGGAGAGAATTGTTATTTTTATAAGTCATTCTGAAAAAAGGGCAGGAAAATGGACCGGGAAGGCAAAATATAGACACAGAGCAAGTGACAGCTACAAGAGAAAAATAGGTAGAAATAAAAAAGGGATAAAAAAGAGGGAATCCTTCGAACAGAATTTGTAGAAAGTGGGGATACTGTTTACACTGGCATTACACTTGGCATTCCCATGGGAAGATCTTCATAATCTTATTTTTTAAGCCTTTTTATTCAAGTTTTTGTTTACATTGCACAGTTATAAAGATACAAAACATATAAACGGTTTTGTTGAGACAGATAGATAAGATAGAGAGATAGAGAGATAGATGGAGAGAGAGAGAGAGAGAGAGAGAGAGAGAGAGAGAGAGAGAGAGAGAGAGAGAGAGAGAGAGCAGACAGACAGACAGACAGACAGACAGACAGACAGACAGACAGACAGACAGACAGACAGACAGACAGACAGACAGACAGACAGACAGACAGACAGACAGACAGACAGACAGACAGATAGATAGATAGATAGATAGATAGACAGACAGACAGACAGATACAGAGAGACAGAGACTAACAAACAGACCTTCTTTATTTCATTA
This sequence comes from Stramonita haemastoma, assembly GCA_030674155.1. NCBI lineage: Eukaryota > Metazoa > Mollusca > Gastropoda > Neogastropoda > Muricidae > Stramonita > Stramonita haemastoma. Next base: position 23,563,841 of record CM060328.1, read on the forward strand.
TGTGTAGATATAGATCTACATATGTGCCGTAGGGTGGGGCGTTGTGCTGGTTTTCACTCGAGTTATATAATTGTATTATCAGAGTCATTGCCTAATGAAGGGCTTGTTTTGAGTATTGTGACACGCCCATATCTGCAAATTGTGGTATTGTTCAAATTTCATGTGCCCTCTGGAATTTTATTGTCTTGAAAAAAATATCTTGGATCTTGAAAATCTTGAATCTCTAGTAGTTCTGAGAATGGCATGGTTGGTTCAGAGGACAAAGATTCAGGGAGCTGTTTTAAGGGGGGGGTGGTGGTGGTGGTGGTGGTGGCAAAGTTGGTGTTTTTTTATGACAACCTATTCTGAGTTCTGGCATTGAAAGATGTCATATATCAAACTGTGGGGTTTTTTGCTTGTTTGTTTGGTTTTGACAAATTGAAAACAAAACCAAAAAGCAAAACCTAGACCTGTGAGAATTTTTTTTGCAGCAATGGAGGAGTTAAAATTGATTACGCAAACTTGTTTTTCTCGATTATAAATGAGGTATATAATATATATTATTATATAATATTTATATAATATATATATATATATATATATATATATATATATATATATATATATATATATATATATATATATATATAGATGTATGTGTGTCTGTCTGTATGCGCGCGCGCGCGCGCGCGAGTGTGTGTATGTGTGTGTGTGCGTATGACAATAAACTCAGGTAACCCAGGGTAAGTCCTTCAGCATAACCTAAATCAAGGAAGTTAAAAGCACAAAAAAATCCACGCACTAAACAGATAACATCTTTCAATGGCAACATATGAGCCGTTTAGAGTAAGGACCATTGAAGCTTGTCTGACTTAAGTGATGAGTTTCAGACCCTGTAGGAGCCATCATCCGAGGTCTCTTGTGGTGGTATCGCTTCATCATCTCTGGTGTTTGTATTTGTAGTAATATGTTATTCCACTTTAAATCATAGCAGATTTCTTTGCATGAAAATTTGGCTGCTCTTCCCTGGGAGAGTGTGACACCACAAGAGGAGTACCACCACCCATTACTTTTTTTTGCTTTTTCTTGTCTGCATGTGTATTTGTTTCCTTATTGGAGTGGCCTTTTCAAAATTAAAGTTAACCTTTTATTTCCATATGGTACATTGAGTAAGCTATAGATTTGCTTTTTTTTCATCAAGCCATCTATCTAGGTAAAAAAATCCCAACTAACCAACCAACCGACCAGCCAAACAAACAAACTGCAAGCAAGCAAGCATAATTTTGCCATGGACACAACTGTTTTGTTGCGGTGGATTCTTTTACGTGTACGTAATGCATGATGCACACTAGACCTTGGTTTATTGTCTCATCCGAAAAAACCGAAGGATCTTAAGAAGAACAATTTCTTCGAGATTTTTTGCCTTCAAAGGAACAAAATAAAACTGTGACCTGCCAACGCAATCATCAAAAAGTGATGTTAAAAAAATCCCTCACAAATATGCTTAAAAATATTAACTGCAGAATAAAGAAAGAATAAAAGCACATAATTACAAAATCGAAAATGTTTGATATTAGTAGATCTAGAAAAATGTAAAAGGCCATTTTAATATGCATAAAACTAGCTGTATGATGACCAATGCGTTGTCAAACAATTAAGAATTGTCAAACAAAAGAAGTTAAATTAAAATGGTCTTTTTTTAATCTTCTAAGAGATGCCTTTTCCTCTAGGGGGTGCCATTCCTGATAATTGCTGAGCAAGAAAAGGATGAAGTGAATTCCACAATTGAAAACACCATTGAGCCATGTGAAGAGCTCCTGACCTCAGTGAAAACAGGCTAACTAAAGTGTTACAGGCACGTCACACGAACATCTGGGCTGGCCAAGACTGTCCTGGGAAGAAGACTGTCTGTCGGCTGCCTGTCATTGTCACTATCTCTTTTTTTTGTTAAATCTTTTCTGTCTGTCCATCTGTTTGTCTGTCTTTCTCTGTGTCTCCCTCTGTCTGTGTGTCTCTCCGTCCATGTGTCTGTCTGTCTGTCTGTCTGTCTGTCTTTCTCTGTCTATGAGTGTGTGTGTGTGTGTGTGCGCATGTGTGTGTGTCTGTGTGTCTGTGTGTGTGTAACTCTCTCTCTCTCTCTCTCTCTCTCTCTCTCTCTCTCTCTCTCTCTCTCTCTCTCTCTCTCTCTCTCTCTCTCTCTCTCCCTCTCCATCCCCCCCTCTCTCTCCCCCTCTCTTTTCTTACTCTTTCCTGCCCCAGCCGGCTCTCTTTACAGTCAGGAGAGGCAATGGTTTACAGAGGCCCCAAGAGGAGGGGTCTGGCACAAACAGCCCTAGCTGTGTCAAGCTAATGGAGAGAATGCCAGGCTGTCTGCTGGCTATTCTGGCCTTCCCGTTCGTTCCTTGTTTGTCTGGTTACACACCTCTGTTAGCTTGCATGTCATGTAGTACCTTCTATACAGTGCCACGCCACGCCACACGCCAGCTCTCTCTCTCTCTCTCTGTCTCTCTGTCTCTCTGTCTCTGTCTCTCTGTCTGTCTGTCTGTCTCTGTCTCTCTGTCTCTCTCTTGTCTGTCTGTCTGTCTGTCTGTCTGTCTGTCTGTCTGTCTGTCTGTCTGTCTGTCTGTCTGTCTGTCTCTCTCTCTCTCTCTCTCTCTCTCTCTCTCTCTCTCTCTCTCTCTCTCTCCTCTCTCTCTCTTCTCTCTCTCTCTCTCTCTCTCTCCTCTCTCTCTCTCTCTCTCTCTGCCACAAGGGCAAACGGACAGTCAGCGTTGGAAATGTTCTCCAAAGGTCAACTAGACCCCAGGGCTGCAGCACATAAGGACTGTACAAGTCAAGCCTCCTAGTCAGAGAGTCTTAGTCGATCACAAAAAGACTAAGCCGTAAAGTTGAATTCCATGAGTGGGAAAGCCACTGATCCTACACTGATCGTCTCTCACTTTTGCTGTTTCCCCCAGCGTCAATGGTTTCATAAAAAACAACTGTCATATAGCCCAGGTACTCACGACATTGGGAGTTATTATGTCAAATAAAAGTAGAACACAATTTTCTGCAAACAAACAAACAAGCGAACAAACAGACAAACAAACGAAAAGAACCCAGGTTTAACTAATCACTTTCTTGATTGATGGAAAGATAACACTGCACATCTGGAAAACAACACTCTGCTTTTAGCTACAGTGTGGGTTAAAAACAAGTTCTAGATAGAACAAACAACTACTGGCGCCGATTTGTTATTTTACTGTTAACAGACTGCCTCCCTTTCCCGTCTTGCTGTCTCTCTCTGTCTGTGCTGACATGGGCTTCAATCATTGTCCGAATTCTCTCAGGGCATCTTGCTGTGTGGATGAGAAGACTAGAGAATAAAACCATGTTAGTGTTCTTTATTTTTCTTTGAACTAAACGGTATAGGTAAAAGTGTCCCTTAACTTATGTGGTCGTACAGGAGTGAGGTGTCAGAGACCTCAGCTTCTCTAGGGGCCAGAGTGTTGAGGGTGGCACCCATCTCCTCTCCCTCGCTGCTTTACCTTCCATGATCCTAAAGAGGGCAGGTACCCATTTACAGCTGGGTGAACTGGGGGACTGTATTGAAGCAGGGGCACGCAAACGGTCAGCCATCTAATTGGTAATCACGCTCGATGCTGCTTAACTTTGGCTTGAGGAAAGCGAGTGCTCTGACTACTGTGTTATCCCGCCCCCATTTGAAACTTTGCTATCGGTAAAATTAATTTTCTCTACCCAATGCCTAATGTTTTGTAGTATATAATCTTACATTTCCTAATCGACTAATTATCAAACCACATATAATGTGCAGTAACCTAAAAAATAACTATGCACTTATGCAAAACAGACATAAAAATACGTTAGCAAGATTATACTGCGTTGGTGCACGCGCACGCGCGCACACACATACACACACACACATACTTACACACACATACACACACACATACACAAACACACACACACAAACACACACACAAACACACACACACACACAAACACACACACACACACACACACACACACACACACACACACACACACACACACACACACACACCACTTCAACTAACGGGGAGACAACACTGCTCAGCTGGAAGTTAATGGTATCCCTTTAGGCTGCAGTCTAAATTTTAAAAAAATCTATGCAGTATGGAAAAAGTGCCGGCGCCGGCTTGTTATTTTACTGTTAAGAGAATGTGTCCCTTTCCCCCCCAACTGTCTGTCTCTGTCTGTATTGACATACACGTCAATCTTTGTCCATTATCTCAAGGCATCTTCCTACGTGATAGAGTGTCCTAAACAAACAAACACACAAACCATATCAATGTTGTTTTTTTATGATATAATAGACATTTGTACTGTAACTTTCTTTGACCACAGTCTAGTGGTATGTATTTACAGCTGCTGGTTGTCTAATCAACTGGGTAACCATTAAGCCATAGATGTGCTGTTACTTTGACCTTAGCATACAGCCTGTGTCAAGAGAGACATGTACACGTGCAAACAGGTCATGATAGATAACAAATATGTAAGCAAGATTTTGCTGCATAAGTGCATGCGCGCGCGCACGCGCACGCACACACACACATACACACACACACACAAGCTCAGACACGAGGCCATCACTTATTCAATCAAAAAAGACACTAAAAAAGTTTGAATTGGTTCAGTCGCTGACAATGTCATAGTTTTGATAGCCTATTTCTTCCAGCATTATCATTATCAGCAACATAAGTGATATGTCAGACATCAGTAGTTATTATGTGAGCTTTTGAAGATGATGATGGTGATGATGATGATGATGATGATGATGAAGAAGAAGAAGAAGAAGAAGAAGAAGAAGAAGAAGAAGAAGAAGAAGAAGAAGAAGAAGAAGAAGAAGAAGAAGAACCGCAAATAGGGCCTAAAGGGAAAATAACCCTGTGGTTTATGTTGAGCTTTAGACATGCACGACACCATCTCCGATGTCAGAATGCAGCTACCTTCATGGTGGGTTGAAACGGTCACATACGCAAGATTTTACCAGTGGTAAACCACGGAGCTCTAGCCGAGGATCCTCCTAAAAATCTGGCAAGCATTTTTACCAAGCCTACAAATCACGATGACGTCAAAAGGTGACTTGACACTAAGCAGTGAGCTGCTAAATCATGTGCTACTCAGAGCAATAAAGAAAATACCCTACAACAAAACTAAACAACAAAACATAATCGACGGCTCACGTGTTTCCCTGATGGAAAGATAACATCACACAGCTGGAAAACAATGGTATGCTTCTAGTTTCAAAATACGCTAGAAAAAAGTCTAGGTTGGTTAAAAAATTGTGTTGGCGCCCATTTGTTATTTCACTGTTAAGAGAAAGTGTTCTTGTCTTGTCTTGCCTCTGTGTTGACGTAAGTTTCAATCTTTTCCCTATTTTTCTGTGTGAAAGAAAAGAATAGAAAATAAAGAAATATCAGTATTTTTTTCTTTAACCAGTTTATCGATAAACCTTCTATCTATATCGATAATCTAATGTTCTCTATCTATTGAATCACTTTTACGAATCAACTGTTTAAGATCAAACTTGTCGTGTGTAGTCAAGTAAACATTAGCATACACACGTGTAAAAGTAGATTTGCATGTTTGTAACAGGTACTTAATAGAAAATACGTAAACAAGACTATGCTGCATAGTTGCATGCACGCACACGCCTGCCCGCGCATGCGCGCACACACACACAGAATCAACACATTTAACGACTAATTTTCATTGACTGATAGGATCATAGCTGGGAGACAATGGCATGCTTTTAGCTACAGACAAGTTAGAAAAAAAATCTAGACAGGATCCCCCTTCCCAAATTTACGTAGGAACCCCCACCCCACCCCAAGGCACCAACTTGTTATTTTACAGTTAACAAAATGTCTTCCTTTCCTCCCAAGCTGTCTCTGTCTGTGTTGACATTGACTTCAATCTTTGTCCAATTCTCTCAAAGCATTTTCCTGTGTGAGTAAGAGTACAAGAAAATAAAGCCACATCAATGTTGTCTTTTTCTTTAACTGTTGTTGGTGATGGACTGCACGGAGCAAGCTTCTTTACTATCTTTGTGAAAATTATAGGCTGGTGGAAATTATTTTGGCCAGACATAAATTCATCTGAAGGTAGACTCAGCTCAAGCCCCTATATCTATCAATTGCGACATTTTTGCATATGCAACTGTTTTTTCCCACCATTAAGGTAGCCGCATTCTGACATTGGGGATGTGGTCTTAACACGACACCAGTTTGCATATATTAAAAAAAAGTTTGTCATCCATTTTTACTGGCATGCATGGCGTACTCTTCTAAAAGGCAGAACAGGTTTTAACATGTATGCAAGATGTTCTGCATGTGTTCGCACACACGACCTCGGTTTGTAGTCTCATCCAAAGGCTTTTGGGTGAGTAGCATCAGTGCTGATGTTCATTCCAGGGGAATTCCCGAAGTGGGAAATCGGCTACCTAAATGGTGGGTAAAAACAATAGCATACTGAAAATCAAAGCATTGGTGATCCTTGGAGTTCTAGCCTTCAAACAGGCACAACAGATGCGGCTTGAACCCAAAGCCATCAGATGGTGAGCTCACCTCTCTAACCACCTGATGGGATCATAGCATCGAACAGAGAGAAGGGATGACAACAACTTGAAAAAACCCAGCATTCACACAGGTGTCACGTTTAGACACCATCCCTGAGGAAAAATCGGGGAATTGGGAGTCCTCAGGGCGGTTCGGGGCTGTAGGTCTATATGGCAACGTTCTAGCGGCTCCTGCGATGAAACTAAACCATTCGTATGGGCAAATTACCTTTCCAATGAACCATTCCAACGACGTGGAGAGAGGGAGAGGGAGAGGGAGACAGAGAGAGAGAGGGGGGGGGATCTGCTGCATGGGTAACAGCTTGCCCTCCACACTTACTTACTTACCCAGGCTTTGCACCTAGAGCGTAACTCTATAGTTTTCCAAGACTGATGTCTGCCTACAATAGATAAAAGTCAATGACAGTATGTTAGAAAAAATGTAGATAAGTTCCCTCTGCAGGGCCCCCCCCCCCCCCCGTCTCTCTCCGTCTCATCCCCAAAGGTACCAACTTGTTATTTTACTGTTAAAGGAATGTGTTCCTTTCCTCCCTAGCTGTCTCTGTCTGTGTTGACATTGACTTCAATCTTTGTCCAATTCTCTCGCAAGGCACTTTCCTGTGTGAGTAAGAGTACAAAAAAGTAAAGCCATGTCAATGTTCTCTCCTTACTCCCTCCCCCCTCCTTGATATCATTGAGGAATTGCAATGGGTAAGTATCTTTACCAGTTTTATGAAAGTTATGTGCGGATGAAAATGCATTGGCCATACATAATGACAGCTGAAGTGGACAATGGTTATGTTTTTCCCGCAGCAAGGGCTCTAAGGTTCACCGATTGTGAGATTTTTTTTTTTTTTTTTTTTTTTTTTTTACATATTCCCACCATTAGGTAGCCACATTCCCACTTTGGGAATGAAGTCTTAACACCCCCCCCTCCCAGAATGTAAACATTTAAAAAACAAATGTCATCACCTCTTCCCTGCACACATGGCTTACTCTTTTGAAAAGCACGTCAGAGTTTAACAGGTGCACCAAAATTAATGTTTTTGCGGGCATTCTTACACACTTGGTTTATGGTCTTATCTGATGGATTATTATTGGAGGAGAGGAGTCAGTGCTGATGTTGACTCCAGGGAAAAATCCGATTAGACAGGCACCTCAGTGCTGTTAGACCGTGATCTGAACGCTATAACCACAAGACTATCTTGTTCTCTTAAGTAGGCGTCATCAAAATCCATGTAGTTCCTCTAAGACTAAATGTGCAACTGCTCCAATCTGGCAAAGTGACAAAACCAGACACAGCCTGACAAAACCAGACACAGCCTGACAAAACCAGACACAGCCTGACAGAACCAGACACAGCCTGACAGAACCATAAACAGACAAAACTATAAACATATTGACAAAACCAAATGCAGACTGATAAGGTAATAAACAGACTGACAACACCAAAAGCAAACTGATAAAACCATAAACAGATAAAACCAGAAACTGACAAAACCAGAAACAGACTGACA
>CM060328.1:23579434-23584434 GCA_030674155.1 Stramonita haemastoma
CTTACCCAATTACCCTCATTAAAAATTTCGAGTTCGAGTTCGAGTTCGAGTTCTCTTCTCTCTCTCTCTTCTCTCTCTCTCTCTCTCTCTCTCTCTCCTCTCTCTCTCTCTCTCTCTCTCTCTCTCTCTCTCTCTCTCTCTCTCTCTCTCTCTCTCTCTCTCTCTCTCTCTCTCTCTCTCTCTCTCTCTCTCTCTCCAATATCTCTCACTCTTTCCATGTCTCTCTCTTTCTCTCTGTGTGTCTCGGTCTGTCGGTCTGTCTGTCTGGATGTATGTATGTATGTATGTATGTATGTATGTATGTATGTATGTATGTATGTATGTATGTATGTATGTATGTATGTATGTATGTATGTATGTATGTATGTATGTATGTATGTATGTATGTATGTATGTATGTATGCATGTCTCTGTCTCTTAGTTACTAAGGGCAAAAACAGAGAGACAGATAGACCTACAGACAGAGACAAATAGAAAGGAAGAGGTGTGTGCACAGGTGCATACACATATGTGTTTGTGTGTGTCTGTGTGTATGCATGTGTGTGTATGTATCTATGTGCGTATGTGTTTGTGTGTGAATGTGTGTGTGTGTGTGTAAGCATGTACGTGTATGTTTGTGTAAGAGTGTGTGTGTGAGAGAGGGAGAGAGAGTGTACAGGTGTATGTACATGCGTGTGTATGCGTGTGTGTGCGCATGTGTGTATGTGTGCATACACACGTGTGCACACACACAGTGATTTAGGGAAGGAGCCCCTCATCCCTTTCACCCAGTGTCTGTGGTCTTTTGTCCATCTTTTGCTGCCATTCCTTTGTACATGAAACACATGCATGTCTTCAGTATGGCCTGTTTGGCCTAGATTTGCTTTTATTTTTGTTGAGAGAGAGAAAGAGATAGATAGATAGATAGATAGATAGATAGATAGATAGATAGATAGATAGATAGATAGATAGATAGATAGATAGATAGATAGATAGATAGATAGATAGATAGATAGATAGATAAATGATAGGTAGATAGATGGATAGAGAGATTTGGTTTGATTTGATTTGATTTTTTCTTTTATATGGAGGATAATGGAATAAGCACTCTTGTGTTTTTTTTACATCCAGTCCTCGAGTGTATGTAGTTTTGTAAATGTCATCTGTTCTCACCAGCACACAATGGCCTACTCTTACGAAAAGCGAAAAAGGATTTAACATGAGAGAGAGGGAGATAGAGAACTCTGAACACTGAACTCTGGATGTGTGTAATATGAGAGAGAGAGAGAGAGAGAGAGAGAGAGAGAGAGAGAGAGAGAGAGAGAGAGAGAGAGAGAGAGAGAGAGAGAGAGAGAGAGAGAGAGAGAGAGAGAGAACAGACAGACAGACAGACAGACAGACAGACAGACAGACAGACAGACAGACAGACAGACAGAGACAGAGAGAGATGAGGGGGGAGGGCATAAAGGTGGGTGGGGTTGATGGGAAAACTGTTTTTCATCATGCCGACAAAGATATCAGCTAAGAAGGGTGGGCAGAACATACGCCCCTTCGCCCACCCCCACCCCCTTTATATCCTCCTCTCTCTCCACCCCTTTTTGTCAACAATCCTCTCTACTTTGGGAGTTTTCATTATAGGAAGGTAACTTTTAACATCACATACGCTTACCCCTCATGGTATTTACCATCGTTTATTCGTTTTTTGCATTCGTTATGTGCACCATAGAGTTGTTGTTGTTGTTGTTGTCGTTGTCGTTGTCGTTGTTGTTGCTGTTGTTGTTGTTCTTGTTCTTCTTCTTCATCTTCTTGTTCTTCTTCATCGTCATCATCATCATCATCATCATCATCATCATCATCATCATCATCATCATCATATCATCATCATCATCATCATCATCATCATCACCTTCTTCTTCTTCTTCTTCTTTCTTCTTCTTCTTCTTCTTCTTTTCTTCTTCTCTTCTTCTTCTTCTTCTTCTTCTTCTTCTTCTTCTTCTTCTTTCTTCTTCTTCTTCTTCTATTCTTGTTGTTGTGAACCATAGCAGAAATAAGCTAACTTTGCTGCAGCGAGCATTTCAGCCATGCTAAAAGATAATATACGGATCCCTGTGAATGATTGTTGAATGATTGATGGCACTGTTTTTCGCCTGGCTACATACAGTGTAGTAGTAGTCTTTGGCCGATAATTTCTACAACCACCCGGGTAACCCCCCCCCCCCAAAAAAAAATGGTATGCAGGTGTTTCATTGTATCTGGCCTGGCTTTCCTACCGTGACAGATTAAAAAGCTGGCTTCACAGCACTGGCACAATCAGAACCTTGTGATAAAATGGACCTTGTGATCAGGCTGGTATTAAATCACATCGGTGGTTGAAGTTTTTTTTTCGTTTTTATTCTGTCAGGCTCTTAACAGGAATAGTTGATTTGTAGGTCTCTTCCCAGAACAGTTTTCCTCTTGTTTGCTTTTTTTTTCTTTCTTTTACATTTTTTTTAAATTTCGAGGATAATGGAAACAACACTCATGTTTTGTTTTGTTTTTTCTTTAATCCTGTCCCTGTGTGTATGCGGTTTTCTAAATTTTGTTATTATGCGTTACCACCGCCATCTTCTGAAAGCGATCTTTTTGTTTTGTTAGTAATTGTTAGTATTAGTTTTGTCGATAGACTTTTTAATCTATCCCCATACTTTAACTCAGCTTAAATGCTATCCAAAATCAAGTGTTTTAAACTAAACTTTATTTACGCAGGCCAGGCTAAACACTTGGTCAGTTATCAATGTGAACAAAATGCCATGGACAACCTTTTTAATTCTATGATTTTGTTGTCTTTGTTCATGATAAGCTGATAACATAAAACCCGCACCCTTCATTAGATTAGACAGAAATCCTCCGAAGCCAAACAAATATGTCTGTCCATTGGCCAGCATCCTTCAATACAGCTTTACTACGCAAATTTACTTTCACAATTATTCCTTAGGAGGGATGAAAAAGATACCGCCTCTTCATCCAACGCTCAGACAGCAACTATTGCTGAAAAAAGGTAATAAACCGTAATGTTCTGGGTAAACATAAAGGAGCTAAGTTGGGGAACATCCAATAACAACAACATCAACAATCAAAGCAACAACGTCCAACAACAGCAACATCAACAATCAAAGCAACAACGTCCAACAACGTCCAACACTAACAATCATAACAACAACGTCCAATAACAACATTAACAATCATAGCAACAAAGACAAGAACACCAACAACCACAGCACACAACGTCCAACAACAGCAACATCAACAATCATAACAACAACGTGCAACAACTACAACACCAACAACTATAGCAACAACAACAACAACAATTAATGCATGGCTTCTTGTTCTGTGACCCTAAAAGATACACCACGCTGCTGCAGTGGACGTTTCAGCCAGGCTAAATCCGGATCCCTGTATAAACAAGCCAACCCAGGCATGCCTACCACCATGAACACAGGATCCAAAAGCAACGATAGTAACTGATTGATGCGACTTGGGTTTTTTTTTTTCCACACCTGCAGTTAGCAGTTCTGGACCGATAATTTCTTCCCCCAAAATGGCATGCATGCAGATGTTTCAATCTTTCTAGTTTTCATAGCGTAACAGATGAAACTCACTTCCCCAAGAAACATACCAAACCACAGTGATAAGGGTCACACCTGTGATTTGCAACAACATTAAACCAACACTCGTCCATAGTTATGCTGTCGGGGTTCTTTAACCACTAAAGTCTGTAGCCTCTTTGGAAAAGCAGTCTTTCAGCTGTATGAACTTGTTTAATTAACTCGCTTCCTTTACCTGGAGAACAAGGGACGGGATAGCCTCGTTGGTTAAGAGCATTGCGCACTGCACTCGTAATCTCCAGATCCGGGTTCGAATCCACTCACTTTCCCCAAGCCAAGGTTAAGCAGCATCGAAAGTCGTTACCAAGTAGATGGTTGGATGGACCGTTTGCGCACTTTGGCTTCAGTACAGTCCTCCAGTTCACCCAGCTGTAAATGGGTACCTGCCCTCAGGGAAGGTAAAACAGCGAGGGAGAGGAGATGGGCCCGGCCCTCAATATGCTGGCACCCAAGAGAAGCTGAGGTCTCTGATGCCTCGCTCCCCTACGACCACATAGGTTATGGAACGAACACCTACCTGTACCTTTTACACGGCACAGTACACAGACTGCAGAATGATCAGAGAGCTACGCTTCTAGTCTGGGAGTATAGTCTCTGACTTTAATCAGCCAGGTTTACCTCATTAGTCACGGTGAAGTCTTCAGTGGAGGCCCGGTTAACGGTTACCTCACTCATTAGCGTCAGCAGAAGCTACTTCAAGTTTGAACGCCGTGTGGGAGGGAAAGAGTTAAAAATTAAGGTACATGTGAACAGTATACCGTGGAAGTATGGTATTGTTTTATCATTGTTTTTCTTGATTCTTTTGCCCTTGTGGTTTCTCTTGTACTGTTTTTTTTTGTCTCAACCTGTCTCTGTTTCTCTGTTTCTCTCTCTCCTTCTTCTCTCTCTTCTCTCTCTCTCTCTCTCTCTCTCTCTCTCTCTCTCTCTCTCTCTCTCTCTCTCTCTCTCTCTCTCTCTCTCTCTCTCTCTCTCTCTCTCTCTCTCTCTCTCCTCTCTCTCTCTCTCTCTCTCTCTCTCTCTCTCCTCTCTGTGTGTGTGTGTGTGTGTGTGTGTGTGTGTGGTGTGTGTGTGTGTGTGTGTATGAAAGGGAATGAACGCATGTGTACTTACATATATATATATATATATATATACATATATATATATATACATATATATATTAATAAATATGGCTAGATCAGAGAGAGAGAGAGAGAGAGAGAGAGAGAGAGAGAGAGAGAGAGAGAGAGAGAGAGAGAGAGAGAGAGAGAGAGAGAGAGAGAGAGAGAGAGAGAGAGAGAGAGAGAGAGAGTACTTGTATTTGATCCTTAACGTTGAATGATGAAAATATTTTTAAATAAACATTGTATCTCTTTTCTGAATATCCCCTTTCAT
>CM060328.1:23589434-23631431 GCA_030674155.1 Stramonita haemastoma
TCTTCTTTTTCTGTTTTTTTCTAAGTAGAAGAAACTTGACTGTGTAGTTCTAGTCTTCCCCAATGAGCCCATAGCAAACTTACTCTGTGTAGGAGCCTGCCAGAGTAAAAAAAACAAAAAAACAAAAAAAAATCAAACCACTTTGACTTTTCTGGGATTACCTTTGCAGTCTGAACTGAGATTTTTGTATGTTTTATCTTTTCATTGCCCTATTTTGTGAAGTGTTTCATGTGTGGATTAAAAAAAAAAAAAACCCTGATGTGATAAGCAGTTTGAAAAAAAATGTCCCACTTATTCCAGATAGCAGCAAGAAAACATTTAACCAAACCAGACACATTGCCTCAGTGTGATTCAACACTGGTTTTTGTTGTTATTATTTTGTTTTGGCTCTTGGATTTTTTTTTGGTAACAATTTTCAACCAATGAGGAAAATTCTCTTTGATTGTATATCTAGTTGTTTTTTTCCATATGAGACTGAAGTTAGGTTTTAGATCTGTGTATGGCAGGTAGACCCAGAGATCTCTGTAGCACACCTGGCGAGTAGGTCAACCATTTCAAATAAAAACAAAATTATGACGTTCTGGTCAAAGGGCGAGAACTGTAGATAAAAATTACTCTATATAAAAAAAAAAACTGCATTTGTGCAAACATCATTTTTGTATGAAATTTTAGTGTGGAATGAAATCCTTGTTTGCCTTAAAGCACTGGGGGAATCAACATACATAGAACCCCCGATGATGGTCAGTGGGTACTGAAAGAGTTAAACGTTAAACTCGACTATCCTCTATTAGAGGCAAAGCAGATGTTATTTTCTATGATATATTGTTACAGCTTTCTATGATATGCTATTATTATTTCTGATCTCTATCACATCATCACAACTTTTATGATATATCATTGTCTTTTTATATCTTCTTGTATTTTATCACAACTGTCTATGACACCTCATTATCTTTTTATATATTTTCATATCTTATCACAGCTTTATATGATTGTATATACACGTGGATCATCAGTGGTCAAGAGGTAACGCACCTGCCTAGAAAGCGAAAAGTCTGGGTCGTAAGTGTGTGGTGGTTTGATCCCTGTTTGGGCCCGAAACTTTTCCCACACCCATTAGACCATGTGTGATGGTCTTGGTGCTAGTCTTTCATATGAGACGATAAACGGAGATCCTGTGTGTTTCATACAATTATTCAGTGCACGTAAAAGAACCCACGGCAACAAGAGAGTTCCCTGGAAAAGTTCTGTAGAAAAAGGCCACTCTGACAGGGAAACAAATACAGTTACAGACAGGAAAAGAGAAAAGTAATGGTTGGAGCTGCTCTTGCAGTGACGCCGTCATCCGAAGAGAGCAGCCCAAATTTCACGCAGAGAAATCTACCGTGACATAAAGTGGTATAAATAAATAAATATCATTTATTTTCATGTCTGATCACATCATCACAACTTCCTTTGATATATCATTATCTGTTCATATCTTGTCATGTCACAGCTTTCTAAGATCTCTCTCTCTATCTATTTATCTGTTCTGTCTGTCTGTCTGTCTGTCTGTCTGTCTGTCTGTCTGTCTGTCTATCTATCTATCTATCTATCTATCTATCTATCTATCTATTTCTCTGTCTGTCTGTCTGTCTGTCTGTCTGTCTGTCTGTCTGTCTGTCTATCAGTCCGTGTATCTGTTTGTCTGTCTGTCTGTCTGACTGGCTGACTGTCAGTCAGTCAGTCTGTCAGTCAGTCTGTCTGTCTGTCTGTCTGTCTGTCTGACTGATTGTGAATCTGTTTGTCTATTTGACTGTCTGTCTGTCTGCCTCTCTGTCTGTCTGTCTGTCTGTTATCTTCCCCATGAATGGGTTCAACAGAAGCAGAGTATCATTCAAAAAAAGTGAAGCCAGTGTTTCACAGCTGGTTGCAGGGGTGGGTCCCTGTCCCTGTCCCTGTTTTCTCAACCTCCCGCCCTGAACAGGTTCTGAGCTGTTGTGACAGAAACACTGCCTTGTTTATTGTTCCCCTTTTCCCCTGCACTTTCCTCCTGGGTGGCAATCCGGGTCTGAGTAGGTTAATTTTTTTGTTTTTCTGTCTCTTTGTCTGTCGATTAGCATAATTATATATATGTCCACACACCCCGACATAATTATCTGGGCAAACAGCCACGCTTGCACGCACGCGCACGCGCATGCGTGCACTCACACACACATAAGCGTTTGCACGCACATGCACATATGCTTACAAGCACTCACGCACGCACACGCACACGCACGCACGCGTGTGCGTTAAATCGACACTTTAAATCCTGTTCTGCTTTTCGTAAGAGTAGGCCATTGTGTGCCGGTGGGAACAAATGACAAGATTTACGAAACTGCATACACACGGGGATTGGATGTAAAAAAAAAAAAGAAAGGCACGCGAGTGCTTTCTCCAGTATCCTCGATATAAAAAAAGAATTAAAAAAAAATAAAACGCACGCACAAACACACAGAGTGCACATGGATGCATGCATATAGACACAGGCACAGTACAGGCAGACGGACAGACTGATAGACAGACATACATACACACACACTCGCGCTCGCACACCCACGCATACACTCACAAGTTAACGAACACGAGCTCTTACCTGAATATGAAGAATGCATACCTACACTAATTTAGTCGTGTACTAAGTTTACTTTATTAATTCATTCTTTAATTTTGAGGTTAAGGGAATAAGCATTCATTTTTTTTTATTTTTTTTTTACATCCAGTCCTTGTGTATAATTATGCAGTTTGGTCAAGTTTGTCGCGCGTTCCCACTGGCACACAACGGCCTACTCTTCCGAACGGAATAGGTTTTAACGTGTGCGCAAGATGTTCTGCATACATTCGCACACGGGACCTCGGTTTACTTAATCTTTTATGCATTTGATATTATCTCTTGTTTATGTACTACAGCACATAATTATGCCCGGAAAAAGGAAAGTATAAAGTACACCATTATTCTAGTAACTTGCATAACCACCCCCCTCCACCCCCACCTGCGTCCAAAGTCTCTTTGTCTGATTTTTCTGCCCCCTGTTTGAATTTGAAAATAAACCACATCTATCTATCTATCTATCTATCTATCTATCTATCTATCTATCTATCTATCTATCTATCTATCTATCTGTCTACCGACCGATCGATCGAAGATCGATCGATTTATGTGTGTGTGTGTGTATGTGTGTGTGTGTGTGTGTGTGTGTGTGTGTGTGTGTGTGTGAGCGTATCAGTGTGTACTAAGGGCAATAATAATTGAGACTACAAGAAAGCAGCAAATCGTTGTAGCTTCCCTTGAATCAGGAAACCCACAGTAGCTTGGCGAAAATTGAAACGTGTGTACACACACACACACACACACACACACACACACACACTCACACACCACACACACACACACACACACACACACACACACACACACACACACAGACACATGAAAACAGTTTCTCTGTCTATCATTGCTTGATGATTTATGTAGTACTTCTCACATAAAACAGTAACACAGTGTGTGCAATTGAGATTCACTGTGATTTCACAGGATCCTAGGACAGTATTCTGCATAGTTTATGCTGATTAGTGGAGTTTGTATAGTTTATTTTGTCTCTTGTTTACAGCTCGCGCACGCGCACGCGCACGCACGCACACACACACACACACGTACATACATACACACACTCACACCAACCCACACCCCTATCCACCCACACCCCTATCCACCCACACCCACACCCAAGTTGCCAAAACAAAAAAATCGGCATTTCTTACTACAGTAGAATTTATTCTGTGACATTTATAAACACAAAAAGTCATATAAACAATTGTATTTTTTCTACACAACAAGCAAACGTACTCAGTAGAATGTATTCTGCGACATTTAAAAGCACATAAAAAGTTATACAAACAAAAACTTTTTTTCTACACAACAAGAAAGCCTACTCCAACTGACGTTCTTTATTAAAAACAACAACAACAAAACTACACAAAACAAAACAAAAACAAACAAAAAAATCACCCCAGACCCTTTGACGTGATTTCCGAAAAATGCCCCATCTCCTCAAACACATTCAACACCACAGTACAAATTACATTTTTTGTCATTTTTCTTGGTTTCATTAATTAACTTTTTTTTTAAGGAACTCAACACATTTTTTCCCAAAATAGAGAACACGTTGACACAATCTACCCACGACTACATTTAAAGAAAAAAAGATCTAGCCTGAATCTTTCATAAGAATTTTTTACAAGATAAGTTCGATGTGTTGGTGTAAAATCTGCCATCCATCTTCCAGCAGAAGATCAATACACAGATCTGCCACCAACATTACAATCACATGATGATCTTTGTTATGCCTTTCACATTTTGAAATTTCAAAAAAGAAAAGAAAAGACCCCTTCTCCTCACACACAGTCCACACCATTATACAACATGTATTTTCTCCATCTTCATTTGAATCCTTAAAAAAAAACCCACACATTAAAAAACCAACTCGTAGGCACATTTTACACACTATAAGACAGCATTAAGATGAAAATTGATAAAACTGCATACACTCGCAATCTGACGACCCGGTTTGATTCCTGTTCGAGGGGATTTTTCTCCTGGAATTAACACCAGTGCTGACTCCACTCCCCCACAAAGTCCTTAGGATGAGACTATAAACAGAGGCCCCGTGTGCAAACACACGTAGAACATCTTGCACACACGTTAAATCGAGTTCCGCTTTTCGTAAGAGAAGGCCAGTGTGAACAGATGACAGATGGGACTGGATGTAAAAAAACTAGATGAGTGCTTATTCCATTATCCTCGATATAAAAGAATAAAATAAAAAAAATACACACAGGGACTGGATTTTAAAAAGCACATAAATCCTTAGTCAATTATCCTCGAAATAAAAGAAAAGGAATAAAAAAGATGTGTTGGTGTAAAATCTGCCATCAATCTTCCAGCAGAAGATCAATACACAGATCTGCCACCAACATGGCAATCACATGACCATCTTTGTGAATTAAAAAAAGAAGAAATGGCTCCTTCTCCTTACACACAGTCTACACCATTACACAGCGTGTAGTTTTCTCCCCAATCTTATTTGATTCCTTAAAAAAAACAAAAAAACTGACAGGCGCATTTTACACACTATAATGCAAATAGCATTAAGATGAAAGTTCGATGTGTTGGTGTAAAATCTGCCATCAATCTTCCAGCAGAAGATCAATACACAGATCTGCCACCAACATCATCTAAATTCATTTCACAGAATATTGATACCAATCACAGCACAAGCTTTCTTCTGGGTTTTAAATTTGATGTTATTTAAAATGCAACAAAAATCCCTTTCCTTACCCACTTTCCACAACATTATGCAATCTACTACACTTTTCCTGTCAATTTACATCTGGTATCAAAAAAATATAAGATGGTTGCACGTTACCCACTGCTATACATACAATCGTATGTCAGTTGTCTTTTTCATACATTTTTCACGTTGTACTGGTAAAAAAAATCTGCCATCAATCTTCCAGTAGAAGATCAATACACAGATCTGCCGCCAACATGGCAATCACATCACGATCTTTATCATTCCTTTCATAATTATTAATGTGATTTTTTAAAAAAGAAAAAAGAAAAGACCCGTCTCCCACTGTTCACACCATTATACACCCTGTATTTTTTCCCAATCTTCATTTGATTCAATACAAAAAATAAAAAAAACACACAAACTCCCTCACAGGCACAGTTTACATACCATAGGACATAACCATAAGAATGTGTTGGTGTAAAATCTGCCATCAATCTTCCAGCAGAAGATTAATACGCAGATCTGCCACCAACAGCATCTAAAGTCATTAAAAAAAACAACTCAAAGGACAAACAATAAATACAAGCACATTTACCATCTCCCCCCCCCCCCCCCCACACACACACACTTACCCTCTCCTAAAAAACCCCCCAACACATGGACATTTATCTCCCCTCCCCCCCAAAAAAGGAACACAGACACATTAACCCCCTCCCCCTCCCCAGAAAGACACAGGCACATTTACCCTCTAACCCCTCTCCCCCCAAAAAGGCACCTTTACCCTCTACCCCCCCCCTCCCCAAAGACAATTACCCTCTAACAACACCCCCCCCCCCCAAGGCACATTTACCCTCTAACCCCCTACCCCCAGAGGCACATATACCCTCTAACCCCCCCCCCCCCAAGACACATTTACCCTCCCTTCCCCCCAAAAAAGGCACATTTACCCCCCCCCCCCAAGAAAAGGCACATTTACACTCTCCCCCCCCCCAAAAAAAAAAACCCAAAACACCGCCACATTAACTTCCCAACTATACTTCAGTCTTTCCCTTACATTTTTCGTACGATGTGTTGGTGTAAAATCGACTATCAATCTTCCAGCAGAAGATCAATACACAGATCTGCCACCAACATCTTCTAAAGTCATTTAACAGAATATTGATGCCTATCACATCACAGGCTTTCTTTTTGCCTTTAAATTTTATGCAATTAAAAAGTAATTAAAGAAATCCTCTCCAGGCACACTATTAACACAATTATACAACATTCTACATTTCTCTTGTCATTTCACAATTAATCTCGTAAAAAAACAAAGAAATGAAAACCAAAGCACAGACAGGGTGTTCCCAATGGTGTAAGTAAATTCATTGAAATACCTATGCCAATCACGGAGCACGCATTCTTTTTGTTTTCACATTTGATGTGATAGAAAAAAAGGAAAAAAAGGAAACATCCGTGCATTTCCTACACTTTTATACAACAAACATTTTTCTTGTAAATTCACATCTGATCTCATTACTTAAAAATAAAACAGAAAAAAACATCTACTACACTTGATATCATTTACCATTAGTCTTTCACATACATTTTTCTTAAGATGTGTTGGTGTAAAATCTGCCATCAATCTTTCAGCAGAAGATCAATACACAGATCTGCCACCAACATATTCTAAGATCATTATAGAAAAAAACAAACCAAACAATCCACACAGGCACATTTACCCTCTCCCCAACACACACACACGCACACGCATACGCACACACGCACACGCACACGCACACACAAGCACATTAACCCTTCCCCGAAAAACCCATACAGGAACATTCACCCTCTCACCCCCTCCCCTCCCTATTAAAAAACAGGCATATTTACCCTCCCACTCCTCCCCCCCAAAAAAAAAGGCACAACCTCTCCCCCCCCAAAAAAAAAGGGCGCAATTATACTCTCCCCTAAAAAAACAGGCACAACTACCCTCTCCCCCCACTAAAAAGAAAACCCAAACAAACCCAGGCACAACTACCCTCTGCATCCCCCTACCCCCAAAAAACCCAAACAAACAAAAAAACCCCACAGGAACAATTACCCTTCCCCCTAACAAAAACACACAGGCACACTAAATTCAACACTACACTTAAAATCATATCCCATCAGCCTTTCACGTACATTTTTCTGAAGATGTGTTGGTGTAAAGTCTGCCAACAATCTTCCAGCAGAAGTTCAATACACAGATATGCCACCATCATCATCATCATCTAAAGTCATTTCACATAAGATCAA
The DNA here is from genome assembly GCA_030674155.1 of Stramonita haemastoma. Lineage (NCBI taxonomy): Eukaryota > Metazoa > Mollusca > Gastropoda > Neogastropoda > Muricidae > Stramonita > Stramonita haemastoma. The sequence continues at coordinate 23,597,027 of CM060328.1, forward strand.
TGCCAATCACAGCACAAGCTTTCTTTTCGTTTTCAAATTTGATTTTTTTAAAAGCTAAAATAAAACCCCATTTTCCTTACACATTTTCTACAACATCATAGAAAGTACTACATTTTCTGGCCAATTCACATTAATATTGATCTCCCCCCATCCCCCCCCCCCCTTCCACAAAAAAGGGAAAAGAAAAACAGTTACACTTTACCCATTGCCATACTTAGAATCACATACCAGAGGTCTTTTCTGTATATTTTTCGTAAGATGTGTTGGTGTAAAATCTGCCATCAATCTTCCAGCAGAAGACCAATACACAGACCTGCCAGCAACGTCATCTAAAGTCATTTTACACAATGTGGATGCCAATCACAGAACAACCTTTCTTTCCGTTTTCAGATTAGGCGTGATTTTTTTTTCTAAAAAAGCAGCAACAACAAAAAAAACCAAGAAAAAGCCCTCTAACTCTTTGCCTTATAACATTTACATCATACACACTTTCCATGACATTAAAACAAACTATTACATTTTTCTTGCCAATTTACATGAGTTTTTATCTCACTACTGAAAAAAGGGAAAAAAAGACAGTCACACTTAACTCACTGCTATACTTAATATCATTAACCAGTAGTTTTTGACATACATTTTTGCTAAGATGTGTTGGTGTAAAATCAAGTAGAAGATCAATAAACAGATCTGCCACACAATCATCTGAAGTCATTTCACAGAATATCAATGCCATTCATAGCAACAGATTTCGTTTTGTTTTTTACATTAAAATTAAATTGATTAAAAACTTAATAAACAAATAAGTTAAACCAATTCTGGCACACTTTCAACACTATTATACACCATCGCTACATTTTCTTTGCTGGTTACATTTGATCTCATTCTTAAAAAAAATAAACAAGACACACAGACACATTTATATCCAGTACTATGCATACAATTATTAAAACATCAATACCAATTCCAGCAACAGCTTTCTTTTTGTTTTCACATTTGATGCGAATTTTCTACAACATTACACAACATTATATTTATCTTGTAAATTCACATTCGATCTCAATACTGCAAAAAAGATAGAAAAATCAGGCACGCAGGCACATTTTACCCAATACTACACTTAATATCATATACCATAAGTCTTTAACGTACATTTTTCGTAACATATGTTGGTGTAAAATCTGCCATCAATCTTCCAGCAGAAGATCAATACACAGATCTGCCACCAACATGGCAATCATATGACGATCTCTTTACATTCTTTTCAGAACTAATGAAGTTTTTAAAAATGAAGCCCCTTCTTACCCACACACTGTCCATACAATCATTATACAGCCGTAATATTTCTCCACAAACTTCATTTGATTCAATTAAAACAAATTGGCAGGCACACTTTACACACTACAAGATATACAGCATTAAAATGTGTTGGTGTAAATTCTGCAATCAATCTTCCAGAAGATCAATACACAGATCTGCCACCAACGTCATCTAAAGTCATCATTATAAAAAAAAACCAAAGGACAAACCAAGCACACATGCACATTTACCCTCTCCAGAAACAAATACCCCTCCCCCCACACACACACTTACCCTCTCCCTAAAAAGAAACACACGTGGATATTTACCTCCCCCCCCAAAAAAAAAAAAAGAAATGCAGGCACATTACTCCCCCCCCCCAAAAAAAAAAGAAAAAAGGACACAGGCACATTTACCATCCCTCTCCCACCCCCACCCCTCCAGAAAAAGACACAGGCACATTAATCCCCTCCCCAGAAAGACAGGCATATTTACACTCTAACCCCCCCCCCCCCCCCCCGAAAAGGCACATTCACCCTCTCTTCCCTTCCCCCCTCCCCCTTAAAAAACGACCGCCACATTTCCTTCACTACTAGATTCTATACTTCAGTCTTTCACATACATTTTTCGTAAGATGTGTTGGTGTAAAATCGGCCATCAATCTTCCAGCAGAAGATCAATACACAGATCTGCCACCAACATCGTCTAAAGTTACTCACAGAATATTGATGCCAGTCACAGCACAAGCTTTCTTTTTGTCTTCAAATTTTATGCACTTTAAAAGTAATTTGAAAAAGAATTTTTTTGGGCACACTATTAACACAATTATACAACATTTTACATTTCTCTTGTCATTTCACAATTGATCTCTTTATTAAAAAAACAAAGATAAGAAAAAACACACAAGCAGATTTATCCAATGCTGTAAAAAAAGCATCAATGAAATATCAGTGGCAATTACAACAGCAGCTTTCCTTTTGTTTTCTCATTTGATGTGATCGAAAAATGACCAAAAAAAATGTCCCATTCATTTCCTACACTATTATACAACAAAACGTTTTCTTGTAAATTCACATCTGATCGCATTACTTCAAAAAAGATCTACTACACTTTATGTCATATACCATCAGTCTTTGACATACTTTTTTTCTTAAGATGTGTTGGTGTAAAATCTGCCATCCATCTTCCTGCAGAAGATCAATACACAGATCTGCCACCAACATGGCCATCACATGACTATCTTTGTTATTCCTTTCACATTTAATGTTGTTTTAAAATAAGAAAGAAAAAAGCCCCTACTCCTCACACACTGTCCACACCATTATACAGCCTTGTGTGTGTCTCCCCTATCTTCATTTGATTCGATTAAAAACAAATTGGCAGGCACACTTTACACACCACAAGACATATAGCATGGAGATGTATTGGTGTAAAATCTACCATCAATCTTCCAGCAGAAGATCAATACACAGATCTGCCACCAACATCACCTGAAGTCATTATTTAGAAACAAAACCCACCAAAACTACAAACAAACCAGAAAGGCCCATTTCCCCTCTCCCTGAAACACACACACACACACACACACACACACACACACACACACACACACACACACACACACACACACAGAGGCACAGTCACAGGCACGGGGGTTGGGATGGGGGGTGGCGCACACACCACATAATTTTGCTGTCTAAAAAAAGAAAAAAAACAGCACAGGCACATTTAGTCTCACCTAAAAAAAAAAATCAACAACCAAAAACAAAAAAACCACAGCACATTAACCTCCTACCCTCGACCCCCCCAAAAAAAAAACCCCAACAAACCCACAAGCACATTTACCCTCTTCCCCCCAAAAAACCCCAGGCACTTTTACCTCCTCTACCCCTCCCTAAAAAAAACCACACAGGTACATTTATCCCCCCCCCAAAAAAAAAAAAAAATAGACAGGCACATTTACCCCCCCCCCCCCTAAAAAACACAGGCACATTTACCCTCTTTCCCCCCTAACCAAAAAACAGGCACAATTATCCTCTACCCCCTTCCAATAAAAACAAACCACAGGCACAAATACCCTTTCTCCTAACAAAAACACAAAGGCACACTTTATTCAACCCTACACTTAAGATCATATATCATCAGCCTTTCACATATATTTTTCCTAAGATATATTGGTGTAAAATCTGCCATCAATCTTCCTGCAGAAGATCAATACACAGATCTGCCACCAACATCATCTAAAGTCATTGCATAGAATATCAAAGATTTCTTTTTGTTTTAACATCTGATGAGATTTAAAAATTAATCAATATAAAAATGAAAACCTCTTCTGGCACACTTTCAACACTTTTATACATCATTGCTACATTTTTCTTTGCTGTTTACAATTTATCTCAATCTTTAGAAATACAAAAACAAAAGATAAGGCGCATAGACACGTTTTATCCAGTACTATGCATACAATTATTGAAGTACCAACAGCAAATACAGCACCAGCTTTCTTTTTGTTTTCATATTTGATGTGTTTAAAAAACACTCTGCGCAGTCTACACACTATTAAACAACATATATATATCTTGTAAATTCATATTTGATCTCAATACTTGTAAAAAACAAAAAGCAGCCACGCAGGCACATTTCATCCAATACTACACTTAATATTATACCATTTGTCTTTAACATACATTTTAGGTAAGCTGTGTTGGTGTAAAATCTGCCATCAATCTTCCAGCAGAAGATCAATACACAGATCTGCCACCAACATCATCTAAAGTCATTCCACAGAATATTGATGCCAGTTACAGCACAAGCTTTCTTTTTGTCTTCAAATTTGATGCAATTTAAAAGTATTTTTGGAAAAAAACCTCTTTGGGCACACTGTTAACACAATTTTTACGACATTCTACATTTCTCTTGTCATTTCACAATTGATCTATTTATTAAAAAAAAAAACAAAGATAAGAAAAAACACACAGGCAGATATATCCAATGCTGTAAAAACATCAATGAAATATCAGTGGCAATTACAACAGCAGCTTTCCTTTTGTTTTCTCATTTGATGTGATTAAAAATAACAAAAAAATATGTCCCATTCATTTCCTAAACTATCATACAACAAACAATTTTCTTGTACATTCACATCTGATCTCATTACTACAAAAAAAATCTACTACACTTTATGTCATATACATCAGTCTTTGACATATATTTTTTCTTAAAATGTGTTGGTGTAAAATCTGCCAACCATCTTCCAGCAGAAGATCAATACACAGATCTGCCACCAACCTGGCTATCACATGACTATCTTTGTTATTCCTTTCACATTTAATGTTATTTTAAAATAAGAACGAAAAAAGCCCCTACTCCTCACACACTGTCCACACCATTATACAGCCTTGTGTGTGTCTCCCCTATCTTCATTTGATTCGATTAAAAACAAATTGGCAGGCACACTTTACACACCACAAGACATATAGCATGGAGATGTATTGGTGTAAAATCTACCATCAATCTTCCAGCAGAAGATCAATACACAGATCTGCCACCAACATCATCTAAAGTCATTATTTAAAAACAAAACCCACCAAAACTACAAACAAACCAGAAAGGCCCATTTCCCCTCTCCCGGAAACACACACACACACACACACACACACACACACACACACACACACACACACACACACACACACACAGAGGCACAGGCACAGACACAGACAGGGGTTGGGGTGGGGGGTGGCGCACACACCACATAATTTTGCTTTCTAAAAAAAGAAAAAAAAACAGCACAGGCACATTTAGTCTCACCTAAAAAAAAATCAACAACCAAAAACAAAAACCACAGCACATTAACCTCCTACCCTCGACCCCCCCCAAAAAAACCCCAACAAACCCACAAGCACATTTACCCTCTTCCACCCAAAAACCCAGGCACTTTTACCTCCTCTACCCCTCCCTAAAAAATCCACACAGGCACATTTATCCCCCCTCAAAAAAAAAAATACACAGGCACATTTACCCCCCCCCCCTATAAAAACACAGGCACATTTACCCTCTTTCCCCCCTAACCAAAAAAAACAACAACAAAAAACAGGCACAATTATCCTCTACCCCCTTCCAATAAAAACAAACCACAGGCACAAATACCCTTTCCCCTAACAAAAACACAAAGGCACACTTTATTCAACCCTACACTTAAGATCATATATCATCAGCCTTTCACATATATTTTTCCTAAGATATATTGGTGTAAAATCTGCCATCAATCTTCCTGCAGAAGATCAATACACAGATCTACCACGAACATCATCTAAAGTCATTTCATAGAATATCAAAGATTTCTTTTTGTTTTAACATCTGAATTAGATTTAAAAATTAATCAATATAAAAATGAAAACCTCTTCTGGCACACTTTCAACACTTTTATACATCATTGCTACATTTTCTTTGCTGTTTACAATTTATCTCATTCTTTAGAAATACAAAAAACAAAGATAAGGCGCATAGACAGATTTTTTCCAGTCTATGCATACAATTATTAAAGTACCAACGGCAAATACAGCACCAGCTTTCTTTTTGTTTTCATATTTGATGTGTTTAAAAACACTCTGCGCAGTCTACACACTATTAAACAACATATATTATCTTGTAAATTCATATTTGATCTCAATACTTGTAAAAAACAAAAAGCAGCACGCAGGTACATTTCATCACATACTACACTTAATATTATACCATTTGTCTTTAACATACATTTTACGTAAGCTGTGTTGGTGTAAAATCTGCCATCCATCTTCCAGCAGAAGATCAATACACAGATCTGCCACCAACATCATCTAAAGTCATTCCACAGAATATTGATGCCAGTTACAGCACAAGCTTTCTTTTTGTCTTCAAATTTGATGCAATTTAAAAGTATTTTTGGAAAAAAACCTCTTTGGGCACACTGTTAACACAATTTTACGACATTCTACATTTCTCTTGTCATTTCACAATTGATCTATTTATTAAAAAAACCCAAAGATAAGAAAAAAACACACAAGCAGATTTATCCTATGCTGTAAAAAACATCAATGAAATATCAGTGGCAATTACAACAGCAGCTTTCCTTTGTTTTCTCATTTGATGTGATTAAAAATAACAAAAAATATGTCCCATTCATTTCCTAAACTATCATACAACAAACAATTTTCTTGTACAATTCACATCTGATCTCATTACTACAAAAAAAAATCTACTACACTTTATGTCATATACATCAGTCTTTGACATATATTTTTTCTTAAAATGTGTTGGTGTAAAATCTGCCATCAATCTTCCAGCAGAAGATCAATACACAGATCTGCCACCAACATGGCCATCACATGACTATCTTGTTATTCCTTTCACATTTAATGTTATTTTAAAATAAGAAAGAAAAAATCCTCTACTTCTCACACACTATCCACACCGTTATACAGCCTTGTGTTCGTCTCCCCTATCTTCATTTGATTCGACTAAAAAAAATGGCAGGCACACTTTACACACCACAAGACATATAGCATGAAGATGAATTGGTGTAAAATCTGCCATCAATCTTCCAGCAGGAAAATCAATACACAGATCTGCCACCAACATCACCAGAAGTCATTATTTAAAAACAAAAACCCTCACCAAACTACAAACAAACCAGAAAGTCCCATTACCCTCCCCTGAAAACACACACAGGCACAGGCACAGGCACGGGTTCGGGGGGGGGGGGGGGGATGCACACACCACATAATTTTACTGTCTACCTAAAAAAGAAAAAAAAACTAGCACAGGCACATTCAGTCTCCCCCTTAAAAAAAACAACAACAACCAAAAACACACGCACATTAACCTCCTACCTCCCCCCCTTTAAAAAAAATAAACAAAACAAACCCACAAGCACATTTACCCTCTTCCCCCCAAAAAAACCCAGGCACTTTTACCTCTTCTCCCCTCCCTAAAAAACAACACAGGCACATTTATCCCCCCCCCCAAAAAAAAAAAAAGAAGAAAGAAAAGACAGGCACATTTACCCTTCCCCTAAAAAAACACAGGCACATTTACCCTCTCTCCCCCGTAACCAAAAAAGAACAACAAAAAATAGGCACAATTATCCTCTACCCCCTTCCAATAAAAACAAACCACAGGCACAAATACCCTTTCCCTAACAAAAACACAAGGCACACTTTATTCAACCCTACACTTATAATCATCATCAGCCTTTCACATATATTTTTCCTAAGATATATTGGTGTAAAATCTGCCATCAATCTTCCTGCAGAAGATCAATACACAGATCTACCACCAACATCTAAAATCTTTTCACAGAATATCAAAGATTTTCTTTTTGATAAGATTTAAAACTTAATGAATAATGAAAGGAAAACCTCTTCTGGCACACTTTCCAACACTTTTATAAATCATTGCTACATTTTTCTTTGCTGTTTACATTTTATCTTATTCTTTAAAAAACAAAAAATAAAAGATAAGGCCATAGACACGTTTTATCCAGTACTATGCATACAATTATTAAAGTACCAACGGCAAATACAGCACCAGCTTTCTTTTTGTTTTCACATTGATGTGATTAAAAAACCAAAAAAGACAAACCCTCTGCGCAGTCTAACACTATTACACAACATATATTTATCTTGTAAATTCACATTTGATCTCAATACTTATAAAAAACAAAAAGCAGCCACGCAGGCACATTTCAACCAATACTACACTTGATATCATACCATTTGTCTTTAACATAAATTTTCGTAAGTTGTGTTGGTGTAAAATCTGTCATCATCTTCCAGCAGAAGATCAAGACACAAATCTGCCACCAACATCATCTAAAGTCAGTTCACAGAATATCAATGCCGATCACAGCACACTTTCTTTTTGTTTTAAATTTGATTGGATTAAAAAATTAATAAATAAAAAAAGAAAACCTCTTCTGGCCACTTTCAACACTATTATAGAAGTTACTACATTTTCTTTGCTGTTTACATTTAATATCCTTCTTAAAAAAAGAAAAGTAAACAATCCCACAGACACGTTTTATCGAGTACTTTATCAATGGCATTTACAGCACCAGCTTTCTTTTTGTTTTCACATTTGATGAGATTGAAAAAAAAAGAAAAGAAAAGAAAACCTCAGGCTGCCCATTGTCATCACTATTACACAACATATATTTATCTTCTTAATTACATTTGTTTTCAATACTTTAAAAAAAAGCCAGGCACCATGCACCACTCATCCATAACTTCACTTAATATCATATACGATTAATCTCCGGATGTATTTTTCGTAAAGATGTGTCAGTGTAAAATCTGCCATCAATCTCCCAGCAGAAGATCAACCACAGATCTGCCACTAACATCATCTAAAGTCATTTCACAGAATATCAATACCATTCATAGCACCAGATACCATTTTGTTTTCACATGCCAGGTGATTTAAAAACAAATTAAAATAAAATAAACAAAACCTCCCCACACATTCTTTACACTATTACACAACATTCTACATTTCCTTCTTGACCGTGTTGGTGTAAAATCTGCCCTCAATCTTCTATCAGAAGAGCAATACACAGACTTGTCATCAACATCAACTTATGCCATTTTACACAAATTAATGTTAATTCACACAAACTACCAATATCAAAGGCAATCACAGATACAGCTTTGTTTCTGTTTGCACATTTGATGTGATTAAAAAAAGAAGACCACCTTTCCCTACACATGTTCCACACTATATTACAATGGGGGGGGGGGGGGGGGGGGGGCAAATGTAAAAGGTCAGCCAAAGCCTAATATCTTCTTATACAAGACTTTAAAGAAAAAAAGATCAACGATAATATTTCTTGCATTCACTTTCTTTTAGGAAAAAAATGGTAGGAAAAAAAACCTTTCTCCACCATCAATCTCTTCTCTCTTTTCCACCATTTTCAATGATCTGAGTGATTCTTGAGCAAAGATAGGAGCACACGTGTGCAGACACATGCGTACACACACTTCGGATGAAACTGTAAACCGAGGCCCCATGTGCCAACGCACACAGAACATCTTGGCACATGTTAAATCCTGTTCTGCTTTTCGCAAGTGTTTCCCATCTTGTGCCGGTGGGAACAGATGACAAGATTTACAAAAACTGCATACACATGGGGGCTGGATGTAAAAAAGCACACGAGTGCTTATTCCATTATCCTCGATATAAAAGAATAAATGAATAAATAACACTCTGTCACTCAACGCCACCACTATGGCAGTTTTTTTTTCTCAGTCATTTACAAATCTATGTCATCAAATTTCTTTATCTTTTCATTACATAAGCACACAATGTAAAGTCTGCAACATAGATGGTAGGTATTTGCCTGCTGTGTAAACTAATAAGCTCTGGTCAATTTTGGGATTACTGCAGAACTATATCATTTTGAACTGGTGTTTTGTCTCACAATCAAACAAGAAAGCTTTTCCAATCTTCAGACAAAAATATCAGTGATAAATAAAATATGCCTCAAAAGTGTAAGTGATTACCCCCCACACACACACACACAAACACACACACACACACACACACACACACACACACACACACACACGGTAACACAATCACACACACACACACAGTCAACAACACATACACACACAATCACACACACACAGTCACACAAGTCACACACACAAATGACACACACAATGACACACACATCACACATCACACAGCACACAGTCACACACACCGAGTCACACACACAGAGTCACACAATCACACACAGTCACACACACACACTCACACCTACCCATACACACCCCAGTCACACCCACAGTCACACACAGGGAGACAGACACACACAGACGCACACAGACACACAGAGACACACACGCTCAGTCATACCTCTTCCCACACTCCCACAGCCCAAACTGCCTACTTTAACCCCCCCATCCCCACCCTCCATCCTAGCACCCCCTTTCCCTAAAATTCTACCACCACCCCAACCCTCAAAACTCAAATTTTGCCAGTGTGTCAGCTCGTAACATGTCATCTACCTGCCTTTTGTGTCCACACGAAGGGCCAGGGTTAGTGTACAGGTTAGAAGGATTAGTGTGAACAGTTAGCATGCAAAAACGGGAAGGAAGGAAGCTAAAAGGGGGAAGGACGCATGCAAAAAGGGGAATGCAAAAAGAGGAAGGGGTGTGGTCTGTTGGCTGGTCTGTCTTGTCAAAAAGCATGTGGACACAGCAGCAGATAGAACTGACGGTACTTAGCTGTAGACACAAGGATGTGGAGCTCTATTCGAAATTTTCTTTAAGACATGACTGGTCCTATTAACTGTTAAGGCTCTGCTGGTCCTATCAACTGCTAAATCTTTGTTGTACTTTCGATTGTGTTTGGATTTTGAATCACATATTTCCAGCTCTGCTGCCATCAAAGCCGTCTCAGGCCAAAGACTTTGGGACAAAATTTCTCTTTCGTTTTCATTCCTCGGCTAGAGCTCCAAACTTTACCCATGATGAATTTTTTTAGCGTATGCAGTTTAGCCCAACCATGTAGGTAGCGGCATTCCAACTTTAGGATATAGTTGAGAAATCGACCTACCAATTTTGCCAGGACAGTCGGGAGGTACCGCACTGCTCTTTTCGATTTTCAACTGTCATGGGATTTGTTTTGCTTTTTTTAAATATGCAATTTGATTTTCATGTCAAACTGGAAAGAAAGTGTACGGTTGAGAAAGGAACCCAGAACCTCACAGCATTATATCCATGTAAAAAAGAATTTAAACCCCAACTAAAAAAAAACAACCCCCCCCCTTCGAAAACCCATGTGATTAAAACAAAAATTAAGGCCAAAAATGTTAAAATGTAGCCTTGCGGAAAAAGTCCATCCCATCAGTCGCCCTCTTTTCTATCCCCATTGATCCCCACTTGTGTCCTAACCCCTCCTCCTTACACACTTTTCCCAGAATAACGCCCATGTCCCCTCCTTTGATTACCACACACACACACACACACACACACACACACACACACACACACACACACACAGAGTCATACACGCACAGAGTCACACACACACAGACACACACGACACACACACACACATGACACACACACTACACACACACACAGTCACACACACACACTGACACACACACACAGAGTCACACACACACACACACAGAGTCACAAACACACACAGAGTCACACATACACACACACACACAGAGTTACATTCATACACACACACACACACACACACACACACACACACACACACACACACACACTCACACACACACACTACACACACACACACTCATTCACACACACACACACACACACACACACACACACACACACACACACACACACACACACACACACAAAACAACTACACTAACACACTACACTACTAAACACTAACTAACTAACCAACTGGACACTATAAAACTTCTACACTACAGTAATATCATGGAAAGATAACCAAGGTAGACACACAATTGCTTCCAATACTGTAACAGTAAAGGTAAAAGGTAAGATGTCCCAAACCGTGGGGTCGTAGGGAGCGAGGCGTCAGAGACCTCAGCTTCTCCAGGGGCAAGCATATTGAGGGCGGCGCCCATCTCCTCTCCCTCGCTGCTTTACCTTCCCTGACCCTAAAGAGGGCAGGTACCCATTGACCGCTGGGTGAACTGGAGGGACTGTACTGAAACCAAGGTGCGCAAATGGTCACCCATCCAATTAGCAACCACGCTCGACGCTGTTTAACATTGGCTGGGGGAAAGCCAGTGCTCTGACTATGAGCTATCCCGCCCCCGTCTCTCATTTGTTCCGATTCATCAAAAAAATGCTTTGAAACAAGGGTAAGGGAAGCCTTAAAATAACTGTCAGACCTACAGGGCTTATTTCAACCAAATGTCTTAACTGATCATTAAATCCCCCCTCCAGATTTGTTTTTAATCTAAAAACTTGGCTGAAAAATTATCACACAAATTATTTCCTGGATGATGGGATATGCCAGGATGATAGTATTTTCTAATGGGATCCGATTCAAGTTACAAAAAAAGATAAAGGAAGAAAATCAGTATAATGATAAAAAAACGACCATTTTCAGCAATGTACTACAAAATAACAACTCTCCTCTCTCGAACATTTGTCATTAAAATACAAATCAGGCAACAAAACTTCAAATCACGATTATCATTAATCAGATTAGGTGATGTCTTCTGCAACAACAGCGATGTTTTCTATCGTCTCACGTGGCGACGGCGATGTCTTCTGCGGCGACAGCGATGTCTTCGGAGATATCTTCTGCGGCGACGGCGGCGAAGTCTTGTGCAGCGACGAGGCAAAGTCTTGGCTGGTTGGTGTCCTCACCTTCCTGCCAGAACACACATCACAATCATCATTATCATCATTTACTAGATTTATTTTTCGTTTTTGTTATTCTTCGGCTAGAGCTCCCAGGTTTATTTAAGATGGGATTTTGCGAATATGACCGTTTTACATGTTTTCATGCCGATGGAAATTGAAAAAAAAAAAAGTTTGGGAAATTGTTGTCAGCTAGGCCAGTGATACTGATTTGGGATGGAAACTATTTTAAAAAAATTAAAGTTTGGGAAATGGTTGTTTGGCCAGTGATACTGATTTGTGCTACTTTACGACCTTGGTCGTTTTCAGCTACAGGTAACTCGTTAACCATAAGCCTCAAACTTTTGTCCTTCTAGAAACTTGACTTCTTGCAGCTCATCCTATGCTGCAGGCTAGGCACTGCTGAAAGTGGCATCAACATACACCAAGCCATGCACTGCATTGCACTGCACACACAAACCTGGCGTCCTGTGGTTTTTTTTTTTTACTTACCTTTCATCACACACTGATGGGGCTTGTTGACTGACGGTGTTACTGGTCAAGCCAAAGTCTCTTGCTTGAAAATGTAAAAAAAAATGAATCAGTTTTCAGGATTATGCTGATAGTTTACTTCTCAAAGGACACAGGTGTTTATTTATTTATTTATTATTTATTTATTGCTAATTCTTAAAAAAAGTGATATTACCAGCTAGAGAGGAGTCAGAATACCATTTATTATGTCACTGTTGATTGTTACATTATATTACCAGCTGCAGAGGAGTCAGAATACCATTCGCCACTGTCAGATGTTACATTATGTTACATTACATTACATTATATCATATTACCAGCTGGAGAGCAGTTACAATACCATACGTCACTGACAGATTGTTAACTACATTCTGGATGAAGAGTTTGCGTGTATGACTTTTCGAGTACTTCGCCATAAAGGCAGCCATAATCCAACTTCAGAGGATGTTTCTCCTTGAGAGTGCAGGATTCTTCGCTACGAGCATGTCCCGGCTGAAGACAACTTCGAAACAACATTTAAAATCTAACACCATGTCAGTCGAGACCTTGGCCCTTAGCTCACCTCAATAACTGACAAAGCTTTGGCCTGGGCCAGAAAAAGGAATCAATGAAATTTGATGTTACCTCGTCACGTCCTGGTAACTGACATGCTGTGCCGGATGGCATGTCTGTTCTTTGGCACTTGATTCCAGTCCTGGAGCTCCTGAAAGTAGTGAAGTAATGTCAGTGACAGGGAAATGTTCACAGATCTACTAGCATAAACCTGATTTCATGTTATCCCTTAAACAATAGATCCCCAAGACTTCAATGTCGCTTTATCAGCTGAAATAGACTTGTCTCATTTCCTGTTCTGCTTTACTAGCTCAAATCTAAAAGGATTTAATCTCGTCAATTTGGGGGAAGATCAACCTTCATAAGTACTTTTTAAAGACTATCATATTTCAGATTCACTTCATTTGCTTTAACTGGAAATAACACTTTGAAAAACAAAATCATATTTACCAAAAATACATTCTCTATTTGGCTTTCAGAGCTCAATGACAACAAGAGTTTTTCATACCTGTCTTTAAGCCACAGCATTACCACTCTTCCACAAAGGACCCCAGTTCATGATGGCAGCCACTGCACACCGGGTCCAGTCCCACAGCCCCTGAAAGCAAGGCAGTCCCAATCAGTACCAATGAAAATTCTGTTGGTTTTCTTGGACAAACATGACAGACTCCTGACCAAGTTACTTAAAAAGAGACTGAATAAAGAAATATATTATTTCCAAAGTGTACCATAAGGCCAAGTTATTTATTTATTTATTTATTTATTTATTTATTTATTTATTTATTTATTCATTTATTCTTTTATATCAAGGATAGCTCATAAGTACATTACGAGTTCAAATTTAATTGTTTCAATAATATTTCAAAAACAAAATCGAAACTAGTACATACTTTTACATTTCATATTTTTCAAAATTATTTGAAAGCAGTCTTTTTTAAGTTGATGAATCAATTTGCAAAATGTTTAACAAACAAAGAAAAAAAGTGAAACGACCCTGATTTATATGTTTATCTTTTTTCTCAACAATGAGGGGTACCAGGCAATTAAAAAAAAAAAAAAAAGGCCTTTGGTTTTCAGAGCCCAATGACAACAACGAGTTTAACATACCTGTCTTTAAACCATAGCATTACCACTCTTCCACAGAGGACCCCAGTTGATCATGGCGGACACTGCACACGGGGTCCTTGGTTCCAGTCCCACAGCCCCTGAAAGCAAGGCAGTCCCAATCAGTACCACTGAAAATTCTGCTGGTTTTCTTGGACAAACATGACATACTCCTGACCAAGTTACTTAAAAAGAGACTGAATTAAGAAATATATTATTTCCAAAGTGTACCATAAGGTTCAGTTATTTATTTATTTATTTATTTATTTATTTATTTATTTATCCATTTATTCTTTTATATCAAGGACAGCTCATAAGTACATTACGAGTTCAAATTTAATTGTTTCAATATTTCAAAACAAATTCGAAACTAGTACATATTATATTTCATATTTTTCAAAATTATTTGAAAGCAGTCTTTTTTAAGTTGATGAATCAATTTGCAAAATGTTTAACAAACAAAGAAAAAAAGTGAAACGATTCTGATTTATATGTTTATCTTTTTTCTCAACAATGAGGGGTACCAGGCAATTTATTAAAAAAAATGCCTTTGGTTTTCAGAGCCCAATGACACCAACGAGTCTAACATACCTGTCTTTAAACCACAGCATTACCACTCTTCCACAAAGGACCCCAGTTGATCATGGCGGACACTGCACACGGGGTCCTTGGTTCCAGTCCCACAGCCCCTGAAAGCAAGGCAGTCCCAATCAGTACCACTGAAAATTCTGCTGGATTTTTTTTGACAAACATGACAGACTCTTGACCAAGTTACTTAAAAAGAGACTGAATTAAGGATGATTATTTACAAACTGCACTGTGCTGCCCAGTTATTTCTCAGTTCAAATGTTAATGATTTGATTTTTTTTAACAAACTCGAAGCCCGTACATGTTACAAATATTCTTTAACATTTATTTGAAAGCAGTCTTTTTTAAGTTGAATCAATTTGCAAAATGTTCACAAACACAGACAAAAAGTGAAATGACCGATTTACATAATTATGTTTATCTTTTTCATTAACAATGAGGGATACAGGCAATTTTGTAGTAAAAAAATTAAACAGGCCTTTGGCTTTCAAAGCCCAGTAACGACAAAGAGTTTATCATATCTTTCTTTAAACGAGAGCATTACCACTCTTCCACAAAGGACCCCAGTTCATGATGGCGGCCACTGCACATGGGGTCCATGGTTCCAGTCCCACAGCTCCTGAAAGCAAGGCAGTCCCAATCAGTACCACTGAAAATTCTGTCTTTCCTGGACAAACATGACAGTCACCCGACCATGTTACTTTAGGAAGGATTGAATGAAGGATTATTATTTACGTGTGGCATACTGTCCAGTTACTGTATGAGTACAACATTTCTTTGTTTCAATATAAACTCGAAACTAGTACATAATGTTATATCTCATTTTCAAAAGGATTTGATCGAAAGCAGTCTTTTTAAGTTGATGAATCAATTTGCAAAATGTTAACAAACACAGAAAAAAAGAGAAATGACCTCGATTTGCATAATTATGTTTATCTTTTTCATCAACAATGAGGGACACCAGGCAGTTTAGTAAAAAAAGAAAGAAAAAGGCCTTTGGCTTTCAGAGCCCAATGACAGAGTTTATCATACCTTTCTTTAAACCAAACATGACAGTCACCTGACCATGTCACTTTAGCCCATATATGCCCACTGTTCCATTTTTGGGACGCTGTGTGTACGATTTCTTTATTATTATTTTTAAATATTATTATTTCCATTATCATTATCGTGTCTTTTTATTATATCATCATCATCATCATCATCATCATCATCATCATCATCATCATCATCATCGTCATCATTCTCATTACTTACAGAGCACGGTCTTGTTGAGGGAGAATTCTCCAGATGACATCGCAGGGTCAGAAGATAATTCAATTCCTGTTGTGGTCCACGTGATACAGCCCCGTTGCTATAGCGATGACTCCCAGGTGATCCACATGATACAGCCCCACTGCTACAGCGACGACTCCCATGTGATTCATATGTTGACTAACCAGGCCAGGACCCGTGTCACATAAAGGGTGGGATGGAAGAAACTGAAGGAAATGTTTGGAAAATGTGAGGGGACGGCAGAGTCACACTCCCTCATAACCACTGTCCCAAAGATGATGTCACACACCCTCGTGACCACTGTGCCAAAGATGAAGTCACACTCCCTCAAGACCAATATCCCAAAGATGAGGTAACTCTTCCTCACAATCACTGTCCCAAAGATGAAGTAACTCTTCCTCATCACCAACATCTCCAAAGCCTTTGTAGGTGGCGTCAGTGTTTGAACACCAAGACATCACTGTCACTGAGATTGCTCTCCTTAGATCTCTTGCACTATTTTTTCCGTAGTTTGAAATTTGATTTAACTCACTCTTTTTTGTGGCCAATTTGTTAAAAACTAATTTATTTTCTACTACTATGCTAGTTTTTGGTTTTATTTCCTATTTTATTATGTTTGGGATACAATTTTACAAGTTTTATATTCTTTTATTTTAGCCTGTCCTATTCTATTCTATTTAATTATATCTTTTAGCAAGGGATCGGAGATGCAATCAGAAATGTGGTGCTCAGTGATCGTTCAAAGGCAACTGACAGTTCAGCTCAATGGCAAATTCAAAGACAACTGACGGTTCAGTTCAATGGCAAAGACATCGTCTGACAAAGAACTTCGCTGACAAAATCTGCACGGGCGGGACCCATGAGCAGAAGGAACTTCGGGTGAAAGCAGAATATCCCCTTTCTGAAAACTTCAGGGATAGCAGAATATCCCCATTCTGAAATTTAAAGTCCGACATATTCCTGATCTGAAGTGCATGGAAACAAAGCTCTGTGAAGGCTTTGTTGAAACATTTCCTTCCTCCATTCCGTACCCTCTACCTAACACAGGCCCAACCCAGTTAAAAACCAATGTGGATCACGACATAGCGTTTGTGTCGAGAAGGTACGAGGTTGCTGGGAAGTTTCTGATAACAAAAAAGAAACAAAATTTTTTAAAAATATATATATATATATATATTACCGTAATTTAAGGAAGAGAACGAGAAGGCGCGCGCGCGCGCACACGTGTATGTGTGTGTGCGTGTGTGTGTGCGTGTGTGTGCGCGCATGCGTGTGTGTGTATGTGATTATTCTTTTTTATCGAGGATTATGGAATAAGCACTCTTGTGCTTTTTTACATCAAGTCCCCGTGTGTATGCAGTTTGTAAATGTCATCTGTTCTCACCGGCACACGATGGCCTACTCTTATGGAAAGTGGGACAGGATTTAACGTGTGCGCAAGCTGTTCTGCGGGCGTTCGCACACAGGGCCTCGGTTTACATTCGCATCCGAAAGACTTTTGGGGAGAGTGGAGTCAGCACTGATGTTAACTCCAGGAGATAAATCTCCTCGACCGGAATCGAACCCAGGTCGTCAAATTCCCAGCGTAATGTTCTGGCCACTGGGCGAGAGAGAGAGAGAGAGAGAGAGAGAGAGAGAGAGAGAGAGAGAGAGAGAGAGAGAGAGAGAGAGAGAGAGAGAGAGAGAGAGAGAGAGAGACAGACAGACAGACAGACAGACAGACAGACAGACAGACAGACAGACAGACAAAGAAGAAGAGACAGAATAGGTGAGTATGTGTGTGTGTGTGTGTGTGTGTGTGTGTGTGTGTGTGTGTGTGTGTGTGTGTGTGTGTGTGTGTGTGTGTGACACGTACGCGTGTGTGAGTACGTGTATATCAACACATACAGAAAATCAAATATGCACGTTAAAGATCACAATGACAGGAATCCCTGAAGTCGGAATGTGGCGACCCAAATAGGGGGGGGGGGGGGCGGAGAAGAAGGGCTGCATACGCAAAAATCTGACCATTTGTGAACTTCGGGTCTTTAGATGAGGGACGAAACAAAAATTGAAAAAAAAGTTAACCTTCGGTGGGTTACGGAAACAAGAACATACCTAGCGTACATTCCTGAAGTCGGAATGCAGCTGCCTTCATCGTGAGGCAAAAACAGTCGCATACGCAAAACCTCACCATCGGCGAACCTCGGAGCTCTAGCCGAGGACGAAAAAACCAAAACGACGAAAAGTTCAAACGTTGCGCTGCATAAAACGATCAGTGACTGTTGTGCCCACACTATAGTTATAGGTGTCTGTCTACAATTGCAATGTTCATATTTTGTTGGGGAACGGGATAACTTTTTTCACCTTTTATCTTTAGAGCGTTGCGTTCGCCACCTAACAACCCAGGAATCAAGCGCATGTTTCAGCTACCATCCAGATAGGCTTCTTCAAGGCAATTTTTCCTCAGGAGTTAACATCAATGCCGACTCCAATTTCACTCCACTCCCCCCAAAAGTCTTTCGATTGAGACTATAAACCCATGTCCTGTGTGCAACTGCACACAGAATATCTAGCACACACGATAAACCCCGTTTCGCTTTTGGGAAGGGCAGGCCATTGTCTGCCAGTGGGAACGGATGAGATAAAATCTTTAAAACACATGCACACAAGTATCATGTGTAGACATCATCCCCAAAGTCGGAATGTAGCTACCTTAATGGTGAGCGAAAACGTTCACATAGGCAAAATCTCACCATTGCTGAACCGGGAGCTGAGGAACGAAAACAAAAGCGAGATTCTCTCAAAGGCCCTGCCAATTGTTCAAGCTTTCAAAGGGGAGGAGGGGGGGGGGGGGGGGCTTGTACCTCAACAGGCCTTCATGACCAATGGTATGTAAGGAAAACATTTGTGCCTGCCCCCCTCCCCCCTCTCTCTCACTCTATCTCTAAACCACAAAGGCTTTGATTACATTACTACAAAACCAATCAGTAACCTGTGTGTGTGTGTGTGTGTGTGTGTGTGTGTGTGTGTGAGTGTGTGTGTGTATGTGTATGTGTGTGTGTGTGTGCGTGCGTGTGTGCGCGCGCGCGCACGTGCACGAGCGTGCGTGGGCGCAAGCTCGTGTGTGCATGTACGCGTCTAAAGTAGTCACTTCAAAACTACCCCCCTACATTTTGAAACTAAAAATCTATGTCCAAGAAAGACATTTATTTACCATTGGTAGTGCGTAGCATATAGGCATACATAGAATGGAAAATACCACTAACCTTTGCATGGAATTAAACAATTTGCATGTAGATTATCACTTCCAGTTGATCTCGAACTTGTTGGATGAGGGCACAGAAAACCAACTGGCGATACAAACCAAGGCAATCTGAATTGGAAACATGAATTCGTGCTCACATTATAACCGGAACGGTCTTCTGCGCATGTCACGTCCAAGGGTGGAATAACTCTGCCGTCAATTGGCAGTCGGCAGCTAGTTCTTTATTCGGCCAAAAAGCCACGAGTTTTGACAAACTGGAATTTTTCCAACAGGATACTTGCAAAATTGCGAGTACAATAAATGTGCAGGCATTTGATTCATACACATTTTTTTTAAAGAAATGCATCCCTTATCTTTTTTCTGTCAACCTTTATATATTTAATCTGTTGGTAATACTTTCATAACTTGTCTGTTAGTTGCACACAGGAAAGTGGAGAGGAGGGGGGGGTGGAGTAGAGGGGGAGGGGAAGGTAGAAGGGGAGGGGAGTTCTGCCTGACCCCCTTTCGTAGAAAAATCCAGTTTACATAATTATTTTTTCTTTCATAATTTCGATGATCAGGAGAGTTTACCAACTGGGCCTCTGTCATTTTATGCTGACCACAAAGCAAGCTAGCCAATGTTGACTATTCCTTATGGATCGTGGTCTAGATGTAAAATGCCTGCCTAGAAAGCGAATTCGCGCCCAAAACTTTTCCCCCTTCCATTAGACCATGAGTGGTGGTCTGGGTGCTAGTCTTTCGGACCAGACGATAAACCGAGGTCCTGTGTATTACACATTATAATTTAGTGCACGTAAGAGAACCCACGGCAACAAGGGGGTTATCCCTGGCAAAATTCTGTAGAAATAAAGCCACTTTGATATGGAAACAAATACAGTTGCAGACAGGAAAACGAAAATAAAAAATGGGTGGCGCTGCACTTGTGGCAACGCACTCTCCCCGGGAAGAGCAGCCCAAATTGCATCTGCTGTGACATAAGGTGGTATAAAATGAAATAAATAAAAGCCCTGAAAGACTATTGACTGGCTTATTTTCCTAGTCATCTTCCATCAAATCATGGTAACCTAACTCTGATTTTATTTTTATACCACTTAATGTCACAGCAGATTTCTTTGCGTGAAATTCGGGCTGCTCTCCCCAGGGAGAGAGAACGCATCGCCAAAAATGCACCCGATCTGCTGCGTCCTTTTGGTAAAAAAAACAACACAAATGTATCAGATTTTATTTTCACGTCTTCCGACGCAAAGTTTTTTGGGTGTTGAACTTCTCAGTATACATTTGGGGCATACAAGTTTTCGGTAGGATTATTCATCTAACGGCAGTATTTCGACTTCATATGTGTCAATTGCTGATGCAAGAAAAGGTACACCAGGAGTAAGCCTGTATGCTTTACAATCTGTAGGCCTACTCTGAAGCTTCCTCAGTAAATATTTTGGAGCATTAAAGAAGACTTCTTGTCTATTTGATGATTTGATCTGATTACTGACGTCCATAAATGTTGAAGGATCTACAGATCTCGCCTTTAATAGCCTACTGCTTATAATAAATTTCAGGAGAATGAAGCTTTTTCTTGCTTTAGTTAGAATGTACTGAGATGGGTATTCCATATCAACTTCGATGTAAGAAATAGGCCTACACCTAAAAATTGTTGTAAAGAAACACACAGACAACCCTTACCTAATAACCACAAAGAGACATACAAAGGAAAGAAACATCATTAAAAAAACAACAAACCCACACACATTACCACAACAAAATATTGAAAACAAACAACAAACAAAAAAAATGAATTGCCACCGAGTGGTCTAAGAGAGAGAACTAGCGCATAGGATACCCAATGTACGGTTGTTTCCCTTACACTGCATAGCCAATTCAGCTGCTGCCTGTTAGCAACAACAACAACATTATTATGATAATGGTTGTGTGATTGTTCAAAATTAAAGATGATGTTCCTGACAATGACGGCGATGACAACGTCTCTGATGACATTCATGGCGTTGACAGCGATGATGATGATGATGATGATGATGATGATGATGTGCCTGGAGGGTTTGTATTGGAAAAGGCGATATTTATTTCTTTATTTATAGAATAAAATTTTTTTTTTATCTATTACCTATTTATTTTTTTTTTTACATCGAGGATAATGGAATAAGCGTTCATGTGCTTTTTTTTTCTACCAGTCCCCGTGTGTATGCAGTTGTGTGAATATTGTCATACGTTCCCACCGGCACACAAATCCAATCCAATTATGTTGCTTATAGCCCCGCCGACCACATAGGCCATATCGGGGCTGTCACCTGGTTACATTTTAAAACTCGTATTAAAAGTGTGCGACTATGTACAGTTTAAAACGAGGTGTAAAACCAGCTCAACTGTCCTTGCTTGTATCGATGCCTTAGTCAACCATAAGGGTCAGCCCAGGACTGCCACCGCGTCGTGGAAAACCCCCACATCGATCAGACATAAAATGAGATAAAACCAAAACCAGATTCCTGTGTGTGTGTGTGTGTGTGTGTGTGTGTGTGTGTGTGTGTGTGTGTGTGTGTGTGTGTGTGTGTGTGTGTGTGTGTGTGTGTGTGTGTGTTAGAGATTTTGTGTGTGTGTAGTTTTGTATCTGAGTGTGTGTGTGGTATGGGGTCATTTTGTATCTGAATTATTTTTATGTGTGATGATTATGTTTGTACGAATTTGTTCTGGAGATCTGATTATGATTTGTGTGTGTAGAATAATGCATCATTGCTTGAATGATGTGATGAAATGTGGATGACACAAGTCAGGACATGTGATATCATCAGATTGTGTTGGTGGCAGATATTGCACTGATCTTCCACTGGATGGCAGATCATTGCAGATTTTACCCCTACACCTGTATCTTTAAAATTAATTTTATGAAAGATTTTTTCCATTTTATTTATGTATTATTTATTTATCCTTTTATATCAAGGATAATGGAATAAGCACTCATGTGCTTTTTTCATCTAGTCTCGGTGTACATGCAGTTTGGTAAATATTGTCATCTGTTCCCACCGGCACACAATGGCCTACTCTTACGAAAGGCGGAACAGGATTTATCGTGTGCGCAAGATGTTCTGCGTGCGTTCGCACACGGCCTCGGTTTACAGTCTTATCCAAAAGTCTTTTCGGGAGAGTGGAGTGAGCACTGATGTTAACTTTATGGGAAAAATCCCCTCAAAAGGGAGTCGAACTCGGGACATTAAATTGCCAGCGCAATGCTCTGGCCATTATGCTATCCTGTCCCATTATTTCATGTATTTAAGTATATGGGGATTGGAGAGGATGGAAAATTTATGTGAGAGAGAAATTCTTTTGATTTTTTTATATATTATTATTGGAGGGGGGTATAAAAAATTGTCGAGAGAGAAAATTTCTGTTACATTTTTTTTGGGGGGTGGGGGCTATGTGAATAATTTATAAGAAGGGAGGTGGATGTGTATAAAGTAGGGTGATAGTGGCAGTGTGTGCTTTGGTTGGAGTGGGGAATTTATATATATATATATATATATATATATATATATATATATATATATATATATATATATATATATATATATTTAAGACTGTTCAATATCTTAATGGAATAGAGTATCAATTTAAGTGATGTTTCTCTTATTATTGAACATGTTATAACAATTTGGTTTATATCAGAAGTGCACGCGTTTGTGTGAGTGTGAATATTTTCAATGTTTGTGCGTGTGTGTGTGTGTGTGTGTGTGTGTGTGTGTGTGTGTGTGTGTGTGTGTGTGTGTGTGTGTGTGTGTGTGTGTGTGTGTGTGTGTGTGTGACCGATTGCGCGCCTTGGCTTCAGTACAGTCCCCCCAATTCACCCAGCTGTAAATTATTATTATTATTATTATTACATGGAATAAATGGGTACCTGTCCTCTTTAGGGTCAGGGAAGGTAAAGCAGCGAGGGAGAGGAGATGGGCGCCGCCCTCAACATGCTGGCCCCTAGAAAAGCTGAGGTCTCCGACGCCTCGCTCCCTTACGACCGCGTAGGGAGTTAGGGGTACGGGATAGCTTAGTGGTCAGAACATTTCGCTCGCAATTTGACGACCCAAATTCGACTCCCGTTCGAGGCGATTTTTCCCCTGGAGTTAACATCAGTGCTGACTCCCCTCTCCCCAAAAGTCTTTCAGATGAGACTAAACCGAGGCCCCGTGTGCGAACGCATGCAGAACATCTTGCGTACACATTAAATCCTGTTCCGCCTTTCGTAAGAGTAGTTCAATATGTGCCGGTGGGAACAGATGACAATATTCACAAAACTGCATACACACGGGGACCGCATGAAATAAAGCACAGGAATGATTATTCCGTTATCCTCGATATAAAAGAATAAATAAATAAGATAAATAAATAGATAGGTTATGGGACACCTTTACCTTTACCTTTTACCTTGTGAAGGTGTCTAGTTTAGGGAATTGTCCATCAACCAGCCACCCGTTTCATCACCTTCACCATGTTGTTGTTGTGATTACATTTACATCCCAGCGGAGATTTCCCATTAATTAGGGACACCATCCTCATTTTGATTTTGGTTAAGTTGTGCTGGAGTCTCAGAACAGCTCTCTGGTTTAGACAACCATCAGCGATAGAACCATCACAAACCATCACCATGGTGTTGATGTGGTTATATCTATGTCCCAGCAGATAGTTCCAATTTGGGCACTGACCATCACCATTCTTTTTGGTTTGCTTTATTTTGTTTATCATTTATTTGGGTTTTTTTCATTTCGAGGATAATGGAATAAGCACTCCTACAGTATCAGTCAGTCTTTTCCCCATTTGTTGGTAAGTCTGACATTCCTTTACCCAGAAAACTGGTTTTAAAACGAGCAGTCTTAAACATTAAGAATTCAGATGATAAATGTTTTATGTGGTGTACTCTCGCAAAGTTACATCACGTTCAAAAGAATGTGGAGAAAATCTCCAACTATGAACCATACAAACATGAACTTAACTTTAATGGAATTGACTTTCCGTTGGAATAGACAAAATCAAACAATTCGAATCCCAGAACAAACCAATCACCTTAAACGTATGTATACATGATCTGAAGAAGACAATCTTCTACCGCTTAGAATATCCAGTGAGTCACCGACTTTAGAAGAGCCACACGACATACACGTTGACTTACTTTTAGTGACAGATGGTGCAAAACAGCATTATACTTTAATTCGCACAATGTGTAGACTAATAACATACACAACAGCAAATTGTAAAAAACAACAACCAAAGTTCTGTAGAAGAAGAGTCCGTCTATTAAAGCAGCTTTTAAACACAGAGAACATTGTAAAAGCTCTACTGAATGTATTACAAAACTTATTACTCCAAAACCTGGTAGCACACAGCAAGCTTTAAGAACTGGAATAAAAATTACAGTCCAATCCTTACGTTGTTTATGCTGACTTCGAATCTATTATAGTCCCATACCAAGAACCTAAGCCAAAAACAGTACCCAAAACTAAAACGGTTGATTCCGGTCGAGGAGATTTTTCTCCTGGAGTCAACATCAGTGCTGACTCCGCTCTCCCCAAAAGTCCTTCGGATGACACTATAAACCGAGGCCCCGTGTGCGAACGAACGCAGAACATCTTGCGCATACGTTAAATCCTGTTTCGCTTTTCGTAAGAGTAGGCCATCGTGTGCCGGTGGGAACAGATGTCAAAATTTACAAAATTGCATACACACGGGGACTGGATGCAAAAAAGTACAAGAGTGCTTATCCCATTATCCTCAATATAAAAGAATAAATAAATAAATAGATAAATAAATAAATAAATAAATAAATAAATAAATAAATAAAGTAGTTTATAATCATCAAATCTGTTCGTATGCATTAATTATTGTTAGGTCAGACGATGAACACACAATGCCATGTCATTATAGAGGGCCCGATGCAGCAGAACGCTTCTTAAAACAAATGAAACAAGCATGTACTGAGTTCTCTAGTCAACTCAACCTTTCTGAACTTATTATGACTGCCGTAGATCAAGAACAATATGATTCAGCAACACGTTGTTGGATTTGCGGCCATACATTAGAAAGCACAGAAGACAACCCAACTGTAAGAGATCATGATCACAGCAGTGGTAAGTTTAGGGGAGCAGCACATTCTAATTGTAACCTGCAGCTTAAGTTTGAACCATCGGTGGTCTAAGGTGGTAACGCGCCTTGCCTAGAAAGCAAAAAGTCCAGGTCGGAGTGTGTAGTGGTTCGTACCCCGTTTAGACCCAAAACTTTTCCCCATCCATTAGACCCTGAGTGGTGGTCTGGGCGCTAGTCTTTCGGATGAGACGATAAACCGAGGTCCCGTGTGTTGCACATCACTATTTAGCGCACGTAAAAGAACCCACGGCAACAAGGGGGTTGACCCTGTTAAAATTCTGTAGAAAACAGCCACTCTTATTGGGAAACAAATACGTTTGCATGCAGGAAAAAGGAAAAACAAATGGGTTGGCGCTGCAAATGTGGCGACGCGCTGTCCCCGGGGAGAGCAGCCCGAATTTCACGCAGATAAGTCTGCTGTGACATAAAGAGGTACAATTTTTTTTTTAAAAACCCGAAATCACCCATTATGTAAACACACACACACACACACACACACACACACACACACACACACACACACACACACACACACACACACACACACACACAAAGCTGTCAGGGTCTAATATCAGATCACCACATCAGCAGATGGGTACTCCTAGATAAGATATATTAATACATATTTAAGACTGTATAAACTTGGGTCATACCTTATTTATAATAACAATAACATCAGGGACACCGCCATCTCCCCACCGCATGCACATATTATACTGATTTGTTACAACTGAAAAAAAGAAAAAGCCTTCTTAGCTTTCCTTTCATTTGTTGAATGGATGGTGGTCTAGAGGTAACGGGCCTACCAAAGAATGTGAACAGTCCAGTTCGGAAGTATGCGGTGGATTGACCCCCGTTTAGGCCCCAAACTTTTCCCCCATCCATTAGACCATGAGTGGTGGTCTGGGTGCTAGTCTTTCAGATGAGACGATAAACCGAGGTCCCATGTTTTACAAAAAATGTTTAGCTCACGTAAAAGAATCCACGGCAAGAAGAGAGTTGTTCCTGGCAAAATTTTGTAGAAAACAGCCACTCTGATAGGGAAGCCAATACTGCTGCAGACGGGGAAAGAAAAAAAAATGGGTGGCACTGCTCTCGTGCCGACGCTCTCCCCAGGCAGAGCAGCCCGAGCTTCAT
Organism: Stramonita haemastoma; assembly: GCA_030674155.1. Lineage (NCBI taxonomy): Eukaryota > Metazoa > Mollusca > Gastropoda > Neogastropoda > Muricidae > Stramonita > Stramonita haemastoma. The sequence continues at coordinate 23,624,240 of CM060328.1, forward strand.
ACAGAGAAATGTGCCGTGACTTAAAGTGGTGTGAAAGTGTTTAAAAGGGTAACAATAAAGCCCACTACAAGCACGTTCAAGTGAAACAGAAAAGGAGGAGGCGTAAAGGAAAGATCACTGTACAAGTTCACAAATCGTCTTCTAAACCACTTTATGTCACAACAGATTTTTCTGCGTGAAATTTGGGCTGCTCTCCCCGAAGAGCGCGTCGCCACAAATGCGGCACCTACCCATTATTTATTTTCTTTTTCCTGTCTGCAGGTGTATTTGTTGCCCTATCAGAGTGGCTTTTTTCTACATGTTTGCCAGGAACAAGCCTCTTGTTGCCGTGGGTTCTTTCACCTGCGATAAATAATGATGTGGGGACACACGTGACCTCCGTTTATTGTCTCGTCCAAAGACCACCACTCACGATCTAATGGATGGAGGAAAAGTTTTGGGTCTAAACCGGATTCGAACCACAGGACACTTTGACCCGGACTTTTTCCATTCTAGACAGGCGCATTACCTCTAGACCACTGAAACAATAATTTATGAAAAAATTATACTTGTAGATGTGTTTGAAACTGATCTTTGTTTGTGGTAAGTTTCAAAGTTTTGGGAGCCTATCGTGAATAGAAGAACCTCGATTTGTACAGTTTGTTTCTGGGTCTTGGAAATGTTAGCAAGTAGTTGTGTCTATGTTTGTTATTCTGTTTAAATATTTGATTATCTAGGTGTGTGCAATAACTAGGCTTTGATCTGCCTTTAAGAGAATTAGCTTCGTACCTTTCTATCCTAAATTGTTCATTTGTACTATGGGTTAAGATAGTTTCTGAAATTTTATCTGTTTCAGTATATTATTTTACCTACAGAAGTTTAATTCTTTCTTATACAGGGAGCATCTTTGTCCTACACTTAAAGAGACTGTATTAATCCAATGTACTTTGTGTGTGTGTGTGTGTGTGTGTGTGTGTGTGTTTTGTGTGTGTGTGCGTGCGTGCATGCGTGCTGGGTGCACACGCGCAGCGTGGGCGACCTCATTTTAGATCTATCAGCGTGGCAGATAAAGCACCATGGGCTTGTTTTGAAATTCAAATTCAGTGGGGGGGGGGGGCGGAGTGGAGGCCCAGCTTATTTTCAAACAAGGTGCTGCCTTGCTGTGATTGGTGGCTGAACATGAGTTGGGAATGTGACCCCATTTTGTGACAGAGAAGTTGGCGGCAGTTTGTTTAAGTGTCTGCTAAAGTCACTTTACAATCTGGGATATCAGATGGACAGATCTCCCAGTAGGCTTAAAGGGGGGGGGGGGGGGGGGGGGGGGGTATCAATATAGATGGTATCACTACTTTCTGGAAATTCTCTGCTAATTCTCTTTTCAAATTCTCTTTTCTATCTCACTCATCCTTCTGTCATGGTCCAAAAGACAAGAGTCTATTGTCTGCCTTCTTGGTCCATTTGCCTACGTTTTTTACAGAAAGACTTTAAAGATTACAATTCTCTCCTACCCTGATGAGGAATGCACTGGGCCTGACTTGTGAGGTGCTTCACAGCAGCACTAGACATGTTTTGTTATTATGACAGACTTTGTTGCTACTGTGTGAGCATTCAAAGAACAAAAACGTGGGGGGTGAGGGTGAGGTGAGGGAGGGGGGGTGTATTTATTTATTTATTTTGATCATTTTATTCTTTCATATCGAGGATAACAGAATAAGCAATCATGTGATTTTTTCATCCGGTCCCCGTGTGTATGCAGTTTTGTAAAATATTGTCATCTGTTCCCACCGGCACACGATGGCCTACTCTTACGAAAAGCGGAACAGGATTTAACGTGTGCGCAAGATGTTCTGCGTGCGTTCGCACACGGGGCCTCGGTTTAAAGTCTCATCCGAAGGACTTTTGGGGAGAGTGGAGACAGCACTGATGTTAACTCCAGGAGAAAAATCTCCTCGACCGGACTCAAACCGGGGTCGTCAAATTGCCAACGCAATGTTCTGACCACGCTTAAGTTTGTAGCAGTTTGTGTCTGCCATTCTGTGCATGCATGTCATCTATCTGCATGAATGAATGTTCGTATGCATGTATATGTTTTACATGAATGTCTCACTACATACAAGTGCGAGGGGGGTGTATGTGTATGTGTGTTTCAAAGGCAATACTGGACAGTAAAAAAACAAACAAACCACAAATCATATACATATGAAAAACTACTATCTAATGAACTGCAAGATTGTTTAGATTGAAATAAATACCCAAGCAGTAACATCTTACCTTCACTACAGGTGTTTCACAGACTGTAAAGTTTCAAGGCACCCTGTGTCCAGGTGTTTGTAGGATGGGGGTGGAAACCTATCCTGCTGAAGCTGTTGATGGTAGCAACCTACCCTGGAGTGGAAAAATACATGGAAAGGAAAAAAAGGGGGAGGGGGGTGTCGATTTGGCGCGCTTTTAGATAGGTTTATATGCTCAGAGAAGATACACGAGAAAGCTTTTATATGAAGCAGCAGTTGCCTGTTGGTAGTGGACCTTTCTGATTGGTTGTTATTTCAGTACAACTGCCACGACTATCTCGGGTGCTTTGCAGTTTGAACCCCTCAACCCATTACGACTGGAAAAGAAACTCTCTCTCTCTCTCTCTCTCTCTCTCTCTCTCTCTCTCTTCTCTCTCTCTCTCTCTCTCTCTCTGTACATGTAATTAACAATGTGTGCCTGGGAGTACGTGTCTAATATATTCTGGTGTAAAAAAGATACTAGTGTTCGCGCATGTGGCGGGAACGCCAACGCACGAACGCACGCACGCGCGCATGCATACCCACCCTCCCATGAATAAGAGCTAAAGAACTAGAAGCATTGTGACGCAAACGCCGTTTTCGGGACCTTGCCGCCCGCACTTTTCCGCAGTTCCAGAGCCCAGGGTACCACCACCGTATTCTACACTATGCCGACAAACTGGACAACCATTTTGCAGGTGTGTGGCACTGGAATTGTGGCGACACCACGGCCCGGAAGATGGCGACCCCGCTTGTACAGAGCCAAGTTTGTCGCATAGAAACAGGGTACAGTGCACACAAAAAATCACCCCTACAACACCATCCAATAATAATTTTATATAATATCATGCACCACAGTAATCTGTGGGGTCCCCTCCACACGCACAAACACAAAAAAACCGCACACACAAACACCAGCCAACGCACGCACGCGCGCATGCATACCCACCCTCCCATGAATAAGAGCTAAAGAACTAGAAGCATTGTGACGCAAACGCCGTTTTCGGGACCTTGCCGCCCGCACTTTTCCGCAGTTCCAGAGCCCAGGGTACCACCACCGTATTCTACACTATGCCGACAAACTGGACAACCATTTTGCAGGTGTGTGGCACTGGAATTGTGGCGACACCACGGCCCGGAAGATGGCGACCCCGCTTGTACAGAGCCAAGTTTGTCGCATAGAAACAGGGTACAGTGCACACAAAAAATCACCCCTACAACACCATCCAATAATAATTTTATATAATATCATGCACCACAGTAATCTGTGGGGTCCCTCCACACGCACAAACACAAAAAAACCGCACACACAAACACCAGCCAACGCACGCACGCGCGCATGCATACCCACCCTCCCATGAATAAGAGCTAAAGAACTAGAAGCATTGTGACGCAAACGCCGTTTTCGGGACCTTGCCGCCCGCACTTTTCCGCAGTTCCAGAGCCCAGGGTACCACCACCGTATTCTACACTATGCCGACAAACTGGACAACCATTTTGCAGGTGTGTGGCACTGGAATTGTGGCGACACCACGGCCCGGAAGATGGCGACCCCGCTTGTACAGAGCCAAGTTTGTCGCATAGAAACAGGGTACAGTGCACACAAAAAATCACCCCTACAACACCATCCAATAATAATTTTATATAATATCATGCACCACAGTAATCTGTGGGGTCCCCTCCACACGCACAAACACAAAAAAACCGCACACACAAACACCAGCCAACGCACGCACGCGCGCATGCATACCCACCCTCCCATGAATAAGAGCTAAAGAACTAGAAGCATTGTGACGCAAACGCCGTTTTCGGGACCTTGCCGCCCGCACTTTTCCGCAGTTCCAGAGCCCAGGGTACCACCACCGTATTCTACACTATGCCGACAAACTGGACAACCATTTTGCAGGTGTGTGGCACTGGAATTGTGGCGACACCACGGCCCGGAAGATGGCGACCCCGCTTGTACAGAGCCAAGTTTGTCGCATAGAAACAGGGTACAGTGCACACAAAAAAATCACCCCTACAACACCATCCAATAATAATTTTATATAATATCATGCACCACAGTAATCTGTGGGGTCCCCTCCACACGCACAAACACAAAAAAACCGCACACACAAACACCAGCCAACGCACGCACGCGCGCATGCATACCCACCCTCCCATGAATAGAGCTAAAGAACTAGAAGCATTGTGACGCAAACGCCGTTTTCGGGACCTTGCCGCCCGCACTTTTCCGCAGTTCCAGAGCCCAGGGTACCACCACCGTATTCTACACTATGCCGACAAACTGGACAACCATTTTGCAGGTGTGTGGCACTGGAATTGTGGCGACACCACGGCCCGGAAGATGGCGACCCCGCTTGTACAGAGCCAAGTTTGTCGCATAGAAACAGGGTACAGTGCACACAAAAAATCACCCCTACAACACCATCCAATAATAATTTTATATAATATCATGCACCACAGTAATCTGTGGGGTCCCCTCCACACGCACAAACACAAAAAAACCGCACACACAAACACCAGCCAACGCACGCACGCGCGCATGCATACCCACCCTCCCATGAATAAGAGCTAAAGAACTAGAAGCATTGTGACGCAAACGCCGTTTTCGGGACCTTGCCGCCCGCACTTTTCCGCAGTTCCAGAGCCCAGGGTACCACCACCGTATTCTACACTATGCCGACAAACTGGACAACCATTTTGCAGGTGTGTGGCACTGGAATTGTGGCGACACCACGGCCCGGAAGATGGCGACCCCGCTTGTACAGAGCCAAGTTTGTCGCATAGAAACAGGGTACAGTGCACACAAAAAATCACCCCTACAACACCATCCAATAATAATTTTATATAATATCATGCACCACAGTAATCTGTGGGGTCCCCTCCACACGCACAAACACAAAAAAACCGCACACACAAACACCAGCCAACGCACGCACGCGCGCATGCATACCCACCCTCCCATGAATAAGAGCTAAAGAACTAGAAGCATTGTGACGCAAACGCCGTTTTCGGGACCTTGCCGCCCGCACTTTTCCGCAGTTCCAGAGCCCAGGGTACCACCACCGTATTCTACACTATGCCGACAAACTGGACAACCATTTTGCAGGTGTGTGGCACTGGAATTGTGGCGACACCACGGCCCGGAAGATGGCGACCCCGCTTGTACAGAGCCAAGTTTGTCGCATAGAAACAGGGTACAGTGCACACAAAAAATCACCCCTACAACACCATCCAATAATAATTTTATATAATATCATGCACCACAGTAATCTGTGGGGTCCCCTCCACACGCACAAACACAAAAAAACCGCACACACAAACACCAGCCAACGCACGCACGCGCGCATGCATACCCACCCTCCCATGAATAAGAGCTAAAGAACTAGAAGCATTGTGACGCAAACGCCGTTTTCGGGACCTTGCCGCCCGCACTTTTCCGCAGTTCCAGAGCCCAGGGTACCACCACCGTATTCTACACTATGCCGACAAACTGGACAACCATTTTGCAGGTGTGTGGCACTGGAATTGTGGCGACACCACGGCCCGGAAGATGGCGACCCCGCTTGTACAGAGCCAAGTTTGTCGCATAGAAACAGGGTACAGTGCACACAAAAAATCACCCCTACAACACCATCCAATAATAATTTTATATAATATCATGCACCACAGTAATCTGTGGGGTCCCCTCCACACGCACAAACACAAAAAAACCGCACACACAAACACCAGCCAACGCACGCACGCGCGCATGCATACCCACCCTCCCATGAATAAGAGCTAAAGAACTAGAAGCATTGTGACGCAAACGCCGTTTTCGGGACCTTGCCGCCCGCACTTTTCCGCAGTTCCAGAGCCCAGGGTACCACCACCGTATTCTACACTATGCCGACAAACTGGACAACCATTTTGCAGGTGTGTGGCACTGGAATTGTGGCGACACCACGGCCCGGAAGATGGCGACCCCGCTTGTACAGAGCCAAGTTTGTCGCATAGAAACAGGGTACAGTGCACACAAAAAATCACCCTACAACACCATCCAATAATAATTTTATATAATATCATGCACCACAGTAATCTGTGGGGTCCCCTCCACACGCACAAACACAAAAAAACCGCACACACAAACACCAGCCAACGCACGCACGCGCGCATGCATACCCACCCTCCCATGAATAAGAGCTAAAGAACTAGAAGCATTGTGACGCAAACGCCGTTTTCGGGACCTTGCCGCCCGCACTTTTCCGCAGTTCCAGAGCCCAGGGTACCACCACCGTATTCTACACTATGCCGACAAACTGGACAACCATTTTGCAGGTGTGTGGCACTGGAATTGTGGCGACACCACGGCCCGGAAGATGGCGACCCCGCTTGTACAGAGCCAAGTTTGTCGCATAGAAACAGGGTACAGTGCACACAAAAAATCACCCCCACAACACCATCCAATAATAATTTTATATAATATCATGCACCACAGTAATCTGTGGGGTCCCCTCCACACGCACAAACACAAAAAAACCGCACACACAAACACCAGCCAACGCACGCACGCGCGCATGCATACCCACCCTCCCATGAATAAGAGCTAAAGAACTAGAAGCATTGTGACGCAAACGCCGTTTTCGGGACCTTGCCGCCCGCACTTTTCCGCAGTTCCAGAGCCCAGGGTACCACCACCGTATTCTACACTATGCCGACAAACTGGACAACCATTTTGCAGGTGTGTGGCACTGGAATTGTGGCGACACCACGGCCCGGAAGATGGCGACCCCGCTTGTACAGAGCCAAGTTTGTCGCATAGAAACAGGGTACAGTGCACACAAAAAATCACCCCTACAACACCATCCAATAATAATTTTATATAATATCATGCACCACAGTAATCTGTGGGGTCCCCTCCACACGCACAAACACAAAAAAACCGCACACACAAACAC
>CM060328.1:23631531-23634031 GCA_030674155.1 Stramonita haemastoma
GAGAAAACAACAGTATCGTACAATTTTTCTCTAAGCAAGTTTACTGTGTTTACTTGAAAAATCTGTTTGCATGCTACCCTTACAAACTTTGTACGCGTGCGCACGCACACACGCGTAACACACACACACACAACACACACACACACACACACACACACCACACACACACACACACAACACACACACACCACACACACAACACACCACAAACACCACACACACACAACACACACACACACACCACCAACTCACACACCACCACACCACACACACACACAACCACACACGCACACCACACACACACCACACACACACACACACACAACCAACACACACACACACACACACACACACCACCACCACACCACCACCACACCACCACACACACACACACACCACCACCACCACACACCACCATCACACACACACCACCACCACCACAACAACACAACAACAACACAACACAACACACACGTGCATTGCCTTACGCTCGGTGGCAGCCCTCAGAGTATTCTTTTTCACATCACATCATAGAAGATGCAGGCCATTCATCTTGTGCCTTGTTGCTCTCAAAGTGTTTGTCTTGTGAAAACCTACTCATAGGGTAATGCTGCCTGACAGTGATGCCAGAAAAATGATGTATCATCAGGGATGACAACACGGAATACAACTCAGCTTCTCAAGTACCACAGACGCAGAGGAAGTCTGTTGAGATGGAACAAAAAAAAATGAAGAAAAAACAGTAGAGGAAAAAAGGGGGGAGAGGGGGTTAGTGGGAGGGAAGGAAAGACAGCAGCAGCAGCAGTAGTAGTAGTAGCAGTAGCAGCAGCAGCAGTAGTAGTAGAGTCAAGTACCAATTCCAATTATATTGCTTACAGCCCCGCCGACCACATAGGCCATATCGGGGCTGTCACCTCGTCATATTTTAAAACTCTATTAAAAGTGTGCGATTTTGTTCTGTTTGAAACGGGTTATAAAACCAACTCAACTGTCCTTGCTTGAGTCTAGTAGTAGTAGTAGTAGTAGTAGTAGTAGTAGTCGTAGTCGTAGTCGTCGTCGTCGTCGTCGTAGTAGTAGTAGTAGTAGTAGTCGTTGTAGTAGTCGTTGTAGTAGTCGTTGTAGTAGTCGTAGTCGTAGTAGTAGTAGTAGTAGTAGTAGTAGTAGTAGTAGTAGTAGTAGTAGTAGTAGTAGTAGAAGTAGTAGTAGAAGTAGTAGTAGTAGAAGTAGTAGTAGTAGAAGTAGTAGTAGTAGGTGTAGTAGTAGTAGTAGTAGTAGTAGTAGTAGCTATTGTTGTTGTTATTGCTGCACTGCTGCTGCTGTGTTTTTTTTTCTTCTTGTTGTAGCAGTAATAGCAGCAGTAAAAGTAGCAATAGTTGCAGCTGCAGTAGTAGCAGTAATAGCAGCATAGCAATAGTTGCTGCAGTAGTAGCAGTACTAGCAGCAGCAGTAAAGGTAGCAGTAGTTGCAGCTGCAGTAGTAGCAGTAATAGCAGCATAGCAATAGTTGCTGCAGTAGTAGCAGTACTAGCAGCAGCAGTAAAGGTAGCAGTAGTTGCAGCTGCAGTAGTAGCAGTAATAGCAGCATAGCAATAGTTGCTGCAGTAGTAGCAGTACTAGCAGCAGCAGTAAAGGTAGCAGTAGTTGCAGCTGCAGTAGTAGCACCACAAACAGTAGTTGCAACAGCAGCAGTACGAAACAAAGAATACAAAGAAAGAGAAGCAAGCAGCGATATAGCAGGTACGCAAAACAATCAGTTTCAACTTTCCAAATCATCGCGACTGGAAATGTAATGATCGATAGGTGGTGTCTACAACGCCAAACGGTTCCAGCCAAGCATTGGATGAGCACAGAGGCAGAGTAAAAGACCGTGCACTTTCCACGCTGTCTGGGTTTTCTGGAGTTGTAATGAATCATAGGATAGAAAGAGAGGATGGAGAGCTTCGACTGCAGAGGAGGCTCAAAACCACTCGCTTGTCACACGCTCTGGTTAGTTCACACGGCGGATTTTTCCACCTTCTTTCCTCAGACAACTTGCACAAAAAATCAGAAGAAATAAAATTTGGGAAATCAACCTTTTTCGTTCTTCGGCTACAGCTCTGAGATTCGTCAATATTGTGAGATTATTTTGTGTATATGATTGTTGATGCCCACTGTTAAGGTAGGCACATTTTTTCGACTTTAGGGATAATGTCGAAACATCACCAGTGAGCAGGCATGTTTGTGTTTCTTGTATTTGCTTTTGTTGTCGTTTTTGTTTTGTTTTGTTGTTTTTCATGAGGGTATGGGTGTTATCATTTCTTTTTACTGGAATGCAGTGGCTTATATAAATTTCTGAAAGGTAGAATGGGTTTTAACGTGTGTGCAAAATGTTCTGCATGTGTTCACACAGCAACCTTGGTTTAGAGTCCACTCTGCGGGACTTTCGGGTGAACGGACTGTGTGCTGATCTTAACTCCAGGGATGAACAGGTGTCCCGGTAATGTCTCAAACCCAGACTCAAT
>CM060328.1:23639031-23641531 GCA_030674155.1 Stramonita haemastoma
GTGTCTGTGTGTGTGTGTGTTGGGGGGGGGGGGGGAGGGGTCGAGTAGAAAGAAACGAAGAGAAAGAAGGGGCTTGGGGGGAAGGGGTGCGGGGGGGGGGGGGGGGGCGGGTTGCATTAGCTAGCTGTAGACTTCAGAGAGAAAGGAACAAAATATTTTTTTTAGGAAAATAAGAACTAATCGTGAGAAATGAAAAAAAAGTTAGAAGGAAGGAAGGAAGGAAGGAAGGAAGGAAGGAAGGAAGAAGGAAGGAAGGAAGGAAGAAGGAAGGAAGGAAGGAAGAAAGAAAGAAAGAAAGACAGACAGACAGACAGACAGACAGACAGACAGACAGACAGACAGACAGACTGTTCTTTTTGTTTTTTTTTAATCAGTGACAAAACTCACTTTTATGATGGGAATGAAGTTGTAACTGGTTACCTGCATTTGTTTTTCTCCACTTTATTTTCTCAATTAGATAGATAGACAGATAGACAGATAGATAGATAGATAGATAGATAGATAGATAGATAGATAGATAGACAGACAGACAGACAGACAGACAGAAGACCGACAGACCGACAGACCGACCGACCGACCGACGACCGACCGAGCCGACCGACGACCGACCGACAGACAGACAGATAGATAGATAGATAGATTGATTGATAGATTGATGAGACAGACAGACAGACAGACAGACAGGACAGACAGACTGGTAGATAGATAGATTGATTGATAGATTGATTGATATAGATATATATGTGTGTGTGTTTATTTATTTTCATAGATTTATTTTATTTCATTTATTTATTTTATTCTTTTATATTTCTTTATTTCATTTATTATTGATTTTTTAATTATTTATTTTATTCTATTATATCGAGGATAATGGAATAAGCACTCATGTGCTTTTTTACATCCAATCCCGGTGTGTATGCAGTTTTTGTAAATCGTGTCATCTGTTCCCACCGGCACACAATGGCCTACTCTTACGAAAAGCGGAACAGAATTTAACGTTTGCGCAAGATGTGTTGTGTGTGTATGTGTGTGTGTGGGGGGGGGGGGGTGGTGGGTGATGATGATGATAGACAAAACATCAGGTTTTGAAAACGAGAAACAAAACCCTCTTAGAAATGGAAGTATGCCACCACACAGAATTAATATCGAAACATTAGTTGTGTATATTGATATACCTCAACAACAATCTTTTGCCAGTTGAAAAACTAACTAAGAAAAGCAACAACAAAACGAAAGAAACAGACACAGATTTAAAAAAAAAAAAATTAAAGACAGAAGAAGAGAGTTGACACCTCTTTCATCACCATTACACAACATTGTTATGACAGCAGCTTCCGTTGCGACTGAAGAGACATTTCACACTCATTATTCAGACTATTGCAAACATTTAGGGGTTCAGATTATTTTGTTTCCCTCTTCTTCCCACCTCCATCCCTTCCTTTCTTTCCCATTCTTTATCTATCCTCCCCCCCCCCCCACTAACTCTAAATTACGTAAACTATCACTTAACTAGGTCATGTTTTCCTTTTCTAAAAGTTTGTAATGTCAAGAGACAATGGATACTGAGGAAAAAGAATAACAGATAATCATAAAACATTGGGAGGAAAAATGCAGTTAAGATGTGGAACTTCAGATAAACAAGGAAGAACGTAAGAGGGAAGGAAGGAAAGAAAAAAAAGAAAGGGGGAATGAAGCAAGAAACATAAAAAGACAAGAGGGTGGGGGGAGAAAGAAAGAAAGAAAAAAGGAAATAAAGAAAGAAATATAAATGAAAGAAAGAAAGAAAGAAAATAAAGAAAGAAGGAGGTAGAAGTCATCACCAGCCAATAACACCACACACACATACACCCCACACACACACCACACACACACACACACCACACACACACACACACACACACACACACACACACACACACACACACACACACACACACACACAGAGAGAGAGAGAGAGAGAGAGAGAGAGAGAGGGGGGGGGGGGGAAGAAGAAGAGACAGAACAAGAAGAACAAGAACAGAAGAAGAAGAGACGACGACGACGACGAAGACAGCAGCAGCAGCAGCAGCAGAAGAAGAAGAAGAAAGAAGAAGAAAGAATGCACCTCATTAGTACTACAGCAAAAACGAGAATACACACAAGAGACAAACACCAGAAATGTAGAAGAAGAAGAAGAAGAAGAAGAAGAAGAAGAAGAGAAGAAGAAGGAAAAGAAGAAGAAGAAGAAGAAGAGGAGGAGGAGGAGGAGGAAGATGAAGAAGAAAAAGAAGAACAAGAAACAAGAACAAGAACAAGAATTCACCTCATTAGTACTACAGCAAAAAAAAGACAATACCACAAAGAGACAAAACACCCAGAAAGGTAAGTACCTCACAGTAAGCCAGAGGAATCCTAATTAACAAAATACTGCTAAAAAGGCAAAAACAAAAAACCAAACAATGGCGACACCTCTGGAAGGATGAGAAAACTAGTACTTCTGACAACCTGGAACTGATTAGGG
>CM060328.1:23651531-23654027 GCA_030674155.1 Stramonita haemastoma
TCTTTCTGTGCAAGTGTCTTGGTTTTTTCCATTCCTTCCTGTCTATTCTTTACTTTACTCCATCTATCTTCATGAATATATTTTAAACTATTTTTTTCTTTGTTTTCTTTTTTAAACTACGTTAGTTTCTATAATGAAGTGACAATATATTCAACATAATGAATTCAAGGAATTCCAATATGCATGTTTGCATTCACTTCACATTAATGCCAGGCATTGTCCTAAGTAAATTTTGCCAAGACATGCATGAACACTTAAGCACACACACACACACACAAGCACGTACATAAACTCACATTCATGCTTTCGGCACACATGTGCATCATTATCTTTATTTCCACACCACTAACAGCCGGCATAATCTTTGTCATAACCTTGGACGTAAAAGCGAAGTGCCAAGGTCTATGTCATTATGTCGTTATGTATTGGAATGTTGCATGAGCATTGTCTTCATATGTGGCAAAACTCGGCTCATACTTTCACTACCTTCATTCTCCATGTAGGAATGAAGGAGAGAGAGAGAGAGAGAGAGAGAGAGAGAGAGAGAGAGAGAGAGAGAGAGAGAGAGAGAGAAGACAGACAGACAGACAGACAGACAGACAGACAGACAGACAGACAGACAGACAGACAGACAGACAAACAGAGACAGAGAGACAGAGAGCCAACCTCTCTGAATTCAGAGTATGGCTGCCTGATTGGCAAGCAACATCAAGACAGCCGTTCGCACAATCCCCTCACGCAGTATGTATTTAACGGTTACAACAATGATTCCCAGGTAAGAATTCTTTTCCCCCGTTCCTCGACAAGACCTCTGTGGTTCACCAATTTTGAGGGTGTTTTTTTTTTACATATGCAACCGTCTCCACCTCCCCCTATCCCCCCCCCCCCCCCCCCACCACCACCAAAACCATTTAGGTAGCCGCATTCCAACTTCGGGGATACCCAGGTGAGATGAATGAGAACAAGCGTGCATGTTTCGTGTGACCCCCAGGGTGTTTGCAGCAGGAGGGGAACAGTCCCCCCATCACCAGACACTAGGTCTACTATAGGCTACCATGACCTCTTTCTTTCCAGTTACTGCTGACTTCGTTGTAAACATTGCCGATAACTTGGTTCCAACCTGCTCTCATCGCATGTATGACAACCTATTATCACTGTACTTAACACTGACTGATACACGCGTGCATGTGTGTGGGGGTGAGTATGCGCGCGTGCCACACATACATACATACATACATACATACATACATACATACATACATACATACATACATACATACATACATACATACATACACACACACAACATACATACATACATACATACATACATACATACATACATACATACATACATACATACATACATACATACATACATACATACATACATACATACATACACGTGTACGCGTGCAGCAAGCACACACGCATGCACATGCACGAACGCATGCTCGCACACATGTATGCATGCATGTGCGCATGCACGCACACACGCACGCACGCACGCACACACACACACATGGCAATACACGTTTCTGATTTGGGTTCTGATTTTCCACACACACACACACACACACACAACACACACACACACACACACACACACACACACACACACACACACACACACACACACACACACACACATGGCAATAGGTTTCTGAGTCTCATTCACAGACACAGACAGACACACACACACACACACCAATGACACACACACACACTTACACACACACACACACATACACACACACAGTCACACACACACACACACACACACACGCACGCACGCACGCACGCACGCACGCACGCACGCACACATGCCACCCTCACTACACACACACACACACACACACACACACACACACACACACACACACACACACACACACACACACACACACACACACACACACACACACATTTTGTCTTTCAGCAAGGCAGGCGGGGAGGGGTAAGGGAGTAGGTACAAATCTGCTGACAGATTTATGAGACAAGCAAGGTAAAAGTAGCGGCCCCCTGATACACGACTCGCCCGCTGAGAGATCGAGGACCCCAAATGAGTCTTCTATGTTCTCTATGGTCAAACATTGGAGTTAAAAGAAAATGTTTTGTCAGATTTGTATTTTTGCATTTTATACCACTTTATGTCACAGCAGATTTCTCTGTGTGAAATTCGGGCTGCTCTCCCTGGGGAGAGCACGTCGCCACAAGTGCAGCGCCTACCCATTTTGTTTTCTTTTTCCTGCATGCAACTGTATTTGTTTCCTTATCAGAGTGGCTTTTTTTTTTACAGAATTTTGGCAGGGTCAAGCCCTTTGTTGCCGTGGGTTCTTTTACGTGCGCTAAAATAGTGATGTGTAACACACGGGACCACGGTTTATCGCCTCATCCAAAAGACTAGCGCCCAGACCACCACTAAGGGTCTAATGGATGGGGGAAAAAATTGGAGGCCCAAACGGGGTACGAACCATCGCACACTCCGACCTGGAC
>CM060328.1:23654127-23674127 GCA_030674155.1 Stramonita haemastoma
TTCTACACTATGCCGACAAACTGGACAAACCATTTTGCAGGTGTGTGGCACTGGAATTGTGGCGACACCACGGCCCGGAAGATGGCGACCCCGCTTGTACAGAGCCAAGTTTGTCGCATAGAAACAGGGTACAGTGCACACAAAAAATCACCCCTACAACACCATCCAATAATAATTTTATATAATATCATGCACCACAGTAATCTGTGGGGTCCCCTCCACACGCACAAACACAAAAAAAACCGCACACACAAACACCAGCCAACGCACGCACGCGCGCATGCATACCCACCCTCCCATGAATAAGAGCTAAAGAACTAGAAGCATTGTGACGCAAACGCCGTTTTCGGGACCTTGCCGCCCGCACTTTTCCGCAGTTCCAGAGCCCAGGGTACCACCACCGTATTCTACACTATGCCGACAAACTGGACAACCATTTTGCAGGTGTGGTGCACTGGAATTGTGGCGACACCACGGCCCGGAAGATGGCGACCCCGCTTGTACAGAGCCAAGTTTGTCGCATAGAAACAGGGTACAGTGCACACAAAAAATCACCCCTACAACACCATCCAATAATAATTTTATATAATATCATGCACCACAGTAATCTGTGGGGTCCCCTCCAACACAGCACAAACACAAAAAAAAACCGCACACACAAAACACCAGCCAACGCACGCACGCGCGCATGCATACCCACCCTCCCATGAATAAGAGCTAAAGAACTAGAAGCATTGTGACGCAAACGCCGTTTTCGGGACCTTGCCGCCCGCACTTTTCCGCAGTTCCAGAGCCCAGGGTACCACCACCGTATTCTACACTATGCCGACAAACTGGACAACCATTTTGCAGGTGTGTGGCACTGGAATTGTGGCGACACCACGGCCCGGAAGATGGCGACCCCCGCTTGTACAGAGCCAAGTTTGTCGCATAGAAACAGGGTACAGTGCACACAAAAAATCACCCCTACAACACCATCCAATAATAATTTTATATAATATCATGCACCACAGTAATCTGTGGGGTCCCCTCCACACGCACAAACACAAAAAAACCGCACACACAAACACCAGCCAACGCACGCACGCGCGCATGCATACCCACCCTCCCATGAATAAGAGCTAAAGAACTAGAAGCATTGTGACGCAAACGCCGTTTTCGGGACCTTGCCGCCCGCACTTTTCCGCAGTTCCAGAGCCCAGGGTACCACCACCGTATTCTACACTATGCCGACAAACTGGACAACCATTTTGCAGGTGTGTGGCACTGGAATTGTGGCGACACCCACGGCCCGGAAGATGGCGACCCCGCTTGTACAGAGCCAAGTTTGTCGCATAGAAACAGGGTACAGTGCACACAAAAAATCACCCCTACAACACCATCCAATAATAATTTTATATAATATCATGCACCACAGTAATCTGTGGGTCCCCTCCACACGCACAAAACAAAACAAAAACCGCACACACAAACACCAGCCAACGCACGCACGCGCGCATGCATACCCACCCTCCCATGAATAAGAGCTAAGAACTAGAAGCATTGTGACGCAAACGCCGTTTCGGGACTTGCCGCCCGCACTTTCCGCAGTTCCAGAGCCCAGGGTACCACCACCGTATTCTACACTATGCCGACAAACTGGACAACCATTTTGCAGGTGTGTGGCACTGGAATTGTGGCGACACCACGGCCCGGAAGATGGCGACCCCGCTTGTACAGAGCCAAGTTTGTCGCATAGAAACAGGGTACAGTGCACACAAAAAATCACCCCTACAACACCATCCAATAATAATTTTATATAATATCATGCACCACAGTAATCTGTGGGGTCCCCTCCACACGCACAAACACAAAAAAACCGCACACACAAACACCAGCCAACGCACGCACGCGCGCATGCATACCCACCCTCCCATGAATAAGAGCTAAAGAACTAGAAGCATTGTGACGCAAACGCCGTTTTCGGGACCTTGCCGCCCGCACTTTTCCGCAGTTCCAGAGCCCAGGGTACCACCACCGTATTCTACACTATGCCGACAAACTGGACAACCATTTTGCAGGTGTGTGGCACTGGAATTGTGGCGACACCACGGCCCGGAAGATGGCGACCCCGCTTGTACAGAGCCAAGTTTGTCGCATAGAAACAGGGTACAGTGCACACAAAAAATCACCCCTACAACACCATCCAATAATAATTTTATATAATATCATGCACCACAGTAATCTGTGGGGTCCCCTCCACACGCACAAACACAAAAAAACCGCACACACAAACACCAGCCAACGCACGCACGCGCGCATGCATACCCACCCTCCCATGAATAAGAGCTAAAGAACTAGAAGCATTGTGACGCAAACGCCGTTTTCGGGACCTTGCCGCCCGCACTTTTCCGCAGTTCCAGAGCCCAGGGTACCACCACCGTATTCTACACTATGCCGACAAACTGGACAACCATTTTGCAGGTGTGTGGCACTGGAATTGTGGCGACACCACGGCCCGGAAGATGGCGACCCCGCTTGTACAGAGCCAAGTTTGTCGCATAGAAACAGGGTACAGTGCACACAAAAAATCACCCCTACAACACCATCCAATAATAATTTTTATATAATATCATGCACCACAGTAATCTGTGGGGTCCCCTCCACACGCACAAACACAAAAAAACCGCACACACAAACACCAGCCAACGCACGCACGCGCGCATGCATACCCACCCTCCCATGAATAAGAGCTAAAGAACTAGAAGCATTGTGACGCAAACGCCGTTTTCGGGACCTTGCCGCCCGCACTTTTCCGCAGTTCCAGAGCCCAGGGTACCACCACCGTATTCTACACTATGCCGACAAACTGGACAACCATTTTTGCAGGTGTGTGGCACTGGAATTGTGGCGACACCACGGCCCGGAAGATGGCGACCCCGCTTGTACAGAGCCAAGTTTGTCGCATAGAAACAGGGTACAGTGCACACAAAAAATCACCCCTACAACACCATCCAATAATAATTTTATATAATATCATGCACCACAGTAATCTGTGGGGTCCCCTCCACACGCACAAACACAAAAAAACCGCACACACAAACACCAGCCAACGCACGCACGCGCGCATGCATACCCACCCTCCCATGAATAAGAGCTAAAGAACTAGAAGCATTGTGACGCAAACGCCGTTTTCGGGACCTTGCCGCCCGCACTTTTCCGCAGTTCCAGAGCCCAGGGTACCACCACCGTATTCTACACTATGCCGACAAACTGGACAACCATTTTGCAGGTGTGTGGCACTGGAATTGTGGCGACACCACGGCCCGGAAGATGGCGACCCCGCTTGTACAGAGCCAAGTTTGTCGCATAGAAACAGGGTACAGTGCACACAAAAAATCACCCCTACAACACCATCCAATAATAATTTTATATAATATCATGCACCACAGTAATCTGTGGGGTCCCCTCCACACGCACAAACACAAAAAAACCGCACACACAAACACCAGCCAACGCACGCACGCGCGCATGCATACCCACCCTCCCATGAATAAGAGCTAAAGAACTAGAAGCATTGTGACGCAAACGCCGTTTTCGGGACCTTGCCGCCCGCACTTTTCCGCAGTTCCAGAGCCCAGGGTACCACCACCGTATTCTACACTATGCCGACAAACTGGACAACCATTTTGCAGGTGTGTGGCACTGGAATTGTGGCGACACCACGGCCCGGAAGATGGCGACCCCGCTTGTACAGAGCCAAGTTTGTCGCATAGAAACAGGGTACAGTGCACACAAAAAATCACCCCTACAACACCATCCAATAATAATTTTATATAATATCATGCACCACAGTAATCTGTGGGGTCCCCTCCACACGCACAAACACAAAAAAACCGCACACACAAACACCAGCCAACGCACGCACGCGCGCATGCATACCCACCCTCCCATGAATAAGAGCTAAAGAACTAGAAGCATTGTGACGCAAACGCCGTTTTCGGGACCTTGCCGCCCGCACTTTTCCGCAGTTCCAGAGCCCAGGGTACCACCACCGTATTCTACACTATGCCGACAAACTGGACAACCATTTTGCAGGTGTGTGGCACTGGAATTGTGGCGACACCACGGCCCGGAAGATGGCGACCCCGCTTGTACAGAGCCAAGTTTGTCGCATAGAAACAGGGTACAGTGCACACAAAAAATCACCCCTACAACACCATCCAATAATAATTTTATATAATATCATGCACCACAGTAATCTGTGGGGTCCCCTCCACACGCACAAACACAAAAAAACCGCACACACAAACACCAGCCAACGCACGCACGCGCGCATGCATACCCACCCTCCCATGAATAAGAGCTAAAGAACTAGAAGCATTGTGACGCAAACGCCGTTTTCGGGACCTTGCCGCCCGCACTTTTCCGCAGTTCCAGAGCCCAGGGTACCACCACCGTATTCTACACTATGCCGACAAACTGGACAACCATTTTGCAGGTGTGTGGCACTGGAATTGTGGCGACACCACGGCCCGGAAGATGGCGACCCCGCTTGTACAGAGCCAAGTTTGTCGCATAGAAACAGGGTACAGTGCACACAAAAAATCACCCCTACAACACCATCCAATAATAATTTTATATAATATCATGCACCACAGTAATCTGTGGGGTCCCCTCCACACGCACAAACACAAAAAAAACCGCACACACAAACACCAGCCAACGCACGCACGCGCGCATGCATACCCACCCTCCCATGAATAAGAGCTAAAGAACTAGAAGCATTGTGACGCAAACGCCGTTTTCGGGACCTTGCCGCCCGCACTTTTCCGCAGTTCCAGAGCCCAGGGTACCACCACCGTATTCTACACTATGCCGACAAACTGGACAACCATTTGCAGGTGTGTGGCACTGGAATTGTGGCGACACCACGGCCCGGAAGATGGCGACCCCGCTTGTACAGAGCCAAGTTTGTCGCATAGAAACAGGGTACAGTGCACACAAAAAATCACCCCTACAACACCATCCAATAATAATTTTATATAATATCATGCACCACAGTAATCTGTGGGGTCCCCTCCACACGCACAAACACAAAAAAAACCGCACACACAAACACCAGCCAACGCACGCACGCGCGCATGCATACCCACCCTCCCATGAATAAGAGCTAAAGAACTAGAAGCATTGTGACGCAAACGCCGTTTTCGGGACCTTGCCGCCCGCACTTTTCCGCAGTTCCAGAGCCCAGGGTACCACCACCGTATTCTACACTATGCCGACAAACTGGACAACCATTTTGCAGGTGTGTGGCACTGGAATTGTGGCGACACCACGGCCCGGAAGATGGCGACCCCGCTTGTACAGAGCCAAGTTTGTCGCATAGAAACAGGGTACAGTGCACACAAAAAATCACCCCTACAACACCATCCAATAATAATTTTATATAATATCATGCACCACAGTAATCTGTGGGGTCCCCTCCACACGCACAAAACACAAAAAAACCGCACACACAAACACCAGCCAACGCACGCACGCGCGCATGCATACCCACCCTCCCATGAATAAGAGCTAAAGAACTAGAAGCATTGTGACGCAAACGCCGTTTTCGGGACCTTGCCGCCCGCACTTTTCCGCAGTTCCAGAGCCCAGGGTACCACCACCGTATTCTACACTATGCCGACAAACTGGACAACCATTTTGCAGGTGTGTGGCACTGGAATTGTGGCGACACCACGGCCCGGAAGATGGCGACCCCGCTTGTACAGAGCCAAGTTTGTCGCATAGAAACAGGGTACAGTGCACACAAAAAATCACCCCTACAACACCATCCAATAATAATTTTATATAATATCATGCACCACAGTAATCTGTGGGGTCCCCTCCACACGCCACAAACACAAAAAAACCGCACACACAAACACCAGCCAACGCACGCACGCGCGCATGCATACCCACCCTCCCATGAATAAGAGCTAAAGAACTAGAAGCATTGTGACGCAAACGCCGTTTTCGGGACCTTGCCGCCCGCACTTTTCCGCAGTTCCAGAGCCCAGGGTACCACCACCGTATTCTACACTATGCCGACAAACTGGACAACCATTTTGCAGGTGTGTGGCACTGGAATTGTGGCGACACCACGGCCCGGAAGATGGCGACCCCGCTTGTACAGAGCCAAGTTTGTCGCATAGAAACAGGGTACAGTGCACACAAAAAATCACCCCTACAACACCATCCAATAATAATTTTATATAATATCATGCACCACAGTAATCTGTGGGGTCCCCTCCACACGCACAAACACAAAAAAACCGCACACACAAACACCAGCCAACGCACGCACGCGCGCATGCATACCCACCCTCCCATGAATAAGAGCTAAAGAACTAGAAGCATTGTGACGCAAACGCCGTTTTCGGGACCTTGCCGCCCGCACTTTTCCGCAGTTCCAGAGCCCAGGGTACCACCACCGTATTCTACACTATGCCGACAAACTGGACAACCATTTTGCAGGTGTGTGGCACTGGAATTGTGGCGACACCACGGCCCGGAAGATGGCGACCCCGCTTGTACAGAGCCAAGTTTGTCGCATAGAAACAGGGTACAGTGCACACAAAAAATCACCCCTACAACACCATCCAATAATAATTTTATATAATATCATGCACCACAGTAATCTGTGGGGTCCCCTCCACACGCACAAACACAAAAAAAACCGCACACACAAACACCAGCCAACGCACGCACGCGCGCATGCATACCCACCCTCCCATGAATAAGAGCTAAAGAACTAGAAGCATTGTGACGCAAACGCCGTTTTCGGGACCTTGCCGCCCGCACTTTTCCGCAGTTCCAGAGCCCAGGGTACCACCACCGTATTCTACACTATGCCGACAAACTGGACAACCATTTTGCAGGTGTGTGGCACTGGAATTGTGGCGACACCACGGCCCGGAAGATGGCGACCCCGCTTGTACAGAGCCAAGTTTGTCGCATAGAAACAGGGTACAGTGCACACAAAAAATCACCCCTACAACACCATCCAATAATAATTTTATATAATATCATGCACCACAGTAATCTGTGGGGTCCCCTCCACACGCACAAACACAAAAAAACCGCACACACAAACACCAGCCAACGCACGCACGCGCGCATGCATACCCACCCTCCCATGAATAAGAGCTAAAGAACTAGAAGCATTGTGACGCAAACGCCGTTTTCGGGACCTTGCCGCCCGCACTTTTCCGCAGTTCCAGAGCCCAGGGTACCACCACCGTATTCTACACTATGCCGACAAACTGGACAACCATTTTGCAGGTGTGTGGCACTGGAATTGTGGCGACACCACGGCCCGGAAGATGGCGACCCCGCTTGTACAGAGCCAAGTTTGTCGCATAGAAACAGGGTACAGTGCACACAAAAAATCACCCCTACAACACCATCCAATAATAATTTTATATAATATCATGCACCACAGTAATCTGTGGGGTCCCCTCCACACGCACAAACACAAAAAAACCGCACACACAAACACCAGCCAACGCACGCACGCGCGCATGCATACCCACCCTCCCATGAATAAGAGCTAAAGAACTAGAAGCATTGTGACGCAAACGCCGTTTTCGGGACCTTGCCGCCCGCACTTTTCCGCAGTTCCAGAGCCCAGGGTACCACCACCGTATTCTACACTATGCCGACAAACTGGACAACCATTTTGCAGGTGTGTGGCACTGGAATTGTGGCGACACCACGGCCCGGAAGATGGCGACCCCGCTTGTACAGAGCCAAGTTTGTCGCATAGAAACAGGGTACAGTGCACACAAAAAATCACCCCTACAACACCATCCAATAATAATTTTATATAATATCATGCACCACAGTAATCTGTGGGGTCCCCTCCACACGCACAAAACACAAAAAAACCGCACACACAAACACCAGCCAACGCACGCACGCGCGCATGCATACCCACCCTCCCATGAATAAGAGCTAAAGAACTAGAAGCATTGTGACGCAAACGCCGTTTTCGGGACCTTGCCGCCCGCACTTTTCCGCAGTTCCAGAGCCCAGGGTACCACCACCGTATTCTACACTATGCCGACAAACTGGACAACCATTTTGCAGGTGTGTGGCACTGGAATTGTGGCGACACCACGGCCCGGAAGATGGCGACCCCGCTTGTACAGAGCCAAGTTTGTCGCATAGAAACAGGGTACAGTGCACACAAAAAATCACCCCTACAACACCATCCAATAATAATTTTATATAATATCATGCACCACAGTAATCTGTGGGGTCCCCTCCACACGCACAAACACAAAAAAACCGCACACACAAACACCAGCCAACGCACGCACGCGCGCATGCATACCCACCCTCCCATGAATAAGAGCTAAAGAACTAGAAGCATTGTGACGCAAACGCCGTTTTCGGGACCTTGCCGCCCGCACTTTTCCGCAGTTCCAGAGCCCAGGGTACCACACCCGTATTCTACACTATGCCGACAAACTGGACAACCATTTTGCAGGTGTGTGGCACTGGAATTGTGGCGACACCACGGCCCGGAAGATGGCGACCCCGCTTGTACAGAGCCAAGTTTGTCGCATAGAAACAGGGTACAGTGCACACAAAAAATCACCCCTACAACACCATCCAATAATAATTTTATATAATATCATGCACCACAGTAATCTGTGGGGTCCCCTCCACACGCACAAACACAAAAAAACCGCACACACAAACACCAGCCAACGCACGCACGCGCGCATGCATACCCACCCTCCCATGAATAAGAGCTAAAGAACTAGAAGCATTGTGACGCAAACGCCGTTTTCGGGACCTTGCCGCCCGCACTTTTCCGCAGTTCCAGAGCCCAGGGTACCACCACCGTATTCTACACTATGCCGACAAACTGGACAACCATTTTGCAGGTGTGTGGCACTGGAATTGTGGCGAACACCACGGCCCGGAAGATGGCGACCCCGCTTGTACAGAGCCAAGTTTGTCGCATAGAAAAGGGTACAGTGCACACAAAAAATCACCCCTACAACACCATCCAATAATAATTTTATATAATATCATGCACCACAGTAATCTGTGGGTCCCCTCCACACGCACAAACACAAAAAAAACCGCACACACAAACACCAGCCAACGCACGCACGCGCGCATGCATACCCACCCTCCCATGAATAAGAGCTAAAGAACTAGAAGCATTGTGACGCAAACGCCGTTTTCGGGACCTTGCCGCGCCGCACTTTTCCGCAGTTCCAGAGCCCAGGGTACCACCACCGTATTCTACACTATGCCGACAAACTGGACAACCATTTTGCAGGTGTGTGGCACTGGAATTGTGGCGACACCACGGCCCGGAAGATGGCGACCCCGCTTGTACAGAGCCAAGTTTGTCGCATAGAAACAGGGTACAGTGCACACAAAAATCACCCCTACAACACCATCCAATAATAATTTTATATAATATCATGCACCACAGTAATCTGTGGGTCCCCTCCACACGCACAAACACAAAAAACCGCACACACAAACACCAGCCAACGCACGCACGCGCGCATGCATACCCACCCTCCCATGAATAAGAGCTAAAGAACTAGAAGCATTGTGACGCAAACGCCGTTTTCGGGACCTTGCCGCCCGCACTTTTCCGCAGTTCCAGAGCCCAGGGTACCACCACCGTATTCTACACTATGCCGACAAACTGGACAACCATTTTGCAGGTGTGTGGCACTGGAATTGTGGCGACACCACGGCCCGGAAGATGGCGACCCCGCTTGTACAGAGCCAAGTTTGTCGCATAGAAACAGGGTACAGTGCACACAAAAATCACCCCTACAACACCACCAATAATAATTTTATATAATATCATGCACCACAGTAATCTGTGGGGTCCCCTCCACACGCACAAACACAAAAAAACCGCACACACAAACACCAGCAACGCACGCACGCGCGCATGCATACCCACCTCCCATGAATAAGAGCTAAAGAACTAGAAGCATTGTGACGGGGGGGTCCGCAGTTCCAGAGCCCAGGGTACCACCACCGTATTCTACACTATGCCGACAAAACTGGACAACCATTTTGCAGGTGTGTGGCACTGGAATTGTGGCGACACCACGGCCCGGAAGATGGCGACCCCGCTTGTACAGAGCCAAGTTTGTCGCATAGAAACAGGGTACAGTGCACACAAAAAATCACCCCTACAACACCATCCAATAATAATTTTATATAATATCATGCACCACAGTAATCTGTGGGGTCCCCTCCACACGCACAAACACAAAAAAACCGCACACACAAACACCAGCCAACGCACGCACGCGCGCATGCATACCCACCCTCCCATGAATAAGAGCTAAAGAACTAGAAGCATTGTGACGCAAAACGCCGTTTTCGGGACCTTGCCGCCCGCACTTTTCCGCAGTTCCAGAGCCCAGGGTACCACCACCGTATTCTACACTATGCCGACAAACTGGACAACCATTTTGCAGGTGTGTGGCACTGGAATTGTGGCGACACCACGGCCCGGAAGATGGCGACCCCGCTTGTACAGAGCCAAGTTTGTCGCATAGAAACAGGGTACAGTGCACACAAAAAATCACCCCTACAACACCATCCAATAATAATTTTATATAATATCATGCACCACAGTAATCTGTGGGGTCCCCTCCACACGCACAAACACAAAAAACCGCACACACAAACACCAGCCAACGCACGCACGCGCGCATGCATACCCACCCTCCCATGAATAAGAGCTAAAAACTAGAAGCATTGTGACGCAAACGCCGTTTTCGGGACCTTGCCGCCCGCACTTTTCCGCAGTTCCAGAGCCCAGGGTACCACCACCGTATTCTACACTATGCCGACAAACTGGACAACCATTTTGCAGGTGTGTGGCACTGGAATTGTGGCGACACCACGGCCCGGAAGATGGCGACCCCGCTTGTACAGAGCCAAGTTTGTCGCATAGAAACAGGGTACAGTGCACACAAAAAATCACCCCTACAACACCATCCAATAATAATTTTTTTTAATATCATGCACCACAGTAATCTGTGGGGTCCCCTCCACACGCACAAACACAAAAAAACCGCACACACAAACACCAGCCAACGCACGCACGCGCGCATGCATACCCACCCTCCCATGAATAAGAGCTAAAGAACTAGAAGCATTGTGACGCAAACGCCGTTTTCGGGACCTTTTGGCAGGTGGTTAGGTACGCATGCACGCACGCGTGCGCGCTGGTGTTTGACAGTGCGTTTGTTTGTGTGCCTGCATGTGGCGGGGACCCTGCAGTTTGCTGTGGTGCATCATATTGCTGTATATTGTCATTATTATTCTGCGCCCTGCTTGCTTTTCGGTGTGTACACTGTACCAGATTTCCTTGCCACACACTAGCTTTCTCAGCTCTTGAGGGCTTCGGTGTCGCCACAAGTCCGGCGCCACACACGTCGGAGATGGTAGTGGAGGGAGTATGCATACGGTGCCATATTGTCCTGGTGCCTTGGGGTCTGTAAGCGTGGAAAAGTCGGAGCAGGACGGGCCTGGAAACGGCTCTCTGGGTCCCGTCTTAGCCCCAAACCGCACCTTTTTGGCAGGGGGTTGGGTACGCATGCACGCACGCGCGCGCGCGCTGGTGTTTGTCAGTGCGTTTGTTTGTGTGCGCACATGTGGCAGGGACCCTGCAGTTTGCTGTGGTGCATCATATTGCTGTATATTGTCATTATTATTGTGCGCCTTGCTCTTTAGGGCTTTGATGTCGCCACAAGTCCGGCGCCACACACGTTCGAGATGGTAGGGGAGGGAGAATACATACGGTGCCATATTGTCCTTGTGCCTTGGGATCTCTAAGCGTGCAAAAGTCTGGGTAAGAGCAGGTGTGACAAACACCAGCGCGCTCGCGGGGTCTCGCTCGAATACCCACTCCCATGAAGAAAAAAGTGCCTTTGCCGGCACAGTTGTGACGTACAGAGTCGTTTTTGGCTCTGTCCTACGCCCATTTTTGCAGGGTAACGGACCCCACGGCTCCAAGACATTGCTGCACTGGATGCATACGCCCGTCCCGACAATCCCTGATATGCATGGCGCCGGACTTGTGGCGACATCACAGCCCCAAAGGGGTCAGAGAGCTAGTTTGTGGCAAGGAAAGCTGGTACAGTGTAGGCAACAAAAACGTAGCTGTGCGCACAGTAATAATGATAACATACAGCAAAGTGATGCATCACAGCAAAGTGCAGGGTCCCCGCTGAATGCGTGCACACAAAGAAACGCACCAACAAACACCAGCGTGCGCGCGCGTGTACTCACGCATACCCAACCCTATGAAGAAAAAGGTGCCTTTGACGCACAGGTGTGACGTACAGAGTCATTTTCGGCCCCGTCCTACGCTCATTGTTTCAGGGTAACGGACCCCACGGCACCAAGACAGTGCTGCACTGCATGCATACACCCGTCCCGACCATTCCTGGTATTCGTGGCGCCGGACTTGTGGCGACATCACAGCCCCAAAGGGGTCAGAGAGCTAGTTTATGGCAAAGAAAGCTGGTACAGTGTAGGCAACAAAAACGTAGCTGTGCGCACAGTAATAATGATAACATACAGCAAAGTGATGCACCACAATAAAGTGTAGGGTCCTTGCCGCATGCTCGCACACAAAGAAACGCACTGACAAACTGTGACAAACTTACACCCCCTTTTTTCCGCTCTCCCTTCCCACCCCCTTTTTTCTTCTTTGAATGCTCAGACAGTAGCTTTTGTTGTCTGTCATATGAGCAAAACATCGGTAGCACTTCCAAGCCCCTGACAAATCGGGTCCAGGGCATCTCTCTTCAGTATGGGAGAGAACTGTTCTCTTTTTAAGTCTTTCTCCGAAAAATGCAGAATTTATTTACTTATTTAATTAATTTATTTTATTTTTTATTTCATATCGAGGATAATGGAATAAGCACTCGTGCGCTTTTTTACATCCAGTCCCCATGTGTGTGCAGTTTTGTAAATGTCATCTATTCCCACCGGCACACAATGGCCCACTCTTACAAAAAGTGGAACAGGATTTAACATTTGCGCAAGATGTTCTGCGTGCGTTCACACACGGGACTCTATGATGGAATAGACACCACAAAAGCAGACAATGGACAAAGAGGTGGTGACAGGAAGAAAATGACCAAGACAGAAACAATGAGAGAGATAGAAAAGAGAATTTGAAAAGAGAATTAGCAGATAATTTCCAGAAAGTGTGTATGCTATCTATACTTATACCCCCCCCCCCCCCTTTACCCCCACTGGGAGATTTTTCCATTTGATATCCCAGATTGTAAAGAGACTTTAGCAGACACTTAAGCAAACTGCCGCCAACATCTTTCACAGAATGAGGTCACATTCCAAACTCCTGTCGTCAGTTCCTAAATTCAGCCACAAATTACAAGGCAGCACCTTGTTTGAAAATAAGCGTGGGCTATCACTTTTCCCCCCTCAATTTGAATTTCAAAACAAACCCGTGCTGCTCAGTGGCCACGCTGATAGATCTAAAGGAGGTCACCCAGGCTGCTAGCGTGTGCACGCACCGCGCGCGCACACACACACACACACACACACAGTACATAGGATTTATACATTCTCTTTAAGTGTAGGACGAACGTGCTCCCTGTAAAAGAAAAAATGAAACTTCCTTAAACAATAGTACTGAATCAGAGATAAACTTAAGAAAATATCTAAACCCTTAGTACAAATGAACAATTTAGGATAGAAAGGTACAGAGGTAATTCTCTTAAACGCAGATTAAAGCCTAGTTACTGCACACCACAAAATAATCAAAGATTTAAGTGCCCAAAATCATGGGGGTTTTAGAATAAAAATTTGCCGCATATATTTATGAAGCCCTCCCTGTGTGAATTTAAACAATTCATGTTGTAAAAAATGTCTGTAGAAACAAGTTATTTCTACTTGTTATAGATAAAAAGGTTTAGGAGTTTGAAACATTTAGTTTTGGTGGCCATATTGGATTGTTTCCATGGCAACAGTGCAAAAAACTAAGTAATATTTTTATTTTTATGCTTTACAAGTATGCCCTTTCAATATGTGGCATAACTTTTAACATGGACTGGTAAACAAAATTTCATCAGTTTTGACCCCCATGTCCCAAAATAACAAGCATAGACACAACCACTTGCTAATATTTCCAAGACCCAGAAATAAACTGTGCAAATCGAGCTTCTTGTATTCAGATAGGCTCCCAAAACTGAAACACCAAAAACAATGATCAGTTTAAAACACATCTAAAATATAATTATTTAATAAATCAATTATTAAGTGGTCGTGGATCAGTGGTCTAGAGGTAAGCACCTGTCTACAATGTGAAAAGTTCTGGTGGAAGTGTGTGGTGGTTTAAATCCCTTTTGGCCCAAACTTTTCCCTCATCCTTTAGATCATGAGTGATGTTCTGGGTGCTAGTCTTTCGGATGATACGATAAACTTAGGTCCCGTGTGTTACATCAGTATTTAACGCATGTAAAAGTGTCCACGGCAACAAGAGGCTTGTCCCTGGCAAAATTCTGTTGAGAACAGCCACTCTGATAAGGAAACAAATACAACTGCAGACAGGAAAAAAAAAATTGGTGGTGCTGCACTTGTGGCGATGCGCTCTCCTGGGGAGAGCAGCCCGAATTTCACGCAGAGAAATCTGCTGTGACATAAAGTGGTTTAGAACACGATTTGTCAACTTGTACAGTGATCTTTCCTTTAGGCCTCATCATTTTTTGTTTCACTTGAACATGTTTGTAGTGGGGTTTATTGCTTCCCTTTTTACACCTTCACACTACTTTAAGTCATGGCACATTTCTCTGTGTGAAATTCGATTTGCTCTCCCTGGGGAGAGCGCATTGCCATGAGAGCAGTGCCACCCTTTTTTATTTCTTTTCCTGTCTGCAGTATTTGTTTCCCTATCAGAGTGGCTGTTTTCTACAGAATTTTGCCAGGAACAACTGTCTTGTTGCCGTGGATTCTTTTACGTGCGCTCAATATTTTTTGTTAGACATGGGACCTCGGTTTATCATCTCATCTGAAAGATTAGCACCCAGACCACCACTCATGGTCTAATGGATGGGGGGAAAGTTTGGGGCTCAAACGGCACACTTCCAACCTGGACTTTTCACATTCTTTGGCAGGTCCTTACCTCTAGACCATCACCCATTCAACAAATAAAGGAAAGCTAAGAAGGTTCTTTCTTTTTTTCTTCCAGTTGTTACTGAAATCAATGTAATGTGCGCCTGAGGTGGGGAGATAGAGGTGTCACTGATGTTATTGTTATTATAAATGAGGCATGACCCAAGTTTATACAGTCATAATGATGTATTAATATATCTTATCTAGGAGTACCCATCTGCTGATGTGGTGATCTGATATTAGACCCTCACAGTTTTGGGTGTGTGTGTGTGTGTGTGTGTGTGTGTCTGTGTCTGTGTCTGTGTGTCTGTGTGTCTGTGTGTGTCTGTGTTTGTCTGTGTGTGTGTGCATGTGTGTGCGCATGTGTGTGCGCATGTGTGTGTGTGTATGTGTGTGCCTGTTTACATCATGGGTGATTTTCCTTTTATTTTCACGGAATTCCGTATTTGCGAATTTGGACTTTTACACAAAAAAAGAATCTTAGATCCAAGACCTTAAATCCTGTAGAAAATGATCAAGGGGAAAACCTGTGATGAATTCCTCCTTGAAAATCCTTTGAAGTGAATGCTTGTCTATCTAAAGTACTCTCATTAAGGAGGATGATAAAGTAAAGATACATTTTTTGTTCTGAAAGAGGAATAAAGGTTTAGATACATGTGAGTCAAAGTTTGCCAGGGAGGTAAATATTCATTTGGAGCAAGAGTTTGAAGCTGAAGCCAACTTCCAAGGGCATATGTGATGCTTTGTTTGGACTCTGGCTGCTAGGAAACAGATACAAGGTTACAAATACAAGCAGCCATGTGTGCCTCATGCTGGGGCCTCCATGAAATCTAGGCTTAGTGCTGATTTGAAAAACAATGTGATCAAGACATGTGAACATTGAATTTTCCTTTGATTTGTGCTGATTTTGAAAAACAACGTGATCAAAACAAGTGAACATTGTATTTTCGTTTGCTTCATGCTGATTTTGGAAAACAATGTAATCAAGACAAGTGAACATTGTATTTTGGTTTGCTTCCTGCTGATTTTGAAAACGATGTGATCAAGACATATGTACATTGAATTTTTGTGTTCTACATATCGATATTTCGTCTCAAGTGCAGCATTCTTTTGCTGACAAATATTAATGTAGATGCAGCATCAAATTGCCTTGATAGATAATGAAATTTGCAGATTACTTTTAGCTGTGGAAAACTAGATTATTCTAAACCATTATGAATATTATATATACATATTGTTTATTTATTTTTTTTTTTATTCTTTTATATCGAAGATAATGGAATAAGCACTCATGTGTTTTTTACATCCAGTCCCCGTGTGTATGCATTTTTTTTGTAAATCGTGTCATCTGTTCCCACTGTCACACAATGGCCTACTCTTACAAAAAGTGGAACAGGATTTAATGTGTGCCAAGATGTTCTGCATGCTCACACATGGAGCATCGGTAATATACAAAGAAAATACAATGATAACAATAATAATGATGATGATGATAATAATAATAATAATAATAATAATAATAATAATAATAATAATAATAATAATAATAATAATAATAATAATAATAATAATAACAACAACAACAACAACAATAGTGATAATAATTGTGATGATGATAATGCACTGTAAGACTCTCTCTTTCACGTAGGCTACACACACACACACACACACACACACACACACACACACCACACACACACACACACACACACACACACACACACACACACACACACACCACACACACACAACACACACACACACAATCAAACACAATCAAACACACACACACACAATCAAACACACACACACACACACACACACACACACACACACACCACACACACACACACACACACACAGGGGTGCACCCCCTCCCCCCTCCTCCACTCACACATGTACACATGTATGTATACACAGAGAATAAGAGAGAAAGGGGGGTGGGGGGTCTTTTAGCAGCCAGTACTATCACAGTATCAGGAAAGTTTGTGTTGTCTGCATGTGATGCATACTGGTCAGTGTTCTCTGTCTGTCTGTCTGTCTGTCTGTCTGTCTGTCTGTCTGTCTGTCTGTCTGTCTGTCTGTCTGTCTGTCTGTCTGTCTCTCTCTCTCTCTCTCTCTCTCTCTCT
The DNA here is from genome assembly GCA_030674155.1 of Stramonita haemastoma. Classification (NCBI taxonomy): domain Eukaryota; kingdom Metazoa; phylum Mollusca; class Gastropoda; order Neogastropoda; family Muricidae; genus Stramonita; species Stramonita haemastoma. The sequence goes on from CM060328.1 coordinate 23,671,428, forward strand.
CTCTCTCTCTCTCCTCTCTCTCTCTCTCTCTCTCTCTCTCTCTCTCTCTCTCTCTTGCCTGTTGTTTGATACTTGGTATGGTTCCTTACTTTTGGTAATTGGATCATTATAATTGTTGATTTTATTTATATTTTTATTGGCAGTATCTCTCCCCCCCCCCCCCCCCTCCAACAAGGATATTAGTTTCTTAAAAATTTCCCCCTTTTATTCAAATGTATGATTTATACCACATGTATAACTTTTGACAGATGGTGGTGGATTGATGTTTTCAGTTGTTTATTTCATCTTGTTCTCTTGTTTGCTCTTTACCTATTAACACTTTTCTATTCTTCCATAATCAAAATCTTTTATTGTGACTTCTGGTTTTTGTCTTCTGATCGAGTGCATTTTTATTACCTTATCATATATAGTGTCCTTATTCTTGTGTGTTGTTTGGTACTGCCTAAAGTTTTATTGTTTAGTATCTTTTCAACTTGATGTATCCCTGAAAAGGGCGGGGACTGGATGTAAAAAAGCACACGAGTGCTTATCTATTATTCTCGAATAAAATACTTTGCTTTGCCTTTGCCTTTGCCTTGCCTTGCCTTGCCTTGCCTTGCCTTCTCTCTCTCTCTCTCTCTCTCTCTCTCTCTCTCTCTCTCTCTCCTCTCTCTCTCTCTCTCTCTCTCTCTCTCTCTCCTCTCTCTCTCTCTCTCTCTCTCCTCTCTCTCTCTCTCAAGTGGCGTTCAGGTACAACACGTGTTAGCTGTGCAGTTTCAAAGCCATGAAGAAAAAGAGAAGAAGAGACATTGTGACCTAATTTCCCTGTTGCAGACCAGTTGCTTGTGAGATGTTGATTTCATTTGTACAGTCTTGTGGAGGAAATCCCTCCCACTTACCAGTTCCTATTGTAAGGGCTAACAAAAAAGCTTTTATATATATATATAAAGCTCTGTAGGTCAAATGCAAGCGCTTTCATTTGTTTTTACAAGAGATAGCGCTATACAAATTCCATGTATTATTATTATTATTATCATTATATAAAGGATTTGAATCTATCCTGTAACCATGTTATGGAATCCATGTCATGATGTTTATTTGGGATGTAATGCATGAAGTTCTCAGAATATGACTTTTTGTGTTTTGTGCCCAGCCCCCTTCCTCCTATCCCCTTGTGAATGGACATCTTGCCTGCCACAAAAAACCTTTGTCATTGTCATCTCTCTCTCTCTCTCTCTCTCTCTCTCTCTCTCACCTCTCCTCTCTCTCTCTCTCTCTCTCTCTTCTCTCTCCTCTCTCTCTCTCTCATTCTGTCTCATTACTCTCATTCTTCTCTACTCAATAATCTTTTCATTCTTAATTATTTACTAATCAGGAAAGACTGAATGAAAAAATTGCATTACTTACTCTGTAACCCTCCAAAAATAAATATTATTCATTCATTAAAATTATTCTCTAAGTAGATATAATCTTAATTTAAACTCTAAGATCAGACTAATGGCTCCCTTGTCATATCTATATTAATAATAATGATAATAAAACATGGAATTTTATAGCGCTATATCTGTAAAACAAATCAAAGCTTGCATTCAATCTATACAATACACAGCAATCATACAATTTATATTTAGGAAATTCGAATGTACATGTACGCACACACGCACCACACACACACACATGCACACACACACAACACACACACACACACGCATGCACACACACACACACACACACACACACACACACACACACACACACACACACACACACACACACACACACACACACACACACACACACACACACACACACACACACACTACGGTTATACACTTTGGCAGGTAGATGTTGAAGGTAGGGATAGATAAGAGATGGAAACAGAGGGAGAAAATCTTAGGTTTGAAATAAGTGTCTTGAGGTTTGATTTAAAAGTGTCATAAGTATGCTTTTGCCGGGAGGGAGAGAGGGAGGTCATTCCAGATTGAGAGAAAGCACGGCAGCCAACGGTAGATAGGTTGAATCTAGGTATTTTTAAGGACAAAGTATCTGCAGCCCAGAGCGGAGGGAGCGAGATGGTGTGTACAAGTGAAGACATTCACAGAGGTAGGAGGGTGCAGTTTTGTGGCACATGTGTGCGTGTGTGCGCATACGTGTGTGTGTTCGTGTCGTGTGTGTGTGTGTGTGTGTGTGTGTGTGTGTGTGTGTGTGTGTGTGTGTGTGTGTGTGTGTGTGTGTGTGTGTGTGTGTGTGTGTGTGTGTGTGTGAGAGAGAGAGAGAGAGAGTTTTGTGTATCTATATTCCTGTATGCCTGTGAATGGTGGACACTGACTGCTGATTTAGGGAGAAGAGTATAGGCTGTAGAGAAGAGATGCTTCCAGAGAATCCTTAGCATCTCCTACAGAGACCACATAAGCAACAAAGAAGTGCATAACAGAATCCAGCAAACCATTGGTCCCTACCAAAACCTTCTATCAGTCCAAAGAATAAACCTGAAAAAGTACAGGCGTGTAACAAGATCAAAAGGACTTGCTAAAACAATACTGCAAGACACTGTCTAAGGAGGAAGAAAAAGAGGAAGACCAAGGAAGGGATGGGAGGACAACATCAGTGAATGGGCCTAAAACTCAACAAAATTTTAAGAAAGGCAGAATAAAGAGAGGAATTGAGGGAACTGGTTGCCAAGTCTTCATGGGTGCCCCCAGTCACCAGACTAAGGGATAG
>CM060328.1:23679127-23706627 GCA_030674155.1 Stramonita haemastoma
AAATACAAATGTGTGTGTATGTGTTTTGTGTTTTTGTGTGTTAGTCTGTGTGCATTTTTGTGTGTATTTGTGGTTGTGTATTTGTGTGTGTGTGTGTGTGTGTGTGTGTTTGTGTGTGTGTGTGTGTGCTGTCTGTATGTCCAAGAGTGTATGGCAGAACCAATCCCTCTGCCTCTCTACCAAAACCCAAGTACTCAGAGCTGTGGCAAACTTGCCCTGTTGTATGGTTCAGAAACCTGGATTCTGTACTGTCGTCAGCTGATCAAGCTGTTGGAGCGCTTCCATCAACGCTGCCTTCCTTCTATCTTTGGTGTCCTGTGGCAAGACAACGTTAGCAATGAAGAAGTTTTTAACAGAGCCAACCTGCCTGGTCTGGAGTCCATAATGTTGCAGCAGCAACCTGCCTGGTCTGGAGTCCATCATGTTGCAGCAGCAACCTGCCTGGTCTGGAGTCCATAATGTTGCAGTAGCAGCTTGGTTGGGATGAAGATGAAGCAAGGATGGAGAACACAGGAAAAAACTGAAGCTGTCTTCTTTGGCCAGCTGAAACAGGGGAAAAGGTCACTGCTGCATTCCCAGATCAGGCTTAAGAGACTGAACAAAGAAACAACTGTCAGAGGCAGAAATCCAGCACCAGACATGGTATTGGACAAGTTTTATTATTCCACCTAAAGAGCCAGCACAAAGTTTATGTTTCAGAGAAGTATCACTGGAAAAGAGAAGTGTAAGAGGCGGGAGTGTGCAATGGGTTGATATTTGAAGTTGGCTGTATGACAGTTCTGAACAGGCCAGAATAGATTGGTTTAGGATTCCTTTTTCTCAGTCCCCCTTTCAACATATGATATTTCTGTGTCAACCTTGTGACTTCAGTTCAGGTATTGGTAGTTAAGCCTGTGAATGAACCTTGCTTTTCAGTGCTCAGTGTGTCTGTTGTCATATGTTTTATTCATTTATTTTTCATTTTTTTTATTGTTTTATTTCAAGGATAATGGAATAAGCACTCGTGTGCTTTTTTACCATCAGTTCCAGTGTGTATGCAGTTGTGTAAATTTTGTCACCTGTTCCCTCTGGCACACAATGACCTATTCTTCTGAAAAGTAGAGCAGGTTTTAATATATGTGCAAGATGTTTTGCATGCGTTTCACACAGGATCTTGGTCTATGGTCTCATTCAAAGGAATTTGGGGGGAGTGAAGTTAGCATTGGTGGTGTGTGTGCATTAGTGTATGTGTGTTTATGTGTCTGTGCACATCATTGTGCAAGAGAGATATATATTGTGTGTGTTTGTGTGTGTGTGTGTGTTTTTGTGTGTGTGTTTGTGTGTGTGTTTGTGTGTGTAAAAAAAAACAGAACTCCATGTTTGTTAGAAATTAGCTGTGTAATTACTTCATTGTTTTCCTTTATATTGTTGTTATATCACCCTTCCCCACCTTCCACCATTTAGCCTTTCCCCTGTTGTCAAGGATTTGGTTCTGTCCTTAGTGTACCCTTTACAGTCTGTGTATAGCTGATGGAATCATGATAGGTTTACTGGTAGTCAGGATTCCTTCTGTCCTCAGTATAACTCTTCACAGTTTGTGTGTAGCTAATGACATCATGATAGGTTTACTGATAGTCAGGATTCCTTCTGTCCTCAGTATAACTCTTCACAGTTTGTGTGTAGCTGATGACATCATGATAGGTTTACTGATAGTCAGGATTCCTTCTGTCCTCAGTATAACTCTTCACAGTTTGTGTGTAGCTGATGACATCATGATAGGTTCGAGGATTCCTTCTGTTCTTAGTATAACCCTTCCCAATTTGTGTGTACATGATGCAGTCATTATTTACTGATAGTCAAGATTCCTTCTGTCCTCAGTACAATCTAAGTTGGCAAGTTGGTGTGTTAACATTATCCAAAGTTAGTACAGTCTGGGTTGAGAGGTCAGTGTGTTACTATCCAATGTCAGTACAGTCTGGGCTGACAGGTCAGTGTGGTATTATCCAAAGTCAGTACAGTCTGAGTTAAGTGAGAGGTCATTGTGTCACTATCCAATGTCAGTATAGTCTAGGTTGTGTGAGAGGTCAGTGTGCTATTATCCAAAGTCAGTACAGTCTGGGTTGACAGGTCAGTGTCTTATTATCTATTATCAGTACAGTCTGGGTTGCAAAACTCCTGGTGTGTTGTGGGCTGAGTCCCTGGTCCCCTCTGTTCATTTATTTATTATCCCAATAATAATAATGAGTTTGATAACTGCTCACTGTCTGACATCAGCTTACTACTCTGCCCTTGTGCCCTGGTTTTTGTTCTTGTTTTTTTTCTGTTCGGTCTACCCCTGGATCAGTTATAGAACATGGCAGGCTTTTCTTTTTAGAATCAAGTTGATTTGGATTATTGTAGACATAAACATTGCTGTTTCTCAGCATCTTGATTTAAATTGCTTTTGAACTTTTAGATACATTGTCTGCAAAATCCTTTTGAATAAATTAAGAGTTCGGTTCTCTTGAAAATAGAACTGGTTTTGAAAATTTCAATATATTTCTTGCTAATGTTTTTTAAAGTTTGACTTTTTAGGGTGTGGTAAGGCTGGCACTGTTCAGTATCATGACTCTGTCCAGTATGAACCCAAATTCTCTCCAGTAGTCTGCAGGATATTGGCATCAGCCATTAGCGACCTCGTGGAACTTTTAGCTTGCAGGAATCTGGAGGTGACAATAAACAAATGTATAAACATTTAAAGAAATATCTCACACAGACACTAAGACAGACACACAGAGAAAGGCACACACACACACACACACACACACACACACACACACACACACACACACACACACACACATACACACACACACACACACACACACACACACACACACACACACACACACACACACACACACACACACACACACACACACACACACAACAGCAAGACTGGTATGTTGTTGAATGCTTATAATTAATTGTGTTAGTTTTTCTTTAAATAAACATACTCTGTAAAGTAACAGTTTGAAATGTAAGGTTGTGCACTTGTAAGCTTTGGTCAGTGATGACAGTGTTCAGATGTTAGGGATTACAGAGTTGTTGAATTGACCTCCTTATGGACATGGGCAGAGTGCTGTTAATTGGCATTCAGGTTAAGGAGATGACTGAGTGAGGCAGAAAAAAGCCATCCAAATGGCCGTCATTGGCTTGTAGCTTGATTTCTTTTTCTTCTTCTTTTATTAAAAACAGTTTTTGATGTTTTTTTCTGAGATATTTGTTAGTCTATGGAGGGGGACACACACACACATACACACACACACACATACACACACACACACATACACACACACACATAACCACACACACACAACCACACACACACACACACACACACACACACACACAACACACCAAACAACAATCCTACTTTAGTACTGCTAAGATCTGTAACATACTTTTACATTGTTTTAGTTCATGCCTGCTCAACTTCTTTTGTCACAGTTCTTCTAGTTCATCATCAGCCACAGTTTTTTTTCTGAGGAGGTTAGAATCTGCCTATGGGTTGTTGTGGTTAGGTACAGTTTCCTTTGGAAATCCTCTGATTTCCTTCCACCACACAGTGCACAAATCCAATATCACCTAATCAAGAGTACTAAATTTAGGTGACCTGTCCCTTTACTTAGTTCCTGCTATAATTGGCACCAGCTAGTCCAGCTGGGGTGGGATGGGATGATTAACTAGCAGCCGAGTGAAGCAAAAATGTGGGGGAAACTGACAACTGTGACCTTTTTTTTTCACTTTGAACCTAGATACATGACTGTAGCTTTTTGAACTTAGATACATGACAATATTTTTTTAACCTACGTACATAACTGTAGCACCTAAAATTTATATGTAGACATGATTGTATCTCGTTAGCCTAGATACATGACTGACACTTTAGATGTATGGCTATGTAGCTTTCAAACATAGATATAATGTTAATATTATGCAATACTTCATACTTGAATATATATTATATATATATATATATATATATATATATATATATATATATATATATATATATATATATATATATATATATGACTGGTATTTTAAATGTAGAATGCATATCACTATGCATCATTCTGAATTTAACTATGACTATAATATCTAGACTTTTAAATTTATACATGCCCCCCTCCTCCCTTCCACCACCAAGTAAATCTTGTGTAATGGGAAGGCCAGACAAAGATCAGACTGCATGCTTACTGAGTGTGGACTGTTGTGTCCAGTTTCTCTGATACCTCCCTGTCACTTCACAGTACAGGAACTAGTCCTTTGTGCCAAGCTTTGCTCAGTATTTCCTTAAAGGCTTAGTGACTGGCTTTTCTCTGGGTCATTACACATCTCCCAGTTTTCTGACACATTTACCAGTTTTTTTCTGAGTCATATAGATAGTTCCCAGTTTTCTGTGTTATTACACATTCCCAGTTTTCTGAAAGTCAGTAAATGATTTACAGGTTTAGTGTTTGCTTATTGTATCATTTGTGAGGAAGCTTCAGTAGATGCACATCATTGAATATTTCTTTCCTTTGGTTTCTGATCTGAATAGCTCTCTTCTGTATCATCTTCTTGTTTCATCCACAGATCAGTCTGAAGAGAATGTCAACACATCGCTTTCAGTAGTCATGTCTGTGTAAACTTACAAGTTTGCAAACCTCTCCCCCCCCCCACAAACACACCCTCACTATGTACACACACACACACACACACACACACACACACACACACACACACACACACACACACACACACACACACACACACACACACACACACACACTACATACTTGTGCAAGCATGTACAGATAAAAACCTATCTGTTGGGAATTATGGATGCCAAAGAGATTAAGAGAGAGAGAGACAGAGAGAGACAGAGAGAGACAGAGAGAGATATGACAAAATTATATTAGCTGGTGTTAATTGATTAGGCACAATATTTTTTTTCCATTGCTAGACTTCACAATCCATTTTTTCAGAGCTCAGTGTTAAAAAGACACCTTTGTCAGCAGGAACCCTTGTGATAAGCCTCACTCCCTTACACCCAAAAGCAACTCAGGATTCATTCCTTTTGGGGTTATTGAATGGGATTCATAATACCTTCACTCAAGGTATGAAAAACTTTTTCAGAATGCATACACAATCAACACATTTCCACTCACCCATGCATGAGGTTGCGCACACACAAACACATGTATACATGCACACATGCACGCATGCACACAGGCATACACATAAAACCACCCACCCCCACATACCACCTACTCACCCCAGGATGAGGACAGCCCCCATAGTAGTGATATGGGTGGCTGAAAGAGCCCATCCCCTCCCCATATGCAATGGTCAACAACGTCAAGCAAGAGCACTAAAAGAGGGCCAGTACCGCAAGTCTATCAACACTAAGGCTCAAGAAAACCCCTGTCGTGCTCTTATGAAAATGGCGCCTGGCCAGAGGCTATGGGGAAATTTTGGGGTCATGTTCATGCACATGCAAGCATGAACATGCACAAGCATGAGCACACACAAACACATGCATACATGCACACATGCACGCATGCACACAGGCATAACATATAACCACCCACCCTCACACCACCACCTACTCACCCCAGGATGAGGACAGCCTCCATAGTAGTGATATGGGTGGCTGAAAGAGCCCATCCCCTCCCCATATGCAATGGTCAACAACGTCAAGCAAGAGCACTAAAAGAGGGCCAGTACCGCAAGTCTATCAACACTAAGGCTCGAGAAAACCCCTGTCGTGCTCTTACGAAAATGGCGCCTGGCCAGAGGCTATGTGGAAATTTGGGGTCATGTTTGTGCACATGCATGCACAAACATGCACAAGCATGAGCACACACACTAATGAACACACATTAGATGAACCACACTACATGACACACACTATATAACACAAACTACTTGAACACACACATACACACACCACACACACAACACCACACACACACACACACACACACACACACACACACACACACACACACAACACACACACACACACACACACACACACACACAACTTAAGGGGAGGTGGGGGGTAGACTTAGATGCCTTGAGGGTTGGTTTGTGGTCCTTTGTTTGATAGTTCTTGAGGGGGTGATCCTGTGGTGCTGGAGGGTCTTTGGAGGTGGAGGTTTATCACAGGGGTTGTTTTTTGGTCAACAATATGCTTTGAACATTAGGATTTCATTGTTTAAGTAAAATTGTGTATTTGCAAAAAACATTGGATGAGACTTTGATTTCTCACCATTAACATCCATGCATTCCACAATGAAGACTTGCACACTGGTGTGCATACACACACACACACACACAAAAACACACACCACACACACACACAAGTCTATGTGTACCTCAACTGGCATACACTGTCAGGTAGAAAACACTGTCTTTCTTGTTAGCTGCATGCCTTCTATACATGTGGCAAGTTTAGCCTGCTGTACAAGATGTGTGCAGAACTGACGTGTTCCTCAGGACAGAGTCAGTCACCTGCAAGTTGGAGTTTTTCCTTGTTGGCTTTAATTTTCTCCTTGTTGCTTTGATTTTCTCCTTGTTGGCTTTGATTTTCTCTGTGTTGGCTTCTTCAGAAAGGGATTCATTTTCTGATCAGAGTTTGAAAACATATACTATAATTGTTAACTCAATGCTTCTTCTCTATTTTTCTTGTCATCATTCTTTCCTAGTGACAACTATCACCATCTTTTGGTGAGAAGTTTGCAAGCTAAAGTAACCTTCCTGATTTTCTTTGGCTGCTCCATTTTCTTTTTCCAAAAGAAAAGTTTGTAGTCTCAGTCTTGCCTGGACTCCCCATCATTGCACAAGATTCCTCTGGCAAAGCCAAACTGGAAGTCTTTTAACACGTCAATTTTTCTTTTCACAGCTAAGTTGATCATATTCTAAAACATGTTGATAAAAAAGATATCTCATGATAAGATAAAACTTGATTAGCTCCATTTGTCATCAAAATTGTGTTTCTTTAAGAAAATGTTTGTCCAGAAAGGTAATTGAAACATAAACACACTTGACTTTTAAAATAAAGAAGAGAAAAAATGAACTCAGTTTGACACGTGACATTAAAAGATGTTTCTGAATTTGGTCTTTGTTCCCCCAAAGTCATAGGCATACTGACTGACTGGTTTAATAGTAATACTACACACAGTGGACATAAAGCTGTACCTGTAGTGACTGAATAGGAATGGTAGTGTGACAGCTACATGGTTCTGCAGTGGTGTAAACAGAGGCACATGACCATTTAGCACTGTAGACCTAAAAACAGGATGTATAGCTCTCAGAAATTTCTACTTTATTCTTTTATCACACTTGTCATTAAGTGCTCTCTTTTTCTGTGAAGACTATGAAGAATATAATTATTCATTAGTCATTGATGGATCACAGTGGTCAGCTACCCCACTTTCAGCTCCTCTTAGCTGCTAATTAATTCATCCCATCCAAGTCTAGGTAGGGGCTAGCTGGTGCTATTATAGCAGGAACTGACCACATAGGACCAGGTAAAAGGAAAGGGCGCACTAAATTTAGCACTCTTGACTGAGTGAGGTTAGCTTTGTGGCTGTGGGATTCAGTCTGTTTAGCTTTATGCTTTCTTTTCTTTTGCCTACCACAGGGTGTTTGAAAAAGTTTTGTCAAAGAGCATTGTTTGGAATAACAGGTGTTGGTGGTGGGTGACCTCAGGCCTGATGGTGCACACTGTAGCTTGGTATGGTTCTGTGTTCATGTCAGCATGGAGAACATTACAGAAAGCTGACCAGGTGTCAAAACGAGTAGATGATAGAGTGTTCAGAAACATGAAAACATTCAACAACATACTAGTAGATATAGAGTGTCAACGTGAACATTCAAGAACAACTATAGATGACACATTGTTCAGAAACGTAAACACATTCAACAACATACTTGTGGAATTTTTTTGGGGGGAGGTGGGGGTTGTTAGCGCCTGATTATTTCAGGCTAAAAATTCCTGGAGAGGTTGGTAGCTAGTGAAATGACCTGTAGACACAGTGGGGAAGGTGACATTTCAAGAAGTCCAAGTCTCTGTAACTTTTCAGAAAATTATATTCATTTCATACCTGCAGTGTTTTATTACCCCCCCCCCCCCTTTGTTTCAAAGGTTTGGGTTCTAACATCTGTAGTACACTTTTCAGGACCAGATAAATCTTTCATCTATAAGAACCTAGATTGGTTAACTCTGCAATCTCTCTTTTACTTTCTTGGAATGTTTTGGGCATCATAGACACAGGCTTCTTTCCTTATACCACTATCTGCCCTTCAATTTTTTTTTATAAATCTCTTATCTGGACTCATTCTGTTTCTAGATATTTGTAACCAACTGAGAGGATATTTACTGTAAATTTCTTTCACTTTGGATTTCTTTCATGTTGTATTCTGTCTTCTAAAATGGGAGTATAGGTGCATTGAAGCTACCAAAGAATGGTAAACCTGTGGTCTAAAACTGTGCCTGCAAGTGGGTGAGCATGCAGGTGTGCTGTGAATGGAGGGCTGAGTGGGGGTGCTGCAGAAATAGAAAGCTTGGGCACAGGGAAGTCCTAGTTAGTGTCACATGTCTTTGTATTTGTAGTGATACAAGTTGTTGGTACAGGGAAGTCCTAGTTAGTGTCCATGTTCCTTTGTGTTTGTATGATACAAGTTGTTGGTACAGGGAAGTCCTAGTTAGTGTCCATGTTCCTTTGTGTTTGTAGTGATTTAGGTACAGGATCTTAGAGTATTTCTTGTTTAATTGTTAAGGATCATTTCCATTTTGTTGAGTGAACAAGTTGGCAGGTATCCTAGTTAGTGTCCATGTTCCTTTGTATTTGTAGTGATACAGTTTATGGTACAGGAGTCTAGTAGGTCCATTTCCTTTGTATTTGCGTCTGGGGTAGCCAGCTCTTTAGAGTTTTTCTTCTGTTCCTTAAGTTGTCAAAATGGGAATCTTTCCAGATTTTCTCCCTCTCTATTTTGTGTGTAGACATGTTGCTTTAAAAGGTTGATTGTGATCCCATTGTATGGTAGTGTTGATTGTTTGTGTCATCCTGACTATTCTCCACATTTCCTGTCTGCTTAAAAATTGTCACTCTGTCTGTTGGCATCATAGGCAAACATCCTCTCTCTTTGAAAGTTAGACTTTTTGAGTTTAGCATGTTTCTGCTCCAGTTTCTGTGAAAGTTTTCTTCTTTGGGCTTCTATTGGAAAATCTCTTCTGTAAGGACTGCAGTCTTCACATGGTTGTGTTTCTCCAAGGTTGTCACAGCATTTGTTTTTATATTTTTCCAGTGTTCTATTGCCATGTGTCAGTTTGTGATTCAGTGTTCCATTGTCTATTTGTCAGTGTTCCATCTCCATGTGTCTATGTGTTCAAGTGTGACTAACATAAAAACAGGTAGTCTGAAAATGTCACAGCTGTGTTTTGTGTGGTGTGGTGTGTTGTTGTGTGTGTTGTGTGTCTTTTGTTTTGTGTGTGTGTTTTTGTGTGTGTGTTGTTGTGTGGTTTTTGTGTGTTTTTGATGTGTGGTGTGTGTGTGTGTGTGTGTGGTGTGTGTGTGTGTTGTGTGTGGTGTGTGTGTGTGTGTGTGTGTGGTGGTGTGGGGTGTGAGGAGAGAAAAAAAACATTTCTATGTACAAATAGTGTAATACATAAAAATTGAATTTTTAACATGTGGATCATGAAGCTGAAAACATCTGGGGAATAGATGGGAAAGGGGATATGATGCAAATATTGTAGAAATTATGTACATAAATGTACATTCTGTGAGTTGCAAGGTTGGTGTGTGGAGACAGTGGAGGAAAGACTGGGAAAAAGACATGATTATGGCAGAGGTAATTACTTGTGTGGTGTGTTGTGTGAGTGTGTGTGTATGTTATGTGTGTGTGTGTGTGTGTGTGTGTGTGTGTGTGTGTGTGTGGTGTGTGTGTGGTGTTGTGTGTGTGTGTTTGATGAAGGGTTATGTAGATATTGTTTAAAACATGGCATCAGCAATGTTGTATGTGTGTGTTTGCAGGGCTTGCTGTTTCAAACAAGATTTGTGTGCAGGTTATAGAATGTACTGAACATATTTCTTTATGTGTAAAAGAGAGAGTTGTTTTATAGGGATTTTTTAATAGACATTTTTAAAGTACTTTATTGTTGTGTTCCCATATTTGTATGTTGTTTATGTTGGTGGGGTTTTTTTTTAGTTTTTACTTTAAAAATAGAGGAATAGTGGAGGAAGGCTAGTTGCCCCACCTACTTACAACTTGGCAATCAAGGTCCTCCCATTTCTTACAACCCCACCCCCATACTATTTTTCTGTCAAACCTACCAATCAAGTCTCTGTCTCTCTCTTCTCTGTCTCTCTCTGTCTCTTCTCTCTCTCACTCTCGTTTCTTTCTCTGTCTCTCTCTCACTCTCTCTCTGTCTCTCTGCTCCAAGTCTTGTTTCTTTATCTCTATCTGTATCTCTCTCTCTCTGTCTCTCTCTCTTCTCTCTCTCTCTCTCTCTCTCTCTCTCTCTCTCTCTCCCTTCTCTCTTCTCTTCTCTGTCTGCTCTGTCTGTCTGTCTGTCTCTCTGTCTTCTGTCTCTCTCTCTCTCTCTCTCTCTCTCTCTCTCTCTCTCTCTCTCTCTCTCTCTCTCTCTCTCTCACTGTAGTGTGTATGTTGTGTGTGCTGTCTATGTGTTTGTTCTACTGGCTGGTTCTGGTTGTCTATGTGTCTATCTGGCTGTCTGTCACTCTATCTCTCTCTCTCTTTTGTGAGACTTTAAATCCAGTTGCAATGTCTGAGTTGCAATGTTGTATATGTGTGTTTGCAGGGTTGCTGTTTGAAAACAGATTTGTGTGCAGTTAATAGAAGGTAACTTAATGTTTCTCAGTGTGTGTGTTGTGTGTGTCTCTGTGTCGTGTCTGGTCTGTGTCTGTACTTTGTGTGTGAAGAGATAGATAAATGATGGATGGATGGATGGATGGATGGATGAGAGAAGAGAGAGAGAGAGAGAGAGAGAGAGAGAGAGAGAGGAGAGAGAGAGGAGAGAGAGAGAGAGAGAGAGGAGAGAGAGAAGGAGAGAGTTCTGTTTTATAGAGATGTTTTTTGATAAACATTTTTAGTGTTACTTTATTTTTGTGTTCCCCTTTTTATGTGTTGTTTGTTCATGTTTGTGTATTTATTTTTGCATGTTTACATTTTTTTAAATTTTCTTTTTTGTTCAATTTTGTGTGTGTTCATTTTGTGTGTTTTTTGCTATACAGGTTTGGTTATTCCCAAGATGTGAAGACAATGGGAAGACAGTTGGGGGTGGAGTCTGCTACTGAGGTGTGTGTGTGTGTGTATATGTCTAGTGTCTGTAATGTTGTTGTGTGTATCTGTTGTGTCCAAGTGGTGTGTGTTATGTGTGTTAGATTATGTATTTGGTACAAAAATTTGGGGGGGAAATGGTTATCTTTTTTTTTATAAGTTTTTAACTGACTAGTCCATGAAGAACGTTAGAGAGTCATGGATATTGGGTAATATACTGTAAATATTGTTGTGGACTATTGTGTACATACATGTTGATTATGTGAGTTACAAGGTTGGTGTGTGGAGACAATGGAGGACAGGACTGGGAGGAAGACAGTCAGGACTCTGGCAGGGTTAATTACTGAGGTGGTGTGTGGGGGGGGGGATGCAGACGGTTGGGAGGTGACACGACATCTACGAATGGTTTTGTTATTCAGGGTCTCTTACAAAGCAATCAGAATAGGCTTACATTTTGTTTGGTAGGGTACTTTGTGTGTGTGTGTGATGGGGGGGGGGGGGGATGAGGGGAGTGAGAAGTGAAAGAGGAGGTAGTTCACTTTTACAGAGAACTTTTGAAACAGACATCTTAAAAGTAATTTATTCTGGTGTTTCCACTTTTGTGTTTTTCTCTTGTTTCATTATTTTTGTGTGGTTTTTGTAAGTTCACTTTTGTGTGTTTATTTTTGTGCATTTTTTTTATTTGCTTCTTTATTCTTGTGTGTTTATTCTTATGTGTTTATTTTTTGTTTTTATTATTGCCTGTTCACTTATAAAATTTTGTTTTCCTTTTGTGCTCAATTTTGCCTGTTAAATTTTGTGTGTTCTTGATGTTACAGGCATGGTGAATCTCAAAACATGTGAAGATAATGGAAAAGGACAGTTGGGGGGGTGGGGGGGGGGGCTGGAGTCTGCTTCTGAGTGGGTGTGTGTGAGATTATGCATATTTGTACAAATCATGTTTTTTTTTTAAACCATCTTTTTTTTATATGGTTGGTGCATTGAGAGGATGAAGACATCTGGAGGAAGGACGGGGGTGGGGGGGGGGTTGATAATGTTTAAAATATTGTTATAAACATTATGTATATACATGTTCATTCTGTGTGTTGCAAGGTTAGGTTGTGCAAACAATGGAGGACAGGACTGGGGGGAAGACAGTCAGGACTCTGGCAGAGGTAATTACTCTGTGTGTGTGTGTGGGGGGGGGGTGGATGTGGAGGGGGGATGGGGGGAGTGACATTATATTCTAATGATGATGGTTTCTGTTGTGTTCCCAGGGTTCCTGTCCAAGGCAGTCAGACAATCAGACAGCTGCACATTTTTATTTGGTAAGTGATGTACTTTTAACATCTTTACTTCAGGGATCCATGGCATTGAAGCTGAACACTCTTAAGATCAGATACCGGTCATTTCCGTGAAAAAACCATGATTTTTCATGATTTGGGGTGTTTTTTTTGAATTGGAACTCTAAACATATACTTCTTTCATGTCTATTTTTTTTCAAAGAAAGCGAGATAAATCTATAATTTGACAATAAAGATGACAACATTGACTGAGTGTGATTGTATACTTGGTTTTCTTTCCTCATTTTCTCTGTTATCTCTTTTTACCACCTAATCCATTTTTCTAAAAGAACATACATTTTTCAAAACACTTGACTATGGCATCCATCGAAACTTAAAATGATTTGTGTTGTAAATGATAAGGTTTGATACAGGTGTTTGTCATCTTATGTGCTTAGTCCCATGCATTTCTCTGCAGCTGTTATGTATCTTTATTTCTGTTTATGCCTTACAGGGCTGGTGTTCCATGATGACCAAGGACTGGTGGTGCCTTCTCTCTCTCAGGTTATCTGCAGTTGGGTATAGATAGTTCTAATTTAGTTTTGTACACTGTTTCCAGAGGGTGGGGTGCTTTGCGTGGTAATGTAGTTGATTCAGTGGTCTATATGTTTTATTTGTTTGTGCATTACAGGGCTGCTGATTCCATGATGACCAAGGACTTATGGTGCCTTCTCTCTCTGCAGTCGGTAAGTGTTCAGTTTGTACATTTCAGGGTAGGGGGGGGTATAGATAGTATCTATATTTATTCTGTTTGTGCATTACAGGGCTGGTGTTCCATGATGACCCAGGACTGGTGGTGCCATTTTTTTCAATGGTAAGTATTCAGTTTGTACATTTCGGGTAGGAGGGATGTGTACAGATTGTTGCTATATTTATTTGGTTTGTCATCTTCTGTGCTGAGTCCCATGCATTTTTCTACGAGCCATGCATTTTTTACCGTGTATATATTTATTTCTGTTTGTGGTTTCAGGGCTGGTGTTCCATGATGATCAAGACTGGCGGTGCCATATTTTTCTATGGTAAGTACTCAGTTTGTACATTTTCGGGGGGGGGGGGGGGGGGGGGAGTATATAGATGTTCCTATATTTTCTGCTTGTGTGGTTACAGGGCTGGTGTTCCCAGATGACTGAGGACTGATTGTGCCACATCTTCTTCTGTGGTAAATACTCAGTCTGTACATTTCTGTGTCTTGTTTAGGGGTGGGTGGGAATGTGGGTCAGGTATTTAGGAATTACATCTCTTCTATATTCTTTTATTATTTTTTATATTCTTTTATATTGAAGATAATGGGATAAGCACTCATGTGCTTTTTTTTCACCAGTCCCCGTGTATATGCAGCTGTGTAAATACTATCTGTTCCCACCGGCACACAATGGCCTACTCACAAAAAGCGGAACAGGATTTAACGTGTACACAAGATGTTCTGTGTGCATTTGCACACAGACCTCAGTTTACAGTCTCATCCAAAAGACTTTTGGGGAAAGTGGAGTTAGCACTGTTTCCCCTCCAGGGAAAT
The DNA here is from genome assembly GCA_030674155.1 of Stramonita haemastoma. Lineage (NCBI taxonomy): Eukaryota > Metazoa > Mollusca > Gastropoda > Neogastropoda > Muricidae > Stramonita > Stramonita haemastoma. The sequence goes on from CM060328.1 coordinate 23,693,279, forward strand.
ATCCCCTCCAAGAGGAGTCAACTCGGTTGTCAAATTGCCAGGGTAATGTTCTGACCACAAGGCTATCCCGTCCCCTTCCTTTCTGTGTGTTACATGTAGGTATCTGTTTATTTTTTGTATTTTTTTATTTTGTTGTGGGTATGCATTTAATGTGGATTTTGTCATCCATTCTGACGAGCATACAATAGCCTACTCTTCCAAAAAGGGGAACAGATTTTAAGTATGCGCATAATATTCTGTGTGCGTTTGCACAAAGGACCTTTGTTTAAAATATCATCTGAAAGACTTTGAAATACTTTGTGTAGGGGGGGGAGGGAGGGGTGTCTTTGTCTGTGTCAGTGTCTGTGTGTACTTCATCTGTATAGTGAGGTAGCTGATATTTCTACATGTTTACTGCTGTGTGTTACAGGGCTGATAAACCAAGACTGAAGGGATCAGACAAGAGGCTGCCATCTCCATCACAAGTTAAGTGTATTCTGTGTGCAGCGTGTGTGTGTGTGTCTGTGTGTGTGTCTGTGTGTGTGTCTGTGTGTGTGTGTCTGTGTGTGTTGTGTGTGTGTGTGTGTGTGTGTCTGTGTGTGTGGTTGTTGTTGTTGCTGCTGCTGTTGCTTTTGTTGTGAGTTTGTCTTTACCTGTGACTGGAAGATGAAAGGTGAGAAGGTAAGAATGCTGGCTATTTTCTTCCGACCTAACAGCATGTCACCAATCTACTGTCACTCCCTTTTTGTGGGTGGTGTTTTTACTAACCAACACAAATAGCAAGTCAATGAGGTTATTTTACTGATTGTGTTATTTGAGTGTTGTGTTTATGTAGGTTACATGTGAACATGATCATTTAGTCTTCAAATTAGAGACTTTCTACATGCAGGAATGTGAGGGAATGTTGCTTTTTGCATGAGTGTGTGTGTGTGTGTGGTGCATTGACAGTGACTAAAGTGTTTATTGTGTGGTCACAGGGTTGGCACATGCAGACAGCTGAAGACTGGACAGATAGAGGAGACAGGATTTGCTGAATGGAGATCTACATGCAGGTGAGTGCTGAGCATACCACTGTCAGTCACAGCATTGTTCTTTGTATGAAATTTGAGCTGCTCTCCACAAGGAGAGCATTTTCATCTCTAGAGCAGTGCCACCTATTTAAAGAAATAATCAGATCTTTTAAAAGGCTTAGATAAAACTTCTGTTGAATTCCATTTCACTTTGGTGTACTCAGTGCACAAATCCAACATCACTCAGTAAGCCTAGTCAAGAGTGCTAAATTTAGCATGCTCCTTCCTTTTACCCTGTCCAAGTGTGCTATGAATAGGCACCAGCTGGACTGGGATGGGATGGGATAATTTAGCAGCTGAGAGAAGCTGAAAGTGGGTTATAGTGACAGCTTTGTGTACATTGCAATGAAAAAATGTGTGTGTCTTTTTCTCTGTGTGTGCGTTATCTCTTTTTTTCATTTTAATGTTTTATGTCAGGGGGTAAAATAAAATATTCATTCATGTGCTCTTTTACATCCAGTCACCATGTGAATGCAGTTTTGTAAATCTTGTCATCTGTTCCCACCAGCACACAATGGCCTAGTCTTACAAAAAGGGGAGCAGGATTAAATGTGTGCGCAAGATGTTATGCATGTGTTTAGCGCACAGACCTCGATTTATAGACTCATCTGAAGGATAGTTGAGGAGAGTTGAGTCAACACCCCAGGGGGGAAATCCCCTCAAAAGGGAATCAACTCAAGTGTCAAAATGTGTGTTCAATATTCTGATCACTAGGCTATCTGGTGTGTGTGTGTGCGCGCCTCCATTTATGTAGTGGGGTAGCTGTTGTTTTTACATGATCACTGCTGTGTGTTACAGGGGTTTTGAACAGACTGAAGGGAACAGGATAGGAGACTGCCATCTCCATCACAAGTTAAGTGTACTCTGTGTGTGTGTCTGTGTGTATTTTGTCATTTCTTTGTATTTGCCTGTGACTGGAAGATAAAAGGTGATGAGGAAATTTGCTAACTATTTTCTCCCACCTAGGAGCATGTCAGCAATTCACTCTCACACCCTTTTTGATGGTGGTGTTTTTACTAACCAACACAAATGGAAAGGCGGTAATTTACTGCATGTGTTTTTTTAGTGTGGTGGTTATTTAGTAAGGTGTTTACAAGTAAGTGTGGTGTTCATGTAATTAGATATGCACAGGTCAGTGTGGTGTTCATTTTACCTTCAAATCAGCATCTTTCTACATGTAGGAACATGAAAGAATTTTTTTTTTGTGCGCATGTGTTTGTCTGTGTGTTCTTGTGTCTGTGTGTGTGTTCTGCACTGTCAGTGACTAAAGTGTTTGTTGTGTGGTCACAGGGTTACCATATGCAGTCAGCTGAAGACTGTGTTGAGAGAGAGGAGACAGGACTTGCTGAATGGGGTCTACAAGGCAGGTGAGTATTGTGCATACCACTGTCCACAGGCACCTATCCTGCTCAGTCAGTCCACAATAAAATTAGTATCATACAGCACTGAAAATTTGGAAATCAAAATATGTGTGGTCACTTTTCTCCACTGTAACAGTAGAAAGGTTGCAACACTATATTAAAGGCAGGAAGTAAGACTACATAATTAGGACTCTGTAGGACTCATACTTTTGGATGAGACTATAATCGAGGCCCTGAGTGCCAACACACTTAGAACATCTTGCAAAAACCCCATTCCGCCTTTTGGAAGAGCACGCCATCCTGTGCCAGTAGGAGGGTTGACAAAATTTAATAAAAAAAAAACAACAAACAGCATGCACACAGGTGTTGTGTTTAGACACCATCCCTGATGAAAAAAAAAATTTAATGGGAAGGGCTGCACTTGTGGCCAGCGCTCTCCTGGGAGTGCATTGCATTTCAGCAGAGAAGTCTGCTGTGACATAAAGTGGAATAAATATAAAATAAAATAAAACTAGGACCCTGTCATGTAATCAGTGCATGAGCTAAGATTAAATCACAGGGCTCAACTACCAGCATCTGAGAGCAGTAAAAAAAAAAAAAAAAAAAAAAAAAACCAGAGAAACCGACTGCCATGTGTCATTCACAGCAGAGTTCCTGCCTAAAATTTGGGCTGTTCTCCCCCAGGGAGAGCATGTCATCTCTAGAGCTGTGCCAACTGTTTAAAGAAAGATTTAAATCATTCAAAAGGGTTTGATAAATCTTTTTGTTGGATTCCATCTCACTTGATGCACGTTACAGTTACAATGGTTGTGTGTTTATGTGTTTGTGGGGGGGGGGGGGGAGGGGGGGGGGGTTGCTTAACAATGTAGTGAAGGTAAGGATGTATTATACAGTAATGATGCTGATGTTTTCTACATGTTCACCTGTGTGTGTAAGGTCTGGTGAACCAAGAACTGAAGGGATACAGGACAGGAGCTTGCCATCTCCATCACAAGTTAAGTGCACTGTGTGTATGTGTTTTGTGTTATTATGTTATGATTTGTCTTTACATCTGTGACTGGAAGATGAAAAGTGAGAAAGGTAAGAAGTGGCTTGTATTTTCAACCAAAACCTAATAAACATGTACCAACATTTTATTGTCAATCCCATTGTTTGTTTGTGTGTTTTTACTAAACCAACTACAAATAGCCAGTCAGGGAGTTTATTTTACCAATTGTGTTATTTTTTAGTGTTGTGTTTATTTAGTACATGTGCACAATTGAGTGTGATGTTCATTTAGTCTTCAAATTTAGAGACTTTCTACATGCAAGAATGTGAGCGGAATTTTGTATTTTGCATGTGTGTGTGTGTATGTGTGTTAAGGACGGAAGGACGGTGGCAGAATGGTTAAGACGTTCTCCTGCAAAAGTAAATCGTGAGTTTCTGGGTTCGTACCCAGCTCGCCCTTTCTTCCCAGTTTGACGAAAAAAATCGAACTGAATGTCAAAGTCATTTCGGAATGAGACTCGAAACAAGGCCCCGTGTGCGAATGCACGCAGAACATCTTGCGCATACGTTAAAAACCGCCGTTCCACCCTTTCGGAAGAGTAGGCCATCGTTGCCCGGTAGGAGCGATGACAAAATTATAACAACCAGCATGCACACAGGTGTCTGATTTAGACACCATCCCCTGAGGAAAAATCGGGGAATTGGAGTCCCAGAGCGGTCGGGGCTGTATGCTATAGGCCAACGTTTCTGGTGGCTCCTGCGACGTACTGGAACCATTCGTATCGGTCAATGCCCTTCCATGGATCATTCCAGTGCGTGGAAAGGGGGGTCTGCTGCATTGGGTAACAGCTTGCCCTCCATACATACTTGCCCAGGCTTTGCGCTCTAAAGTGTACAGCAGCAACAAGACAACAACAGTTGATCATCGTTGTTCGTCGTTGATCTTTGCGCCTGGTGGCAGCATGATCTGTGGCTCTGTAGGTCAAATGCAAGCGCTTTGATTTGTTCTTACAAGAGATAGCGCTATACAAATTCCATGTAATAAAAAATAATAAAAATAAATGTGTGTGTGTTTGTGTTTGTTTGTGTGTGTGTGTGTGTGTGTGTGTGTGTGGTGCATTGTCAGTGACTAAAGTGTTTATTGTCTGGTCACAGGGTTGGTACATGCAGACAGCTGAAGACTGTTCAGAAAAGAGGAGACAAGACTTGCTGAATGGGGATCTACAGGGTAGGTGTGTACTATGCATCTTTCAGTCACAGCAGAGTTGTCTGTACAATGAAAAGAAATAGAGAAAAAAATAATTTATAAAAAGGGGAAAGCATTAGTAACAAAATTAGACTAGAAAAAAGTGGTTTTATAATGAAACATTGTGTGGTAAAAAAACAGCCAATAATAGTGAAACTGAAAAATATTGAAACTTTTGAAAAAATTCTGAAACTTTGTTAAAAATACTGAAACTGTGTGAAAAAGTTTGAAACTTTGAAAAATATTGAAAATTGCCACAAAATAACTGAACATTGCCACAAAGGTACTAAACATTGCTGCAAAAATTCTGAACATTTCCACAAGAGTTCTGAATACGATCACAAAAATACTTACCATTGCCTCCAAAATGCTGAACATTGTCACAAAAGGGCTGAACACTCACCGTATGCAGGAAGGGAGCTGTTTAGTTGCTAACCTCTGCCCTATCAGGGACCCAAAACATCTGCGGGTGGCCTGACTGCCCGCTGTAATCTGACACCTCTGCTGCTGACCACTGTGCTGCACTGTCAGCTGTGAATTACACTAGCTGCATTTAATCTCTTTGTGTCTTTCTCTGTATAGCATTCATTTTATAAAACTATGGAAAGTGCTTGCTTTAACGTTTTCCAACGAGTATAACACCAAAGGGAGATTGAATTAATCATCAGTTATTACAGTTTACTTTTATGCCACAATAAATAATATACACATTCATGCATTGACAACAAAAAATCTCAACTTCCCAACACTTGTGTGCTGAATGGCAGTTTTCCAAACAATCATCCTTGGCACATGACACCAGCATGTAACCATACTTGTATGACTCAACACCATCTGGATTTTTCAAACCTGCCAGCCACAGGAGGGGGTGGGGAGGTGCACTTCAGTAGGCTACTCCACTGTTTGATGAATTTCCCAGTAAACTCCAGGAATGTACACACCACACACACACACACACACACACACACACACACACACACACACACACACAACACACACCACACACACAGCCACACAGCATGCCTTGCTCTTAGCACTAGGATAGCCCAAGTCATCTCTTCTGCTAGCTACACAATCATAATAGTGATAATTATGTATGAGTGAACTTATGATCATTTATATGTTTATGTAGTGTTGGTTTCTTTTAAAATTTTCTTTTAGGGCACTGCTAGTTTTGGCTTGGTGTTGGGCTGTTTTTCTTTTGGTTTCTGCTATTTTCATTTTTTTCCTGTTTGGTTTACTGTTTACAGTAGAGGGGAAGATAAAGTTAGTTGTTCATTCACAACAAAGCAAACGAACAGTCTTATTCTGTTATTGTAGTGTCATAGTGTGTCCACACCTCCCTGCTCTTTTCTTTGGCACACATATCAATTGTTATCTTTCAGATGGAAAAGAAGCCTGCTTGAGTGTATAATCTCAATCAGCATTTTTTACATAAAGTAGATAAAAAATGTAATATGTCTCAGTTTTAATAAATATTGAAAAAAAAACAATTTTCAAATCTGAGCAGTATTTCTGCACAGTTTTGCTGTTTTCAATATTGTGCTTTCCTCAATCTTGCATCACTAGTTCTGCACAGTGCTTTCACTCTCTCAAAATAAAGCATTTCGAGTGCTCTTTGGCATATATGCTTTAGCCTACATTTTCATGATTTGCACAAATTATCAAGACATCTAGTAGGCCTAGTTTACAACTCATAGGCCTAGGTAAACTTAACCCAAATTCTGAACACTCGAACAAACACACACACTCCACAACGACTCCTCTCTCTCTCTCTCTCTCTCTCTCTCTCTCTCTCTCTCTCTCTCTCTCTCTCTCTCTCTCTCTCTCTCAGAAAGATGGTCAGATAAACACAGCTGTAATCGAAAGGTAATACGACTAGGCCTTCTCCAGAAAAGGAGGGAAAGACCATCCCTAAACTGTGTAACAGACACTAATTTCTAAACAAAGGAATGGTAAGGCATTTCCAGCCAAGGCTGCACATGTGGCCAGTTGGCCCACTTGCTAGCTGGGTCAGTTGACTAAAACTAGCTGCAGATTTGATTTATTTTTTTTGGGGTGCAAGGGCTTCTCAAATCCAAACATTTTTGTATCATTATAAACTGCAAAGAAAACTTAATTACTAACCCAAGGAAATAGTTGAATGAAACTCTTGTTGGACCAACTGAGAGTGAGTGAAGGGAGGTTGCAATAAACACATTTGTTTAAGATATCTATGAAACAAGGTGGAAATGAGTTACATGCTGGCTAATGTCAGATCAGGCTGTGAGAAATAGGGGAGTCATAACTAAATGCCTGATTTCTCGCAGATTGTGGCTTGCCTGCATGTCATGCAAAAATACTAACACAACACAACAAAATAACTGAATTGCCAATAAAAGACAAACAACTGAACATTGCCAAGCATCACATAACTGAATATATCCAAAATCACTGAACTTCCACAACAACATACATAACGATTGCCAAAAAATACAATGAAATTCTTCCAGCAAAAATACTGAATATTCACACAAATTACCATTGACAGAATGTTGCCACATCAACAATGACTGATTCATTTGCCACAAAAATTCTGAACATTGCCACAGTACCACCAATACTGCACATTCCCCTAAAAATACTGAACTATTGCCAACAAAAAACATATTGAACAAATTGCCACAAAAATACTGATCTTATGGCCAACAAATAATCCTGAAACATTGACCCCACAAAAATACTGAACAAGCCACTAAAATATGACTGAAACAAATAAACCAAAAAAAATAGACGAATATATGCCAAAATGTGAACAATAACTGAAACTAATGCCACAAGAAACGACATGAAACTGAACGAATGAGGCACAAAAAATATGCTGAACATTGCCGATCACAAAAATTACTGAAGGAATAGCACAATAACACAGTTATATAATAGGAAAAATGCCACAAAATACTGATCAGTATGCTAGGAAAAAACTAACTAAACAGCGATTCTCACAAAAATATGACTTGCCAACAACTGCCACAAAAATACTGAACAATGCCACAAAAATACTGAACATTGCCACAAAAATACTGAACATTGCTACAAAAATACTGAACATTGCCACAAAAATACTGAACATTGCCACAAAAATACTGAACATTGCCACAAACACTCTGAACATTGCCACAAATATACTCAAGCTTATGAAATATCCTGAACATTGCCACAAAAATATTGAAATTGCAAAAAAATCTAACAATGCCATAAAATTGCTTCACAGAAATACTGAACAATGCCACAAACATCTGAACATTGCCACAAAAATACTGAATGCCACAAAATCTGAACATTGCCACAAACACTCTGAACATGCCACAAAATACTGAACAATGCCACAAACACTCTGAACATTGCCACAAATATACTCAAGCTTTGTGAAATATTCCGAACATTGCCACAAAAATATTGAATATTTCCACCAAAAAAAAATCTTAACAATGCGATAAAAATCTGAACACAAAAATTCTGAACATTGCCACAAAAATTCTGAACATTTCCACAAAATACTGAACATTGCCACAAAAATTCTGAACATTGCCACACAAATTCTAACCATTTACAAAAATGCTGAACATTTATGCTGAACATTTCCACAAAAATTCTGAACATTGTCACAAAAATTCTGAACATTGTCACAAAAATTCTAACATTGTCACAAAAATTCTGGTCAGTAGTGAAGGGGGCACAGGTCTGGGTATGTGCTGGTTGATGTTATGCTGGCTAATGTGCTTTGTTTTTTCCATGTGTCACTGATATTGTGTGTTTTGTGGTGTCTGACTGTCACTGATACTATGTATTGTGTGGTGACTGATGTGTCACTGATGTTGCTGTGTGCAGATGGTGTCTGTCCATGATGGAAGGGGTGATGGGCAGCACAAGTCTGTATCAAACCACTGCCACACATCTTGCAAAACATCATGCTATCAAACCACGGCCACACATCATTCAACAGGTATCATCTTGGGAGACAGAGAAAAGACTGCTGAAATAAAAGAAATGCCATTACAACCCCAAACATCCCCCCCCCCCCTCTTTGTTTGTGAGCTTCTGTACAGAGGGGGGTTCATACACACACGCCTGATTGTGTTGATTTTCGGAGTTGCATGTGCCTGTGTGAAATGCATGTGTGGAAGTGGGTGGGTGTGAGAGAGAAAGAGAGAAAACAGTAAAAATTGCCCTCTTCTCCTCTGCTTCCTTATCGAGAGCTCTGAGGTTCATTCACCAATGATGAGATTTTTGTATTGACCATTTTTGCTGACCATGATGGTAGCAACATTTTGACTTTTGGGAGACATGTCATGTGAAAACACTGACATGTAATCCACACAGATAAAACGGCTACAATACAGTCATCTAGAAATACCAACATGCAAATGACATAAATAAAATGACTAAAATACAGTCATAAAAATATACATAAAATGACGATAAATTTAAACATTTTAAAACAACAGTCATCTAAAAATACATAAAATTGACTACATTATATATAAAAAGATATTAAAACCTCATATAAAACATAAAATTACTAAAACAGTCATCTAAAAACTACTAAAACACAGTCATTCAAAAATACATAAAATGACTAAAACAAACCATAAAATGACAAAATACAGTTATTAAAAATACATTAAAATGGCTAAAATACATATGTAAAATACATTAAAATGGTTAAAATACACTCATTTAAAAATACATAAAAGGCTGAAATACAGTCATTTAAAAAATAAGCTAAAATACAGTCATCTAAAAAAGGCATAAAATTACTACAGTAGAGTAACTAAAACTACATGAAATAACTGAAATAAAGTCCTCTAAAAACAATTCAAAATGACTAAATTAGAGCCATCTAAAAAAAAACATAAAATGAATTTAAAGTCTAAAAGTATAAAAAGACTACAATTTTTAAAATAAATAAAATGGCTAAAGTGATCATATAAAAAATTACATAAAATGACTAAAATACAGCCCTCTAAAATCAATAAAATGACAAAAACACACTCGCCTAAAAATAAAATGACAAATACAGTCATCTAAAAATTCATAAAATGACAAATACGTCATCTAAAATACCAACATATAAATCGCACAGATAAAAGTTAAACTTGGTAGACAAATACGTCATCTAAAATACAACTTACATCGCCAGATAAAGTTAAACTTAACAAAAATTAACCACATAAATAAAATTTACTAAAATACAGTTATCTAAAGCTACAGGTATGTAAATGCACAGATAAAATAACGGGCATTTAAAAGAACATGGTTAAGACTAATAAAATGGCAAAATTACAGTTGTCTAAAAACTCTAACATGTAATCCACACAGGTAAAATGGCTAAATTACAGCCAGCTAAAAACCACAGGCATTTAAAGCACATAAATAAAAGGACTAAAATATAGTCATCTAAAAATAATAACATTATCAACATCAATAAAATGGCTAAAACACAGTCCTCTAATTATGCCAACAAGTAATCCACACAGATGAAATGATTAAAAGTCACCTTAAAATACTGTCATTTGATGTACAGTGATAAAATAACTAAAATATATCCATCTTAAAACATCGACCTTTAATATGCATAAATGGCTAAAGTACAGACATTTAAAAACACTGACATGTAATCCACACAAAGTGACAAATACAACCATATGTAAATATTTAAATCACACCGATAAAATGTCAAAAATACAGTCATCTAAATACACCAACATTTAATCCACACAGATCAAAATGCTAAAACATAGCCAACTAAAAACAGGCTTTTACTTCACACAGATAAAAGGACTAAAATACAGCTATCTAAAACGATAGATATGCAAATCACACAGATAAAATGAGGAATACAGTCATCTAAAAACACATAGTTCGGACTAATAAAATGACTAAAATACAGTCATCATTAAACACTTGGTTCAGACTTCCAAAATGACTCAAATACAGTCATCAAAAAACACAGACATATTATCCACACATATAAAATGGCTAAAATACTGCCTTCTAAAAATACTGACCTATAATCTTCATAGATGAAATAGTTAAATTCAGTAATCTAACAACATTTTAACCACACAAACGGAATGGCTAAAACACTGCCATTGAAAAACACACAACATAATCCACACAGATAAAATGCCTAAAATACAGTCATCTAAAAATACCACCATATGAACCACAGATAAAATGATTAAAATACAGCCATTTAAAATCACAGGCACATAGTGCACACAAATAAAATTGCTAAAATACAGTCATAAAAATGCAGGCATTTAATCCAAACAAACCAACTGACAAAAATACAGCCATATAAAATTACACAGTGTAATCAGCACAATAAACTAACTTAAAAATACAGCCATCTAAAAAAAAAACTTACATGTACAGATAATCCACACAAATAAAACAAAATACAGTCAGTCACTTAAAAACACAAGACATGTAATTCACATAAATGGATTGATTACAATAAAACCATCTAAAATACCAACACAATCCACAGAAATGAAATGATTAATATTTTGTCACCTACAATTATTGACGTAATCCTGCAGACACAAGGGTTAAAATTCAGTCCTCTAAAAATAGTAGCTTTAAACCACACAAATACAATGACTAAAATACATCCACCTAAAAATAACCTCGTGTAAATCACTCAGATAAAAGGATTAAAATACAGTCTTCCAAAAACACAGACATTTAGTCCACAAAAATGAAATTATTCAAATACATCCATATGGAAAATAAACAATTAATCCACGCTAAATAAAATTACAAAAATACAGCCATCTAAAAACTAACCACATGTAAATCACACAAATACAATGATAAAAATAGAGCCATTAAAAAAAAATAGTAAAGTAAAGGTGTCCCATAAACTAGGCCCTCATAGGGGAGCAGGGAAGGGAGGCATCAGAAATCTCAGCTTCTCTAGGGACCAGCATATTGAGGGTGGCACCCATCTCCTCTCCCTTGCTGCTTTACCTTTCATCTCCTCTCCCTCGCTGCTTTACCTTTCCTGACCCTATAGAGGGCAGGTACCCATTTACAGCTGGGTAAATTGGGGGAAGTGTACTGAAGCCAATGCCTGCAGTCACACATCCAACTGGCAACCACACTGGATGCTGCTTAACTTGACTTAGGGAAAGCAGTGCTCTGACCACTTAACTATCCTACCCTCTAAAAAAATAACCACATGTAAATCACAAATAAAATTATTAAAATACAACCATCTGTGTAAACCACACAAATAAAATTATTAAAATACAACCATCTAGAAAAATGGATTTGACCTACACAAAATACATTCATAAAATATACCTTATCTAAACCACACAAACAAATAGTCATCTAAAAACATCAACATTTAATTCACACAGATAAAATGACTGAAAATGAGTCACACATACCACACACACACACACACACAACACACACACACACACACACACACACACACACACACACACACACCTTTTATCCAGCAAGCATTCTCACTGACAGTGGAAGGGAGACAACCTACTAGATGTTCTGTGGGTTTTGTAGTGTGAATGGGGGTGGAGTCTTGTTCTTGCTGTTGCTGTTGTTGTTTTCTGTTGATCAAGACACCATTTAGTCTGACATTACATATGTCTATAAGTATGAAAAAAATATATTAAAAATGTTACTACTAAAATAAAGAGCACAATTTGAGGTTGATAATAATAATTATAATAAATGGAATTTATATAGCATTATATCTTGCAAAAACAAATCAAAGGGCTTGAATTCAACAAATTCTTGCCCATGCAGCCAATAACATTTTAGATTTTTAAGGAAGTCAATGTACACACAAACACACACACACACACACACACACACACACACACACACACACACACACACACACACATAGAGGTTAAACACTTTGGCAAGGTGGTGGATAGTTCGGCTGTTGAGAGCAGGGGCAGAAGATGAAACAGGATAGGAAAGTCTTAGCTTTGAAATAAAGTGTGTCTTGAGGCTGGATTTAAATGTGTCATAGGTAGACTTTTATGAAGGAGAGAGGGAGATGTTCCAGATCACTGGACCAGAAACAGAGAAAGCCACAGCCAACGTGGATTGATTGAATTGAGGTATTTGTAAGCGCAGGTATCTGCAGCAGAGCGGGGAACAAGGAGTGTACAGGTAAAGACATTCACAGAGGTAGGAGGGTGCTGTTTTGCGAAGACATTTATAACAGAGAGTACTGATCTTATAGTTTACTCTCTGTGGCACAGGCAGCCAGTGGAGAGATTGCAAGATAGGAGTAATGTGCTCAGATTTTTTCTTTCTGAGGACCAGTCAAGCTGAAGAGTTTTGTATATGTTGAAGGGAGTGGATAGATGATGCTGGCAGACCAGCCAAAAGAGAATTGCAATAGTCGAGATGTGAACGAATCAGAGACGTGAGGAGTTTAGATGTTGCATCAGTGAACAGGTATTTTGAATTGCACTAATAAGTCCTAATTGATAGTAGCATGACTGGCAGGTCTGGGTGAAGAATTTTTGCATGGATAGTGCGTTGTCAATAACAAACCCTATATACTTTACAGCAGTGGATAGAGTGATTGAAGTATTGCTGAATTCTACTGAAGCTGTAGTAATGGAAGAAAGTTTGCGTTTGGTACCTACCAGCACGGCTTCAGTTTTATCT
>CM060328.1:23716627-23733816 GCA_030674155.1 Stramonita haemastoma
AGTGCTTATTCCATTATCCTCGATATAAAAGAATAAAATTTTAAAAATACACACAGGGACTGGATTTTAAAAAACACATGAATCCTTATTCAATTATCCTCGAAATAAAAGAAAAAGAATAAAAAATTAAAATTAAAAAGGAGATGGGCTGGTGTAAAATCTGCCATCAATCTTCCAGCAGAAGATTATTACACAGATCTGCCACCAACATCATCTAAAGTCATTTCACAGAATATCAATGCCAATTGCAGCACAAGCTTTCTTTTTTTATATAAATTTTTATGTCATTTAAAAATTAAAAAAATAAACACTATATTATACACACCATACATTTTTTTATGTTTACATTTGATCTCATTATTTAAAGAAAAAAAACAACAAAAGAAAACCAAACTACACAGGCCCGTTTTATGCTACAAATAAAATCATTGAAATATCACTGGGAATGCAACACAAGGTTTCTTTTTGTTTTCACATTAGATGTGGGTTTGTTTTTTTTTTTAAAAAAAGAAGAAAGTACCTCAACCAGTGCATTTCCTACACTATCATACTACAGACGTTTTTTCTTGTAAATTAACATTTGATCTCATTGATAAAAAACAACAACAAAACAATAACAACGGACTCAGGCACATTAAAAGGACTACACTTAATATCAGATGCTATTAAGTCTTTTACACACATTTTTCGTAAGATGTGTTGGTGTAAAATCTGCCATCAATCTTCCAGCAGAAGATCAATACACAGATTTGCCACCAACATGGCAATCACATGACCATCTTTGTGATTTGAAAAAAGAAGAAATGGCCCCTTCTCCTCACACACAGTCCACACTATTATACAGCCTGTAGTTTTCTCCCCAATCATATTTGATTCCTTAAAAAAAAAAAGACAGGCACATTTAACACACTATAAGGCAAATAGCCTCCACCATAAAGAGGAGAAAGCTGATGTGGTTTGGTCACACCACAAGACACAACACCCTAGCAAAAACCATCCTGCAAGGAACAGTCGAGGGCAAGAGAAGAAGAGGCCGCCAAAAGAAATCATGGGTTGACAACATCAAAGACTGGACCGCCCAACCCCTGCAACACCTCCTACTAGCCACACAGGATCGTGAAGCATGGAAAAAGATCTCTGTTGCGTCTTCTCTCATGTCCCCCCTACGTCCTTTGGGACATGGGACTGAGTGAGTGAGTGAAGGCAAATAGCATTAAGATGAAAGTTCGATGTGTTGGTGTAAAATCTGCCATCAATCTTCCAGCAGAAGATCAATTCAGAGATCTGCCACCAACATCATCTAAATTCATTTCACAGAATATTGATACTAATCACAGCACAAGCTTTTTTCGTTTTAAATTTGATGTTTGCTTTTTTTTTAAAGCAACAAAAATCCCTTTCCTTACACTTTCCACAACATTATGCAATCTACTAAATTTTTTCTGCCAATTTACATCTGTTATTTAAAATTTTTAAAAAAGGTTGCACGTTACCCACAGCTATACTTACAATCGTATGCCAGTTATCTTTTACATACATTTTTCAGGTTGCATTGGTGTAAAATCCGCTATCAATCTTCCAGTAGAAGATCAATACACAGATCTGCCACCAACATGGCAATCACATGATGATCTTTATCATTCCTTTCATATTTAATGTGATTTTAAAATAAGAAAAAAGAAAGACCCTGTCTCCCACTGTTCACACCATTATACAGCCTGCATTTTCCCCCAATCTTCATTTGATTAATATTTAAAAAAAATTAAAAAAAAACACACAAAGACACTCACAGGCACAGTTTACATACCATAGGACATAAGATGTGTTGGTGTAAAATCTGCCATCAATCTTCCAGCAGAAGATCAATAGGCAGATCTGCCACCATCATCATCTAAAGTCATTATTTAAAAAAAAAAAGGACAAACAAACAATACAGGTACATTTACCCTCCCCCCCACCCCCCACACACTTACCCTCTCCCTAAAAAAAATCCAGCACATGGACATTTATCTCTCCCCTCAAAAAAAAACACAAAAAAAACACAGACACATTAACCCCCTCCCCCTCCTCCAAAAGACACAGGCACATTTACCCTCTAACCCCCCTTCCCCCCCAAAAGGCAAATTCCAAAGGCACATTTACCCTCTAACCCCCTCTCCCCAGAGGCACATATACCCTCTACCCCCCCTCCCAAGGCACATTTACCCTCCTTTCCCCCCAGAAAAGGTATTTTACCTTCCCTCCCCCCCCCCCCCCCAAAAACAGGCACATTTACAACCCCAACCCCCCCACAAGATAAGGCGCATTTACCTCCTCCCCCCCCCCCCCAAAAAAAAAAAAGAAACCCAAAACACAGCCACATTAACTTCCCTACTATACTTCAATCTTTCCTATACATTTTTCATAAGATGTGTTGGTGTAAAATCTGCCATCAATCTTCCAGCAGAAGATCAATACACAGATATACCACCAACATCATCAAAAGTCATTTTACAGAATATTGATGCTAATCACAGCACAAGCTTTCTTTTTGTCTTTAAATTTTATGCAATTAAAAAGTAATTTTTAAAAAATCCTCTCCAGGCACACTATTAACACAATGATACAACATTCTACATTTATCTTGTCATTTCACAATTAATCTCATTATAAAAAAACAAAAAAATGAAAACCAAAGCACAAAGACAGTTTTATCCAGTGCTGTAAATAAAATCATTGAAATACCTATGCCAATCACAGCACAAGCTTTCTTTTTGTTTTTACATTTGATGTGATGGGAAAAAAAGAAAAAAGAAAACATCCGTGCATTTCCTACACTTTTATGCAACAAACATTTTTCTTGTAAATTCACATCTGATCTCATTACTTAAAAAAAAACAGAAAAAACATCTACTACACTTAATATCATATGCCATCAGTCTTTCACATACATTTTTCTTAAGATGTGTTGGTGTCAAATCTGCCATCAATCTTCCAGCAGAAGATCAATACACAGATCTGCCACCAACATACTCTAAAATCTTTTTTTTTTTTAAATCAATCCACACAGGCACATTTACCCTCTCCTCAAAACACACACACACACACACACACACACACACACACACACACACACACACACACACACACACACACACATATGCACGCGCACACAAATGCGCAGGTGCACACACACACACACACACACCACACACACACACACACACACACACACACACACACACACACGCACGCACACACACACACGCGCACGCACACACACACATGCACATTTACCCTTCCCAAAAAAACCCACACTGGAACATTTACCCTCTCATCCCCTCCCTAATAAAAACACAGGCATATTTACCCTCCCACTCCTCCCCCCCTAAAAAATGGCACAACCTCCCCCCCCCCCAAAAAAAAAAAGGCACAACCTCCCCCCCCCCCAAAAAGGGGCACAATTATACTCCCCCTCAAAAAACAAACAGGCACAACTACCCTCTCCCCCTAAAAAGAAAACCCAAACAAACCCAGGCACAACTACCCTCTGCATCCTCCCTACCCCCCTCACTCACTCACTCACTCAGTCCCATGTCCCTAAGGACGTAGGGGGACATGAGAGAAGACGCAACGGAGATCTTTTTCCATGCTTCACGATCCTGTGTGGCTAGTAGGAGGCGTTGCAGGGGTTGGGCAGTCCAGTCTTTGATGTTGTCAACCCATGATTTCTTTTGGCGGCCTCTTCTTCTTTTGCCCTCGACTGTTCCTTGCAAGATGGTTTTTGCTAGGGTGTCGTGTCTTGTGGTGTGACCAAACCACATCAGCTTTCTCCTCTTTATGGTGGAGAGCAAAGGCTCTTGGGGGCCCACACGCTTTTTGATTTCCTCTTTCACATAGTTATTGGTCTTGTGTTCTTTGTATGATATTTTGAGGAGTCTTCTGTGGCACTTGTTCTCGAATGCTTGGATTCTTCTCTCTAACTCTGCTGTCAGAGTCCATGATTCACAGCCATATAGGAGGATAGATATTACGAGGGATTTGTAGAGGTGGTATTTGGTGCAGAAGCTGATGTTGTTGCTTCTGATGATCCTCTGGAGTCTGACTAGAGCAGATGTTGCTGTTGCAATGCGAGCTTTCACCTCATTGTTTGATGTGCCATCTTTTGTTAGGATGGAGCCTAAGTATTTGAATTGGCTCACCTCTTCCAATATTTCTCCATTCATCTTTATTTCCGTGCTGTCATTACTCGCGCTGTTGACCATGATCTTCGATTTCTCTGTACTGGCCTCCATGCCGTATGCGCTCGCTCGGTCTGTTAGACTGTCTGTGAGGATTTGCAGTTCTTGTTTGCTGCTGCCCATGAGGTCAATGTCATCTGCAAATCTGAGGTTGCAAAGGGGTCTTCCACCAATGGAGATGGAAGTGTGGTGGTTTTGCAGTGTCTCTGTCATGATGTTTTCGAGGAAGAGGTTGAAGAGTACAGGTGAGAGAAGGCAGCCCTGGCGGACTCCAACCGTGGTCTTGAAGAACTCGCCCACATAGTTGTTCATGAAAACTGCACTTCTTGCATTCTCGTACAGAGCTTTGATGACTTCAATTAGGCAGTTGTCAATGTTGAAGTGCCTGAGTACTTGCCAGAGGCCGTCATGCCATACCCTGTCAAAGGCCTTTTTGAAGTCTATAAAATTGTGGTACAAGTCTTTTTGGTGTTGGAGATGCTTCTCTATCAGAATTCTCAGGTTGAAAATTTGTTCCATTGTGCTGCGTTTTGGTCTAAAGCCCGCTTGTTCTTCTGCCAGGAGTTTTTCTGCTTGGTTTTTCAGTCTGTTGAGGACTACCTGCAGCATGATCTTGCTAGGATGGCTTATGAGACTGATGGTTCTGTAGTTCTGGCATTGCTTGAGGTTTCCTTTCTTTGGCAGGGGTATTACAAGAGACTGTGTCCATTCTTTTGGCCATTCTTTGGTGTCGTGGATCTTCTGACAAAGGTCTGTGAATCGCCTTGCTGTTTCATTCCCTCCATTTTTTATGAGTTCAGCTGGGATGTTATCGATTCCAGGGGACTTCCCCTTCTTCAATTGCTTAATAGCTGTGTCTACTTCACACCTTAGTATTGGTGGGTCTTTATCTTGGTGTTCAGGGGGTTTGTTGGAAACTATGTTGGTATCTGGGCGTAGTGGGTAGTTATACAATCCCTCACAGTATTCTGTCCAGCGCTGGAGGATGGCATTGTTTTCCGTTAAAAGATTTCCTTCTTTGTCTCCAATAACAGAGGCTTTAGGCTGTGTGGTTTTCGTTAGTGCTTTCAGAGTGTTGTAAGCTGTTTTGCTGTTTCCCTTGGCCATTCCATCTTCGATGTTGTTGCATTGTTCTTCTATCCACGCTTCTTTGGCTTCTCTCATCTTTTTCCTCACTTCTCTGTGGCTATCCATGTACTTGTTGTTGGCTTCTTGACTTGTGAACTTTTGCTTCTTAAGTTCTCTTCTTTTGTCGCAGAGGTCAAGAACCTCATTTGTCACCCAGGGTTGTTTCTTTGTTCTGCTTCTGCCTAATGTTTCTTCTGCTGCTGTCGTTAGCACTTCTTTGATGTTGTTGGCTAATGTGTTCACATCATTGTCAATGGCTGTGAGTGCGGCGAACTTTCCTCCAATGTTGGCTTGGAAGATCTCAACCACTGTTGGGTCTTTGAGTTTTTCCAGGTCGAATCTTATGCGTGGGCTTTTTGGCTGTTGTTTTGCTTTCAGTTTCAGCCTGATGGTGAAACCATCCCCCCCCCCCCCCCCCCCAAAAAAAAAAAAAAAAAAAACCCAACTAAACAAACAAACAAAATCACAGGAACAATTACCCTTCCCCCTAACAAAAACACACAAGCAGACTGTATTCAACACTACACTTAAAATCATATCCCATCAGCCTTTCACATACATTTCTGAAGATATGTTGGTGTAAAATCTGCCATCAAACTTCCAGCAGAAGTTCAATACACAGATATGCCACCACCATCATCATCTAAAGTCATTCCACATAATATCAATGCCAATCACAGTACAAGCTTTCTTTTCATTTCAAATTTGATTTTTAGAAAAAGCTAAAAATAAACCCCATTTTCCTTACACATTTTTAAAATGGGTAAAAAGCACAAGAGTGCTTATACCATTATCATTGATATAAAAGAATAAATAAATAAATAAATAAATGAATAAATAAATAAATAATAAATATCATAGAAAATACATTTTCTTGCCAATTCACATTAATATTGATCTCTTTACCTCCACCACCACCCCCCCCCACACACACACACACACACACACACACACAACAACAAAAAAGGGAAAAGAAAAACAATCACACTTTACCCATTGCCATACTTAGAATCATATACCTGAGGTCTTTCCTGGATATTTTTCGTAAGATGTGTTGGTGTAAAATCTGCCATCAATCTTCCAGCAGAAGACCAATACACAGACCTGCCACCAACATCATCTTAAGTCATTTTACACAATATGGATGCCAATCACAGAACAACCTTTCTTTCCGTTTTCAGATTAGGCGTGATTTTTTTTTTCTAAGAAAGCAACAACAACAACAAAAACCCTCCAACTCTTTGCCTTATAACATTTACATCATACACACTTTCCATAACATTATACAAACTATTACATTTTTCTTGCCAATTTACATGAGCTTTTATGTCATTACTGAAAAAAAGGGAAAAGAAGACAGTCACACTTTACTCACTGCTATACTTAATATCATTAACCAGTAGTTTTTGACATTCATTTTTGCTAAGATGTGTTGGTGTAAAATCAAGCAGAAGATCAATAAACAGATCTGCCACCAACATCATCTGAAGACATTTCACAGAATATCAATGCCGTTCATAGCACCAGATTTCGTTTTGTTTTTTACATTAAAATTGAAGAGATTTAAAAATTAATAAATAAAAAAGGAAAACACTTCTGGTACACTTTCAACACTATTATACACCATTGCTACATTTTCTTTGCTGTTTACATTTGATCTCATTCTTTAAAAAAAAAATAAACAAGACACACATACACGTTTTATCCAGCACTATGCATACAATTATTAAAACATTAATACCAATTCCAGCACCAGCTTTCTTTTTGTTTTCACATTTGATGCAAATTTTCTACACATTACACAACATAATAATTTATCATGTAAATTCACATTCGATCTCAATACATTTTTTTTTAAAGAGAAAAATCAGGCATGCAGGCACATTTCATTCAATACTACACTTGATATCATATACCATTAGTCTTTAGGTACATTTTTCGAAACATATGTTGGTGTAAAATCTGCCATCAATCTTCCAGCACAAGATCAATACACAGATCTATGACCAACATGGCAATCATTTGACGATTTTTTTTTAATATTCTTTTCCGAACTGATGAAATTTTAAAAAATGAAGCCCCTTCTCCCTACACACTGTCCACACCATTTTACAGCCTTAATATTTCTCCCCAAACTTCATTTGATTCAATTAAAACACATTGGCAGGCCCACTCTACACACAAGAAATACAGCATTAAAATGTGTTGGTGTAAAATCTGCAATCAATCTTCCCGAAGATCAATACACAGATCTGCCACCAACATCATCTAAGGTCATTAAAAAAACAACCACCAAAGGACAAACCAAGCAGTATGCATATTTAGCCTCTCTAGAAACAAATACACATATCCCCCCCCCCCCCCCCCCCCCAACACACACACACACACCCTCCCCCAACAAAAACACACTTACCCTCTCCCTAAAAAAACACCCCAAAACAGTGGATATTTACCTCCCCTCCCCCCAAAAAACCACAAAAATTGAAGAAACACAGGTACATTAACCCCCCCCCCCCCCCCTTCCAAAAAAAAAGGACACAGGCACATTTACCATCTCCCCCCCCTCCAGAAAAAGACACAGGCCCATTAACCCCCTCCCCCTCCCCAGAAAGACAGGCATATTTACACTCTATACCCCCCCCCCCCCTCCTGAAAAAAGGCACATTTACCCTCTCTTCCCATACCCCCTCCCCCCTAAAAAAAAAAAACAAAAAAACACGGCCACATTTCCTTCACTACTATACTTTTACATACATTTTTCGAAAGATGTGTTAGTGTAAAATCTGCCATCAATCTTCCAGCAGAAGATCAATACACAGATCTGCCACCAACATCATCTAAAGTCATTTCACAGAATATTGATGCCAGTCACAGCACAAGCTTTCTTTTTGTCCTCAAATTCTATGCAATTTAAAAGTAATAATTTTTAAACCCTCTTTGGGCACACTATTAACACAATTATACAACATTCTACATTTCTCCTGTCATTTCACAATTGATCTCTTTATTAAAAAAAAAAAAAAAGAGAGAGAGAGAGAGATAAGAAACAACACACAAGCAGATTTATCCAATTCTGTAAAAAAAAAAAACAATCAATAAATATCAGTGGCAATTACAACAGCAGCTTTCCTTTTGTTTTCTCATTTGATGTGATTGAAAAATTACCAAAAAAATGTCCCATTCATTTCCTACACTATTATACAACAAAAAAATTTCTTGTAAATTCACATCTGATCTCATTACTTCCAAAAAAAATCTACTACACTTAATGTCATATACAATCAGTCTTTGACATATGTTTTTTCTTAAGATGTGTTGGTGTAAAATCTGCCATCAATCTTCCAGCAGAAGATCAATACACATATCTGCCACAAACATGGCTATCATATGACTATCTTTGTTATTCCTTTCATATTTAATGTTATTTTAAAATAAGAAAGAAAAAAGCCCCCACTCCTCACACACTGTCCACACCATTATACAAGCCTTGTGTGTCTCCCATATCTTCATTTGATTCGATAAAAAACAAATTGGCAGGCACACTTTACACACCACAAGACATATAGCATGAAGATGTATTGGTGTAAAATCTACCATCCATCTTCCAGCAGAAGATCAATACACAGATCTGCCACCAACATCATCTAAAGTCATTATTTAAAAACAAAACCTACCAAACTACAAACAAACCAGAAAGGCCCATTTACCCTCTCCCCGAAACACACACACACCACACACACACACACACACACACACACACACACACACACACACACACACACACACACACAAACACACACACATGTACAGGCACAGGCACAGGCACCGGGTGGGGGTGAGAGGTGGCCCACACACCACATAATTTCACCATCTACCTAAAAAAACAAAAACAGCACAGGCACATTTAGTCTTCCCCCAAAAACAACAACAACCAAAAACACAAAACACAGCACATTAACCTCCCCCCCCCCCCCCCCAAAAAAAAAACAAAAAAACAAAAAAAAACACAAGCACATTTACCCTCTTCCCCCCCAAAAAAACCGAGCACTTTACCTCCTCTCCCCCTCCCCAAAAAACAACACAGGCACATTTATCCCCCCCCCCCCCCCAAATAAAAAAAAAATAGACAGGCACATTTACCACCACCCCCCTAAAAAAACACAGGCACATTTACCCTTTTTCCCCCCTAACCAAAAAAACGACAAAAAACAGGCAGATTATCCTCTATCCCCCCCCCCTCCAATAAAAAAAATAAATAAAAAACCACAGGCACAAATACCCTTTCCCCTGACAAAAACACACAGGCACACTTTATTCAACCCTATACTTAAGATCGTATATCATCAGCCATTCACATATATTTTTCTGAAGATATATTGGTGTAAAATCTGTGATCAATCTTCCAGCAGAAGATCAATACACAGACCGCCACCAACATCATCTAAAGTCATTTCACAGAATATCACAGATTTCTTTTTGTTTTAACATTTGATTGGATTAAAAAAAAAAAAAAAAAAAAAAGATGAAAACCTCTTCTGGCACACTTTCAACACTTTTATTCACCTTTGCTACATTTTCTTTGATGTTGACATTTGATTTCATTCTTAAAAAAAAAAAAAAAAAAAGATAAGCCACATAGACACGTTTTATCCAGTACTATGCATACAAAATTATTAAAACACCAACGGCAAATACAGCACCAGCTTTCTTTTTGTTTTCACATTTGATGTGATTATAAAAAAAAAACAACCTCTGGGCATTCTGTACACTATTACACAACATGTATTTATCTTGTTAATTCACATTTGATCTCAATACTTTAAAAAAGAAAAAGTAGCCACGCAGGCACATTTAATCAAATGCTACACTTAATATCACACCATTTGTCTTTAACATACATTTTTCGTAAGTTGTGTTTGTGTAAAATCTGCCATCCATCTTCCAGCAGAAGATCAATACACAGATCTGCCACCAACATCATCTAAAATCATTTCACCGAATATCAAAGATTTCTTTTTGTTTTAGCATTTGATAAGATTTAAAAAGTAATAAATAAAAAAGGAAAACCTCTTCTGGCACACTTTCAACACTTTTATACATCATTGCAACATTTTTCTTTGCTGTTTACATTTGATCTCATTCTTTGGAAAAAAAAAAAAAGATAATCCACATAGACACGTTTTATCCAGTACTATGCATACAATTATTAAAATACCAACGGCAAATACAGCACCAGCTTTCTTTTTGTTTTCACATTTGATGTGATTAAAAAAACAAAAACAAACAAACAAACACACACAAAAAACCCACCCTCTGGGCATTCTATACACTATTACACAACATATATTTATCTTGTTAATTCACATTTGATCTCAATACTTTAAAAAAAGAAAAAGCAGCCATGCAGGCGCATTTCATCAAATACTACACTTAATATCATACCATTTGTCTTTAACATACATTTTCCGTAAGTTGTGTTTGTGTAAAATCTGCCATCCATCTTCCAGCAGAAGATCAATACACAGATCTGCCACCAACATAATCTAAAGTCAGTTCACACAGAATATCAATGCCAATCACAGTACATTTTTTTTTGTTTTTAAATTTGATTGGACTAAAAAAAATTAATAAAAAAAACTCCTCTGGCGCACTTTCCACACTATTATACAAGTTACTACATTTTCTTTGAAGTTTACATTTAATATCATTCTTTAAAAAACATTTTTTTTAATAAAAAAGATAAGCCACATAGACACGTTTTATCCAGTACTTTATCAATGGCAATTACAGCACCAGCTTTCTTTTTGTTTTCACATTTGATTAGATCGAAAAGAAAAAAAAAAAGAAAAGAAAACCTCAGGCTGCCCATTGTCATCACTATTACACAACATATATTTATCTTGTTAATTCACATTTGATCTCAATACTTAAAAAAAAAAGCCAGGTGCCAGGCACATCTCATCCATGACTACACTGAATATCATATACGATTGATCTTTCAGATGTTTCAGATGTATTTTTCGTAAAGATGTGTTGGTGTAAAATCTGCCTTCAATCTTCCAGCAGAAGATCAATACACAGATCTGCCACCAACATCATCTAAAGTCATTTCACAGAATATAACACTACCATTCATAGCACCAGATATCATTTTGTTTTCACATGCCAGGTGATTTTAAAACAAAATAAAATAATAAATAAATAAACAAAACCTCCGGCACACATTCTTTACACTATTACACAACATCCTACATTTCCTTCTTGACTTTCAATGGATCTCAATTTAAAATGAAAAGGACAAACAAACCACACGGGCACGTTTTATCCAATACTATACATAAAACCATTAGAATATCAATGACAATCGCAGCACAAGCTGTCTTTTTGTTTTCAAATTCAAAGTGATTTTTTTTAAATAAAGAAAACCTTCCCCCCAAAAAAAAAAAAAAAAAACAACAGGCCCATTTTAAGCAATCCTATACTTAAAATCATATACCTTTAGTCTTTCACATTTCCTAACAGGTATTGGTGGAAAATCTGCCATCAATCTTCCAGCAGAAGTTCAATACACAGATCTGCCACCAACATCATCTTAAGTCTTTATTTAAAAAAACAACAATAACACCAAACCTTACAGGCACATTTACCCTCTCCTCAAAACACACACAGACACACAGAAACACACAGAGACACACAGAGACAGACACACACAGACACACACAGACACAGACACAGACACACACACACACACACACACACACACACACACACACAAAGAGACACACAGAGACACAGAGACAGACAGACAGACAGACAGACAGACAGACAGACAGACAGACAGACAGACAGACAGACAGACACACACACACACACACACACACACACACACACACACACACAGAAGCACATTTACCCTCTCCCCCCATAAAACCACACAGGCACATTTGCACTCTCCAACCCCCTCCCCCCCACCTCCACAAAAAAAAAATTGCACATATTTTTTCTGCCCCCCCCCCCCCCCAAAGAAAAGAAAGAATACACCACACAGGCACATTATTTTACCCCTTTCCCCCTGAAGGGCACATTTTACCTCCATCCCCCCCCCCCCAAAAAAGGAACATTTACCCCCTCCCCCAACAAAAGCATACAGGCACAATTGCCCTCTCCCCCCCAAAAAAAAAAAGACCCAGGTACTTTTAACCGCCCCCCCCCCCTAAAAAAAAACCCAAAACAACCCAAAACAACACAGGCACATTTACCCCCCCCCCCCCTCCCAATAAAACACCCCACCAAACCCAGGCACATTTACCATCTCCCTCAACAAAAACACCTAGGAACACTCTATTCAACCTTACACTTAAAATCATATCCAATGAGTCTTTCGCATTTTCCTAAAATGTGTTGGTGTCAAATCTGCCATCAATCTTCCAGCAGAAGATCAATACACAGATCTGCCACCAACATCATCTAAAGTCATTTCACAGAATATCAATGCCAATAACAGCACAAGCTTTCTTTTTGTTTTCACATTTACTTATGCTTTAAAAAAATAAATAAATACAAAAAGAAAACCTCTTCGGGCATGATTTCTACACTGTTATACAACATGCATATTTCTTGTCATTTTAGAATTGATATCATTTCCTTTTTCATTACATCTCATTATCTATAATATAAAAAAAAATTAAAAGGGGGGGGGGCAAAATACACAGGCACATTTTATCCTGTACTATACATTAAATCCTTAAAATATCAATGGCAATCACAGCACAAGCTTTTTGTTTTCAAATTTGATATTTTAAAAACAAAAACAAAAAAACTCTCCCCCCTCCCCCATAAATAAACCAGTCTCTTTTTATTCACTACTACATAAACTCATATAGATCTACTATTAGTCTTTCACATACATTTTTCGTAAGATGTGTTGGTGTAAAATCTGTCAGTCTTCCAGCAGAAGATCAATACACAGATCTGCCACTATCATCATGTAAAGTTGTTTCACAGAATATCAATGCCAATTACAGCACAAGTTTTTCTTTGTTTTTAATTTGATGTGATTGAAACAAAGAAAACCTCTCCCTACACACTTTCTACACCATTATACAACATGCTAAATTATTCTCTGCAATTTCCTTTTCATCTCATTATTTAAAATGACGCACACATATTATTCATTACTATATTTAAAATCATACACCATTAGCCTTTCACATGTATTGTTCCTAAGTTGTTTTGGTGTAAAATCTGCCATCAATCTTCCAGCAGAAGATCAATACACAGATCTGCTACCATCATCATCCAAAGTGATTTCACAGAATATTAATGTCAAAAAAGCACAAGCTTTCTTTTTGTTTTCACATTTGATGTGGTTGAAAACAAACCAAAAAAACCAAACACTTTCCTTACAAACTGCCCACAACATTATACAAAGTACGACATTGTTTTTGCCAATTTACATTAATTTTCATCTTTTTACCCCCAAAAAGGAAAAAGAAAACAGTCACACTATACCCACTCCTATACTTGAAATGATCTACCATTACTCTTTCACATTCATTTTCTCGAAGTTGCATTGTTGTAAAATCTGCCATCAATCTTCCATAAGAAGATCAATACACAGATCTGCCACCAACAAGCTTTCCTTTTGTTTCAAATTTGATGCAATTAAAGAAAAAACCCTCTCCCACATAATTTCTACACTACCATACAACATTGTAGAATTTCTTGTCCATTTCCATTGGATCTCTCTCTTTAAAAAAAAAAAGAGAGAAACAAAACACACAGGCACATTCACCCAATACTATACAAAACTTCAATAAGATACAGTGGCAATCACAGTACAAGCTTTCTTTTTGTTTTCGCATTTAATGTGATTTAATAAAATAAAATAATTAAGAAACAAATCTTCTTTTGACACATTTTCTACACTATTATACAAGATATTACATTTCCTTGTTAATTTCCATTTTATTAAAAGGTAAAGGTGTCCATAACCTGTATGGTTGTAGGGGAGCGAGGCATACGATACCTCGGCTTCTCTAGGGGCCAGCATATTGAGGGCCCCGCCCATCTCCTCTCCCATTTTATATCATTATTTATCTTTTTAAAAAATCAAAACAAACATGCACAATTTAACCAGTAATGTGCACAAAATAATTAGAATATCAATGGCAATCACAACACAACTTTTCTTATTGTTTTCACATTTAATGTGATTTAACAACACCATAAAAAAAAACCTTCTCCAGACACATTTCCTACTTTATTACACAGCATGCTACATAACTCTTTGCTGTTTACATCTGATCTCAAAATTTAAAACAAAAACAAAGAGAAACAAACCACACAGGCACATTTGTCCAATGCTATACATAAAACCATTATTTGTATTTGTATTTTGTACCACTTTATGTCACAGCAGATTTCTCTGCGTGAAATTTGGGTTGTTCTCCCTGGTAGAGTGCAGCCCGTTGCCACAAGTGCAGCACCTACCCATTATTTTTATTTTTCCTGTATGCATATCAGAATATCAATGGCAATCACGGCACAACCTTTTTTCTTGTTTTCACATTTGATGTGATTGAAAAAAACCCATAAAACTTCATCTTCGAAAAGAAAAAGAAAAGAAAACCTCTCCAGAAAAAATGCAGATTTTATTCCCTTTTACACTTAAATTCATAAAGATCAGTATTTCATATGCATTTTCCCTAAGAAATGTTGGTGTAAAATCTGCCATCAATCTTCCAACAGATCAATACACAGATCTGCCACCAACATCATCTAAAGTCATTTCACAGAATACTGATGCCAATTACAGCTCAAGATTTCTTTTTGCTTTCAAATTTATTGTCATTTAGAAAAAAAAAATCCCTTCACACAATTTCTACATTATAAAGCATACTTCTTTTTCTTGTCAATTTCCACTCTTCTAAATATTTTTTTTTAAAAAGAGAAACAAACCACCCAGGCACGTTTTCCAATACTTTATATAAAATCATTAGAAAATCAATGACAATTGCAACACCACCTTTCTTTTTGTTTTCAAATTCGATGTGATGAAAAAAAGAAAAGCTCTCCCAAGAGAGACGGAAAAAAACATGCACATTTTATTCACTACTATACTTACGATCATTTTTGTCTTTCATATACATTTTTCGTAAGATCGCAGCACAAGCTTTCTCTCTACTTCCACATCTGATAAAAAAGAAGAAAACCTCTTCCGAAAAAAAAAACAACCCACACACCACATTTGATTCAATACTATACTTAAAACCATACAATTAGTGCTTCACATACATTTTTTGCAAGATGTGTTGGTGTAAAATCTGCCATCGATCTTCCAGCAGAAGATCAATACACAGATCTGCCACCAACATCATCTAAAGTCATTTTACAGAATATTAATGCCATTCACAGTAAAATTTATGTGATTTAAAAATAAATAAAAAGAAGAGGAAAACAAATCCACTACACGCCCACCTTCTACACTTTTAAACGACATGCTACATTTTTCTTGTCAATTTCCATTGATCTCAATGTTAAAAAAATAATAAAAGAAAAAGACAGAAACAAAGGTACATTCTCCAATGTTATACATAAAATAATTAGAATATTAATAGCAATTACAGCATAATTTTTTGGGTTGTTTTTCACATTTGATGTGATTAATATATAAAACAAAGAAATAAAAGAAAACCTCCCCTCAAAAAGAAAAAAACACAGGCACATTTTATCCAATACCATACTTAATCAAATTTTTATCATAATTATACCGTTAGTGTTTCAATACATTTTTCGTAAGATGTGTAGCTGTAAAAACTGCTATCAATCTTCCAGCTGAAGATCAATACACACATCTGCCACCAACACAAACTATAAGTTCCTTTACACAAAGATCAATGACAGGCACAGATTTGTTTTTCATTTAACAATGCTGTTTAAAAAGAAAAAAGGGAGAAAAAGAAAACTTCTCCACACACCGTCACTCAGTCAGTCACACACACAGTCACACACACAGTCACACACACAGTCACACACACAAGAGTCACACACACGCACAGGGTCACACACAAAGTCACACACAATCACACACACAATCACACACACAGAGTCACACACACACAGAGTCACAAGCAATCACACAAAGTCACACATAGTCACACACACACATACCCCCCCCCCCCCCTAGTCACACTCACAGTCACACACAGGGAGACAGACACAGACAGACACAGACACAGACACAGACACAGACACACACACACACACACACACACTCAGACATACCTCTTCCCCCACTCCCACAGCCCTAACTGCCAACTTCAACCCCCCTCCCCCCCCCCTCCATCCTAGCACCCCTTTCCCTAAAATTCTACCACCAACCCCAACCCTCAAAACTCAAATTTTGCCAGTGTGTCAGCTAGTAACACCTAATCTACCTGCCTTTTGTGTCCACATGAGGGGGCCAGGGTTAGTGTACAGGTTAGGATTAGTGTGAACATTTAGCATGCAAAAACGGGAAGGAAGGAAGCAAAAAGGGAAAGGAAGCATGCAAAAAGGGGGAAAGAAGCATGCAAAAAGGGGAATGCAAAAAGAGGAAGGGGTGTCTGTCTGTTGGCTGGTCTGTCTTGTCAAAAAGCATGTGGACACAGCAGCAGATAGAACTGATGGTACTTAGCTGTAGACACAAGGAAGTGGAGCTCTATTTAAAATTCTTTAAAAATGACTGGTCCTATCAACTGTTAAGGCTCTGCTGGTCCTATTAGCTGCTAAATCTTTGTTGTACTTTCGATTGTGTTTGGATTTTGAATCACATATTTCCAGCTCTGCTGCCATCAAAGC
>CM060328.1:23738916-23745121 GCA_030674155.1 Stramonita haemastoma
ACTATCATACTACAGACATTTTTCTTGTAAATTAACATTTGATCTCATTGATAAAAAAAAAAACAACAACAAAAACAATAACCACGGACACAGGCACATTAAAATGACTACACTTAATATCAGATGCTATTAGGTCTTTTACACACATTTTTCGTAAGATGTGTTGGTGTAAAATCTGCCATCAATCTTCCAGCAGAAGATCAATACACAAATTTGCCACCAACATGGCAAACACATGACCATCTTTGTGATTTGAAAACAGAAGAAATGGCCCCTTCTCCTCACACACAGTCCACACTATTATACAGCCTGTAGTTTTTTCTCCCCAATCTTATACGATTCCTTTAAAAAAAAAATGACAGGCACATTTAACACACTATAAGGCAAATAGCATTAAGATGAAAGTTCGATCTGTGTTTGTGTAAAATCTGCCATCAATCTTCCAGCAGAAGATCAATTCAGAGATCTGCCACCAATATCATCTAAATTCATTTCACAGAATATTGATACTAATCACAGCACAAGCTTTCTTTTTCGTTTTAATTTTGATGTTTGCTTTTTTTTTAAAGCAACAAAAATCCCTTTCCATACACATTTTCCACAACATTATGCAATCTACTACATTTTTCCTGCCAATTTACATCTCATTAAAACCAAAAAAAGAAAATGGTTGCACGTTACCCACAGCTATACTTACAATCGTATGCCAGTTGTCTTTTACATACATTTTTCAGGTTGCATTGGTGTAAAATTTGCCATCAATCTTCCAGTAGAAGATCAATACACAGATCTGCCACCAACATGGCAATCACATGATGATCTTTATCATTCCTTTCATATTTAATGTGATTTTAAAATAAGAAAAAAGAAAGACCCTGTCTCCCACTGTTCATACCATTATACAGCCTGTATTTTTTCCCCAATCTTGATTTGATTGATATTAAGAAAAAAAATTAAAAAAAACCACAAAGACACTCACAGGCACAGTTTACATACCATAGGACACAAACCATAAAAATGTGTTGGTGTAAAATCTGCCATCAATCTTCCAGCAGAAGATCAACAGCAGATCTGCCACCAACATCATCTAAAGTCATTATTTCATAAAAAGACATACAAACAATACAGGCACATTTACCCTCCCCCCTCCCACACACACACTTACCCTCTCCCTAAAAAACCCCAACACATGGACATTTATCTCTCCCCCCCAAAAAAAACAAAAAAAACACAGGCACATTAACCCCCTCCCCCTCCCCCAAAAGACACAGGCACATTTACCCTCTAACCCCCCCTCCCCCCCCCCCAAGGCACATTTACCCTCTACCCCCCCTCCCCCCCAAGGCACATTTACCCTCTACCCCCCCCCCCCCAAAAAAAAAAAAAAACCACAATTACCCTCTAACACCCCCCCCCCCCCCCCAAGGCACATTTACCCCTCTAACCCCCTCCCCCCAGAGGCACACATACCCTCTACCCCCCTCCCAAGGCACATTTACCCTCCCTTCCCCCCAGAATCAGAATCAGAATCAGAATCAGAAATTATTTATTGCCATTAAAGTCACATGGACTTATTGACACAACAAAATAAACTCAACATATTCATCAATACAACATACTATTCACTGGTCAGCATGACTGAAATGAAAAGGTATTTTACCCTCCCTCCCCCCAAATAAACAGGCACATTTACACCCCCCCCCCCCCCCCCCCAACAAGATAAGGTGCATTTACCTCCTTAAAAAAAAAGAAACCCAAAACACAGCCACATTAACTTCCCTACTATACTTCAATCTTTCCCATACATTTTTCATAAAATGTGTTGGTGTAAAATCTGCCATCAATCTTCCAGCAGAAGATCAATACACAGATCTGCCACCAACATTATCTAAAGGCATTTCACAGAATATTGATGCTAATCACAGCACAAGCTTTCTTTTTGTATTTAAATTTTATGCAATTAAAAAGTCATTTTTTTAAAATCCTCTCCAAGCACACTATTAACACAAGGATACAACATTCTACATTTATCTTGTCATTCCACAATTAATCTCATTATAAAAAAACAAAGAAATGAAAACCAAAGCACAAAGACAGTTTTATCCAATGCTGTAAATAAAATCATTGAAATACCTATGCCTATCACAGCAAAAGCTTTCTTTTTGTTTTCACATTTGATGTGATGGGGAAAAAAACATCGGTGCATTTCCTACACTTTTATACAACAAACATTTTCTTGTAAATTCACATCTGATCTCATTACTTAAAAAAACAGAAAAAAACATCTACTACACTTAATATCATATGCCATCATTCTTTCACATACATTTTTCTTAAGATGTGTTGGTGTCAAATCTGCCATCAATCTTCCAGCAGAAGATCAATACACAGATCTACCACCAACATACTCTAAAATCATTATTTTTTTTTTAAATCGATCAATCCACACAGGCACATTTACCCTCTCCTCAACACACACACACACACACACACACACACACACACACACACACACACACACACGCACACACACGCACACACACACACACACACACACACCACTTGCACACACATGCACGCGCACACAAATGCGCCCGTGCACACAAATGCGCCCGTGCACACACACACACACACACACACACACACACACACACACACACACCAGAAGCACATTTCCCCTTCCCCGAAAAACCCACACTGGAATATTACCCTCTCATCCCCTCCCTAATAAAAACACAGGCATATTTACCCTCCCACTCCTCCCCTCCCCCCCCAAAAAGGCACAACCTTCCCCCCCCCTCCCAAAAAAAGGCACAATTATACTCCCCCTAAAAAAAACAAACAGGCACAACTACCCTCTCCCCCTAAAAAGAAAACCCAAGCAAACCCAGGCACAACTACCCTCCCCCCAAAAAAACAACCAACCAAACAAACAAAAGCACAGGAACAATTACCCTTCCCCCTAACAAAAACACACAGGCACACTATATTCAACACTACACTTAAAATCATATCACATCAGCCTTTCACATACATTTTTCTGAAGATGTGTTGGTGTAAAATCTGCCATCAATCTTCCAGCAGAAGTTCAATACACAGATATGCCACCATCATCATCATCTAAAGTCATTTCACATAATGTCAATGCCAATCACAGCACAAGATTTCTTTTCGTTTTCAAATTTGATTTTTCAAAAAGCTAAAATAAAACCCCATTTTCCTTACATATTTTCCACAACATCATAGATACTACTACATTTTCTGGCCAATTTACATTAGTATTGATCCCCCCCCCCCCCCCCCCCACAAAAAAGGGAAAAGAAAAAGTTACACTTTACCCATTGCCATACTTAGAATCACATACCAGATGTATTTCCTGTATATTTTTCGTACGATGTGTTGGTGTAAAATCTGCCATCAATCTTCCAGGAGAAGACCAATACACAGACCTGCCACCAACATCATCTAAAGTCATTTTACCCAATATGGATGCCAATCACAGAACAACCTTTCTTTCCGTTTTCAGATTAGGCGTGATTTTTTTTTTCTAAAAAAGCAAAAACAAAAAAAAACAAAAAAAAACCTCCTACTCTTTGCCTTATAACATTTACATCATACACACTTTCCATAAAATTATACAAACAATTACATTTTTCTTGCGAATTTACATGATTTTTTATCTCATTACTGAAAAAAGGGAAAAGAAGACAGTCACACTTTACTCACTGCTATACTTAATATCATTAACCAGTAGTCCTTGACATACATTTTTGCTAAGATGTGGTGGTGTAAAATCAAGCAGAAGATCAATGAACAGATCTGCCACCAACATTATCTAAAGTCGTTTCACAGAATACCAATGCCATTCATAGCACCAAATTTCGTTTTTTTACATTAAAATTGAACAGATTAAAAAAATAATAACAAAAAAAAGAAAATCACTTCTGGCACACTTTCAACATTATTATACACCATTGCTACACTTTCTTTGCTGTTTAGATTTGATCTCATTCTTAAAAAAAAAAATAAACAAGACACACAGACACGTTTTATCCAGTAGTATGCATACAATCATTAAAGTATCAATACCAATTTCAGCACCAGCTTTCTTTTTGTTTTCACATTTGATGCAAGTTTTCTACAACGTTGCACAACATTATATTTATCTTGTAAATTCACATTCGATCTCAATACTTAAAAAAAAAAGAAAAACCAGGCAGCAGGCACATTTCACCCAATACTACACTCAATATCAT
This sequence comes from Stramonita haemastoma, assembly GCA_030674155.1. NCBI lineage: Eukaryota > Metazoa > Mollusca > Gastropoda > Neogastropoda > Muricidae > Stramonita > Stramonita haemastoma. The sequence continues at coordinate 23,743,173 of CM060328.1, forward strand.
ATGTGACGCTCCACCACATAAGGAATCGCAGTGCACCAGAGGTCATTTTTTAGTTATTGCTAAGTTATTAATCTGCAATAAAAAGGCTATTCAAAGCAAAAAAACAGAGTGAAAATCGGACAATTCTGTGCAAAATTATTACAAACTGAAATGGTAGACTGCAGGATGGTACAAAATGAGAAACGGGCAAGTTTATTTTCGTAACAGGTTGTCAGAATCAGAGCTTGGGTATTTTCAAAACACATTTAAAAGCAAAAGGATTAAAATTTGTGCCTTGATATTTCTTTACAAGATAGAATAACATATAGTTTAATAATTGATCAAAATCTCAAACTTGACAACTTGACCCCATCTGCCTTTAATGGCTCCTAGCACAAAATTGGGTAATGTGCTAAGCGACTCATTTCGTGGAGCGTCACATATACCATTAGTCTTTAAAGTACATTTTTCGTAACATATGTTGGTGTGAAATCCGCCATCAACCTGCCAGCAGAAGATCAATACACAGATCTGCCACCAACATGGCAATCATATGTCGATCTTTTTTTTATATTATTTTCAGAACTAATGAGATTTTAAAAAATGAAGTCCCTTCTCCCCACACATGGTCCATACCATTATACAGCCCTAATATTTCTCCCCAAACTTCATTTGATTCAGTTAAAACAAATTGGCAGGCACACGTTACACAACATAAGATATACAGCATTAAAATGTGTTGGGGTAAAATCTGCAATCAATCTTCTAGTAGATCAATACACAGATCTGCCACCAACATCATCTAAAGTCATTATTAGAAAAAAAATCGCAAACAACAAACCAGGCACACATGCACATTTACCCTTTCCAGAAACAAATACACATCCCCCCCCCCCCACACACACACATACACGCACTTACCCTCTCCCTAAAAAAGCCACGGGTATTTACCTTCCCCCCCAAAAAAACACAACACAAATTAAAGAAATGCAGGCACATTAACACCCCCCCCCCCCCCCAAAAAAAAAAGGACACTGGCACATTTACCATCTCTCCCCCCCCGCCCCCCATCCACAACAAGACACAGGCACATTACCCCCTCCTCCTCCCCAGAAAGTCAAGCATATTTATACTCTAATCCCCCCCCCCCTGAAAAAGGCACATTTACACTCTCTTCCCATCCCCCTTCCCCCCTAAAAAAACCACTGCCACATTTCCTTCACTACTATACTTCAGTCTTTTCCATACATTTTTCGTAAGATGTGTTGGTGCAAACTCTGCCATCAATCTTCCAGCAGAAGAGCAGAAGATCAATACACAGATCTGCTACCAACATCATCTAAAGTCAATTCAGAGAATAGTGATGCCAGTCACAGCACAAGCTTTCTTTTTGTCTTCAAACTTTATGCAATTTAAAAGTTATTTTTAAAAAATCCTCTTTGGGCACACTATTAACACAGTTATACAACATTCTACATTTCTCTTGTCATTTCACAATTGATCTCTTTATTAAAAAAAAACAAAGATAAGAAATATCAGTGGCAATTACAACAGCAGCTTTCCTTTTGTTTTCTCATTTGATGCAATTGAAAAATGACCAAAAAAATCTCTTATTTCCTACACTATTATACAACAAAAAATGTTCTTGTAAATTCACATCTGATCTCATTACTTGAAACAAAAATCTACTACACTTAATGTCATTTTTATTATTATTATTATTACTTGAAGCAAAAATCTACTACACTTAATGTCATATACCATCAGTCTTTGACATATATTTTTTTCTTAAAATGTGTTGGTTTAAAATCTACCATTAAATCTTCCAGCAGAAGATCAATACACAGATCTGCCACAAACATGGCCATCCCATGATTATCTTTGTTATTCCTTTCACATTTGATTTTATTTTAAGATAAGAAAGAAAAAAGCCCCTACTCCTCACACACTGTCCACACCATTATACAGCC
>CM060328.1:23745221-23767721 GCA_030674155.1 Stramonita haemastoma
TCTGTCGTCTCACGTGGCGACGGCGATGTCTTCTGCGGCACAGCGATGTCTTCGGCGATATCTTCTGCGGCGACGGCGGCGAAGTCTTTTGCGGCAACGATGCAAGTCCTGGATGGTTGGTGTCCTCACCTTCCTGCCAGAACACACATCACAATCATCATTATCATCATCACTAGATTTATTTTTCGTTTTTGTTATTCTTCGGCTAGAGCTCCCAGGTTTATTTGAGATGATATTTTGCGAATATGACCGTTTTGACATCTTTTTATGCCATGGAAATTGTAAAAAAATTAAAAGTTTGGGAAATCGTTGTCTGCTGGGCCAGTGATACCGATTTGGTATGGAAACTATTTTTTATAATAAAGTTTGGGAAATGGTTGTTTGGCCAGTGTACTGATTTGTGCTACTTACGACCTTGGTCGTTTTCAGCTACAGGCAATACGTTAACCATAAGCCTCAAACTTTTGTCCTCTAGAAACTTGACTTCTTGCAGCTCATCCTATGCTGCAGCCTAGGCACTGCTGAAAGTGGCATCAACTACACCAAGTCATGCACTGCATTGCACTGCACACACAAACCTGGCGTCCTGTAATTTTTTTACTACGTTTCATCACACACTGATGGGGACTTGTTGACTGACAGTGTTAAGGTCAAGCCAGTCTTTCTTGCTTGAAAATGTAAAAAAATAAATCAGTTTTCAGGATTATGCTGATAGTTACTTCCAAAGCACACAGGTGTCGTGTTTTTATTATGTTTTATTTATTTAACTTATTGCTTTTTCTTAAAAAGCATGATATTACCAGCTGGAGAGGAGTCAGAATACCATTTATTATGTCACTGTCAGATTGTTACATTAATTACCAGCTGCAGGGAGTCAGAATACCATACGTCACTGTCAGATTGTACATTATGTTACATTACATTACATATCATATTACCAGCTGGAGAGCAGTTACAATACCATACGTCGCTGTCAGATTGTTAAGTAGCATTCTGGATGAAGACATTGCGTATATAACTTTTCGAGTACTCTCGAGCCCATGAAGGCAGCCATACTCCAACTTCAGAGGATGTTTCTCCTTGAGAGTGCAAGGATTCTTCACTACGAGCGTGTCCCGGCTGAAGACAACTTTGACATACCATTTAAAATCTAACACTATGTCAGTCGAGACCTTGGCCCTTAGCTCACATCAACAACTGACAAAGCTTTGGCCTGGGCCAGAAAAAGGAATCGATGAAATTTGATGTTACCATCGTCAATCCTGGTAACTGACATGATGTGCCGATGGCGTGTCTGTTCTTTGGCACTTGATTCCAGTCCTGGAGCTCCTGAAAGCAGTGAAGAAATGTCAGTGACAGGGAAATGTTCACAGATCTACTAGCGTAAACCCAATTTCATGTTATCCCTTAAACAATAGATTCACAAGACTTCAATGTCACTTTATCAGCTGAAAAAGACTTGTCTCATTTCCTGTTCTGCTTTACTAGCTCAAATCTAAAAGGATTTAATCTCGTCAATTTGGGGGAAGATAAACCTTCTAAAGTACTTTTTAAAGACTATCATATATCACTTCATTTGCTTAAACTGGAAATAACACTTTGAAAACCAAATCAAATTCACCGAAAATACATCTATATTTGGCTTTCAAGAGCCCAATGACAACAAAGAGTTTTTCATACCTGCCTCTAAACCACAGCATTACCACTCTTCCACAAAGGACCCCAGTTCATATGGCGGCCACTGCACAGGGTCCTTGGTTCAGTCCCACAGCCCCTGAAAGCAAGGCAGTCCCAATCAGTACCACTCAAAATTTTGCTGGTTTTCTTGGACAAACATGACAGACTCCTGACCACGTTACTTAAAAAGAGACTGAATTAAGGAATATATCATTTACAAACAGTACTGTAACTGACCAGTTACTTTATGAGTGCAAATTTCATTGTTTCAATATTTCAAAACAAACTCAAAACTAGTACATAATGTTACATTTAATTTTTCAAAATTATTTAAAAGCAGTCTCTATAAGTTGATGAATCAATTTGCAAAATGTTCATAAACAGGGAAAAAAAGTTAATTGCCCTCGATTTACTTAATCATGTTTTCTTTTTTGTCAACAATGAGGGATACAGGCAATTTTTTTTAAAAGGCCTTGGCTTTTACAGCCCAATGACAACAAAAAGTTATATACCTTTCTTTAAACCACAGCATTACCACTCTTCCACAAAGGACCCCAGTTCATGATGGCGGCCACTGCACACGGGGTCCTTGGTTCCAGTCCCACAACCCCTGAAAGCAAGGCAGTCCCAATCAGTACCACTCAAAATTCTGCTGGTTTTCTTGGACAGACACAACATACTCCTGACCACGTTACTTAAAAAGAGACTGAATAAGGAATATATCATTTACAAACAGTATTATACTGCCCAGTTACTTTATGAGAGCGAAATTTCATGGTTTCAATATTTCAAAACAAACTCAAACTAGTACATAATGTTATTAATTTAATTTATAAAATTATTTAAAAGCAGTCTCTTTAAGTTGATAAATCAATTTTTGAAATGTTCACAAACACAGAAAAAAGTTAAATGACCTTGATTTACATAATCATGTTTATCTTTTTCGACACAATGAGGGATACAAGGCAATTTATTAGTATAAAAAAAAAAAAAAAAGAAAGACATGGCTTTTACAGCCCAATGACAACAAAGAGTTATATACCCTTTTTTAAACCACAGCATTACCACTCTTCCACAAAGGACCCCAGTTCATGATGGTGGCCACTGCACACGGAGTCCTTGGTTCCAGTCCCACAGCCCCTGAAAGCAAGGCAGTCCCAATCAGTACCACTCAAAATTTTGCTGGTTTTCTTGGACAAACATGACAGACTCCTGACCAAGTTACTTAAAGAGTCTGAATAAGGAAAATTTACAAACAGTACTGTACTGCCCAGTTACTTTATGAGTGCAAATTTCATTCTTTCAATGTTTCAAAACAACTCAAAACTAGTACATAATGTTACATATAAATTTCAAAAGTTATTTAAAAACAGTCTCTATAAGTTGATGAATCAATTTTTGAAATGTTCACAAACACAGAAAAAAGTTAAATGACCTTGATTTACATAATCATGTTTATCTTTTTCGTCAACAATGAGGGATACGAGGCAATTTTTTTTTTATATTTAAACGCCTTTGGTTTTTACAGCCCAGTGACAACAAAAATTTATTATTCCTGTCTTTAAAACACAGCATTACCACTCTTCCACAAAGGACCCCAGTTCATGATGGCGGCCACTGCACACGGGGTCCTTGGTTCCAGTCCCACAGCCCCTAAAAGCAAGCCAGTACCAATCAGTACCACTGAAAATTCTGCTGGTTTTCTTGGAGAAACATGATCTCCTGACTACGTTACTTAAAAAGAGACGGAATTAAGGATATTTATTTGCAATGTGTACCATAATGCCCAGTTATGTATTTATTTATTCATTTATTCTTTTATATCGAAGATAGCTAATAATTACATTACGAGTTCAAATTTATTTGTTTCAATATTTCAAATTTGCAAAACAAACTCGAAACTAATACAAAATTTTACATTTCATTTGCAAGATTATTTGAAAGCAGTCTTTATTAAGTTGATGAATCAATTTGCAAAAATGTTCACAAACACAGAAAAAAAAAGTTAAATGACCTTAATTTACATATGTTTATCTCTTTCATCAACAATGAGAGATACGAGGCTATTTAGTAAAAAAAATAATATTGGTTGGCCACAAATGAAATTTAAAGTAATATTTTCTAACCTGGGTCTTGTTTCTGCTTATGCAGGCAGGTGCGTAGAACTTACAGCTGTGGTGCTTCCCCTCATTCTGTGACTGATGGATAGGCTGGACCTGACTGAAGCTGTTCTGTGTGTTGAGGCTGGCACAGGTGATGCTTCCCCTCATTCAGTGGCTGATGGCGCCAGACTTGGACTATTCTGGCTCTTGTCCCTGGTCAAACAGACACAAGTCCCAGACTATAGAAAAGAAAAAAGAAGATATCAGAAAACATTAGAACTAAACGATATGTATGTAATATTTATATTGTATATTATATATACAATATATATAATATATTGTTGTGTGTGTGTGTGTGTGTGTGTGTGTGTGTGTGTGTGTGTGTGTGTGTGGTGTGTGTGTGTGTGTGTGTGTGTGTGTGTGTGTGTGTGTGTGTGTGTAGAACAAAGATAAAACAACGAGCCAGCTAGGTAGCACACTGGATTCTTGGTAGTTGGTTCATGGTTCCAAATCCCACATAAGCAGCATTAAGGGAGTTCTTTATTCCTTTTTTTCTTTCAATCTAGCCAGCCCTGACTCAGAGCCATGGTTAGACTGGGACCCCACAGTGAAGTGAAGCAGTCAGCACTTTACAGATGCATTAGGGAGTGTTTGAATAAGCAGCGTGACCCAACAGGGACAACTCCTCGGTCTCATTTTTATCTTATTTTTAGCTTTATTTTTTTATTTTTTAGACAGAGAGAAGACAGAGTTTATTCTATCATCATCATCATCATCATCATCATCATCATCATCATCATCATCATTATTGTCATCATTACTTACAGTGCAAGGTCGTGATGGGGCAGAGTTCCCCAGATGACAGCCCAACGTCTGAAGAGAATTCCCAGGTGATCCACATGAAATAGCTCTGTTGCTAGAGCGATGACTCCTATGTGATCCACATGACACAGCCCTGTTGCTAGAGCGATGACTCCTATGTGATCCACATGATGACTAACCAGGTCAGGAACCGTGTCCAATAAAGGGTGGGAAGGAAGAAACTGAAGGAAATGCTTGGAAAATGTGAGGGGACGGCAGAGTCACACTCCTTTAGAACCACTGTGCCAAAGATGAAGTCACACTCCCTCAGAACCACTGTCTCAAAGATGCCAGTAGATGAGAGAATAGCTCTCCCTCATAACCACTGTCCCAAAGAAAAAGCCACACTCCCTCATAGCCAGTCCCAAAGATGAGGCAGCCTTCATCACCAACATCTCAAAAGCCTTTGTAGGTGGCGTCATTGTTTCAACACCAAGACATCACTGTCACCCAGATTGCTCTCCTTCCATCTCTTGCACTGTTTTGTCCCTAGTTTGAAATGTAATTCTACTATTTTTAATGCTAGTTGTTTTTTCCTTTAAAACTAGTTTTATTTTCTAATGCTATGCTAGTTTGGTTTTATTTCCTATTTCATCATTATTTGGTGGAAAGGTTTTAACGTTTTATTTCATTTATTTTAGTCTGTCCTATTCTGCTCTATTTAATTCTATTTTTTTTAGCAAGGGATCAGAGATGCAATCAGAAATGTGGTGCCCAGAGATCGTTCAAAGGCAACAGACTGTTCAGTTCAATGGCAAAGACATCGTCTGACAAAGAACATGGTCGGGACTCGTGAGCACTCAAACTTTTAGAACTTCGAGAATAGCAGAATATCCCCATTCTGAAAACTCTGGGGATAGCAGAATATCCCCATTCTAAGACCTCTGGGAATAGCAGAATATCCCCATTCTGAACACTTGGGGGATAGCAGAATATTCCCAAACGAAAAACCTTGGGGATAGCAAGACTATCCCGATTGTGATAACTTCAGGTCTGACATATTCCTGATTTAAACTCCATGACCACAAAGCTCTGTGAAGGCTTTGTTGAAGCATTTCCTTCCTCCATTCCCTACCCTCTATACAACAAAGGCCCAACCCAGCTACAAACCAGTGTGGATCACAACAGGCCGATCAAGGTAAGATGTTCTGAGGTTGCTGGGAAGCTTCTGATGACAAAAAAGACAAAATAAAAAAAGTAAGAAATAATTATGACCGTACTATTAGGAGAAGAGTAAGAGAAGGCGGGCGGGCGGGCGGGCGGGCGCGCGCGCGCGTACGTGTGTGTGTGTGTGTGTGTGTGTGTGTGTGTGTGTGTGTGTGTGTGTGTGTGTGTGTGCGCGTGTGTGTATGCGTGCGTGCGTATGTGTGTACATGTGTGTGTGTGTACGCGCGTGTGAGGTGTGTGTGTGTGTGTGTGTGTGTGTGTGTGTGTGTGTGTGTGTGTGTGTGTGCGCGCGCGCGTGATATTGTGTGTGTGTGTGTGTGTGTGCGTGTGTGTGCGTGTGGTGTGTGTGTGTGTGTGTGTGTGTGTGTGTGTGTGTGTGTGTGTGTGTGTGTGTGTGTGTGTGTGTAGAGAGAGAGAGAGAGTGTGTGTGTGAGTGTGTGAGTGTGTGTGCGCGCGCGCGTGATTGTGTGTGTGTGAGTGTGTGTGAGAGTGTGTGTGTGTGAGAATGTGTGTGTGAGTGTGTGTGTGTGTCTATGTGTGTGTGAGTGAGCGTGTGCGCGCGGGCACGTGCATGCGTTCGTGCGTGCTAGCGTGCTTACTTTTGTGTGTTGTGTGTGTGTGTGTGTGTGTGTGTGTGTGTGTGTGTGTGTGTGTGTGTGTGTGTGTGTGTGTGTGTGTTTGTTCACGTGCGCGCACAAGTGTGTGGGTGTGTAATTTAAGATAGAATAAATGTGTGTGCGTGTGCGTGTGTGTGTATATGTGTGTGTGACTGTGTGTGACTGTGTGTGTGTGTGCGTGTGTGTGTATGTGTGTATGTGTGCGTGCGTGGGGTGTGTGTGTGTGTGTGTGTGTACGTGTGTGTGTACGGTGTGTGTGTGTGTGTACGTGTGCGTGTGTGTATGTGTACTGTTGTGTACATGGGCGTGTGTATGTTGTTTTTTTTATCTTTTATTTCGAGGATAATGGATTAAGCACTCATGTGCTTTTTTACATCCAGTCCCAGTGTGTATGCACTTTTGGAAATTCTGTCGGTCCCCACCGGCACACAATGGCCTACTCTTCCGAAAAACAGAAGGGGTTTTATCGTGTGCGTCAGATGTTCTGCGTGCGTTCGCACACGGGGGCCTGGTTTATAGTCTCATAGGAAGGACTCCTGAAGGGAGTGGAGTCGCCACTGATGTTAACTCCTGAGGAAAAATCCTCTCGAACGAGATTCGAACCCGGGTCAGCAGATCACTATAGGATAAGCACTCTTGTGCTTTTTTACATCCAGTCCCCGTAGGTTTTAACGTGTGCGCAAGACGTTCTGCGTGCGTTTCGTATACGTGACTACGGTTTAGTCTTATCGGAAGGCTTTTTGAGGGGATTGGAGTCAGCACTGATATTAACTCCAGGGGGGAAAAAACCTAACAAGATTCAAAACCGGGTCAGATCACCAGGGCATCACTCTTGCCATGCTATCCCGTTCCCGTGTGTGTGTGTGTGTGTGTGTGTGTGTGTGTGTGTGTGTGTGTGTGTGTGTGTGTGTGCGCGCGCGGGTGTGTGCGCGCGTGCGTGCGTGCGTGTATGTGTATGTGTGCGTGTATGGGCGTGGTATCTGTGAGTGTGTGTACATGTGTGCGTGCGTGTGTGTACATGTGTGTGTGCATGCGTGTGTGTGTGTGCGTCTGTGTGCGTCTGTGTGCTTGTGTGTATGATTAGTCCCCGTGTGTATGCCGTTTTTTAAATGTCATATGTTCCCACCGGCACAGGATGGCCTACTCTTACGAAAAGCAGAACAGGATTTAACCTGCGCAAGATACTCTGCGTCTGTTCGCACACGGGGCCTCGGTTTATAGTCTCATCCGATAGACTTTTCAGGGATTGGAGTCGGCACTGATGTTAACTCCAGAGGAAAAATCCCCTCCACCAGGAATCGAACCCAGTTGTCAAACTGGGAGTCCTTAGCATGTAGGTATACATTGAACGAAAACATCACTAACCTTTGTATGGATGAAACGATCTGCGCGTGTAGATTAGCACCTTCAGTTGATACCAAACTTGTTGGAAGAGGGCAAAGAAGACTATCTGGTGATACAAACCAATGCAATCTCCACTGAAAACATGAATTCGTGCTCACTTCATAACCGGAAGGGTCCCCCGCGCATGTCAGGTGCCAGGGTGGGATAACTCTGCGCTCCATTGGCAGTAGGAAGCTCGTTCTATATTTAGCTAAACAGCAACGAGCTTTGATACTAAATTTTTTTCAACACAATACTTGCAAAATGCGAGTATGATAAACGTGCAGGCATTTGATTCCTACCACATATTTTTTATTAAATAAAAATAATATTTTATAATAATAATATATATATAATAATAATAATAATAATATATTGATGATGATTATGATGATGATATGATGATATATGATATATATATATATATATATATTAATATAATAATATAATAATATAATAATAATAAATAAATAATAATAATAATATAACAAAAATGATAATGATAATAATAACAATAATAAAGTAGTAGTTGTTCTACGAGTAGGCCTACGACTACTACTAATGATGATGATGATGATAATAATAAATGGAATTTATATAGCCCTATATCTTGCAAAAACAAATAAAATGTTTATCCTATCTTTTTTTTTCCCTTATTTCAGTATTTACACTTTCTTCTGTTTGTTTGGTAATGTTTTCATTACTTATCTGTAGTTACACACGGGAAAGTGTGTGCATGCTGGTTGTTTTTGTTTTTTTCTTAATAATTTTGTCATTTGCTCCTACCAGCACACATACCTGCTTTTCTGATAGGTAGAATGTGGTTTTAACATGTGGGCAAGATGTTCTGCTGCCTTTGCACACGCCTAAGTTTATAGTCTCATCCGAATGACTTTGACATTCAGTTGATTTTTTTCCGTCAAACTGGGAAGAAAGGGCAAGGCCGGAATCGAACCCAGAACCTCAGGTTTACTTGTTGGCAGGCAAATGTCTTAACCATCCTGCCACCTTTCTTCCACAAAGTCATGGTCAGAAGAGCTGCAAAAGCCTGATAAATGTATATTTTATTGCAATTACAAAAAATGTTTTAAAAGGAAAGGGTACATTAGTGTGTGGCCATACAACAATATGATTTCATTATTTAAAGTCAGGTGTATTAGTCATTCATTGCCAATTAAAACAAGATTAGTGAACAGTATTAAAAATGAAAATCATCTTTGTAAACAATGCAACTTGAAAACATAGATGATTTCACGTTTTAATGGAATAGCCAAAGTTTTCTATACTTGGAAGAATGTTGTACCTCATGACTATCTAGATCCATGTACACATTTTGCAAATGGTTCTCTTCTGACAAATAGTCTATATTAAAATATTAGAAATTGATAGTCAAGAGTAAAGTTGCATGACATTGTTGGAAAGGTTGACTACATTTTTATTTGTATCACATGCAGTGTTGTAAACATTTTTGTTTAATGCAAATTACATATGTCACAGTTGATTTCGTTTACTGAAATCCTCCATGCCCCAAGAGGGGTTAAAGGCAAATTGAATCTTGAATCTTGAGTCTTGAAACTTTTGTTTTTGTGTGTTGTGTGTGTGTGTTATGTGTGTGTGTGTGTGTGTGTGTGTGTGTGTGTGTGTGTGTGTGTGTGTGTGTGTGTGTGTGTGTGTGTGTGTGTGTGTGTGTGTGTGTGTGTGTGTCTTGATTAAGGGAGATGATTTTCTATTTTAGTTTCATAATAATTTTTATAGACTGTGTGCCACTACTGTCAAAACCACCTGATTAATAAATCTTCTGCAATCACACACATAACACAACACCACTCCTCCCCACACTACCTCATCACCTCACACACACACACACACACACTCTCTCTCTCTCTCTCTCTCTCTCTCTCTCTCTCTCTCTCTCTCTCTCTCTCTCTCTCTCTCTCTCTCTCTCTCTCCACTTTATATTAACTCCTACACTAATGTAATCAGATACTGGTTTAAGCTTTTACAGCTGAGTCAAGACATATTACCACATAATGCTTACCAAATGTTGCTGGAAGTAGATATAGATAGGAAAAGAATGTTGGGTGTAAAAGAAATCAGAAATTCTCTGTAAAACAGGATTTACTATTGTATGGTTACAACAACGTGTTGGTGATGTAAAAGCCTTTTTGTATTTATTCAAGCAGAGATTAATAGATATTTTTTAAGCAAGAGTGGTATGAAACCATAAGAGATAAAAAGAGATATGAAAACCACAGATTATTTAAAACTATTTTTGGAAAAGAAAACTACATTAATTCAATAGACACATATGTGACACTCCACCACATAGTGAGTCGCATTGCACATGAGATCAATTTATAGTTGTTGACATTTTACTAATTTGCAATACAAGGCTATACAGTACAAGAACAGATTGAAAATCGGACAATTCTATCAAAAGTTATTGCAAGTTGAAATGATAGACTGCGGGAAATGACAAAATGATAAATTCACAAGTTTAGCATCCTGATAGGTGGTCAGAATGAGGGCTTGGGTATTTCTAAAACAATTTAAAGGCTAAAGGAAACAAAATTATGCCTTGACATCTCACTACAAGGCAGAGTAATGGATATAGCTTTATAGTAAATCAAAATATCAAAATCGACAACTTGACCCCCACCTGCCTTTAATGGCTCCTAGTGGCGTCAGACAAGTCTGCTTGCTCTCACCTACTCTCTTTAACATCATCCTTTAGAGAATCATGACTGATGCACTGGAAGATCATGAAGGAATAGTCGGCATTGGAGGCAGAACAATTACCAACTTGCGTTTTGCTGATGACATCGATGGACTGGCATGGAAAGAAGAGTTAGGTTAGTGGAACGCCTCGACAGGACTTCAACAGCCTATGGCATGGAGATCAGTGCGCAGAAGACCAAGCTGATGACCAACAACATCAACGGCATCAACACCAACATCAGGGTCGGTGGTCAGAATTTGGAAACGGTATAAAGCTTCAAGTATCTGGGAGCAATTGTAACAGACAAGGACCCAAGCCTGAAATACTCGCAAGGATTGCACAGACAGTTACAGCACTGACAAAATTGAAGACCATTTGGAAGAACAGGAACATCTCGCTCAGCTCAAAGATCAGGCTGATGCGCACTCTGGTCATCTCAATATTCCTGTATGCTTGTGAGTCATGGACCCTCACAGCGGATATGGAGAGGAGAATACAGGCCACAGAGATGAGATGCTTTCGCAGACTCCTTGGCATCTCTTACAAAGACCACATTAATAACGAGGAAGTGAGAATCAGAATCGGTCAAGCCATCGGGCCCTTAGAAGATCTCCTGACCACAGTCAAAAAACGCAAACTGAAGTGGTATGGGCACGTGGCAAGATCAACAGGGCTTACCAAGACGATTCTGCAGGAACTGTGCAAAGCAAGGCAAGGCAAAGGCAAGGCAAGGCAAGGCAAGGCAAAATTCTATAATAGATAAGCACTCATGTGCTTTTTTACATCCAGTCCCCGCCCTTTTCAGGGATAACATCAAGATAAAAAGATAGCCTCAACTAAACAAGAATAATTATAATGATCCAATTACCAAGAGCAAGAAACCATACCAAGTATCAAACAACAAGTAGAAATAGACAGAGATACAATATTAAGGTAATGTTATAAAAAGGGCACTCATTCTGAAACGAAAATAGGCAGTAAGAATCAATGATGATTTTGATTTGAATAAAAGACAAACAAACAAACATACAAATAAACAAAAACAAAAACATAACAAAACGAAACAAAACAAAAAAGGCGCAATAATTAAAGATCAAACATGAGAATATGATGAGGTTAGATGACTGAGAACATCAATCCACCACCATCTATCATCAAAACAAGTCCCATAAAACATAAAAAGCGGGAGGAGAGGCAGGCAGAGAAAGAGATGGGAGGACAACATCCGAGAGTGGACGGGCCTCAGGCTGAGTGACACCCTGAGAAAGGTCGAGGACAGAGGGAAATGGAGAGAGCTGGTTGAGAGGTCTTCCGTGGCGCCCCTACGGTCTAAATAGACTACGGGATAGAAGAAGAAGAAGAAGAAAAGAAGAAGAAGAAGAAGAAGAAGAGGATATGCTTACAAGTCAAAACGGAATTGTCAGCTTTCGAATTGTTTGGCTTGTGCTTTGTATTTTGTGTATTAACAGCCTACCTGGTTATTAAGGAAATTAGAAAAAGAAGTTTCCTCAGAAAGTTTCCAGACGTAGGGAAAAGTTGTTATCTCCCTTGAACTTGTCCACTTTGCAACCATAACTCTTTAGGACACAATAGTTGAGAAACAAGGGCGCAAACTCGTCCATTTCTCTTGGGACGGAAGTTATTGTTCTTTCTGTAGTGGTTTGATATAGTTTGTGCACATTTACAAACACGCACGCACGCACGCGCGCGCGCGCGCGCACACACACCACACACACACACACATACACACACACCACATCACACACACACACACAACACACACACCCCTCACACACACACACACACACACACATGCACGCGCGTGCACGCACGCACGGATGCACACACACACACCGTGCGCGCGCGCGCGCGCACATACACACACACACGCGCGCGCGCACTTTGGAAGAAGAAGAAGAAGAAAAGAAGAAGAAGAAGAAGAAAGCAATTGCACTGCTTAAAATAAAAGTTGGACTTTGACTTTGACTTCGACTTTCACACTCACACACACACACACACACACACACACACACACACACACACACACACACACACCACACACACACACACACACACACACACACACACACACACTTGAAGTTGATGCGTCCTTTTTTTTTTTACCTCATCCTTTCTTTTTCGTTCCTCGGCTAAAGCTGTGAGATTCATCAGTAGTAAGATTTTTTACATGACTGTGCCACCGGTTTTTTTTTTACCACGATTACGGTAGCTGCATTCTGAATTCGGGGGTCTTCTTCTCCACCTCCTCCTCTTCCTCCTCCCCCTTCTGTTCCTCCACCTCCTTCTTTTCCTCCTCCTCCTCCTCCTCCTCCTCCTCCTCCTCCTCCTCCTCTCCTCCCCTCCTCCTCCTCCTCCTTCTCCTCCATCTCCTCCTCCTCCTCCTCCCTTTTCTACTCCTCCTCCTCCCTTTTCTCCTCCTCCCTCTCCCCCTTCTGTTCCTCCACCTCCTCCTCCTCTTCCTCCTTTTCCTCCCTCTCCTCCTCCTCCCTCTCCTCCTCCTCCTCCTCCTCCCTCTTCTCCTCCTCCCTCTCCTCCTTCTGTTCCTCCA
Organism: Stramonita haemastoma; assembly: GCA_030674155.1. Taxonomy (NCBI): domain Eukaryota; kingdom Metazoa; phylum Mollusca; class Gastropoda; order Neogastropoda; family Muricidae; genus Stramonita; species Stramonita haemastoma. Next base: position 23,758,317 of record CM060328.1, read on the forward strand.
CCTCCTCCTCCTCTTCCTCCTTTTCCTCCCTCTCCCTCTCCTCTACCTTCTCCTCTTCTTCTTCCTCCTCCTCCTCCTTCTTCTTCTCAATTCTCTCTCTCTCTCTCTCTCTCTCTCCTCTCTCTCTCTCTCTCTCTCTCTCTCTCTCTCTCTCTCTCTCTCTCTCTCTCTCTCTCTCTCTTTCTCTCTGTCTGTCTGTCTGTCTGTCTGCTTAAGATATAGCAGATCAGAGTATGTTAATTAAATTAAACAACACACTCTGCAGTAACAGGAGATTTCACAATACTGGAGAAGGAAGGAAAAGCAAACAGATTATACACACAGTGGGTTGGTATGAAAGATCACGATTGCTGATTCGTTAGACTTGCCTGCTCTGTAACACTCATTAAGGTTAAAGTGCTTTCAGGGGAGGTGGGGGCTGGTGGGGTGGGGGCAGCATAGCCTAGTGGTTAGGACAGTGGAGTTCTAGTCTTTGACCTAACTACTATTCTGATCCAGTGTGCCAATGAGAGAGAGAGAGAGCTTTGAACTCTCTGAACTCTGAAATTGTTTAATGCACGTCCTCCTTTGGCCACAATACATTACAAGGTACAAGGGTGGAAAGAGAGGGGGAAAACAATTAAATGTTTGATTGTATACATGTATAGGTATAGATATTCTGTTGCCAAGAAGTTACAGTTTCTCACAAGCTTTGTTTAGATCTTGGCAACAGAATATTTATACCCATACATGCATGCATGCATGCTTGCGTACAGAGAGAGAGAGAGAGAGAGAGAGAGAGAAGAGAGAGAGAGAGAGAGAGAGAGAGAGAGAGAGAGAGAGAGAGAGAGAGAGAGAGAGAGAGAGAGAAGAGAAATTTATTTGAAATTCTGAAACTCTAATTTCGAGAATAAGTGAACAAGCATGAGAGAGACAGAGACAGAGAGAGACAGAGACAGGCAGGCAGACAGGCAGAGAACGAGGGAGGAGGAAAGAGGAGTGTTGTCTGCTTTGGAATGCGTGTTATTCTTTAATCTGTAATGTTTAATTGCACGCTGTGTGATTTGAATACACCACTCATACTTTCTCACGTTGACATATTAAAACAAAATACTCTTTAATCCACAGGGCATGACTTTGAGCCGCTACTAAAGTGCTTTGTAGGGAGAGGATCCCCTTAGAGTTAGAACTGTTTCACGCATATTCCTTAAAGTTTTTTTTTCTCTGTTTGTTTCAGGGGGGATGTGTGTAAACGCACGTATACTATAGTGTCATTGAGTGGACTTCTTGTCACTAAATGAACTAAAGCGTGCTTTCTTTCTTTCTTTCTTTCTTTCTTTCTTTCTTATTCTTTTATATCGAGGATAATGGGATAAGCACTCTTGTGCTTTTTTACATCCAGTCCCCGTGTGTATGCAGTTTTGTAAATGTCATCTGTTCCCACCGGCACACGATGGCCTACTCTTACGAAAAGCGGAGCAGGATTTAACGTGTGCGCAAGATGTTCTGCGTGCGTTCAACTGGGCAAACCCCGTCCAAACGTAACTGGAACTTGTATTTTTTCAAACAGCCTAGCACATCATTTTATAAGACCACACATGAACAATGTACAGTGACAACAGACACTGCTCTTAAAGTCAACTGACGAGGGATGGGATAAGCTAGTGGTTAGAGCTTCGAGCTTGCAATCTGATGGTGCGGATTCGAGCCACGACCACTGAGATGCCGGTGGGATTGTTCCCCTGGAGTTAACACATCTGTACTGACTCCACTCCCCTGAAAGTTCTGGAGTTAAATTATCAGTACTGACTCCACTCCCCTGAATGTTCTGAAGTTAACCTCTCAGTACTGACTCCACTCCCCTGAAAGTTCTGGCGTTAACACATCAGTACTGACTCCACTCCCCTGAAAGTTCTGGAGTTAACACATCAGTACTGACTCCACTCCCCTGAAAGTTCTGTAGTTAAATTATCAGTACTGACCCCACTCCCCTGAAAGTTCTGTAGTTAAATTATCAGTACTGACCCCACTCCCCTGAAAGTTCTGTAGTTAAATTATCAGTACTGACCCCACTCCCCTGAAAGTTCTTTGGATGAGACTATAAACCAAAGTTCCTAGTACAAATACAACAGAACATCTTTCACACACCTTACAATTCCTTTTGCCTTTCAAAAGAGGTCACTTGGTGCGGGTTCGAATGGATAAGCACTATGATTTGTTTTTACAAGAAATAGCGCTATATAAATTCCACATCGTAGTAGTAGTAGTAGTAGTAGTAGTAGTAGTAGTAGTAGTAGTAGTAGTAGTAGTAGTAGTAGTAGTAGTAGTATAGTAGTAGTAGGTAGTAGGTAGTTATTTATTTATTTATACCACTTTATGTTACAACAGATTTATCTGTTTGAAATTCGGGCTGCTCTCCCCAGGGAGAGCACATGGTCACAAGTGCAGTGCCTACCCATTATTTTTTTTTCCCTCAGGGATGGTGTCTAAACACGCACCTGTGTGCATGCTGGGTTTTGGGGTTGTTTTTTTTAATGATTTTGTCATCGCAACCAGTGGAGAAATGATGTCCAGGCCTTATGTGCCTTCTGGCACGGAGAGAATTAAGGTTAAGGTATGGTTTGTTATCCACTCCTACCGGCACACGATGGCCTGCTCTTCCGAAAGGCGGAACAGGGTTTTAACGTGTGGGCAAGATGTTCTGCGTGCGTTCACACACGGGCCTCGGTTTGTAGTCTCACCCAAATGACTTTGACATTCAGTTCGATTTTTTCGTCAAACTGGGAAGAAAGGGCGAGCTGGGTACAAACTCAGAAACTCACGTTTACTTATTGGCAGGCAAACGTCTTAACCATCCAGCCACCTTCCTTCTAGTAGAAGTAGTAGTATAGTAGTAGTAGTAGTAGTAGTAGTAGTAGTAGTAGTAGTAGTAGTAGTAGTAGTAGTAGTAGTAGTAGTAGTAGTAGTAGTAGCAGCAGCAATAGGAGTAGTAGTAGCAACAGCATCAGTAGTAGTAGTAGTAGTAGTAGTAGTAGTAGTAGTAGTAGTAGTAGTAGTAGTAGTAGTAGTAGTAGTAGTAGTAGTAGCAGCAGCAGTAAAAGTAGTAGTAGTAGTAGTAAGTAGTAGTAGTAGTAGTAGTAGTAGTAGTAGTAGTAGTAGTAGTAGTAGTAGTAGTAGTAGTAGTGTCATTATTATGACCAAAAACATGTATTAAAAAAAGTGCATGCACATTGGTGTTGCACTTAGAGGTCATCCCCAAAGTCAGATGCCAGTTACCTAATGGTGGGGCAATGGTGGTTGCATAACTATACAAAAAAACTCACCATTTGGTAAACCTCAGAGCTCTAGCCAAGGAACAAAGACAGGGGGGAAAAAAAAGAACATGAATAAGAAGAAGAATAAAAAGTCAACTGACATTCCTGTTTTCCTTGGTGTGAGCCCATGGCCCTTGGTTAAAGGATGTGCCTCTACGACAACAAAAGGGTTAAATTTTATGCCTATTGAACAGGCCTCTTCTGTTTCAGCTATTTCTAGGTCACTGCCCTTCTGTCCAAGCTGTGTTTACTCTCTTTCGGCCAGTGAGACTCCTATTACTATCATACATCCAGTCTGTCTGTCTACCTGTCTGTCTGTCTGTCTACCTGTCTGTGTGTTGGTCGTCTGTCTGTCTCTACAAGTCAGTGTAGTGTTGGCTCCGGATGTCCCCCCCCCTCTTCTCAATCAGAGCACATGGTCCAGCTTTAAAAATTTGTCAGTTATTGATGTCAGTGCCAAAATAAATCTGTCCCCATAACCCATGGATGAGGAGGGGTAAGGATGGGCTGGATAGTCTAATGGTTAAAATAATGGACTTCTGCTCTGTGGCCCTAACTAGGCTCTGAGTGTGTACCTATGAGAGAGAGAGAGACATACATACATACATACATACATACATACATACATACATACATACATACATACATACATACATACATACATACAATAACATACATACATACATACATACATACATACATACATACATACATACATACATACATACATACATACATACATACATACATACATACATACATACTTACATATATACTTACATACATACATACATACATACATACATACATACATACATACATACATACATACATACAGAGAGAGAGAGAGAGAGAGAGAGAGAGAGAGAGAGAGAGAGAGAGAGAGAGAGAGAGAGAGAGAGAGAGAGAGAGAGAGAGAGAGAGAGAGAGAGAGAGAGAGAGCTTAAATTCTTTTTTTTTATTTCAAGGATTATGGAATAGAATGAAAGAGAGATAGGGGGGCTATGGTATCTGCTTTTCAAATGTGTGTTACCCTTTAATCTGTAGTGTTACATTGCTTGCTGTGTTATCTTAAGATTCCACTCATAATTTCTCAAGTTTAAACATCACAAGTATTCTTGAGTCTTGAGAGCTTGGCTTTGAGCCTTCACTAATCTGTTCTTTATGGAGGCAACAGGAGAGGAGGGATCCCCTGAAGTTAAAACTGGTTGCCACACAATTCCCCTTCATGTTTTGGGGGAGAATAAGGAAATAAAAAACATAAGATCTGTAAATGCACATGTAGGCCTATATATTGTTGTTAAATGAATTTCTTTTTTTTTTAATACAAACAAACAATCTGTTCATACTCTGTCAACAGTACCAAAAAAAACATCTTACACTCCATCATCAATACAGAAAGAACAAATCTTTTTGCTTAAATGGATTTTTTCACACTAACTGCATCAAAGCATTCAACTGCACAAACCCAGTGCAAACATAAATGGAAATTGTTTCTTAGCTGCTTAGCACATGGCTTTCTATCATACACTACAGGGGGACAACAGACACTGCTCTTAAGCCAACTAGCAGAGGGGGTGGGGAGGTAGCCTAATGACTAGAGCATTGAGCTTATGATCTGATGGCATGGATTCGAGCCATGACCACCCAGATACCTGTTTGACAGGATTGTCCCCTGGAGTTAACATCAGTGCTGACTCCACTCCCTTGAAAATTCTTTGGATGAGACTACCAACAGAGGCCCCATGTATAATTATGTGCAGAACATCTTGCGTACATGTTAAAACCTGTTCCACTTTTCAAAAGAGGACGCTGTGTGCTGGTAGGAACAGATAAGTGCCATGATTTGTTTTTACAAATGATTTGTTTTTACTATACAAGATATAGTACTGTATAAATTCCACATAGTAGTAGTAGTAGTAGTAGTAGTAGTAGTAGTAGTAGTAGTAGTAGTAGTAGTAGTAGTAGTAGTAGTAGTAGCAGCATTATCATGACAAAACATTGTAAAAATGCATACATACTGATGTTGTGCTTAGACATCATCCCTAAATTTCAAATGCAACTCCCTAATGGTAAGGCATAGAGGGTCACAAATACAAAAACATCACCATTACTTTTGGTAAACCTCAGAGCTCTAAGCTGAGGAACCAAAAACAAAAGAAGAAGAAAAACAAGCCAACTGATACTTGTGTTTTTCTTGGTGTGAGCCCATAGCCACTGGTTAAAGGACGTGTGTCTACTACAAGGACAAGGTTAATTACAGGCCATTGTGTCACAGGCCTCTTGTCTCTCAGCTATTTCTAGGTCACTGCTCTTCTTCCCTCTCCCCCCCCCCTTCACCTTCCCAACTCTTTCAGCCAGTGAGACTCCTGTCATTATCATACACCTAGTCTGTCTGTCTGTCTGTCTGTCTCGTCAGGTGGGTGTAGTCCTGGCTCAGTACCCTTTCCCAACTATTGCACAGGGCCCAGGTTATAAAATTCGTCAGTTATTGATGTAAGTGCCCATGGGAAGGGTGGGGGTGGGGGTGATGGATAAAATGATGGACTCCTGTTCTCTGGTCATAACTACTGCTCTGACCAAGTATGCCTGAGAGTGAGAGAGAGAGAAGTATCTGCTTTTAAGATACATGTTACCCTTTAATCTTTTTTGTTTAACTTTCTTGCTGTTGAACTTTAAAATACTGCTCATAATTTCTTGAGATATAAAAACATTCTTGAGTCTTGAGGGCATGGCTTGAGCTCTGCTAAGGTGCTCCACAATTACACCCTAGATTTGAGCACGACCACTGACCTGTTCAATGGCATTTTTCCATGGGTTAACATGGTACAGACTCCCTCCCCTAAAGGCCTTTGGATTAAACTCTAAACTGAGGTCCTGTGTGTGAAGGCATGCAGAACATCCTGCACACATCGTTCAACCTTGTTCTACCTTTAAAAAGATTATTGCATGCCAGTAGGAGTGGATGACAAAAATTTTCAAAAATGCAGGCATACTGGTTTTGCATAGGCATCATCCCAAAGTAAAAGATTCAGCTGCCGTAATGGTGGGGCAAAAACAGAAATCTCACCATTGGTGAACTTAAACCTCAGATGGGGATAAAAAGAAAAAATGAAGAAGAAGAAGAAGAAGAGCAACACAACAACAACAAGCAGAGAAAAGAACAGAACAAGAAGAACAAAGAACAAGAGCAGAAAACAAACCTGATACTAGTGTTTTTCTGGTTGTGAGCCCATGGCCACTGGTTAAAGGACCTTGTCTATACAACAACAAGGTTAACTACACCCCCTTGACAAACCTGTCCCTCTTAGCTATTCTAGGTCACTGCTCCTCTGTCTGCCACCTTACCTCTTTCAGCCAGTGAGACTCCTGTTATTATCACACATCCAGTCTGTCTGTCTCGTCTGTCTGCCTGTCTGTTCACGTCATTGTAGTCCTGGCTCAGTACCCCCCCCCCCCCCCCCCCCCCCCCCCTTCACCTCCCTTTCCTAACTATTGCACAGGGCCATGGTTATGATTCATCAGTTATTGGTGTGATTGCCCTAGTAGAAATGTTCCCATAACCTATGTGGTTGTTGGAGAGCAAGGTGTCAGCACCTCAGGACTGTTTTTACCTGCCATTCAGATAGCTGTATTCCAACTTCGAGGAATGCTATGTTTAATTCCCTCACCCTGGAAAGATAGCACAAAACCCCACACCCAAAACAAACCAAAACATTAGTTGATGTCAGATTTCGTAATAAAAGAGGGGAAAAAAGCTACACATCATCATCATCATCATCATCATCATCTTCTCTTCTTCTCTCTTCCCTCCTCCCTCCTTTTCTTTTTCTTCTTCTTCTTCGGAATTCTTCTTCGCAATTCTTCTTCTTTGCAATTGTTCTTTTTCGCAATTCTTCATCTTCGCAATTCTTCCTCTTCTTCGCAATTCTTCTTCTTCGCAATTCTTCTCCTTTGCAATTCTTCTTCTTTGCAATTCTTCGTCTTTATCTTTATCATACAATCATCACCATCATGACATTCTTTATTGTCACTGTCATTGTTTTTATCATTATCATCTTCTTCATCATGTCATTATTATCAACATAAATACAGCCTTCATCATCACATTATTGTCTCCATCATCATGATGTACATCTCTTGCTCTCAATCTCACCCAACCGGTAAGCCTTACAATTCATCATACGTCAATACCTGTCCAGTTTCTCTCTCTCTCTCTCTCTCTCTCTCTCTCTCTCTCTCATCTCCTCTCTCTCTCTCTCTCTCTCTCTCTCTCTCTCCTCTCTCTCTCCTCTCTCTCTCTCTCTCTGTCAACAACTCAACAATCACTTCATAAACGTTTCTACTAACGTTGTTAGCAATGATGATTCAAAATCCAATAACCTAAACACACTAAGACAATACTGCCAAGAAAAGCATATTCCTTCCAAACTCCACATACCATTTATTTCTATTTTTGAAGTCTATAGTTATCTGATTCACCTCAAACAATCCAGGACAAGAGGCCTCGATGGAATAGACAGCAGAATTCTAAAACTGTCAGCTCCAGTTATCACTGAGACTCTAACATATATATATAACCAATGTCTTGATAAAAACTATTTCCCCAATGCCTTCAAAACTGCTTAAGTGATCCCATCTACAAATCTGGTGACACTTCAGATCCTTCAAACTATAGGCCAATCTCCATTATATCCCTCCTTTCAAAACCCCTGGAAAAACATATAAATAAACACTTAGTCCATCATATAGACACTAACAACCTACTTCACCCTAACCAATCAGGATTCAGACAAAATCACTCGTGTCATACTGCACTGACTAGTCTCATAGACAATTGGCTATCAAACATTAATGAAAGTAAATTTTGTGGAGTATTATTTGTAGATTTCAAAAAAGCATTTGATACAATTGACCACACACTTCTCATCAGAAAGCTAGACCTGTATAATCTATCATCAAATAGTCTAGAACTACTTGCTTCTTATCTTAAAAACAGACAACAGTGTGTCTCAACAACTACATCCACATCCAATCTAAAACCTATTTACTATGGAGTACCACAGGGATCAATACTAGGACTGATCCTCTTTTCATTATACGTAAATGACCTTCCTCTACATATCAAATCCAAATGTGAACTATTTGCTGATGACACAACCATACATACGAGCCATAACGACATTGACACTCTTACAACCACATTACAACAAAGCTGTAATGATCTTGTCAAATGGACAGACTGAACCACATGTCTATTCACCCCCAAAAAACAAAATGCATGCTGATCACCACCAGACAAAAGCGACAAAATTTACCCCAAAAACAGTTTCCAATCCACATAAGAAAAGAAGCAATTGAACAAACCTCTCATCACAAAGTTCTAGGAATAACAATCGATGAAAACCTCAGCTGGTTCTACCACATATCTCATCTATGCAAATACTTGTCCCAAAGAGTATACCAGTTGACTAAAATTAAACATTTCCTAGACTACCATTCAAAGAAATTATTTTTTCAAGCTTATATACAATCCTCAATAGACTATGCTTCAACCCTCTGGGATTCTGCCAGTGCAAACACTATGAAACCATTATTAAGCCTATATAAACGTGCTATCAAACTTATCCTTCTGAAGAAAACAACTTTACTTGAAGTGGATTTCACTCAGTTAAGTATTCTCCCCCTACAACAAAGACTGAAATATCACTCACTCACTCACTCAGTCCCATGTCCCAAAGGACGTAGGGGGGACATGAGAGAAGACGCAACGGAGATCTTTTTCCATGCTTCACGATCCTGTGTGGCTAGTAGGAGGCGTTGCAGGGGTTGGGCAGTCCAGTCTTTGATGTTGTCAACCCATGATTTCTTTTGGCGGCCTCTTCTTCTCTTGCCCTCGACTGTTCCTTGCAAGATGGTTTTTGCTAGGGTGTTGTGTCTTGTGGTGTGACCAAACCACATCAGCTTTCTCCTCTTTATGGTGGAGAGCAAAGGCTCTTGGGGGCCCACACGCTTTTTGATTTCTTCTTTCACATAGTTATTGTTCTTGTGTTCTTTGTATGATATTTTGAGGAGTCTTCTGTGGCACTTGTTCTCGAATGCTTGGATTCTT
>CM060328.1:23772721-23795221 GCA_030674155.1 Stramonita haemastoma
ACACACACACACCGCACACACACACACACACACACGACAACACACACACCACACACACACACACACACCACACACCACACACACACACACACACACACAACACCACACACACACAAGAGTGCTTTAGTCTGATAACAGATGCATTGTGCCGGACACAGATTTGAGTTGTGTGTCGGGCATGCGCGCGGGAACTCGTTGCTATTTGGTACGGACGAAAGTTGGAGGAGCCAACAAACTCTTTGCTGAAACTGGGAGCTGCGTTTCTTGATTATTTTGTTGTTGTTGTTGTCTAATACTTGGTGTAGAGTTTTTTTTCCTTTTTTTTTTTTTTAACTTGGGTTCTGATTATTAAATACGGTGGCACAGTGAAGGACATACAGTCTGTAAGCAACAGGTAGGTTTTTCATGTTTGCTATAAAGTTTTTTTGGAGGTGTTTTTTTTATACATGTTGTGTTGCTAGTAAGTAGATTGTGTGCGTGCGTATGTGCGTGCGTGCGTGCGTGTGTTCGTGAGTGTGTGTGTGTGTGTGTACACGCGCGTGCGTGCGTGTGTGGGTGTGGGTGTGTGTGGGGGGGTGTTTTTGTGTTTGTGTTTGCGTGTATGTGTGTGGGCGCGCGTGTGCATGCGTGCGTGTGTGTGTGTGTGTGTTTATGTTATTTTTTATTTTATTCTTTTATATCGAGGATAATGGTATAAGCAGTCATGTGCTTGTTTTCAACCAGTCCCCTTGTGTATGCAGTTGTGTAAATATTGTCATCTGTTCCCACCGGCACACAATGGCCTACTCTTACGAAAAGCGGAACAGGATTTAACGTGTGCGCAAGATGTTCTGCGTGCCTTCGCACACGGGACCTCGGTTTACAGTCTCATCCGGAAGACTTTTGGGGAGAGTGGAGTCAGCACTGAAAAATCCCCTCCAACGGGGATCGAACTCGGGTGGTCAAATTGCTAGCGCATGTTCTGACCACGTGTGTGTGTGTGTGTGTGTGGTGTGTGTGTGTGTGTGTGTGTGTGTGTGTGTGTGTGTGTGTGTGTGTGTGTGCTGCGTGCGTGCGTGTGTGTGCATGTGTGTGTGCGTGTATGTGTGCGTGCGCGCGTGTGCGGTGGTGTGTGTGTGATGTGTGTGTGTGTTCCATTCTTTTCTTTTATTGTCAGGATAATAGATTAAGCACTCATGTCTTTTTTTCACATCTAGTCCCTGTGTATCCAGTCCCCGTATCCATGCGGTTTTGTTCATTTTGTCATCTGCTCCTACCAGCACACAATGGTTTACTCTTCCCCAAAAACAGAACGGGTTTTAATGTGTGTGCAAGATGTTCTGCCTGTGTTTGCACAAGGGACCTCGGTTTATAGTCTCATCCTTTTTGGGGAGGGGTGGTGGTGGAGTGGGGGGGGGATGTGGGGGGGGGGGTGTAAGTACCTTCATAAGAGGGTTTAAATCGGGGTCAACAGATCGCGAGCGCAAAGCTTTAACAGCCAGACTATCCGTCCCCTTTGGTGTTCGTTCGTTCGTTCTTTAGGGTTTTACGTCTTTTCACTATTAGTGATATTAGACGAAAGGAGACAGGTGAAACAAAGTAAAGCAGTACTTTGTGTACTAAAAGTTTTGTTTTGTTATTTATAATGCGTATGAATATGACGTGTGAGGTGTTATTGTGTGTGTGTTGTGTGTTGTTTGTTTTGTGTGTAAATTTTGTGTGTGGTGTAGGTGTTGTGGTGGTTATGTATGTGTAGTGTGATGCACATGTGTGAAATGTGTGTGTGTAAGCACGTGTGTGAATCCTGTGTGTGTGCGTGTGTGCTCGTGTGTGCACAGTTGTGTTAATGTTGTTTGGTGTGTGTGTGGTCGTGTGTGGTGTGTGTGTGGTGGTGGTGGTGGTGTGTGTGTGTGTGTGTGTGTGTGTGAGTGAGTGAGGCGTGCATGCATACGAGAGAGAGAGAGAGAGAGAGAGAGGTTGTGTGTGTGTGGTGTGTTGTGTGTGTGTGTGTGTGTGTGTGTGTGGTGCATAAAGATATCAATTTAGGTACATCAAATGGCCAAGTTAATTACAAAAACAAGTAGAAAAAGAAAGAAAAGTATGTTAACAGTTAATAAATAAAAGCCCCCCCCCCCCCCCCCCCCCCCCGAAAAAAAAACAAACAAACAACAAAAAACCTAACCAACAAACAAAAAACAACTTCTAAGTGGACATTATATAAACCTATAGACTGGACTATTTACAAGGACTGAACAATTTCAATCAAAAGAATGTTATCCGACATTAGTTTCTGAGAAGTTTCTTCAGAAAAATTCTGGTCTTTAAAATTTTTCGGAAGAAACTGGAGTACTTTGTTACATCTGAAAAATATATGACCTAGGCTAAACTTTTGTCCACATATGCAATTTATGTTTTTACAATATTTCGTTTTGCATAGCATCAAGTCGAATTCGGCAGATCATACTAGAAACTACCCTCGAATAAAAGCTAGAATGATTTGACATCAGCTGCCTTGTAAGTCCTACAACAGATCCTATTTTTTTCCCAGATACTAAATGGCTATTATCATATCTAAGGAGTTGTGCCCGTGATGTTGACTCTAACAAATTACAAACCTCTTTTACTGAAGGACGAATGTTTACTGTTTGAGAGTTATTTATATTCTGAGCTCCATGCTTGGCCGATTGGTCGGCTAACTCATTACCCCATAGACCACAATGGGAAGGCACCCAACAAAAAGTTATATTTGTGCCTTTGATTCTCAAATAATGAATTAAATGGCTGACTTCAATGATCAAGTCTGGACGCGTATCCAAATCAAAAGACTCAAGGACATTTAAAACTGACTTTGAGTCAACGAAAAGTACAATTTTGAAAGAATTCTTGGAAGGTTTAACAAATAGTCTAAAGCTTTTAAAATAGCAAGAAGTTCAGCAGTGAATACTGATAATTGTTTACCCAGAAAATACGATTTTCTAACTTTAAGAGCTGGGATTACAAAGGCAGCACCTACAGATTTAGTTTCTATCACTGATCCGTCTGTATATATTTTAAGGCAGTCTTTGTATTGATCATAAATATGTGCTCTAACCAAAGTTGTTAAAATATTGACATTTTCACTTTTTTTCAAATTATTGTAGTTGATGTCATATGTTGCTCTAAGTAACTCTCAACGTGGGATGGGTGAATATGGTGGTTGAACAGCTGTATCTGCTGGGCTGATATTTGTTTTTTTAAAAAGCTCTGAAGCGTAAGTAGCAATAGTTTGTTGTGACGATATACAGTTTGCTCTTTTTGGGAAATCAAGATCAGACCGCTCTGTTATTTCTTTGTGTACAAAAGTTTCTCTTGAGCTACTTCTGATGATAAATTTTGCAGCTGATAATTCTCTAAAAGCATCTATTGGTAAGACACCGGTTACGTTTCTCGGCTAGAAGCATGAACTGGCACACCAAGAGAAAGTTTGATAGCTTTACTGTCTATGCTCTGAATCTTTTTTAACAGGTACTTTGGAGCGCTAAAGAACACCTCTTGTGCATAAGATAGTTTAGACCTAACAAGGGCAATGGAAAGATGAATTAAGCTCTGGGAGTCCATTCCCCATGGTAGTCTGCTTATGACCTTTAAAAGATTTAAACTCTTCTTGGCCTTGGTAAGGATATGATCGATATGATTATTCCATGTCAATTTTGGTGTAATATAAAGGCCTAAAAATTTTATCATTTGTGTATACTCAATTAGTTTTCCTTGTAATTTAAATATTGGAAGACTGTTTGGAACACTTCCAGAATCAAATAGCATCATCTTTGTTTTTTCTGTCGAAAGAGACAGTCCATTTTCCATCATAAATTTCCAAGTCTATCCAACTCAGTTTGATATAATTTTCTGAGATAGTTTTGAGCTCTTTGTGGAGTGGATTTTTTCAATGTGGTGTTTAACCACATGCAGATGTCATCGGCATATTGAACCAAAACCACATTACTTGACAGAGCTTTAGGAAGGTCATGTATAAGTATATTGAATAATATTGGAGCTATAATTGAACCCTGAGGTATACCCATTTTTTGTGGGAAGAAGAACAACTCGAACCTATTCTCGTTTGAATGGTTCTATCTGCTAAAAAAGATTTTACATAATTGTACATATTACCAGACAAACCAACTGATTTTAATTTAAATAATAGACGCTTGTGCCAGACTTGATCATATGCCTTCTCTACATCAAAAAAATTGCTAAAACACTTTTTCTACGTGCGAATTGGCGCTTTATATGTGTGGACAGTTTAACTAGATGTTCAGTTGTTGATCTACCTTTTTGAAATCCTGCTTGATTAACAGGTATTATTTTGTTCTTTTCACAATAATAAGTTAAACGATTCAGTACTATTTTCTCCAACAGTTTACTAGTGTGAGATGTTAATGCAATTGGTCTGTAATTCATTTTGTTAAGTTTTGACTTTCCGGTCTTTAGAACTGGTACAACTATAGAATTTTTCCACAACTGTGGTAAAATTCCAGTTTCCCAGCAAGTGTGAAAAATATGGTGCAAAAAGTTCACACAATTGTCAGAAAGATTTTTTAACATTTCATTGGAAATTACATCAGAGCCAACAGAACATTTTTTATTACTGAGAGAACCTATTGCAGATTTTAATTCTTCCAAAGTAATGGAAGAATTAAACCACATGTCGTTTTGTGGAGGAGGATCTGAATATAAGGGATTGTTCGAGTCCTGTTCTCTGTAACACTTGCAAAACGAAGACAGACCTTCCAGCCTGCTATTTTTGGCAAAAAGGTTAGAAAAAGTTTCTGCTTTTTCCATGTCTGATGGAAATTCATTGTTATCAATTGTAACTGGGCAAGTTGGAAGGGCTGTCCCATTTTTCATCTGTTTCAGTTTTAACCAAACCTTTTGTGAGTCCTTGAAATGGAAAACTTCTTTCATGCAAAAGGAAGTCCAGTAGGACTTCTTCTGTGTGTGTGTGTGTGTGTGTGTGTGTGTGTGTGTGTGTGTGTGTGTGTGTGTGTGTGTGTGTGTGTGCGTTTATTTTTTTTATTCTTTTATTTCGAGGATAATGGAATTAGCACATACATATATATGCTTTTTGTTACATCCAGTCCCGTGTGTTTGCAATTTGTCATCCGTTCCCACAGGCACACAATGGCTTACTCTCAAGTGGAACGGGTTTGAACGTGTACGCTAGATGTTCTGCGCGGCGAACGCGACCTCGGTTTATAGTCTCATCCCAAAGGACTTTTAGAGGGAAAGGAGTCGGCACTGATGATTAACTCCAGAGGGAAAATCATCTTGAACGAGATTCAAACCCGGGTCATTGGATCACGAGCACAATGTGCATAACTCTACCCACCAGGTTATCCCGTGTGTGTGTGCGTGTGTGTGTGTGTGTGTGTGTGTGTGTGTGTGTGTGTGTGTGTGTCTGTGTGTCTGTGTGTCTGTGTGTGTATGCAAGAGAGAGACAGACAAACAGACAGACAGGCAGACAGAGACAGACAGACAGACCGGCAGGCAGTCAGACAGACAGACAGACAAAGTTCCTAAAATGTGTGTAACGTGTATGTAATGGTGGGTTTTTTCACTTTATCTGTGAGAGTCGGTTTTGTGTTCTTTTCAATATATATCAATAATAACTTGACTCATCATCTGGTACATCACACACACACACACACACACACACACACACACACCTGTTGCATGTAGCGTCAGCAATGTTGCTATTCTGAGTTAATTAAATTTAAGGTGTGATGAGCCGGTAGCAAGGATAGAGGACAGGGAAAATAGAGGAACAATGTAGGGGGAGACCGGGGCAGGTCGGGCCATGGAGCAGGTCGGGTCACCTTAAAAATAACCGCCTAAACCGTAATTTTCCGCCGTTTTCTTTTCATTCCTCGTTTTTGATCGACTGGATCTACTGCAGACACCAATTTGTAAGCCTGTGGTACTGGTGCTTCCAAGTCATCTGGCAAAACCTCCCTGGTTTTTCACCGTGAGTAACTTTTTATGCCACTTTCCTGACTGAATAACTGCTCAAGGAATTTTCTGTTCAACGTTCTATTTGATGCAATCTACTCTTAGATCACTTGGCATCTAAATCACCTTGTAGTGAACGGACATTAAACCAATGAGAAGAAGAAGAATCACTTGGCAGAATGTTTATGCTGGATTCTGCAGCTCAATTTGATTGGTATGTGAAAAAAAGTTAAAAGTTTGGAATCATACAGTATGGGGCAGGTTGGGCCGGGGTAGGTTGGGCCACTGTCCCAACCTGCGCCGGGGTCACCCAAAGCTGCCCCTTAGTGGATAATTGATACTTTACACTCTTGTTTTCTTAATTTTGATGTGTTCTTATGCTCTGTTCTCTCTTTTTTCATGAACAGATGGTGATGACTTACAAGAAGACGACAACACAAGGACAGGTCTCCACAAGTGTCTGCCCAGATGCTGTAGATGCTGTTCTGAAATGGTGGTCATTGCATAATGCTTCTTAACCTTTTCATATTCCAAAAGAGACTCTGAGACATGCAGTTGAAAAATCAAATGAAGGCAAAGAATTCCAGAGTTTTACAGATACCTGCAAGACTAGACAAGTGTTCGGTGAAGCTGAGAAAATGGAACTGAAAGAATATGTACTGAAAGCTTTATGGATCGGTTTCCCCCTAGATTTCAAGACTGTAATGAGTCTATAGCATCAACTTGCAGACAGAAACAAAATCAGGTGGACACCTAGCTGGGCTGTCAATGGAATGGCAGGTGAGGACTGGCTTTCTTAAATGTCAAGCGCACGTAAAAGAACCCACGGCAACAAGGGGGCTGTCCCTGGCAAAATTCTGTAGAAAAAAGCCACTCTGATAGGGAAACAAACACACTTGCATGCAGGAAAAAGATAAAAAAATGGGTAGGCGCTGCACATGTGGCGACGCGCTCTCCCCGGGGAGAGCAGCCCGAATTTCACGCAGAGAAATCTGCTGTGGCAAAATTCTGTAGAAAAAAGCCACTCTGATAGGGAAACAAACACACTTGCATGCAGGAAAAAGAAAAAAAAAAGGGTAGGCGCTGCACATGTGGCGACGCGCTCTCCCCGGGAGAGCAGCCCGAATTTCACGCAGAGAAATCTGCTGTGACATAAAGTGATACAAAATACAAAAAGTGTGTATAAGGAAGCCTACACCTGAAGCTACCAGCCATGTAAGGACAACAACCTTCAACAGGACAAATGTTGAGTTTTCTTTGGCAATTTGCAAGGTCTGCATTCAGTTACTCATCTCCATCCACCTGAGCTAATATGCAACCTTGATGAAACAGGGCTGACCACGTCACAGAAGCCACAGAAAGTTGTTGCAGAAGTAGGCACAAAGCAAGCTGCACAAGTCCTGTCACATGAACCTGGCCAGACTGTCACCATGTCTGGCTTCATCAAGCAGTAGGCAATGCACTGCCACCTGTCCTAATCTAAACCACGAAGAAATTTCAAATCCCACATGCTGCACAATGCCCATGAGGAGCGAAAGGTCTTCCCAACCAAAGTGGACGGATGACAGAAGATCTATGTCAGGAATGTCTTCAGTATTTTGTGCCACACAGCTGTAGCATTCGTTTTTTTTTGTAAATAGTAAGTTTGCAGAGGTGGTGACAGGTGCTTTCATTGTTTTATATTAAAAAATCATAATTTTTTTCTTATTTTTGATGAAAATATTACTGTGTCCCAACCTGCCCCAGCACCGGGGCAGGTT
This sequence comes from Stramonita haemastoma, assembly GCA_030674155.1. NCBI lineage: Eukaryota > Metazoa > Mollusca > Gastropoda > Neogastropoda > Muricidae > Stramonita > Stramonita haemastoma. The sequence continues at coordinate 23,780,449 of CM060328.1, forward strand.
GGGACACTTTGGATTGTCTCTTTAACCATTAATTACAAATAAACACTCACTGATTTTAATTATTTTTTGCTTTTCTGTTGTTTCTGAATATATAAAGATTTGTTTTAAATCATTTTATGTATCATTTGTGTACTCATATTCAAATGAGAGCGAAAATGGCAAAAAGTGTCCCAACCTGCCCCGGTCTCCCCCTACAGCAGCCAGGCAAAAGAAGACTCAGGGGAAGACAGCAGCTGGGCGTTGGTGTTTTTATTTCGTCATCTCTCTGCTCCCTCCTGTGCTCTGCTGGACTGCTACAGGTCTAACCCAGTCTACCATAGTCTACAAACCTATCTCTCCTAGTCTCTCCTAGTCTGCCTAGCCACCCTAACCATCCCTAAATATATACCCTCCGCACCGACTGTAAAGACGATTCGGCCACTTTGAACTTGGAGTAAATTTGTGTTTCCTTACGTGGCTTCAACAGCGATTATCTCGCTGTCCGCACAACAAAGCTAAACATATTATACATCAAAATAAACTAGGAAACACAAGCTTTAAAATGCACTAATGCACTTTGCACAACAACTATCTAACTGCGAGCTAAAGGCGATTAAAGCCTCTGAGTAGACACACTTTTAACAGGTTTACACTAAACTTTCGATAATAAAACACTAAGAGTCCAGCAGAGCCTAATACTTAATGAATATAAAAGGAAGAATATAATCCACAAATTATATACATATGCATATTATTAGCTAGCAGTGTCCATGAGATGAGATATTAATAATTAAATAGCAATGCGAAAACACAATTGCCGATCTACTGCATGCGCATCAATCTTGCATCAGCCTTGCTTACGAAGTAGTTCGTAAGATCGGAAGAATGAACAATCTCTAATAATACAAATTATCTATATCAACATAATCTAACCTAATGTTCATTCATATATAAACCCAAAATATACCATAGATCGATAGTTTAATGTCTGCATTTTATAAAATGCAGTTCGACGAAATTCAAATTCGTTAAAACAAAGAACGAACGTTAGGCTAAGCTAAGCGTTAGGCTAATCATCGTGTTCAAACAATCATATGCCTTACGATCTATTACAACCTAAATTAAATTATATTTCATTTACCTAAATAAAGTTTATTACACACGATTCTCAATCGCACACTTCAATATATAAAATATTTCTTTACTTATGAATTAGAACTGCCTTTGCCGATCGTGAATTCAATGTTCTTATACTGTTATGATGTAATAGGTGAAAATACTGATTTACGATGAAAATAAAGAATCTTCACTGTGGTCGAGTTGAATCGAGTCAAGATCAGTCCTTCAACAATCATATCCATGAATATGAATAAATGATATGATTTATTAAAGTTGTTATTTAAGATTTTCTTTCCTAGGTCAGGCTGATCCTTTGTGTTTTTATTTTATTTATTTATTTATTCTTTTATATCGAGGATAACAGAATAAGCAATCATGTGCTTTTTTTCATCCGGTCCCCGTGTGTATGCAGTTTTGTAAATATTGTCATCTGTTCCCACCGGCACACGATGGCCTACTCTTACGAAAAGCGGAACAGGATTTAACGTGTGGGCAAGATGTTCTGCGTGCGTTCGCACACGGGGCCTCGGTTTAAAGTCTCATCCGAAGGACTTTTGGGGAGAGTGGAGTCAGCACTGATGTTAACTCCAGGAAGAAAATTTCAAAATGTAAGGTAGAGTTCTCTCTCTTGATCCAAAAATCATTACAATAAAATAAATCTCATCTCATCCCACTAACAATAAAATCATAAGAACAAAATGGAATGCAAAATAACTAATTAATTACATATAAATCATAAAAATCATAAAAATTCAATTATCAACTTCATATAAAAATACAAATATGTCGTACTCATAATAAACCATAACACTTTATAAAATGAACAGAAGATCTTCTCTGTTCTGACCACACCAAATATCTGTTTAGCTGTTTCTAACCTAAACTAAATGCCCAACAAGCTCTCACACATAGAGCTACACAAAACCACCTGGTTACAAAGGTAAAGGTGTTCCCATAACCTATAATTATATACTCGTTGGGGAGTGAGATATCAGCGACCTCAGCTTCTCCAGGGGCCAGCATATTGAGGGCGGCGTCCATCTCCTCTCCCTCGCTGCTTTACCTTCTTTGTCCCTAAAGACGGCAGGTAGCCTACCCATTCACAGCGGGGTGAACTGGGGGACTGTACTGAAGCCAAGGCACGCAAACGGTCACCCATCTTCTTGGTAACCACGTTCAATGCTGCTTAACCTTAATTTGCAGAAAGCGAGTGCTCTGACCACTGAGCTATCCTGTCCGATGAATGGAGGAACATTGTTGGGCTCGAATGGGGATCAAACTCACGTCAGTTTGCTTTCTAAGTGGATTTATTATCACCGGACCACCTATCCACCAGCTGGAAGGTTTCACAGCGAAAACAAGAGTCCATGGTTGATGGGGGAGGGGAGAGGGGGGGGGGAGGGCAATGGGACAGGCTGGTGGTTAGAGCTTAGTGTTCGCGATCTGACGTCCGAGTTCGAACTCGGTATCGAGCTTTCACCGAGACGTCCATTCAAAGGCATTGTTATTCTAGTACGTTTAAGAAAGAAAAGTTTTTATATATATATATATATATATATATATATATATATATATATATATATATATATATATATATAATGTATATATATATGTATATATATATGTATGTATATATATATATATATGTGTGTGTGTGTGGTGTGTGTGTGTGTGTGTGTGTGTGTGTGTGTGTGTGTGTGTGTGTTCTATTACGTTATCACCAGTGCGGACTCTCTTCCACTCCAAGAGTCATTCAGAAAAAATATATTGACCAATAACTGGGCAAGGTCCCGTTTGTGAAGACACGCGGGACATGTTGCGCACGTGTGAAAACCCGTTCTGCCTTTCAATAGAGTATCCCATGGTGTGCTGATGGGAACGCATTACAAAATTTACGAAACTGCATGCACATGGGGACTTGATGTTAAAGGAAAGCATCTGTGTGCTAATTTTATTAATCTCAAAATTAAGGAATTGAAAAATGAATGAAGTGCCACACTACTCTGACCTTTAGGCAGATCCATCACTTAGCTCAACTTCCATTCCGTGGTTCCATGAAGTCTTGGGTTCGAATCTCGACAGTGTCTGGTAAATTAATGGTGGGGATTTTTTATGATCTCACAGGTCAATTTTAAGTGCAGACCTGCCAGTACCTTAATTCTTTCCGTGTATTTACACATGCAGAAGAACAAATATGCACGTTGAAGTTCCTTTAATTTATGTCAACGTTCGGTGGATTTTAAGAATACGAACATACCCAGCATACATCCCCGAAGTCGGAATGCAGCTACCTTCATGGTGGACAAAAACAGTTGTATATGTGAACCTCGAAGCTCTAGCTAAGGAACGGAAAAAAAGGGGGTTTTAACAAACGAATATATATATATATATATATATATATATATATATATATATATATATATATATATATATATATATATATATATATATATATTGGGGACACTATCTTGTTCCTTGCTGTATTTTAACAAATTGGAGCAAGATCAATAGACCGATCAGTCAAAGCAGGAGAAACACTTATGATGGAAAGGAGAGAGGTAGGGGGTACAAGCTCTAACCAAAACAGTAGAAGCAACTGAATCAACCCTCCAAAAAAGGGGGTAGATAGCCCAGTGGTTAGAGCATTGCGCGTGACTTGACAACCCGGATTTGAACCACCACCAAGGCACCCGTTCAAGGGGATTTTCCCCCTGGAGTTAATATCAGTGCCGACTCCATTCCGCCGAAAGTCCTTCAGAGGGCTCAACATACCGAAGTCCTGTAGGAAAACCCAGGCAGAGCATCTTGTGCACATGTTGAAACCCGTTTGGCCTTTGGAAAAGAGTAGGCTGTTGTGCCATGGGGAGGAACGAATGATAAAAGTGTACAAAACTACATGCACAATAATTGTGTCGTGTTTATACATCAGAATATGGCTACTTTAATGGTTGGTGAACGGTCGCATACACCAAATCTTAGCATTGGTGAACCTGGGAGCTCTAGCCGAGAAACAGCAACAGCAACGAGAAAGAGTTATCGAAAATTTGTGTAAAGGCTCTATGTTTTAACATGGGGAACACCAAAAGCAGCAGCAAACACACACACACACACACACACACACACACACACACACACACACACACACACACACACACACACACACACACACACACACACACAGAGAGAAAGAGAGAGAAAGAGAGAGAGAGAAACTCGAAACTCGAAACTCGAAATTTTAATGAGGGTAATTGGATAAGCCAGAGGCTTCTTTACACCAGGCCCTCATGGGCAAAAATGAAACAAATATGAATAAATCAATGATAATAAACAAATAAATGTAAGATAGCAAAAAACAAGCAATCATTCATATTGTCATCTAATTACTGATAATCAGGAAATCATTGAAAAATGACATAGGTTAAAATAAGCAAAACCAGTCAAACATGAAAAACTCCCCTCCCATAAACAGTTCATCCCCAAAAGTCAAGACATAACACCCTTCCACCCACACCCACAATGCATAAACACACACACACACACACACACACACACACACACACACACACACACACACACACAGAGAAAACAAAAACAAAAAACAACAACAACAGCAACAAAAGCACAACCAGAACCTTTTACAATCTCATTATTTATCAAACACACACAAACACACACGCACGCACAACACACGCACGCACACACACACACACACACACACACACACACACACACACACACACACACACACACACACACACACACACACACACACACACACACACATACACACACTCACTTACTCACTCAATCACTCACACACACACACACCAATTCAAAGGGAGCTCACCAATATCAAAAACACACCAGTTCAAAGGGAGCTTACTAATGTTGGGGGGGGAAAAAAAAAAAAAAAAAAAAAAAAAAAAAAACTGCTTCTTCAATGTACAATATGGAAATAAAAGTTTGATTTGACTTGTTTTGACACATATACGCATGCACGCACTCCCGTGAGCGTGCGCATGCGCGCGCACAATACACACACACACACACACACAATATTTACAAAACTGCATACACACGGGGACCAGACGAAGAAAAGCACATGATTACTCACTCCGTCACCCTCGATACAAAAAAACAAATAAAATAAATAAAAATAAACACACACCAGTTCAAAGGGAGATCACTAATGTCAATCACATTAAATTCAACAAGTATGTGTGGTACGCTTTTTTGAATGATGATACACTACTTTTATTTTTAATTGAGATGGGGATTTCCTTCCATAGTCTGGTACCAGAATATACAAGAGAGGACATAAAAAGATCAGTTCTTGGTCGAGGAGTAACAACCACACTTTTATTTCGAACTGTTTTCACTGGAAATTTCTGACAAAGATATCGTGGCGCTAGATTATTCATAATTTTATACATAAATAGGCCTTTATTAAAGCGACATTTTAGACTTAAGGGAAGAATATCCAACTCTTTATAGTCACAAACTTCTAGGGAATTGGTTTTGAGGAGAATTACCTTTAGTGTACGTTTATACACTCTTTCTATTCGTTTCATACAGTTTTTACTTGCCAAGTCCCAGCAAGTAGAGGCATAATCTAGGTCTGGTTTTATATAAGCAGAAAAGAATAATTTGCGAGTATGCTGATCTAGAAAATGTTTTATTCTGTTAAGCTGAAAAAGCTTTTTAGATATTTTCTTTGAGACATTAAAGATGTGATTAGACCAGGACAAGTTATTATCAATATATAGGCCAAGTAATTTAAATGAATTTACCTCTTCCAACATGTTATCATTAATTTTTATTCCAGTTAATTTGTTTTTGAAGTTTTGACGCTTTTGCCTTGTTGTAACAACCATGAGTTTTGATTTCTGAGGATTGAGAGCCATATGATTATATTCTGTCCATGTTGTCAGATTGTCCAAGTCATTTTGTAAAACTGTACTCAAGGAGATTAAGTCTTTACCTACAGTATGTATGGTAGTGTCGTCTGCAAAAAGTTCACAAGTGGAAGAAACATGGAGGGGAAGATCGTTAATGTATATAGAGAAAAGGATGGGCCCTAACACAGACCCTTGAGGAACACCATATTTTATGGGCAAGACAGACGACATTCTCGAGTCTTGATAAACAATTTGTCTCCTGTCATTAAGAAATGAGTTAATAAGTTTAAGTGCATCTGGACATATGCCATACATAGTCAGTTTCCTTATGAGTAGGTTGTGTTCAATACAGTCGAAAGCTTTTGCAAAGTCAACAAATACTGCACCCGTTAATAGATCACTGTTAATATTATAATGCCACTGCTCTATTAAATTGCTAAGTGCTGTATGGCATGAATGATCTTTCCTAAACCCACTTTGGTTAGGATGAAATAATTCATATTTTGTAAAGTGTAACAAAAAATGTTGTTTTAGATGTTTTTCTAAAGGTTTAGACAATGTAGATAGTATTGAGATAGGTCTATAATTAGAAGGGTCATTAGGATCGCCGGATTTGAATATGGGTATTACTTTGGCATCTTTGAACATTTGAGGATAACACCCTTTTTCAATACAAAGATTGTAAATGTAAGCAAGATGTTCCGAGATCACAGGTGCAGAAATTTTCAAAATTTTGCTATCTAAATTGTCTAAACCACGAGAGCTTGTTTGCTTTAATAAACATAATTCCTTATACACATCATGCACACCAATAAACCTAAAGGTAAGTTTTGACTTAATAATTTTAGAACTACAAAATTTCTTTAAAAGGAGTAAATTATTTTCTTCACAGTGGTTAACATTCACAAGTTTTTCAGTTATAGTACAAAAATGATTATTGATATTTTCTGCTGACAGGCCTGTATCTGATGAAGTATTTGTTATGGATGGTTTACCAGCTAATTGGTTTATTGCTTTCCAGATAGACTTTGAATCTTTTTTTGATGAAATTAGTTCACTGAGAGAGAGAGAGAGAGAGAGACAGAGACAGAGACAGAGAGAGAGAGATTTGTAAAAACTAAAAAATGCCAAAGGCATCAGTTGCCAAAACGAAATGCATAACAGCATTAGCAGCAAGATTGGCAGCAAATAATTATTGGGGCAGCAGATGCTGAAGAAAAATACATGCCTGCAATTTAAACATGATCCCCAACGGGCAACCCCCCCCCCCCCCCCCCCAAAAAAAAAAAAAAAAAAAAAAAAAAAAACAACCAACAACAGCAACAACACCAGTAACACTTAGCAGTAAATGATAAGACCAGCACAAAATGTAGGCTACATGTAAGAACTGACACAACCACAGTTGCCGCCCCCAAAAAAGAATAATGATAGCAATAATTCACAATATTAACAGCCGCAGCAGTAGCAGCTTCTACATTAAAACCTATCATCACTAAACCACATTGTTCATTAGTTTCGGCACATAGAAATGAGACACTCGCTTAGGAGCAATATTACAGAAGTGTAAAAGATCACACTTTCAGGACGAGGGAGTGTGAATCACTGTGGGCATCTGTGTGGGTGACTACTGTGTTTTGCTGGAGGAGGGGATAAAACGTGTACACGTTCAGATAACACTATTCTGTCATTTCCATGCCAGTTATGATGCATTTTTTGAGATGTGAACGTTCGAGCTTGGATGATCAATTTTCATCTGTAATTATTTTTTCTTATTCTAAATGAGGCTTGTGGAGGGGGAGGGGGGGTGCTTGATTGTTTGGTTGACTGATTTTTGGGGGGGAGGGGTTTGGTTTCTTATTCGTTCTTCGGCTAAAGCTCCTAGGTTCAACAATTGTGAGAGGTTTGTGTATGCAGATGTCTTTGCCTACCTTTAAGGTAGCCTCATTCCGACTTCGGGGATTAAGCTTAAACATGACACCACTAGTGTGCACGCAGTTGTTTTGTTATTTTTAAATATTTTTTATCCTCTGTCCTTCTGGCACTAAATAGCCTGCAATCCTGAAAGACAGAACGGGTTTAAACGTGTGCGCAATATGTTTGTTTTGCGTGCATTTGCACTACGGGGTCTGGTTTACAGTCTCCTGGGAAGGACTTTCGGGGGAATAGAGTCAGAGCTGATGTTTTTATTGATTCTTTATTCTATTCTTTTATATCGAGGATAATGGGATAAGCACTCTTGTGTTTTTTTACATCCAGTCCCCGTGAGTATGCAGTTTTGTAAGTGTCATCTGTTCCCACCAGCACACGATGGCCTACTCTTACGAAAAAGCGGGACAGGATTTAACGTGTGGGCAAGATGTTCTGCGTGCGTTCACACACGGGGCCTCGGTTTCTAGTCTCACCCGAAAGATGTTAAGTCCAGGAGATAATCTCCTTCAACTAGCGTCTCGATGTGGCTCGACCCAGGATTGATCCTGGGCCCTCAGTTCAAGAGTCCAATGCTCTAGCCACTGTGCTATACTGCCCTCCCCCCCCCCCCCCTCCCATATTTGTGTAAAAGGTGGGGGGTTGTTGAAGCTTTGGCAAAAATGTGTTGACTGCCTTAATCAAAATGTGTGAACTGCCTCGTAACTGCCTTGGTCAAAATATGTTATTTTCCTTGATCAAAATGCGCTAACTGCCTTGTTCAAAATAGCCTAAACTTCCTTGAACTAGCAGTGGTAGTGGTGGTAATGGTGGTAGAAGTATTAGTAGTAGTGTAGTAGTAGTAGTAGTAGTAGTAGTAGTAGTAGTAGTAGTATAGTAGTAGTAGTAGTAGTAGTAGTAGTATCACTACCATTATGATTATATTATCATGTTATTTTCGTTGGTCAAAATGCTTTCACTTCCTTGGTCAAAATACGCTATTTTCTTTTATAAAAATGTGTTAACTGCCCAGGTCAAAACACATCAACTCCCCTGGTCAAAATGTATTCACTTCCTTGACCAAACTGTGATAACTTTCTTTAAACAAATTCCGTTTACTCTCCTCTGACAAAATCCACTAACTACCTTCATTGTTGATATTTTCCAGGTCCCAGACTCTACCCAGTCCTCAGATCAAGACTGCCTCGCTTCTCTCACCATGGACAGCACGGTCAAATACAGACGAAAAATCGGGTTCTGGCGAACCACAGCCATCGTGGCCATAGTGGCTTTCCTAGTGGCTGTGATCGCCCTGGTGGTGGTGGCCTCTAAAGACCACTTCCTACAGTCAGACCTCAACGCCATGCCCGACTCCATGCCCTGCTCTGACCCCAACAGAGGAGGTCTCCAAACCTCGGGTGACCCTCAAGTCCCCAGCCCTTTTCACGACATCACCCTGGCGGAGTTCCAAAGCCTGTACAAGTTCTTGATGCAGGAGAAGAAGCTGAACCTGACGGCTCCAGAAAAGGCGGAGATCAGCTCCTCCAGCATCTTCATGATGGATCTGCTGATGCCTCCCAAACAAAGCGTGCTGAGCTTTCTGGACAGCAAGGGTCAAGACCAGACACAGCCGGCACGTGAGGCACGGGTCATGGTCTTCAGGGGGGACAAGAGACCGCCGGTGGTGGAGGAGTGAGTTTTGAAGATGATGATGATGATGTTGTACTGTGGAATGAGATTTAGGGGTCAGAGTAGTAGTGGTTGTTGTTGTTGTTGTAGTTGTAGCAGTAATGGTAGTAAGATGACGAGTAGTAATAGAAAGATAATAGATGTAAGATGATGAGTAACAGTATAGTAGTAGTAGTAGTAGTAGTAGTAGTAGTAGTAGTAGTAGTAGTAGTAGTATAGTAGTAGTATAGTTGTAGTAGTAGTAGTAGTAGTAGTAGTATAGTAGTAGTAGTAGTATAGTAGTAGTAGTCGTGTCGTTGTCGTCGTCGTATCATCATCATCACCATCATCACCATCGTCACCACCAATATCATAGTCATTTTTGGATGTAAAAAAAGCACATGATTGCTCATTCATTTTCCTCGAAATAAAGAATTCAGATTAAAATAAAGTTAAGAATTAACCATCGTCATCATCGTGGTCACCCTCATCGTCATTCTCATCATTGTCATCATCATCATCATCGTCACCACCACCATCATTGTCACTACCACCACCATCATCATCATTGTCAATGTCACCACCACCACCTGCACCACCATCACCACCACCACCACCACCACTGCCACCACCACCACCATTCTCACCACCACCACCACCACCATCACCACCACCACCACCACAACTACCATCCTCACCATCATTACCATCCTCATCATGACTATATATATGTGGCACAGGTATCGTGTGGGCCCACTGTCCAACCCTAGCTACGCAGAGCTGATCCAGAACTCTCAGCGGAGAAACCCGGTGTCTTTCTCCGTCAGACCCGTCAGCTCTGTGGAGTTTATCGCTGTGCACCAGCAACTGATGCCTCAGGTGGACCAGAAGGTCAGTCACTATTATTAACACTTAACACTCTGTTGGGTGGGGGGGGGGGAGGTCACCCAGAATGTGCCCACTCTGACTCACTCATCCCACCTGGGAATCCCTGTGATATTGAAATGGCACACTGACTGAGAAGTTTGCGTGTATGCCCCCGCTCTCTTGTCTCTTCAGGTTTATTTGTTTGCTTTGATGGTGATGGTGATGGTGGTGGTGTTGGTGGTGGTGGTGGTGGGGGGTGGTGGTGGTGATGGTCTTGTGCGTTCCCGCCACCCCACCCAGCTTAACACCTTGTGGTTGGGAGGAGGGGGGATCAACTAGACTATGGTTTCTGACTTCACACATTCCACCTGGAGAACTACTGTGAGATTGGAAGTACACAGTGGATGAGAATGCGTGTGTGTGTGTGTGTGTGTGTGTGTGTGTGTGTGTGTGTGTGTTGTGTGTGTTGTGTGGTGTGTGTGTGTGTTAGTGTGTGGTGTATTGTGTGTGTATGTGTGTGTGTGTGTGTGTGGTGTGTATGTTGTGTGAGTGTGTGTGTATGTGTGTGTTGTGTATGTGTGTGTTTTGTGTGTTTTGTGTGTGTGTGTGTGTGTGTGTGTGTGTGTACTGTGTGTGTTGGTGTGTGTGTGTGTGTTGTGTGTGTGTGTGTGTGTGTGCTGTGTGTGTGTGTGTGTGTGTGTGTGTGTGTGTGTGTGTTGTGTGTGTGTGTGTGTGTGTGTGTGTGTGTGTGTGTGTGTGTGTGTGTGTGTGTGTGTGTGTTGTGTGACTCTTATGTAAGTAGTGATAGCTGGTTGGTTCATGATACGATCTTTAACTCGGATAACTCCGCCGGAACTTTAATACAATTGTTGTTGTTGTTGTTGTTGTTGTGCATTCCTCAGCTTAACACTCTGAGGGTCACCCAGAATGTGCACTCTGATTTACTCATCCCACCTGGGAATCCATGTGATATTGAAATGGCATTCTGAATGAGAAGTTTGCATGTATGACTTTTTGAGTACCACGCCATGTAGGCAGCCATACTCCGACTTCAAAGGAACTTTAAGACAATAAAACCAACCAACCAATATGACTCTTCCGAAGTTAAATTCTCCCTTTTTTAAATAAAAAGCCACTCTGATAGGAGGGACCCACAGGCAGACATGATTTTTTTCTTCAATGGGTAGGGCCGGGATACTCTAGAGCAGTGTAAATCTCACGCAAGATTAATCTTCCAGATGTGGAGAGGAGTACAGTGAAACACAATCCATACAATACAATGTAATACAATACTCGCTCTCAGCACAGGTAGCAGTGGTCAGATAAGATATCACACACATCATTATATTATTTTTTCCCTTTTTAAAAGGAGCTGAGGTATGGTATGGACTAACAAGGGCGTCAAAAGAAGAGTTCATGTTTTGGTATATCTACCAAAATCTGTTTATTTTTCAACTACAATGTCAGGGGCTTGTTGTGAATCAGATCGGCCACGTGACATGGTGTTAATAGCTTTAGAACTACATAATGTGAGAAACCAGGGGGATTTGTTCGTTTAGGGGGGGGGGGGGGGGGGGGGTTCTCAGTTCTTCGGCTAGAGCTCCAGGATTTAGCAATAGTAAGATTTTCAGCGTATACAACCGTTTTTACCCTTCATTAAGGAAGCTACATTCAGACTTTGGTAAGGATGTCTAAACACGATACCAGTGTGCATGCACTTTACTTGTATATTTTTTTGGTTCATTCGTTCCAACCGCACAAAATTGCCTACTCTTCCGTAAGGTGGAGCTGGTTTTAACTTGCGCGTAAGATGTTCTGCGTGCGTTCGCACACGAGGCGTCAGTTTATATTCTTCTCCAAAGAACTCTTAAGGAAGTTGAGTCAATACTGATGCTAACCCCAGACAAAAAAGAATCCCCTTGAAAGGGTGTGTTGGTAGTGGCTCAAGCCCGGGCCGTCAAATCACTAGCGCAACGCTCTAACCACTCTAACCACCTTGCCATCCCAAACCGTTTTTGCTTTTGGCCATGGCCATATGGCCGTATTCAGTAAAACGTACTCAGTATTCAGTAAAACGTCATGCCTGGTTTTCTCCTGCGCTTGTAGCTGTGCAGGAGGGCTGTGCGCTGGCCTTAGCCAACACGTTCGGACAACAGGGCAACTCGTTAAAAAAAAAAAAAGGTTCAGAAGAAAAACATTCAGAAGTGCCTTTTTAAAAAAAGCCTGGAGGACGGGGAGGGTAGGCAGAAAATCAGCAAAGAGAGAGAATGGTTAGAGAAGTAAGGGGAAAGGCAGACACAGAGAGAGTGATAGGAAAGGAGAATTTTCTAGCACATAATTTCCAGAAAGTAGAGATTCTTTTAATTACTGAGAGCCCCTAACATCCTCATGAGGGGGGAGGGGGGATTTTTTTCTCTTTTTTTTATTTGGTGGGGATGTTTAGGTTATAAACTGTTTAACAGCATAATTTTTCAAAGAGTAAAACATTTTATGAACATCAGAACAAAAAAAAAACAATTTGTCCCATAACCTATGCAGTCGCTGACGAGCAAAGTGTCAGAGACCCCCCAGATTTTCTTAGGGTCCACCTTCTTAAGGACAGTGCCCATCTACTCTCTCCCTCGCTGCTTTACTTTTCCTGTCCCTAAAGAGGGCAGTCACCCCAATTACAACTATTCTATTCTATTCTTTTATATCGAGGATAATGGGAAAAGCATTCATGTGCTTTTTTTTTCAACTGGGTGAACTAGGGGAGGGGGGGGGGGGGGGGACTGTACTGAAGCCATCGCACTTGAACGGTCACCCACGCTAGAGGAAATAAACCACGCTCAACAGCTGCTAAAACTTAGCTTCGAGAGAACAAATGCTGGCGCTACTGAGCTATCTGGTTTCCTTAACAGCCTCTGGACTAGCTTTTCACAGTTTGGGATATAGGGCCTATCCTTTCTTCTCCTCTGTCTCCATAGTTTGTTTGTTCTCTTGTCTCACTCCAACCCTCCCTCTCCCACCCCACCACCCCTCCATCTGACCTCTTATGTTTTCATACTGCCCCCCTCTACCCCCTTCCTCCCGACTTGGTATGTAATCAGGGCAGTCACCTATAATCGCCTATGCTCACACAGCGTGCCCTATCCCCCTTATCTCTTCTATTTGCGTGTCATGGACGGATTGCCTAGAGGTACACACACACACACACTTATCCAGAGTGTTGTGTGTGTGGGGTGTGTTGTGTGTGTGTGTGTGGGGTGTGTGTGGTTGAGAGAGAGAGAGAGAGAGAGAGAGAGAGAGAGAGAGAGAGAGAGAGAGAGAGAGAGAGAGAGAGAGAGAGAGAGAGAGAGAAATATTATGAAGAGGAGAAGAGATGAGAGAACAGAGAACTCCAGAGCAACAATCATTTCACTCCGAGGAACAATCCCAGGTTCACTCCAGAGGAACAATCCCTAGGTTCACTCCAGAGGAAAATCCACTAGGTTCACTCCAGAGGAACAATCCTCTAGGTTCACTCCAGAGGAACAATCTCTAGGACTCTAGAGAACAATCCTCTAGGTCTACTCCAGAGAACAATCCTCTAGGCACTCTAGAGGAACAATCACTACAGGGACTCTAGAAGAAAAATCGACTCAGAACAATCTATAGGGACTCTAGAAGAACAATCCATTATAGGGACTCTAGGAAGAAACAATCCACTTACAGGGGACTCTAGAAGAACAATCCATATAGGGACTCTAGAAAACAATCCATTATAGGGACTCTAGAAGAACAATCCATTATAGGGACTCTAAAAACAATCCATTATAGGGACTCTAGAAAACAATCCATTATAGGGACTCTAGAAGAACAATCCACTACAGGGACTCTAGAAGAACAATCCATTATAGGGACTCTAGAAGAACAATCCACTACAGGGACTCTAGAAAACAATCCATTATAGGGACTCTAGAAAAACAATCCATATCAGGGACTCTAGAAAAACAATCCATTATAGGGACTCTAGAAGAACAATCCATTATAGGGACTCTAGAAGAACAATCCACTACAGGGACTCATAGAAGAAGAACAATCCACTACAGGGACCCCCTAGGAAGAACAATCCACTACAGGGACTCTAGAAGAACAATCCACTACAGGGACTCTAGAAGAACAATCCACTACAGGGACTCTAGAAGAACAATCCATTATAGGGACTCTAGAAGAACAATCCACTACAGGGACTCTAGAAGAACAATCCACTACAGGGACTCTAGAAGAACAATCCACTACAGGGACTCTAGAAGAACAATCCATTATAGGGACTCTAGAAGAACAATCCACCATAGGGACTCTAGAAGAACAATCCA
>CM060328.1:23802721-23820221 GCA_030674155.1 Stramonita haemastoma
GCCATGTGAGTGGTTGCAGACAGAACATGGCATTTTAAAGAATATAGTAAATAGTATATCTGATTGTGCTAGTGATGGAAATCCCACGGATCCCTCTTCCTCCCCTATGTGTCTGTCTGTGCCTGGAACTTTGTTAGCCATCACTTCACCTGATGACCCTGTGTGTCTACCTGCGACTAAAATATAACAGTGGCATCCTGGTGTTTCAGATAATGGCAGGAGCTGTCCCCACATCCTTAAGAGATAAGTTCCCAATGAATCATCCCAGAAATACTGAAAAGCCAAGTGTCCCAATCCCACGAATAGACTTGTTCAAGTCTAGTTTACTATACTCAGGCCCTGTGCTGTGGAACTCCCTTCCCGATCCAATTAAACAGCACCAATCATTGACAACCTTCAAAAATCACCTTCTAATCCACTTGATGCATCAAAAATAATGAACCACACTTCATCCTGTTGGATATTGTGACGCTCCACCACGAAATGAGTCGCTTAGCACATTACCTAATTTTGCGCTAGGAGCCTTTAAAGGCAGGTGGGGGTCAAGTTGTCAATTTTGAGATTTTGATTGATTATTAAACTAGATCTGTTTATTTACCTTATAATGAAATATCAAGGCATAATTGTTATTCCTTTTGCTTTTAAATGTGTTTTGAAAATACCAAAGCACTTATTCTGACAACCTGTTACTAAAATAAACTTGCCCGTTTCTCATTTTGTCCCATCCTGCAGTCTGTCATTTCAATTTGTAATAATGTTGCACAGAATTGTCCGATTTTCAATCTGTTTTTTGTATTTGATAGCCACTTTATTGCACATTAATAACATGTCAATAACTTAAAATTGACCTCAGGTGCACTCCGTCTCATTATGTGGTGGAGCGTCACATATATAAAATATAAACCCCCGTCTCTTTCTCCTCCTTCGCTCTTAAGCCGGGTCGTCAAATTGCCAGCGCAATGTTCTGATCACTAGGCTATCCCGTCCCTTGTGTGTGTGTGTGTGTGTGTGTGTGTGTGTGTGTGTGTGTGTGTGTGTGTGTGTGTGTGTGTGTGTGTGTGTGTGTGCGCGCGCGCGCGCGCGCGCGCGTACGCTAACGTACGTGCGTGCGTGTAAATGTATAATCTGTTAATATTATATGTGAACGGTTGCATGTGCGTGACTGATAATGCAAGCACTTTGATTTGTTTTCCATGACAAGAAGCAGGGCTGTACAAATCCCATGTATTATGTATACTATTTTTTCCCCCGGGGGCGAATTAGCTCAGTGGCCAGAGCGCTCGCTCGCTTTCCCCCAGGCAAGTTAAGCAGCGTCGAGCGTGGTTACCAGTTGGATGGGGGACCGTTTGCGCTCCTTGGCTTCAGTACAGTTTCCCCCAGTTCACCCAGCTGTAAATGGGTAGGCCTACCTGCCCTCTTTAGGGCCAGGAAAGGGAAAGCAGCGAGGGAGAGGAGATGGGCGCCGCCCTCAATATGCTGGCCCCTAGAGAAGCTGAGGTCTCTGACACCTCGCTCCACTACAACCGCCTAAGTTATGGGACACCTTTACCTTTACCTATTTTCTCTCCCCAGATGGAGCCAGACGGCAAACGCTACAGTATCCACCACCGTCACGTCCGTTACCTGCACTGGGACTTTGACATCCGTCTGTCTGCCTTCACGGGACCCCAGGTGTACGACGTTCGATTCCAGGGAGAGCGCCTCGCCTACGAGCTGGGGCTGTCCGAGATCGCTGTCTTCTACTCCGGACACAGCCCCATGCAGCGGGTCACCAACTATGTGGACAGCGGTGCCTTGATTGGTCAGTAGGGGACGGGATAGCCTAGTGGTCAGAACATTTTGCTCGCAATTTGATGACCCGGGTTCGATTCCCGTTCGGGGGGATTTTTTTTCCTGGAATTAACATCCGTGCTGACTCCACTCTCTCTCTAAAATCATTCGGATGAGACTATAAACCGAGGCCTCGTGTGCGAACGCACGCACAACATCTTGCGCACACGTTACATCCTGTTCCGCTTTTCGTAAGAGTAGGCCATTGTGTGCCGGTGGGAACAGATGACAAGATTTATAAAAATGCATACACACGGGGACTTGATGTAAAAAAAAAAAGCACATGAAAGCTTATTCCGTTATCCTCGATATAAAAGAATACATAAATAAATAAATAAATAAATAAATAAATAAATAAATAAATAAATAAATAAATGAATAAATAAATAATTGAATAAATAAATAAAGTAGGTTTAGTGTCATTTGGAAAAAAAAGGGTCAAGGTGTTGCCATAACTTATGCAGTCAGTTGGGGAGCCAGGTGTTGTTGTTTACCACTTTAAGTCACGGCAGATTTCTCTGCTGAAAAATTCCGGCTGCTCTTCCCCTAGAGAGAGCATGACGCCTCAGAAGCGGCGCTACCCATTTTTATTGCTGTTGCTGTTGTTGTCTTTTCCTGTCTGCATATGTTTTTTGTGTTTCTCTGCGAAAAATTCGGGCTATTCTCTCCGGAGAGAAGAGTAAAAGAAGAAGAAGAAGAAGAAAAGAAGAAGAAGAAGAAGAAGAAAAAGAAGAAAGAAGAAGAAGAAGAAAAAAAGAAGAAGAAGAAGAGAAGAAGAAGAAGAAGAAAGAAAAAGAAGAAGAAAGAAGAAGAAGAGAAGAAGAAGAAGAGAAGAAGAAGAAGAACAACAACAACACAACAACAACACAAACAACAACAATGAGGAGGAGGAGGAGGAGAAGAACAAGAACAAGAAGAAGAAGAATAAAAAATGCAACAACAGCAAAAACAATAAGGAGGAGTAGGAGAAGAAAGAGATGGAGAAGAAGAGAAGAAGAGAAGAAGAAGAAAAAAAAGAACAAGAACAACAACAACAACAACAACTAATGTCTTAATATATCTCTCTGTTTTTTCAGGCACACACTCCAAGTCTCTCATACCTGGCACGGACTGCCCGGAACAGGCCACCTTTCTGAACGCCTCCTTCCTGGGGGCGGGGATGACAGAAGCCACCACCCTGGAGCGTGCCCAGTGTGTCTTTGAGCAGAACACGGGGGTGCCCCTCAGGAGACATTTGTCTTACGGTACCAGCCAAGGCTCTTTCTATGGAGGCATGGCTGACTCTGTGCTGGTGGTTCGGTCTATTCTGACCATCATCAATTACGACTACATCGTGGATTTTATCTTTCATCAGGTTTGTGTTTGGTGGGGTGTGGGGGTGGGGTGGAGGTGGAGGTGGGTGTTGTGTAGTTGGTGTGTGAGGGTGGGTGGGTGGGTACTTGGGTGTAGTGCAGTGTGTGTGTGTGCAGGTGTGTGCATGAGTACATGTGTGTAGGTAGTGCATGCGTGCATGAGTACGTGTGTGTGTGTGTGGGGGGGGGGGGTATGTGTGTGTGTGGCTGTGACTTTTCTTGAAATTACACATTTTAAGTGGTTAAGTTAGTATCGCCTTGAAGCCATATGTTAAGTTTGCACACTGCATAAAAGAAAAAAAATATATAGCACTGTACAGAGCTTGACTTTCAATCTTTCACACAACATCTTTTTTCCATCTTGTCACAAACCATCTTTCTCCAGTTTGTCACAAACCATCTTTCTACAGTTTGTCACAAACCATCTTTCTCTAGTTTGTCACAAACCATCTTTCTACAGTTTGTCACAAACCATCTTTTTCCAATTTGTCACAAACCATCTTTCTTTAGTTGTCACAAAAGATCTCTCTCGTCTTTGTCCAGTGTGTTGTAAAAATTTCTTTCTCCAGTTTGTCATATAATCTCTTTCTCCAATGTATTATTACACAGCTTTCTCCAGTTTGTCATATAATCTCTTTCTCCAATGTATTATTAAACAGCTTTCTCCAGTTTGTCAAAATCTCTTTCTCCAATGTATTATTAAACAGCTTTCTCCAGTTTGTCATATAATCTCTTTCTCCAATGTATTATTAAACAGCTTTCTCCAGTTTGTCATATGATCTCTTTCTCCAATGTATTATTAAACAGCTTTCTCCAGTTTGTCATATAATCTCTTTCTCCAATGTATTATTAAACAGCTTTCTCCAGTTTGTCATATAATCTCTTTCTCCAATGTATTATTACACAGCTTTCTCCAGTTTGTCATATAATCTCTTTCTCCAATGTATTATTACACAGCTTTCTCCAGTTTGTCATATAATCTCTTTCTCCAATGTATTATTAAACAGCTTTCTCCAGTTTGCTGCAAAACATCTCTCACTAGTGCAGCTTACATGGGCTCATGGTCAACAGGAAACAACTCTTGTTGGAAAATAAGTGTTACCTAGATGCCTAAGTAGTTTCCCTTGGATTGAACTGGGGGGGGGGGGGGGGGGGGGGGGGGCTCTCTCTCTCTCTCTCTCTCTCTCTCTCTCTCTCTCTCTCTCTCTCTCTCTCTCTCCTTCTCTCTCTTCTCCTCTCTCTCTCTCTCTCTCTCTGTTCCTCGCTAGAGCTCTGAGGCTCACAAATGGTGGGATTTTGCATATGCGACCGTTTCACCTCTACCATGAAGGTAGCGGCATTCCCTCCTCAGGGATGTATGCTGGGTATGTTCGTGTTTCTGTAACCCACTAAACACTGACATAAATTACAGGATCTAAACACCCGAAGTCGAAATGCGTCTACCCTCATGGTGGGCGAAAACGGTCGCTTATGCAGAATCTCACCATTGGTGAACCTCAGAGCTTTAAAACATGTTCTGCCTTTTGAAAGAGTAGGACATTATGTGAGGGCGGGTTCAAATGACCAAATTTACAAAAACATGTAGGGCCTACACACGGGCACTGGATGTTTTTTTAAAAAAATGCACACAAGTTCTTATTTCATTATCCCCCAAATAAAAGATTTTTATAACTAAATATCATGAAATTATGAAGTCAGAACGTTAAATTTACAAACAATTTAAATCTTTTTGTTTGTAGAATATTAGAATAAAATATTATACAACGAAATCGTAAGATTACAAGTGGTTTGTCTCCCCCCCCCCCCCCCCCCCCCCCCCCCCCCCCCCCCCCCCCCCCCCCCCCCCCCCTCTTTCGGAAAGCTCTGAGGTTCACCAATGCTGAAATTTTGCATACTTGACCCTGTATACTCTACTCACTAAAGTACCCGCATTCCAACTTCGGGAATGATGTCAGGGATCAAAATCAAATTCCAACACACTGACCAGTTCCTCACCACCCCCCATCCTGCTGTTACAGAGTGGTGCTGTGGAATGCCGCGCCATCTCTACAGGCTACATCATGTCCACCTCTTTCGATCCTCGTGAGGCCCCGTACGGGTTCCGCCTGAATAAGGATGTTAACGGCAACATCCATCACCACATGTTCCATTTCAAAGCTGACCTGGACATCGGAGGAACGTCCAACCGCTATGAGACGTTAGACATCAGTGAAGAGACAGTCCAGCTCAAACAGGTTGTTGTTGTTGTTGCTGCTTTTGTTGGTGGTGGTGGTGGTGGTGGTGGGGTGGTGGTGGTGGTGGTGGTGGTGTTGCTGTTGTCGTTGTTGTTGTTGCTACTGTTGTTGTTGTTGCTACTGTTGTTGTTGTTAGTGCTGCTGTTGTTGTTGTTGCTGTTGCTGCTGTTGTTGATGATGATGATCATGATGATCATGATCATGATGTTGTTGTTGTTGTTGAGGAGGAGGAGGAGGATATAATAATATATATAGGAGGATTATAATACATGACATATATATAATAATATAGGAGGATATAATAATATGATTGATTGATTGATTGATTGATGATTGATTGATTGATTGTTTGATTGATTGATTGATTGATTGATGATTGATTGATTGATCGATTGATTGATTGATTGATTGATTCTTTAATATCGAGGATAATGGGATAAGCACTCTTGTGATTTTTTACATCCAGTCCCCGTGTGTATGCAGTTTTGTAAATGTCATCTGTTCCCACCGGCACACGATGGCCTACTCTTACGAAAAGCGGAACAGAATTTAACGTGTGCGCAATATGACAATGATAATAGCTATTCAATTGCAAACTGTCACAGATTCCCTCGGCCACATACAGGCAGATAAAGTTTGATCGGCACCTGTACCACACGGAGACAGAGGCGGTGTACAAATACAACTTCGACACTCCCCGATACCACATCGTCCACAACCAGGAAAAGAAGACTGACTATGGAGCTCCCAAAGCCTTCAGGTTGGTGTTCAGACATAATCGTGCACACAAGTAAGCGTTACTGCAAAATCTGCAGGCCCCTAGCTGGCCTAGAAGGTAAAGCAGGAAGGAAGAGAAGATGGGAACCGCCCTCAAGTTGCTGGCCCCTAGAGAAGCTTTCTGTGTGTGTGTGTGTGTGTGTGTGTGTGTGTGTGTGTGTGTGTGTGTGTGTGTGTGTGTGTGTGTGTGTGTGTGTGTGTGTGTGTGTGTGTGACACTGTGTGTGTGACACTGTGTGTGTGACACTGTGTGTGCGTGTGTGCGTGCGTGCGTGCGTGCGTGCGTGCGTGCGTGCGTGCTCGTGCGTGCGTGCGTGCGTGCGTGCTGTGTGTGTGTGTGTGTGTGTGTGTGTGTGTGTAGGCTATGTATGTATGTATGTATATACGTACGTACGTCTGTCTGTCTGTCTGTCTGTCTGTCTGTCTGTCTGTCTGTCTGTCTTCTGTCTGTCTGTCTGTCCGTCTGTCCGTCCGTCCGTCCGTCCGTCCGTATGTATGTATGTATGTATGTATGTATGTATGTATGTATGTATGTATGTATGTATGTATGTATGTATGTATGTATGTATGTATGTATGTATGTATGTACGTTTGTATGTATGTATCCATGTATATATTTATGTATGTATCCATGTATGTATCCATCCATATATATACCCATGTATGTATACATACATACAAGCATGTATATAATTATATATATGTAAAAATCACGTCCGGGCGTGCATACGTTATACGTGACAGAGTGCACATGTCGGGCATGTCCAAACAACTGCTGACCCCTGGGGAGGACAACGAGAAGACCATTCCCTGGTCCCGGCAGCAGCTGGCAGTGACGGTGCAGAAAGATGACGAGCTGGTCAGCAGCTCCCCCTTCGCCATGTTCGATGCCCACAACCCCGTCACCGACTTCAGCCGCTTCATCAACGACGAGAGCATTGTCGATCAGGTGGGTTGGTAGGTGGGATGGTGGGTAGTTGGGTTAGTGGGTTGGTGGGTTGGTAGGTAGGTACGGGTGTGTGTGTAAGTGTGGGTTTGTTTTTAGGGGGGTAGGGGGTTATAGGCCTAGTTTTTGTATGTGTTGGGTGATGAGGGCTGTAATGTTAATAGAGGGGATACAAATGGTGGTGATGGTGATGATGATAAAGGTGGTGATGGATGTGGTGGTGATGAGGATGAGGAGGAGGAGGAGGAGGAGGATATAGATAGATAGATAGATAGATAGATAGATAGATAGATAGATAGATAGATAGATAGATAGATAGATAGATAGATAGATAGATAGATAGATAGATAGATAGATAGATAGATATACATATACAGTGGTGAGGGAAAACAAGTGCAGGTAACCATTACAACTCCTTCATCATTGCAAGAATGCTTCCAAAGATTTGAAATTTAAAATAATAAAACAAAAATGGGGAAAAAAATTATTTAGATGTAAAATTTAAGTGACAACATTGGATGCCCCTTTGCAGTAAGGACCATTTGATATGCCCCACCTGACTGAGTTTCGACTCCTGGATGAGCCATCATAAGAGGTCTGGACGTGATACCTCATCGGGAAACACCTCTTTAAAATATACTTACAGAGACAGACAGGTTTAAAGTCTGGTCTGCAGGAGGGAAGGGAGAGAGAGAGAGAGATTGTAGGCCTACTGTCAGAGAAAGAATGTAGCAAAAGTGCTGAAAACTAACAAGTCTTCAGGCTTTTTTCCAACAGTTAGTTTATAATGTGCATGATTCTTTTTTTTTGGTATCAAAGCTTCTAAAAAGCAACTCACACAAAAGATTAATTGTACCTTCGACTTTTCATAATCATTGACTAATAATGACATACACACAATTATCTGTTTCAGGATCTAGTCTTTTGGGTGACCATGGGCACTCATCACATACCGCACACCGAAGACATCCCCATTACGCCTACTCCCGGCGGCCATCTTTCCTTCTTCCTCCTCCCGTACAACTACTTCCCAGAATGCCCCTCGGTGTCGTCACGTGACAACCTGCGGGTGGAATACGCCACGCCCGGAAAGTCAGCAGATGGACTGAAGGTGGACAGGAGTGGTAACCAGAAGAGTCAGGTGTGCGGGGCTGTCACCTTGGAGCAACTGGTCAGGGACCGGCCCGATGACTTTTTGCAGACCAACAGAGAACTTCAACTCTATTAAAGGCAAAGGGACTGGGCGATGATTTTACCCACGCGCATGTCGCGCACGCGCGCTCATGCATGTGCGCATGCATACACACACACTTACTCATACACACACACGTGCGCCCACGCGCACTCATGCACGCACGCACGCACGCGCGCGCGCACACACACACACATACACTGTCTAATATCACTTTTTAGTGGATAGACATTCACACACACACACACACACACACACACACACACACACACACACACACACACACACACACACACACACACACACATGCGACTTTCCACAGCCACATATAGATTTTTAGCCTTTGTTTTAGACACATATTTAGGCTCTGTAAAAGAAAATAATGGCTCTTGTCTACAAGACACGGCTAGCTAGAGTCGGTATGGCCAAGCAAAGCATGATTCAGTTAAACAACATTTGGAAAGACATAGGCATAGGCCTACCTAAAGAACTATCTCAAAATTAGAATTGTCAAAAAACTAGTCTGGCCTGTATTGCTGCACGAGTCAGAAGCCTGAGCACTGGGTCAATTGGAAAGACAAAATAAAGGCAGCCTAATTGTGGTTCCATAGGCGACTTCAATGAGTCCAATTTTCAGAGAGAAGAACAAATTAAAGCATTCTTGATGAACTCTCAGCGCAAAAAAAAAAAAAAAAACCGAATGCTGGCTGAAGCTGGTAAGTGCTGTATAAGATATGTTGGTCCTGCAAACAGAGACACATCCATATGTCTGATGATGACAGTTCTCCAAGGTAAGGTTCAGGGCAAATGCAATGAGGCAGACCACATAGACCAGACCAGATCAGATTAGATCAGATCAGACCAGATCTACATAGTGGGTAACACTTAAATCAGTGGTACCAGTGGTCTGGGAGGGCTACAATAGATCATAGAACTTAGCAGAGACAGAAAAGATGGCGGCAAACCCTGATGGCATTGTGTGGAGCTCCTACCGAGGACAGTGATGATGTTACGCTTTATATACAAGGACTGAGGAAACCATTTTCTTCTAACGCTTAGGCCTACAAATTTTTAACTCTTTTAAAAACAAAAATTGGCCAATGACTTTCTACAAAAATGTAGATATTTTCAGCTCCTTTGGATAACTTAAGACTGGGGATTCAAGACTATTGTATCAAACTGGGGAAAAAAAAAAACCATTGACAAAGCCAAAGGACAATAAAGATAAAGCAAATAGAAGGGGCAGGAATGTTGAAATGAGAATCTTCTGAACAGTACACTGATTGACCAAGCATTAAGATCTACCTTTTACCGGTTATTGTTTTTGTTTTTCTCTCTTGGATAGAGCTCTGTGGTTCTCCAACTATAAGATTTCTGTGTATACAACAGCTATCTCCCACCATTAAGGGAGCCATATTCCGACTTCGGGGATTACAATTTTGTTATCACCTGACTTTTTTTTTTCTTTCTTTTTTTCCAATCCAAGAATTTATTTCAGATTGTAACAGTCTTTACTCTGTGTATTCTATCTATGTATGTTCTTTTGTACACTTTGTTTCATTTTGTGTAGGCTTCCCCCCCCCCCCCCCTGAGAACATACTTTGCATTATATTGAGGCTTTACATTGTATCATAAATTTCTCCTTCCCAATTCTGTATGTATAACTTTTTAGAAAAAAAAATGAAGACAACAGCCGCCATGGGGCAGTGGTTAGTGCCTTTGGGTTACAGGCTGGAAGGTCACAGGTTCGATACCCATAGGACTCACTTGGGTTTTTCATACTGCAGCTCCTACCCAGAATGAGTTTGCAATGAACTCATTGGGAAGACTGGAACCACAGTGTCGAGCTTCATCCAGAGCTTCATCCATTTTATGGATGCAATTTTGAGATTTGCTCAAATTACTTGACCAACTGCTGTATGTGTCTGTATCTCTGGGACAACACAAATAGATTATGATAGGAAGAGTATAATACAGCCCTATCAAGTTGTCTTGCAGTACATGTACTACCATAGCGTTGTTATTACATCAACCTCATCACCAATAATCATTATGCAATAGAAAAAAAGATTGAATATTAAATAGTCATGTGTGTGTGTGCCTGCCTGCGTGCCTGTGTGCGTGCCTCTGTGTTTAAACAGAAGGCATACATTTGAGAAGAAAGCTGGTCCTTATGCCCTAGGCTTGAACCCTAAAAGCTAGTGTTGTTTTGGTTTTGTTTTGTTTGCT
This sequence comes from Stramonita haemastoma, assembly GCA_030674155.1. Taxonomy (NCBI): domain Eukaryota; kingdom Metazoa; phylum Mollusca; class Gastropoda; order Neogastropoda; family Muricidae; genus Stramonita; species Stramonita haemastoma. The sequence goes on from CM060328.1 coordinate 23,813,281, forward strand.
TTGTTTTAGGGTTTGGTTTTTTGTTTGTTGTTGTTTGGGTTGTTTGTTTTGTTGTTGTTGTTGTTGTTGTTGTTTTTTGGGGGGTTGTGATGTTTGTTTTGTTGTTGTTGTTGTTTTTTGGGGGGGTTGTTGTTGTTTTTTTGGGGGGGCCCTTCCAAATGGTGATCATCAGTTTAACATGCATGAAATGACATAATAATAGGTGCCAATGAGGAAACTTACATGGGTAATGGTGTGTTGTGTTTGGAATGGCAGAATACTGTAAGCACTCCCACAGGGAAAAAAATCATTTTGGAAAACCTTAAAGGAGCTTTTGGTTTTGATCTGGTGTTTCTTCGTTTTTCCTTTCGTTTTCTGTCGTCTTTTTTTTTTGGACAAAAATTGTGAAAAATTTAGTCTTTTACACTATGATTTTACTCTAAGAATATCTACATTAAACATTCCTTACCCCTTCAATTATTTTTTTCTCAGTGTTGTACTTTTATGTGTTTTTGCTATGCCATAGGCCTACAAAATTTATCTTTCTCCTTTTTTTTTTCTTACTTCACAAAGTTGTCAGATGATCTGGTCAATTTGTTCTGTCATGAAATTGTCTGTATGTCTGTCTATCTGTCTACCCACCTGCCTGCGTACCTGCCTGCCTGCTTGTCTGGCAAAATTTATTTAGATTATTGTTGTTTTGCCCTGCTTTTGAACAACCATTGCATCACATCAATCATAACATTGCATTTTGAGTTAGCTATTCAGTTCCCCCTACACCCCACACCCCAGGGCTCTCCCATCCCACCCACCCCTTCCCATATTTTGCTGTTTCAAAAAGGTATTCATTATGCCGGATTTTGAGTTTTGCTGATTTTTTGTGTTGAGAATAATTGTTATAAATGCGAAATTACTCAGCTTTTTTTTTTTTTTTTTAATGAGGTGGTGGTGGGGGGGGGGGGGGGGGGGGATTGTTCTATTTTAACACTTCGTTTTGTACATTTTGCTTTTTGTATATCATATTCAGAGTGTAACCACACATTGGTGTTGTGGTTGTTGTCTTTTTTTTAAAATGTACTTTGTAGAACATAACCAGATGTTATCAATCTTAGTAAAATTTACCCGATATTGATACTGATAATTTTATATGTTTGTGTGCATACTCATATTACAATCAGTATTATCAAAAACTGGACATGTGGGTGTGCCTGTGTATTACAGTTTGATGTCATACTGGATCGTTGCCAATGATGAGATAACATCTTTTGAATAAAATATGAAGAGATGATATCTTTGAACGAAACATGCCCGGTGGTTGCTCTTCAGAGCTATCTCTTTGTCTCTGCTTTGCTTTCTTTCCTGTCTTCTTACTTCTTCTCTACTCTCTCTCTCTTGTCTTCCTCTCTCTCTCTCTCTCCTCTCTCTCTCTCTCTCCTCTCTCTCTCTCCTCTCTCTCTCTCTCTCCATCTCTCTCTTCTCTCCTCTACTCCTTCCTTCTTCCTCGTGAACGCACGCAGAACATCTTCGCACACGTGAAACCCGTTCCGCTTTCGTAAAGAAGGCCATCGGTGCCGGTGGAACAGACGACATTTACAAAACTGCAAACACACGGACTGGATGTAAAAAAGCACAAGATGCTTATTCATTGTCCTCGATATAAAAATAAATCAAATCAATCAAATCAAATCAAATCAATTCAAATCAAATCTCTCTCTCTCTCTCTCTCTCTCCTCTCTCTCTCTCTCTCTCTCTCTCTCTCTCTCTCTCTCTCTCTCTCTCTCTCCTCTCTCTCTGGATGTAAAAAAGCACTGGGACTGGATGTAAAAAAAAAAAAAAAAAAAAAAAGGACAGGAGTACTTATTGATTATCCTCGAAATAAAAGAAAAAATAAAGAATTTGCCTTGCCTTGTCTCTCTTTCTCTCTTATCAGCACACGCACGCGCGCGTGTGTACGCATATGTGTTCATCCTGGGTGACTTAAACAGCAACAAACTCTACCAAACGTTAAAGACCTATGAACAGTACGTGACCTTTCCCACATGCAGTTTTCAATAATAATTTTTAAAAAAGCAAACCCCAAACCAACCAACAAACAAACAAACAACAAAACTTGATTTGTGCTATGGGACTGTAGTAGGCCCAAACAAATCATCTCCATTACCTCTCCTGGCTACTGGGTCCTGCTGTTTTTTTTGTTTTTTGTTTTTTTTAATCTATTTATTCTTTTATATCGAGGATAATGGAGTAAGCATTAATATGCTGCTTTTTTTTTTTTAACATCCAGCCCCCATGTGTACGCAGTTTTTTTAAATGTCATCTGTTCCCACCGGCACACGATGGCCTACTCTTACGAAAAGCGGAACAGGATTTAACGTGTGCGCAAGATGTTCTGCGTGCGTTCACACACGGGGCCTCGGTTTATAGTCTCATCCGAAAGACTTTGGGGGGAGTGGAGCCAGCACTGATGTTAACTCCTGTTAGCACCTGTAGTGTACCACCAGTCAGTCTCTCAGTGCCGTCAGCCCATGAGGCCCTGAAAGAAAGGACTGCCAATAAATAGCATAGCAAACTAGCAAGGCTCCTTCGATTGCGCTGACTTGGACACGGTTTTGTAACCTGTGTTCTGATTTGAATGCACTCACTGATGTTACACACGCAGGCACGCACACAGGGGGACGGGATAGCCTATAGTGGTCAGAACATTGCGCTCGCAATTTGACGACCTGGGTTGATTCCTGGGCGAGGTGATTTTTCTCATGGAGTTAATATCAGTGCCAACTCCACTCTCCCCAAAGTCCTTCGGATGAGACTACAAACCGAGGCCCCGTGTGCGAACGCACGCACAACATCTTGCGCACACGTAAAATCCTGTTCCGCTTTTCGTAAGAGTAGGCCATTGTGTGCCGGTGGGAACAGATGACATTTACAAAACTGCATACACACGGGGACCGGATGAAAAAAAGCACATGATTGCTTATTCTGTTATCCTCGATATAAAAGAATAAATAAATAAATAAAATAAATAAATAAAGATCTTGGTGGTGCCGGCCAGGTGAATTGAGGATCAGTGATGGGGAAACCTTCTCCCAGATCAGTTTATATATATGCACATCTGCCAGAGCTTACACACTCGCTGAACTGTAGCCTAGGCCATAGGCCTATCTCAATTTCTTGGCATTATGTAATCTGTGGCGTGTCTTATCAATAACCAAAGTTGCAAAACTGAACTGTAGGCTACCTTGGACTAGTGAGCCCAGCGTTGTCTCATCGTTTCTGTGGGTTCTTTCAATTCATGTGCACACGGGACTTTGGTTCATTGTATCGTCTGAAGGAATAGCATAGTTCACAAAATCTTTGTGGGATAAAAAAAAAGAAAAAAAAAGAACCCTGCTTCGTACCAGGTAAATTCGACGGAACAATTCCAGACTCCTGCCTCCCAGGACAAGTAGGCCTACATTACCTTCAGACCATAAAAACATATTGCTGCTTGAAGATATCCTTCATGAGAGATGATTTTTTCACAGATATAATTAGGCAACTTATTAATAATGCACTGACGGGATAGCCTAGTGGTCAGAACATTGCGCTGGCAATTTGACGACCCGGGTTCGATTCCCGGTCGAGGAGATTTTTTCTCCTGGAGTTAACATCAGTGCTGATTCCACCCTCCCCCAAAGTCCTTCGGATGAGACTATAAACCGAGGCCTCGTGTGTGAACATACGCAGAACATCTTGTGCACACGTTAAATCCTGTTCTGCTTTTCTTAAGAGTAGGCCATCGTGTGCCGGTGGGAACAAATGACATTTACAAAACTGCATACACACGGGGACTGGATGTAAAAAAAGCACGAGTGCTGATTCCATTATTCTCGACCTAAAAGAATAGAATAAATAAAAAATAAATATTTCAACAAGATTTAACTAGGCCTGGTAGGCTAACCGTGAATTATGGCCTGTTGTCCTATCGTCTGCTAGGTTAAGATATCTTTTTATCGCTAGGCTTCCCAGTTTCGCCGAACAGTGGCGCAAGAACACAATTAGTCCACAAATCAGTCGAATTTCTGCACCCACAACACTTATCTAGCATAACTCTTAGTCAAAGCAAATATAAAACAAACTTTTATAAATCTGTGTGAAATTATTTTAGACTTACTTGATCAATATATCTTTAGACCCCAAAATTTGTATCGATCCGGAAGTTGGGCCTAAGGTGCTACTGTGCGTCAGGACAACCGATAGCTAACACGTAGACCTATCGCGCGATACTGGCCTAGGCGTACGTCGCAACGTGTGTACAAAAATCGACTGGGAACTTGCTGTGCGCTAGTTGTTTTTTTTCACCACCTTGTCCGTAGGTAACTAAAGAGAGGATTACACTATCATTTCACTATGGAGAAGAGCGCTGGGTCAAGCGGACGTATGATGCGCTCGTCAAGATCGCCCTACTTGGTGATAGCACTTTTGTTTGTGACGGGTTTTTTGGCCTTTAGCTACTGGGGACAAACTCGCAAAAATGGAGCACTTACAAACGAACTTGAATCACTCCAGATTGACTTTCGTGCGGTGTCAGAAAAGCATTTGAATAAAGAAAAACAGGTTGCTGAGATTACCACACAGTTCAAAGAAAAAAAGGAGAAACTGATCAAAATGGAAGCGAAAGTGGGAGAGACGGAAAAGAAACTAGCTGACTCCAAAAAAGAAGTGGACTCCTTGAAGGATCAACTGAAAACTGCACAGGAACAAGCGGTGAGGATTTGTTTCTGGATGAATACATAATTAAGTGCTCTTTCACATATTTCCGATACTTTGCACAAAGCCTAGTTCAGTAGTTGTCCAACTGCCATTTCATGAATGTATCCATGGACTAATACTGTAATAGAGCACTTGTTAATTCCATGGTAGTAACCTATTAGTACTTGTTTGAATGGTATTGCAATCAGATGTAGCACTGGAAAACCCACACTACTATAGTAGACAAATTATTATGTATGATTGGGCATTTATATAATATAGTACTGTTTGCACACTCCTTCCATACACTCATGCAGACACAGCACATGCACAGATACACAGCACAGACATGTACACACACACACACACACACACACACACACACACACACACACACACACACACACACAGAGTGACACACACAGGGGTGCACCCCCTCCCCCCCCCTCCACTCACTCATACAATGATACATGTATGTAAACACAGAGAATAAGAGAGAGAGAGAGAGAAGGGGGGGGGGGGGGGGTGTCTTTTAGCAGCCAGTAATAACACAGTATCAGGAAAGTTTGTGTTGTCTGCATGTGATGCATGTCAGTGTTCTCTGTCTCTCTGTCTCTTCTGTCTGTCTCTGTCTTCTGCTCTGTCTCTTCTCTCTGTCTCTCTGTCTCTCCTCTCTCTCTGTCTCTCTCTCTCTCTCTCTCTCTTCTCTTCTCTCTCTCTCTCTCTCTCTCTCTCTCTCTCTCTCTCTCTCTCTCTCTCTCTCTCACTCTCTCTCTCTCTCTCAAGCTCTGGAGCTCTCTCTCTCTATTCAATCCCCCCCCTCTCTCGCTGTCTGATGTCTCATTGTCTGGCAATCTCATAATGAAGGCTCATTTTTAATAAAAATTTTATGTGCATGCATTTTTTCTTATTTTTGTGCTAGTCAAATTTTTCACGTTGATATGTCACCTATTTAAATTGATTTGATTGTACAGCGCGGTGAGCCCATGTTTTGGGGGATTTGCGCTATATAAGCCTCCATTTTATGATGATGATGATGATGATGATGATGATGGTGGTGGTGGTGTGGTGGTGGTGGTGGTGGTGGTGTGTGTGTTATTATTATACATGAAGTGATGTTCAAACACAAACATGACAAAGCTATAATGTAAAGATAAGGTTCAGAAACAAATTCGGAAATTGATCATATCCCTCTCAAATGACAGGCAGTGTAATCACAGTAAACTAAGTGTGAGCTATTGTTACTGGCTGAATATTTGATATTCTCCTTAACTCAACTGCATACAATGGCCTTTTTTTTTTTTTTTTTACGACAGTCCTTTGTTCATTGCTTGAGCAAACAAAGACTGAAAGGGAATCTGTGATGCTGATAATCAATATCAAAGATTGCAAGTAGCTTCAACCCTATGAAAAGCGTCATGTATAATATGTGTGTGCCTCTGTATACAAATATATAATAACTTGTGTGTGCCTCTGTATGTGTGTGTGTGTCACTGTGTGCATGTGCGTGTGTGCATGTTTGGTGTGTGTGTGTGTGTGTGTGTGTGTGTGTGTGTGTGTGTGTGTGTGTGTGTGTGTGTGTGTGTGAGTGAGTGAGTGAGTGAGTGAGTGAGTGAGTAAATGAATGAATAATCTTTATTTTTCAAGGATAATGGAGTAAATTTATATTTATTTATAGCAAAACAAAAACAAAAGAAAAACACAAACCATCACCACCAACAATAAAAGTTCAACCAATGATTTTTTATAAAAAAAAAGGGGGGGGGGGGAGGATAGATATTATATATTAGGCGTAATCCCCTGCTGGATATATTGATGATTATTTTTAAAAACAAAGAGATTTAGACTATTGCATTTATATTTAACAAACGCATAATCCTCAACAGACCCGAACAATAATGTCAAAACACTACAGATCAAACAAATCAAATAGATTAAAAATAAAATAGAGAGGAGACAAATCAAATCAAATCAAATCAATTTCATTAATTTCGAGGATAATGAATAAGCACTCGTGTGCTTTTTTACATCCAATCCCCGAAACAGCAGAGAAGAGAGCAACCCAAACAAAAAAGTCACATATCAAAACATTTTCATAAATATTTATTTATTTATTATTTTATTTATTATAATTCATATATATATAATTTAAATTCTTTTATATTGAGGATAATGGAATAAGCACTCATATATATTATCATATATGCTTTTTTACATCCAGTCCCCATGAG
>CM060328.1:23825221-23895221 GCA_030674155.1 Stramonita haemastoma
GGGGACAGCGTGGTTTTTGTCTTGCGACTTAAACCAGTGGACACAGCAGTGTCAACCAACATGGCGGATCCAACAGTGAATCGCAGCACACAAGTACAATACTATAGGAAAAAATCCTACTCCCAAACCCGCAGGGATTTGGAACGCTCTCGAAAGCATAAAGAGAAGCAGGCAAGTGTTGTGTGTGAAAGTGACTGTGTCTTCAGTGCCTCGAGTCCACCTGACAAAAGTGTAGAACAGCAGAATGCAGCATGCGCAGATACGCATAGAGTAGACCTACCAACAGCACACACACAGGACATCAACACAAAAACATCAGTTAAGTTGCTATCATCGGTTGATTTAGAACCTCCCTGTATGTCTGATTGTTGTGACTGTGCTGATATGTGTGTTTTGCAGCCTGAGGTGAACGATGATAATATTGTTGGTGCATTCGACAAAGGAAATGTCAAACAGTATGTGGCTACTCTAACTGATAGATCGTACAGAAAAGGCTGAGAGACAGACAAAGAAATACACACTTTAGAAAATCTGTCCTACATCATTCAGATGGTGAAGATATTGTGACCTGTGAGTCAGATGACATTGTGATCCAGCTCGCATGCCAACCAGACACTGAGCCAGTATGTGTGTACTGGTTTGTCAAACAGCAAGAGAAAAACATGTTAAAAGAGGAGCGTGTCAAACTCGCCAGTTTGCGGAATGGGAAGCGAATCCAGAACACACTACACAGGAGACCCTTTCACGATGCTTCAAGGGACTTGGCGACACTTAGAGAACTATTACATCGCTGTCTTGGCTAGCCTATGACAATGACTGGACAAAAGAAAGGCTCGGGAAATCGGACCGTAAAAGTCGTCAATGTACATTACAAATCAATGCTGTGGTTTCCATGGCATGGAATGGTGTTGTGTGCAATTATCCTTATCGTTATTCGGCAACCCCCTTCATGTATGGGCCAGTGGCCTTTTTTCATGAATAAACCTTTGTCGAGTTCGAGTTCGAGTTCCTCTCTCTCTCTCTCTCTCCTCTCTCTCTCTCTCTCTCTCTCCTCTCTCTCTCTCTCTCTCTCTCTCTCTCTCTCTCTCTCTCTCTCTCTCTTCTCTCTCTCTTCTCTCTCTCTCTCTCTCTCTCTCTCTCTTCTCTCTCTCTCTGCCTCTCTCTCTGTTCTGTCTGTCTGTCTCTCTGTCTTCTTCTCTCTCTCTCTCTCTCTCTCTCTCTCCTCTCTCTCTCTCTCTCTCTCTCTCTCTCTCTCTTCTCTCTCTCTCTCTCTCTCTCTCTCTCTCTTCTCTTTCTCTCTCTCTCTCTCTCTTCTCTCCCTCCCTCCTCTCTCTGCTGGGTGGGTGGAAAAAAAAAAGTATGTTGATACTTATCTGTGTTAGTGTTACCCTTGGGAATAAGATTTATCAATTTGATCATGAATCTCTCTCTCTCTCCTCCTCTCTCTCTCTCTCTCTCTCTCTCCTCTCTCTCTCTTCTCTCTCTCTCTCTCTCTCTCTCTCTCTCTCTCTCTCTCTCTCCCCCCTCCCTCCCTCCCTCTCTCTCCCCCCCTCCCTCTCCCTCCCTCCCTCTCTTTCTGTCTCCAGTTTTCTCTAGCCCGCATTCTTTTCTCTATCAATTCATTTCTTGCTGTTGTGTTGTTCTCAGGTTCAGTCTTACCTGCTTATATTCAAAGTTACATCAATACCATGCAGTACATGTTATACGAAACATATGTGGAGACATAGACACACGTCTGCCCCTAGGCCATCAATACAAGGTGTCAAGAAAAGTTTGGGGTTTTTTTTTTAAAGAAAAAAGAAAAAAAAATGTTGATGTTGTCGTTCACACAACAGTCCTTTGAACTGCCTAGTGCTGGTCAGGGGGGGGGAGGGGGGGGGGGGGGGGGGGAGTGTAAAGGAATAAAGCCACAGATGTTTGCTATTGATTTAAAAACCTGCCAAGTTGTGTGACCTTTCAAGTTTGCTTCTCTCTCTTTCTCTCTCTCTCTCTCTCTTTTTCTTCTTTCTTTCTTTCTTTTTCTTTCTTTCTTTCTTTCTTTCTTTCTTTTCTTTCTTTCTTTCTGTCTGTCTGTCTGTCTGTCTGTCTGTCTGTCTGTCTGTCTGTCTGTCTGTCTTCTTCGTCTTTTCTCTCTTTTCTCTCTCTCTCTCTCTCTCTCTCTCTCTCTCTCTCTCTCTCTCTCTCTCTCTCTCTCTCTCTCTCTTTTTTTTTTTCTCCCACCCTCCCTCCTCCTTTTCTCCTTCCTAGTCTACTCCCTTGCCTTTCTCTGAACAATGACAGCTATAGCTGTGTGCATAGATCTGGCTCATTCTCTTTCTGTTTGTGTGTACAGTTGTGTTCATTGTCACCAGTAATGATTTACCTGTCTCTGTGGTTATGCATACATTTGTGTGTGTGTGTGTTGTGTGTGTGTGTGTGTGTGTGTGTGTGTGTGTGTTGTGGGGGTGTGTGTGTGGTGTGTGTGTGTGTGTCTCTGGTGTGGTATTTATCTTTATTATTTATAATGATTATGCTAAATATAAATACATGTTTGCACAATCATATGCATGCTTGCACACATACAGATACATGTATGAATTCACATTATACATATATGCAATGATGCACACACACATACAAACGCATGCATGCATGCATGCATGGGATTGATTCCCATTCGTATTCCCCTGGAGTTAACATCAGCGCTGACTGCACTCTCCCCAAAAGTCCTTCAGATGAGACTATAAGCCAAGGCCTTATGTGCGAACGCTCGCAGAACATCTTGCGCACACGTTAAATCCTGTTCTGCTTTTCGTAAGAGTAGGGCATTGTGTGCCAGTGGGAACAGATGACAAGATTTACCAAAACAGCATACACATGGGGACTGGATGTAAAATAGTACATTTATGCTTATTCCATTATCCTCGATATAAAAGAATAAATTATAAATAAATAAATGCACTTGCACCCATGCATTATATGCACATGTAAGCACACACACACAGTGACACACACACACACAGTGACACACACACACACACACAACATACACACACACTCACATATATACACAGTCTCTCAATCTCATACACACACACACACACACACACACACACACACACACACACACACACACACACACACACACACACACACACACACACACACACACACAGGGGATGGGATAGCCTAGTGGTCAGAGCATTGTGCCCACAATTTGACACCCGAGTTGGATTCCTGTTTGGAGGGGATTTTTCCCCTGGAGTTAATATCAGTGCTAACTCCACTCCCCCAAAAGTCTTTCGGATGAGACTGTAAACCCAGGCCCCGTGTGCGAACACACGCAGAACATCTTGCGCACACGTTAAATCCTGTTCCACTTTTCGTAAGAGTAGGCCATAGTGTACTGGTGGGAACAGATGACAAGATTTACAAAACAGCAGACACACAGGGACTGGATGAAAAAAAAGCACATGAGTGCTTATCCCATTATCCTCTATATAAAAGAATAAAATATAAAACACACACACACACACACACTGTATACACACACACACACACACACACACACACACACACACACACCACACACACACACACACACACACACACACACACACACACACACACACACACACACACACACACACACACACACACACACACACACACACACACACACACACACACACACACACTGTACACACACACACATAATTATTTAACCCTCACCTGCAAACATAGATGTATACAAGTACACAGCTCTGTGTGTGTGTGTTTCCATGGTTTTTGGTATTAATTTTGATACCATTTGTGTGCTTGCCTTACAGGAGAATTGGACACGGTGAAAAAGGAGCTTACAGATCTGAAGAATTCTCCTCCAAAATGTGACAAAACGTAAGTTGCATAGATCTTCAATGTTATTGACATATATTGCAGATCTGTTGTTGATGATAAAGTGCTGGATAAACTCTTACTAGATGGAGAAACATGTATGTTTCTTTGAGAGTAAAGTGCATGACAAACTATGAGTTATGTATTGAGAAACATTACAGATGTTTCTTTGACAATAGAAGTGCATGACATACTGTGAGTTATGTATTGAGAAACACTACAGATGTCTCTTTGACAATAGAAGTGTATGACAAACTGTGAGTTATGGACGAACACTGCAGATGTTTCTTTGACAATAGAAGTGCATGACAAACTGAGTTATGTATTGAGAAACACTACAGATGTTTCTTTGACAATAGAAGTGTATGACAAACTGTGAGTTATGTAATGAGGAATACTACAGATGTTTCTTTGACAATAGAAATGCATGACATACTGTGAGTTATGTATTGAGAAACACTACAGATGTTTCTTTGACAATAGAAGTGTATGACAAACTGTGAGTTATGTAATGAGGAACACTACAGATGTTTCTTTGACAATAGAAGTGCATGACAAACTGTGAGTTATGTATTGAGGAACACTGCAGATGTTTCTTTGACAATAGAAGTGCATGACAAACTGTGAGTTATGGACAAACACTAGATGTTTCTTAGACAATAGAAGTGCATGAAAAACTGTGAGTTATGGCAAAAAATGGCTTTTTTGTTGGTTTTTTCATTCCTCAGCTAGAGCTCTGAGGTTCACCAATGGTGATATTTATACATGTATGCGACCATTTTTGGCAACTATGAAGGTAGCCAGATTCTGACTTCTGGGATGTATACTGGGTGTATTTGTGTTTCCATAACCACCAAACTTTTATGTGAAATACGACATCTTAAAGTTAAAGTGCATATTTGATCTTCTGCATGTGCATACAGGAAGGGAATTAAGGCACTGGCATGACAGAATTATGGAATAGCTGTTATTCTTCTTCATTGTAATCAATCTTGTTGTTTAGAGATTTATATGCTCTATGAATCATACTGTATTCATTTATTCGTATTTAAGATGGATCTCATAATCTGGGAGTGGGTGTTTTCTGAAGAAAATGTTCACTTATTGTATTTATGTTCTGAGTTTCAAATCATCATTCTTTTGTTTGTTCTTCTTTTTTTCTTGTTTTCTTTCTTTCTGTTTTTCTTTCTTTCTTCCTGTCTTTGATTCAGTCACCTACTTTTTTTTTCTTTCTTGTTCCTTTCTTTCAGTCATCCTGTCTTTTTTTTTACTTTCTTCCCATCTGTCTTGCTTCCTGTCTTTCATCCATTCTTTTATTCATTTTCTTTTCTTCTTTCCGTCTTTCATTCATTCAGTGAATACATTCAATTTGTTTTGTTTATTTCTTGCTTTCTCTCTTTCACACATTCTTTCTGTCTTTCTTTCTTCCTATCTTTCACACGCTCATTCATTCACTTTCATTTTTTTGTCTTTCTTGTTTTCTCTCTTTCATACTTACTTTCTTCCTTCCTTTCATTCAGTCAATCACTTGTTTACTTCAATCTATTCATACGTATTTCCGTTCTTTCCTTCCTTCTTTGTTGTGGATCCAGTGCCTGCAAGGATCACGTGCGTGAAGTCCTGAAAGCCATGATAGAGTCGGTGGGCAAACCCCCCGTGAATGGAGCGTTGAAAAAACACAACGTGGATGTTATGGCCATTGCCGGCGATCTTTTGGAAGCGTAAGTGTCTTAGGACTGTTCTTCATCTGTATCATGTGTGGTTAAAGCTGTGTGTGTGTGTGGGTATGTGGGTGTGGGTGGGCCCTTTCCTTGGCTTGTGTGTGTGTGTGTGGGGGGGGGAGTGGGTGTTGAGTTGTGCATGTAAGTGTTTTGTGAGTGGCGGTGTTTTGTGAGTGGTTGTGTTTTGTGTGTGTGTGTATGAGTGTGTGTGTGGGGGAGGGGGGGGGGGAGTGGGGGTTGAGTTTTCATGTGAATGTTTTGTGAGTACAAGTGTGTGTTGTTGTTTGTTGTTGTTGTTTTTTTTGGGGGGTAGACTGTGTGTGTGAGAGATGGGGATTGATGTCACTATGTGTGTTTCAATGTATGTGTTTGTTTGGCAAAATCAATTTTTTGTATGTCATCTGCACTGGATATATGATATTGTCATTGACATGTAGTACATTATATTTTATGGTGTGTGGATTCACTCTCACAAAGCTGCTACCGAGATTTGATACAAGTACAAAAAAGCCCACCCAGGCTTTGTTTCTATCGCATTCATCATTTGTCATCAGGGGGGGACAGAAAAGCCTAGAGGTTAGAGTGAGGAACTTGTTATTTGACAGTAGCTGAAAGGCAAGATGTAGTATTAAGTCTCCAATGAGGTACACATACATCCATTGAAGAGGAATTTGTCTGTGGAGTTATATTGGTCTCCGCACCATTCTCCTGCTTTCCATTCCATTCCCTGGCTTTGTTCCCACTCTATCCCTTTGGTCCCTATTCCATTCCCCTGCTTTCCATTCCATTCCCTTTGTTCCCACTCCATCCCTTTGGTCCCTGTTCTATTCTGCTTTCTATTCTGTTCCCCCTAGTTCCCATTCCATTTCCTTGGTACCCATTCCATTTCCCTGCTTTCTATTCTGTTCCCCCTAGTTCCCATTCCATTTCCTTGGTACCCATTCCATTCCCCTGGTTTCTATTCCACTCCAGGGTTCCTGTTCTATTTCCCTAGTTCCCATCACATCCCCCCCACCCCCCACGCCTTTTGAATTTCCAATTCCATTTCCCTGGCTCCTGTGTCCTTCCCTGGTTCATATTCCATTCCCAGGTTCCTGTGCCATTCCCCTGGTTCATATTCCATTCCCCAGGTTCCTGTGTCCTTCCCCTGGTTCATAATCCATTCCCCAGGTTCCTGTGTCCTTCCCCTGGTTCATAATCCATTCCCCAGGTTCCTGTGCCATTCCCTGGTTCATAGTCCATTCCCCAGGTTCCTGTGTCCTTCCCCTGGTTCATAGTCCATTCCCAGAATCCTGTGTCCTTCCCTGGTTCATAATCCATTCCCAGGTTCCTGTGCCATTCCCCTGGTTCATAATCCATTCCCCAGGTTCCTGTGTCATTCCCTGGTTCCAGTTCCAGTCTTCTAGTTTCCATTCTATTCCTCTACACGATTTTTAGATGAGACTGTAGACCAAGATTTCAGTTAAATAAACTCACACAAAGTATAAATATCTTGTACGTGTACCTGTAAGGAACCTTCCATCTTGTGTAGAAACCTTAGACTATCCATGGTTGAATGCGTGGATGAGGTTGAACAATGACATGACATGAACATACCCAGCATGCAGCCTTGAGACCTGGAGAGGGATGGGCTCTGCCAGGTTCAACTTGCCCAAGAGGCATGGTCTGAAAAACGCTGTGCAGTGCTTCACTGACTCCTGAAGGAGCTAAGGGAGGAGTTACATCAAGTTGATCGCTCCAAAGTCAGAATGCGGCTATGTTAGACTAGTGTTGGGTGAACGGTTGCATATGCAAAATGTCACAGCTCTAGCTGATTAATCAGAACAAAACAATTAGTTTAAAAATCAAATTCCTTGCTACCTGGGAGTCAAACGAGGGACTGAAGTGAAAGTGTTTTTTTTTCTATCTGTTGCCAGGTCTGGTTCAGAAAAAGCTGCAGGTAGGAACGGTTTTTCTTTGTCTCCTTTCACAGTGTGTGTGTGTGTGTTTGTGTGTATGTGTTGTGTGTGTGTGTGTGTGTGTGTGTATGGTGTGTGTGTGTGTGTGTGTTTTTGTGTGTGTGCATGTGTGCGTGAAGTGATAAAAATCTAATCTGTGCGTGGATGAAAGTGTGCATTGTCCGTATCCACAAATAACTTACATCCTGTTCAAGGATTCATGTATGCAGAGATTGTTTGAGTAAAAAACACGTATGATCACAAAGAAGATAACAAAATACACTGTCGAAATGAGCATTGATTTTGAATTTTGATCATCATCATTTATATTTCTTTTTTGTTTTGTTTTTGTAGAAATATACTGTATACATCATTACATGTTTGTGTGTGTATGGCAAGGGGGGGGGGGTGGAGGGGGTTGGACAACTGACATTTTTATAAGCCTCCCCCCCTCCCCCCCCAAAAAAAAGAAAAAGAAGAAAACACGCCTCTCCCGACCAGTCCTAATCATGTACAAGTAGTGCACATAACATAATACTAACCATCAGTGCAAAGACATCTTTATGGAGATATTAGTGATAAATACCCAAATGCATTAGTATGGATCTGTAATACTTGAAAGCATTTGTTTTATACATGACTGTTATGTATGATGTTGTGAGTGTGTGCTACGAGCATGCGTGTGTATGCATTATATCTGTTTTTTGTGCACAAGCATGCGCGTGTATGCATTCATATCTGTTTTTTTGTGCACAAGCATGCGCGTGTATGCATTCATATCTGTTTTTTTGTGCACAAGCATGCGTGTGTATGCATTCATATCTGTGTACTGCATGTGCAGATTCTCCAGGAGCACAGGTGAGTACATAGGAAAAAAAAATCAAGCCAAAGCAACAATGACAAGAGCTGTCAAATGTGTATGACATTTATTTCTTATCCCATGGCTTGAGTGCTTTGAGCAAAGTGGGATTTTCCCTGTTTTTTGTTGTGAGACTATGTCACAGTGAATAAATTTGATAAAGGCCATCGAGATAAATGAAAGAGGACTTTTTGCCTGAATGTACGTTCTTCAGTAGTGCCTGAATGTACGTCTTCAGTAGTGCCTGAATGTACGTTCTTCTACTGACAAATCTGTAGTTTTTATGTTTTAGAAATAGAAAACAGGCTTGTGTAGTCCAAACACTAATTCCAGCATGAAATCATTTAACTTTCTTCTTTTTTCAAGCTGTTTTCATGTTAATTTATAAACCTGATGTAGTTCTGCGTTTTCCATGTGCTTTTCCTATTAATATTATCTGGCTGCACAGCTGACGATGTTATCACTGACCATTCACTGGCTTGATTGTGTCCATACTTCTTCATCATATTTTCCAGGTTATTATGATAATAATAATACATGGAATTTATATAGCACTATATCTTGCGAAAGCAAATCAAAGCGCTTGCTTCGACTTATACAACACACAAGCAATCATTGACAATGAATAGTTTTAGCAAATTTGAATATACACACACACACGCACACATACACACAAACACAAAACACACGCACGCACACACATGCGCACATGCACACACTTATAGAGGTTATACTCTTGGGCAGGCATTGGCATATAAGTCATACCAGCTGAAATGTAGGAATACATTTAATTTTTTTTTTTTTAAACAAAAAAAAACAGTGTTAATGATTATCTTGCATCATGACAAATCTGAAACTGATCTGTTCTGTTGCCATGCTGCAAAGTACTGTTGCACACCAGATCTGGAAGAAGGAGAAAGTCTAGTTTGGAAAGATTTCATGGTAAATGATTTGATGCCTTTTTTTTTTTGACTACCATGTATTTCATAGGGAGGTTAACCATTTTTGGACAGCATTTGATCCAAGATAGTGAACATCGTCAGCAAGATTTTGAAAGTTTCAAAAACTTAGACTCAAAAAAGCAGTTCATGTTCATGAAAAATGTGCAGAATCAGTCACAGTTTGCCAGGAAACGAGCACTGAATGATAGAGAAATATATTCGACTCATTGCTAAAAACAGACCTGAAAAAAAAAATTCAGAAAATGAATTTATTGGCTGCATTTGTTCTAGAAGCCTCATAGGAGGGGTTTAAACGGCATAAAGAGTACCAACATGTAA
This sequence comes from Stramonita haemastoma, assembly GCA_030674155.1. Classification (NCBI taxonomy): domain Eukaryota; kingdom Metazoa; phylum Mollusca; class Gastropoda; order Neogastropoda; family Muricidae; genus Stramonita; species Stramonita haemastoma. Next base: position 23,834,892 of record CM060328.1, read on the forward strand.
CCTGGAAAATATGATCCTGCATGGTTGTACAGCTGATGATGTCACCATAGCCATTTGATGCACATAGATTCTCTGTCTCTGTCTCTGTCTGTCTGTCTGTCTGTCTGTCTGTCTGTCTGTCTGTCTGTCTGTCTTCTTCTCTCTTCTCTCTTCTCTCTCTCTCTCTCTCTCTCTCTCTTCTCTGTCTCTCTCTCTCTCTCGTCTCTCTCTCTCTCTCTCTCTCTCTCTCTCTCTCTCCCCCTCCCTCCCCCCCCCTCCATCTCCCTCCTTCCCTCTCTCCCTCCCTCCCTCCATCTCTTTTTCTCCCTTACCTTACCGGGTGGGGTGCATAATAGTTATACCTGGTCGTGTCCTTTGCTTGGGATTTTGTGGGAGGGCTTCCTGCTGGCCTCGGCTGATACATTCCAACACCAGAGCAGCTCGTTTTTCATTGTACACGCTGTGTGCTGGGTATGTTCATGTTGCCGTATCCCACCAAACCAAACACTGACATGAATTATGGGATCTTTAATTAACTAGCATATTTGATCTTCTGCATGTGTATATCATACAGAAAGTGAATTGTGGCACGAACAGGTCCGCACTTGAAGTTGACCTGGGAGATCGTAAAAAATCCCCCACCCTTAATTCACCAGATACCGATGCCGAGATTAGAATCCTGGACTTTTGAGACCCCAGAGACTGAAGTTGAATGGCCTTAACCACTCAAGGCTATAGGTAGCGTCCGTTGAACATGGATGGTTTCTACAGACGTTCATCAGAAGTAAAGATAGTATGGAGCATGACTGAGCATGATTTTTTTCTTGTTGATGAGCGGTGCATGCAGCCCAAGGGTATGCACAGTGCCCCCTTGGAGGATGCGTTTTGTTTGAATTGTTGTGTTTTCTGCAGAGCCAGAGGCAGCCAGCACTCGCTGTCCTGCAGCTAGCTGACTGTCACATTGTTCTCTCTTGCTTACAGTGCCATGTCTTGCCTTGCCTTGCCTTGCCTTGCCACACCCTGTTGTTACTGATGAACCTTTTATGCTTTCCAGAGTTCCTTCCTTAGAGTGTAGTTTCAGGACTGTTAGTGGCTCTGCTTTTTTTCTTTTTTTTTTTTGTCCTTTGCGATTTTTTTTTTTTTAATATGCTTATTTTGATAGTGTAATTTTGTGAAAATCTGTTTAGTACATTATGATTTTAGTCTATCATTGAATTGGTGTCATTCACCATGTTTAATATTTTTAAAAATGAAGTTTTTAGACACTTTTTCCTTCAAACTGCTGGATCAGAGTGTTTGTTTTTTGGTTTGGGGGGGGGGTTTTGGGGGGAGGGGGGGGTAGACTGTTTCTCAACAGTGCATAAACAGTATTTTAGTTTAGGTTAACTTTGGGGGGGATATTCAGTTGTGTGTAGTGAATTCATTTTTAGGGGGTTTCATCTGTCTTTGTTAAATGCATAAAGTATTGATTTCTCTCTTTCTGTATTTTTGAATTAATTTGGCAAGAACATCAATTAAGAAAGAAAATAATTTATTTGGCCAAAAAACCCACAAAAAACGATCCCAAAGCCAAATCCTTTTTTTTTCTTAATGAAGAGGAAATTACAAAGAGCTTAACAGTCCTGAAACTGCACCAGAGATTGTTTGTGTTGTGTTGTGTCATGTAATTTGATGTTGTATGTCTTTTACACTAACCTTTACTTTCTTCTCTGCACCTGTTCAAGAGTAAGAAGAACGCTTCACAACCCACAGAAAAGTCCTGAAAAGAAGGAAATTGCTAAAGCTCAAGGTAAACAAAACATTCATGAACATTTATACAATACAGTCCTAAGCCCCAGTTTCATTTTTGTTGGATTCATGAACACTTATAGATTGTTGTCAAAAGCTCGTGTGTCTGAGCAGTTATTCTGATAGGTCTGGATTTGGAAGGGGAGGGGGGGAGGGGGTTGTAGGTTTCACTTTTGTTAGGTTTTAGTTAAAAGGTGTTGCGTAGATTATGGTCAAAAGATTCCACGTTCAGGCAGAAATGGGTTGTTTTGGGGGGGGGGGGTGTTGGTTTTTGTTTGGTTTGTTTTGGGTTGGGGGGTTTTTCGGGGGGGGGGAGAATGGGGTTTGCTGTAGGATGGAGGGTTTGTCAGTTTCTCCCTGGGGATTTTAAGTCAAAATAGTAAGCTCAAAGCAGGAAAGTGACTTTAAAAGTGGTATCTATATATCTATATAAATAAGTGAATAGTGCAGCAGAGAATTATCCGGTTATGATATCAGATATCTAGTTCAAATACTGTTCAATGGGGGTTTTTTGTGGGTGTTGTTGGTTGTTGTTTTTTTTTGGGGGGGTGTGGGGGTTTTTTGTGTTTTTTTAGGGGGTTAGAGAGGGGGGGGGGGGGTTAGGATGAGATGGGTAAACCAAAGTCAGGTGATCTAGCAACAGTGCAAGGTATTTTCTAGAGGGTGGCTTTATAGCTTCACCCCTCAGACTGGCTGTGGGGCTGTCACAGAATCACTGTACTTGTAAGGATTTGGCAGGACGGCAAAGTCCAGAAAAGTGTCACCAAGCCGGGCTACATCAAGAGAATGGGACAGAGGCATAATGAAGAGAATGTAACAAGAGGCATAATCGAGAGAGTGTCACAAACGGCACAGTACTGTATAGGAAAAATCAAAGATACGTCAGCTGGGAATATTACCGCCCACCACCTGTGACACACGCCTCGGGCGAAAGGTCTACTCCTCCCATAAGCTGACAAAACTACAGCTTTGTCGTCACTTAAAGGTGTACAAAGCTCAGAGAGGAGGCTGTGACCAATAAGAACAGCTGTTGCACGCCCAACTCTACACATGCAGCTCGGATCAATGAAACCTTCTGACAACAGATGGACCCTACTCACATAGCCTTTCAGCTGTATTCTGTTTTCTGTGGCAACTTTCTTCACTTTGAAAAAAAATTGCTGCTAGTTTTGTTTGTTTGTTTGTTTTTTTTAAAATTTATATTTTTCAGTGGATTAGTAGTCTAAGGTAATGCACCTACCTAAAAAGCGAAAAGTCCAGATCCTGTGTGCAAGTGCACAAAGAACATCTTGGGCACTCATTAAAACCTGTTCCACCATTCAGAAGAGTAGGCCAATGCATGCCGATAGGACGGATGACAAAATGTGTTTGGACACATCCCAAGTCAAAGTGTGGCTACTTTATTGTGAACAAAAAAAGTCTGTACACAAAATTACACAGTAGCGAACCCAGGAAGTCTAGCCAAGGAACAAAAGAAAAAATTTAAAAAAGAAAAAGATACTGGCCCTTCACAAGTATAATCTAAACATGTAGTAATCTGAGTTTCATTTAAACAGCAGTCAAAATATTTCCTCTTTTCATTAACTTTCTCACCCTCCCTGCTGATATGCTTACCAGTGCAACCCTCACCACTACCACTTGATTTAAACTTACCTGTACCATGTGTGTGTGTGTGTATATATATATATATATATATTTATATATATATTATATATATATATATATATATATATATATAGATGCCTAAATATTACTAGTAGTATTAACAGCTGAGTAGTAGTAGTTGTTGTATTAGTTGTTGTAGCAGCAATAACAGTATGAAGTAGATGATATATTTCTTCTTCTTTGTCAACTTTCATACACTGTTGTCTGTGATATGAGCAAAAATGTGTTACACTGTTTTTGAAGTGCCTGCTGACAAGTCAACCCAACACACCCAACTTCGGCGCGTGAGAGATTGTTTGGGTTTTTTTGTCTTTCTCGGGGGGGGGGGGGGGGGGGGGGGGCAGGAGAATGGACCAGAAGGCAGAAAACAGACAAGAAGGAGGTGAAGGGAAGAGAAGGAATTAGGCAGAAACAAAGAGAGGATAGAAAGAGGGATCCCTTGGCCAGAAGATGGGGATGGTGTTTACTCTTACAACCCCCAGCATCCCCACTGGGAGAATTGTCAAGTACAGTATTTTTAACCTAATGTACTTGAAGCATTGGAGGGGGGGAGGGGGGGTGAGCCAAGATATAGGATATATAGTGATATAAAGTGAGTAGTAGTATTGTTTATTTGTTGTTGTGCAGCAATAACATATGAAGTAGGTGATATATTCTTCTTCTGCAAACTTCATCACTTTTCTATATACAATTTTACACTTTTTAACCCACAACAACCCCAACACACCCAACTTCGCCAAAATTTGGTTTTTCTTCTCGCAGAGAAACAAGAAGGCAGAAAACAGACAAGAAGGAGGTGAAGGGAGAGAAGGAATTAGGCAGAAACAAAGAGAGGGATAGAAAAGAGGGAATCCCTTGGCCAGAAGATGGGGATGGTGTTTACTTTACAACCCCCAGCATCCCCATGGGGAGACATTGTACAAGTACAGTATTTTTAACCCTAATGTACCCTTGAAGCATTGGAGGGGGGGGGGGGGGGGGGGAGATCGAAGTCAACAGACTATAGGAGAGTAATAATAGTGATAAAAGTTGTGATCATTGTCATGGAATATTTTGATTTTATGCTTCCCTCAGACAAATTCCAGGTAATTAGACTGCATGAGCAAAGTGTAAGGCAAAAATATTAAAGAGCAGTAGTGGGTGATATAGATATCTATGGACAAATGTACCTGCAACAAACATCACTCACTCACTCACTCACTCACTCACTCACTCACTCACTCACTCACTCACTCACTCAAACACACACTCACACACACACACACACACACACACACACACACACACAACACACACACACACACACACACACACTAATACTCACACACACACTCATGCATTCACTCACACATACACTCACACACACGCAAACACACACACACACGCAAACACACACACTCACACACAGTGACACACACACACATCACACACACACACACACACACACCACACACACACACACACACACACACACACACCACACACACGCGCAAACACGCACACAGACACGCACACAAACACACACACACTCACACACGCACACACACAGAGTGACACACACACATACACACACACACACACACACACACACACACACACACAAACACACACACCAAGCATAATCATATCAGCATCTGTACACCCATTTATTCAACCCTCTCCGGCAGAAAAAAAAAAAAAAGAAAGAAAAAAGATGTAAAAAGTCAATGTATGGAGCCACAACAACCACATACAGGGAAAACTGGAGATATATCGAGAAATAGTGAAATTTGAACGGGATATCTCGCCTCCAATCAATCATGTACAAAGTGGCAGTTTTGGAAGGGGGGAAGGGGGGGGGGAGTTGGGTCAGGGTTTAAGCATGATGTGGGCGAAAGAAATGGTGAGCAATGGAAATGAACAACCAGAAAGATAGTGCCGATACTTTTTTTTTTTTTAATATGTGTCAAAAGAAAGGAAAGTCAACTCTTCACACATGCACGCGTGCACGCACACACACACACACACACACACACACACACCACACACACACACACACACACACACACACACACACACATGACACACACTTACACACACACATACACACACACAACACACGCTTAGAGTTAGACGTGTGTGCACGCGAGCACACACACACACACACACACACGAGTTATCGTGAACAAACATTAAATATAAAAACAAAGGAACACATGCACACACACACACATGCACACACACACACACACTTTCTCTCTCTCTCTCTCTCTCTCTCTCTCTCTCTCTCTCTCTCTCTCTCTCTCTCTCTCTCTCTCTCTCTCTCTCTCTCTCTTTCGCTCTCTCTCTCTCTCTCATGACTTCACTCACTTTACAATTCATCAAAGTCACTACAAAAGGCACACACACAACACCTTTTAAAAAAAAAAAAAAATTTAAGCTACATCTATGTACTACACACCACTTTTTACGTGTCCTATTTCTAAGGTGCCTAAGGGATAAGGCTGTCATAACTGTGCTCGTGGAGCGTAAGATCTGACAGTTGGATAGACATGGAGAAACAGTAAAGTATGAACAGGGCATTTCAGATAAAAATCAATTGTGTAGTAGAACGTTTCAAGTTTTGTAGGGGTGAGGTAGGGATTTGGGGGGGGGGGGGGGGGGGGGGGGGGGACATTGGAGCAGGTTTTTTGTGTGTGACGTGGCAGTAGGAATTTATGAGAAAAGGGATGTTGTCACTACCCATTTAAAAAAAAAAAATTTGTGAAAGAAAAATTACGTTTTCTTTTCATGCACAAACACACATGCACGCGCGGGCGCACACACACACACACACACACACACATACACACACACACACACACACACACAACTCTCTCTCTCTCTCTCTCTCTCTCTCTCGTATGCATGCACACTCAATCACACACACACACACACACACACACACACACACACACCACACACACATTCACACACGTGCGCGCACACCACACCACACACACACCACACACACACACACACACACACACACACACACACACATTCACACACTGTGCACACACACACACTCACACACACATTCACACAAGTGCACACACATACACACAAACACACACACACACACACACACATTCACACACATCACACACACACACACACACACCACACACACACACACACACACACACACACACACACACACAATTCATACGCATTATAAGTGACAAAACACAAACTTTTAGTCACACACAAGTATCTGCTTTTCTTCTTTTCTCCCTGTCTCCCGTCGTTCTAATATCACTAATAGTGAAAAGACGTAAATCTAAAGAACGAATGAACGAACATACACACACATTCTCTCTCTCGATCTCTCGATCTCTCGATCTCTCTTTTCTCTCTCTCTCTCTCTCTCTCTCTCTCTCTGTCTCTGTCTCTGTGTCTCTGTCTCTGTCTCTCTCTTCTCTCTCTCTCTCTCTGTCTCTCTCTGTCTCTCTCTCTCTCTCTCTCTCTCTCTCTCTCTCTCTCTCCTCTCCTCTCTCTCTCCTCCCTCCCTCCCTCCCTTCCCTCCCCCTTTCCCTTCCCTTCCCCCTGTTTATATGATATATCAAACTTGTATAGGTAAAAAACAAAAGTAACTGCACTTTTGAAGTACACACTCGCACATATGGCTTTCAAGTCTCTCAGTGGACTAGTGCAAGCAGACAGTGCATAGGGGTCTTTCCCAATGGATTGTACCACCACAGCTGGTGAGGTAGTTTAGCCAGGAGTTCAGTTCGAACATATCCAACAAGAACCATACTAAAAGACTATTGAATGTCGCACCTTTTTTTTTCCTTTTTTTTTTCTTCTTTCTTTTTTTATTTTTATATTGTAACAGGTTGTGTGTGATCTGACTTGACTTGACTGTTCTTTGTTTGAAGAGTCATCAGGGGCACTGCACTCTGCACTGAATTTTTTTTTTTTTTTTAAATTTTTTTTTAAGGCATGTGTCTTTGTCTTTGGGGGGAAGTTGAACTTGGTGGACATATGTCAATGACCACTACTTACACCCTAAAAATGTCCACGTTTTCTCTGAATACCCACCATCTTGATAATGGCAGAATCAGAAAGCGGCGTCTGTGCTCTGTGGTGCATGGTTTTGTTCACTTTGTTCACCATGTGTGGCATGACCACTGTCGGGGTTCAGTGTGGAATTGGTGTGCATGGGTGTTGGCATGCTGTTTCCACCATTGTGGAGTTTAATTATGCTTTGTCTGATAGATGAATGAAGAACTGTAAGGAAATTGTGATAGGAAGTCGGATGGTTGTTCTTTGTTTGTTTGTTTGTGGAGTCTGAGATGGAAGGTAGCAGCAGGATGGTTTAGATGTTCATCTGCTTAAAAAGTAAACCATGAAGTTCTGGGATTGATTCCTAGCCTTACCCTTTCTTCTCAGTTTGACGGAAAATCGAACTGAATTTATAGTACTTTGGAGGTGACTCTAAACTACTCAAACCCTTGTGTTTATGGACTTTAGCATGTAAAAAAAAAATATATATATATGTATAAGAAAAAACAATACTTGAAAATTGGAAAGAACAGGGAGGTACCTCCGGTCTGTGTAGGCAAAATTGGTAGGTTCAGTTCCCACCGTATCCCTCAAATCAGAATGTGGCCACGTTAATGGTGGGGAAGAAATAAAATGGCCGCATAATATAATGCAAAAACATCTCACCATTAGTGAACCTCAGAGCTGTAGCTGAATAACAGAAAAAACAATATTTGGGGTTGCTTTTTTTTTGGTGGGGAGGAGGGGGGAGAGAGAGAGAGAGAAAGTAACCCCCCCCCCAAAAAAAAAAAATGTACTTGACAAAGAATAGAAGTGACTAGCAGATCCAACCCACAACTTCATTTTTTTTTTATAGTTGGGTGTGTGTTACCTTTAGACCACCAGTCAGTCCTTCATGATGTGTGTGTGTGTGTGTGTGTGTGTGTGTGTGTGTGTGTGTGTGTGTGTGTGTGTGTGTGTGTGTGTGTGTGTGTGTGTGTGATAGAGAGATGAGAGGAGAGAGAGAGAGAGAGAGAGAGAGAGAGAGAGAGAGAGAGAGAGAGAGAGATGCATTAGATCATTAAATGACAGTTACATGACTTAAGAAGATGCATTTCAGAACCTCAGTTTTGTTTTTTGTTGTTTTTTTCAGGAGCAGACATAAGGGTGTGATCTGACCTCCGCACACTGCAGCTCTCTGTTTTGATTATTTCTCTCTTTTTTATGTTTTGGGGTTTTATGTGTTTTGTGTGCTAGTGTGTGTGTGTTGTGTGTGTGTGTGTGTGTGTGTGTGTGTTGTTGTGTGTGTGTGTGGAAGAGGGGGTGTGTTGATTTTTGGGTTGTTTTTTTTTTTTTTTTTTTTTTTTTTTGGGGGGGGGGTTCAGAAAAAAACTTACATTTTCTTTCTTTCTACCAGTTTATTGTTGATTCACTTTTATTAGAGTTGATGTTTTTGGGGATGATTGTTTTGTTTGTTTCTTTTTTTAAAATAATGTTTGCTTTGTACATTGCCTGTTTACTGCGTTACCATCGTTATTCTTGAAATCAGTCAGACCTTCATCAAGATTTTGTTCATTGTGGGTTGGTTTGTTGGAGATTTTTGTTATTTTTGTTTCTAAATCACTGCGTGTATTTTTGAAATTTTGTGAAGGAGCATTTAGTTTTACATAAAAAGTATACTATTGCTGGCTTTTATTTCATTATCTGCAGTTTTTATTTTACACTAGCTTTTTTTTTTTATGTCCAATGATGATGACTTTGTTGTTATTTTAAAGGACTTTTTTTTTTTGGTGGGTGGGGGGGGGGGAGGGGTTCATGTGTGTGCAGACGATGGTGGATTTGGATTTGAGTTAAAGTTCCCTGAGGAATGTCAGGGGCTTTTTCGTATAAACAGCTTTCCTGCCCTGCTAGAAATTTCCCCTTTTCTGTCTCTCTCTTTGTTTCTGTCTTTTTTTTATCTTTCTGTCCTGACTCCTCTCGCTCTCTGGCTTATTTTCTGCCTTCCTAATCCATTCATCTGTTTCTTTTTTTTGTTGCTGTTTTTTCAAGTAAGACTGACAACTTTTTTTTTCCCTTTTTTTGTTTTGTTTTTGAAAAGGCGTTTTGCAATATATTTTGCCTTATTGTTTTGTTCTGGTGACAGGCACAGGATGTCCATTCTGCTGCGTTATTTATCCTGCTGTGACTTTTTTTTTCTGTAAATGTTTGTACTTTGAGAAGTGCTTTTTTTAAACTTTTTTTGGGGTGGAGCCTGGGGGATGATAAATTAAACGTAATGACCGGCATCCTTAGCGTGGCCTGGTTTTATTGGGTTAACAGAACTGATTAAGATACTTTGTCATTCAATGGTTGGGGTTTTTTTTTTTTTAATTCAGATTGGGTTTTGATATCTAAGAGTGGTTAGGAGGTGTTGGTAATGTCTGTCTCTGGAGCCACCGAAACTGAATGAGGTTAACGGCCCTTTTGTGGTCTGTAGGGCTGTTAACACCATGAAGATGGAAATGGAAAACATGTACATTAGTGAGGGTTTTGTGTTGATAACAAGTGTACATTGAGATGGGTGAGCTTGTAGTATTAGTAAGGAAATGTTTGTACTGAATCAATAATCAACTGGCTGTGTTGTATCAATATTTAAATACTGACAAGTTTTTTTCTGCTAACAGCGGGTAAACTTGATGGTTGTTGTGGGGTATATAAAGCCGGGAGAAATGTGTTCTTGTCGTTGGTTGTGACATGACGAGGTTCTTTCTATCCTTGTTATGTCATTGCTGCTTGAAATACATGGAGCAGTGTCACGACTAATTCGAGAGAAATACTGCTCCTGGTTATGCATTTTTGGTCATTTTATGTTACATATAATCGACCCTTACTCTCCTCCCCCCACCCCATCCAATCACCACCACACTATACACATGCAGGTTACAGGCACACACACACACATCGACTGTTCCCTTTACTTCATAATTTCTAACCTGTCTTTTATCAAAGAAAAAACCAAGAGAACTGACAAAACTGGGTGTTACTGTTATTCTAACAGGTTTGGTGGGTGTAATCAGCAAGCATCGTTGTGTTCCCTGTACGTTGTTGTAAATTTTCAAAACAAAATTTTTATGTTCATGGTGTCCTGTAATGGGAACAAAGTAAAAAAAAAAAAAATTTTTAAGCAGATTTGACAGGGTAAGATTTTTTTAAAAAAAAACACAGCTCAACTTAAAGCATTAGGTTTGAGCGTTTCCTTGTTTCTTGTTACATTCTTTTGCTGCCAAAGTGACTTGCATGTTTTTTGTGCATTGGTTTTGTTGAGAGGGTGACTGGATATCTTCTTGCACATGTATGCATTTACTGATAGTTTTGCTGATGTGTGGATTGTGTGGAATGGTGTTTTGTGTGTATGGTTTGTGAGCAAGGAGAGGTTTCTAAGCTCTGTCAACTTTTGGGGGCTATGTGATATTTCTCAGCCTGTTCACTGCAGGTTTAAAGGGTTCAGTGCTCTGCATGCACTTTACCTGTGAAGCATTTGAGAGCTTAGTGGTCGTTATACTTGTTCATATCTATTTATTCCTGAGTGGCAATACTTCTCCCTGTCCTGTCTCTCCACAACTTAATCTTTTTTTTCTTGCCTTTTTTGTTTTATGTGGGTTTTTTTATCCAACCAGATTTTTTTTTTATCCCTGGTGAATCATCATTCCTATTATCCTGTGATTAAAAAAAGTAATAATAAATAAAAAGCACCTGAAATCAGGGACCATCGCTCATCTCCAGTCTCAGGCTCACAGTCATTTGTATTTTTTATCTTCCATTTTTTTGTGTGAGGGGAGATCACTGTGAGAGGATTTCTCTCGGACTCCTTGACAGTTTTACTGATATACAGTCATAAAGAGAATATCATGAAGAAAACTATTTTGCGTACTCTTGAGACATAACTATCAACGAATACAGTGAAGCGGACAGACATATCATTGTAACCAAGATGCTTTTTTTTTTTTTTTTAAAGGACTTTCCCATTCCCAACATATCAGTCCAGTGGAGGACAACGACATGCTTTATTTCTTCAAGCTTTATTCTTACAAGGAATGAAAGTAAGTGTCGTCCATGACCAATGATCCATGTTTCCTTTCTTCTTTATTTGCTTTCATGAATATTGTGAAACAAACGTGCATCGTGCCATAACGCTGCCTGATACCATAGAGTGAACAGGCAGAACTGCCATCTCATGCAGGGTCGCCATCTCCTTGATTTAAAACATTCCTTGCATCATATTGATATGTCCATGTAAACAGTGATATCCAGGTGATAGTTTTGGTACCTGTGATTCACCGCATCAAGTGTCTGCTACATTTTTTCTGCCTCTATTTTGCCAGAGTAACTGCACTCCAGAGTGTGCAATAGAAAGAAATGCCAATGTTTTGCCAATGTTCTACTGCGTGTGTGCTTCTCTTGCTTTTTTTTTTTTTTTTGGAGGGGGGGGGGGATGGTGGTGGGGGGTGTTTAAAGAGATAGAACTAAACCTGTGTTATTTTGCTATGACGCAGCATGATGAAACAATTTGGTGCACACAGCAGGACATAGAAGAAAAAGAAACTTCACAGATTTGTCTTTTTTTTTAATTTATGGAACTGCGCTTGTGCTGATAATGTATAATTATTTGATTTTCCAATGATGATATAGTGAATATTGAACTTTCAGTTTGGTAACTGTCGTTTCCATTACTCATCTTGAGTCAATTTGAGGTGGGGGGGGGGAGGGGGGTTGGTTTAATTTGTATGGAAACTATTAACCATTGGTGTGTAGAGAGTCAATTAGGGGGGGGGGGGGGTGGGGGTTTCTGTAGATCTGTGGTCAGGATTCTCCAAGGAAGAACATTTTTGCTGATCATGTCTAGTCGTATGTGATATAAGTTACTTTTGCTAGTCTTTATCATGGGAGTGTTTCAACCTTAAAATCATATATATATATATATATTATATATATATATTATTGTATATGTATATGAATATTCTACCATGTATAACACACACACAAACACACACAACACACAACACACACAACACACACACACACACACACACACACACACACACACACACACACACACACACACACACACACACACACACACACACACACACACACACAAACCATTGTCATAACAGCAGTGTACAGTCAGAACACAAAAAAAACCCCAAACACACTGGGCATTTGGATGCACTTCTCCAGCTCTCTCTCTCTCTCTCTCTCTCTCTCTCTCTCTCTCTCTCTCTCTCTCTCTCTCTCTCTCTCTCTCTCTCTCTCTCTCTCTCTCTCTCTTCTCTCTGTGTCATACAGTTATTCAAACAGAATATTGGATGATCTTTCTCTTCTTTTCATAAGGTTCTTCTTCTTCTTCTCATTGGTTTAATGTCCGTTCACTACAAGGTGATTTAGACAATGGTACATTCACGTTAAGAATGCACTGAAAAGGGGATGAGGGGAAAAAGTGAAAGGATAAAGAATATAATGGATGATGATAAATTTATACACTTTCATTTATAGTAACTGACCTACTGGTGACTGGCAAATACTTTCTGCAACTTTATACTAGGACATGCGACTCGGAATCATACAGAACACTTTGGATATTTCCGTATTTTTTCCTTAGATCTATCCCTTTGCTTTTATACGAGGCAATGAGCACAGGGCAATCAAACAATATATGATGGACTGATATAATAGCAGAACAAGTGCAGAACACATTTTTTGAATATTTAGTTTTCCAAGCATTAAGACGTAATTTATGAATTATAATTTCTATATTTCGTGTGCAACACAAACGATTTAAGTGAAATCTAAAAAACTTTGAATATACAGAGTTTGCAAGAATTGAAATAATTTCAAATGATGATAAACGTAGACCTATACTATTAATCATCATGTCACTTGTACACTCTGAAGCACCGCGTTTTGCCAGAGAATCTGCCAATTCGTTCCAGTAAAGACCGCAATGTGATGGCACCCAGCAAAATTTTATCCCTATACCTTTAGAAACAAGGGAATGCACAAGGAACTTGGTTTCAAAAATAACATCATTTCTCAGTTTAGAGTCCCAATGTTTTAAAGCCAGTAAAACTGATTTTGAATCAACACAAAAAACGACATTGTAAATCGCAAGAGAAATATTTGAAAGATAATTTAGCGCCATAAAAATTGCGAACAATTCAGAAGTGAATATTGTAATTCCTTTTCCAATGCAAAAAGATCTTTTTATGGATCTTTTTCATAAGGTTCAATGCATTATGTTCTCTAGCTTTCATTCAGATGTGCTCACAAAAGAAAATCATACATTAGCTCCCCATGTCAATAGGCCACCAAAGGCAATGACAGTAAATTATTCAAAGTCTTCAGAGCCTGCCTCTCCCTCCCCCTCGCTCCCCCCCCTCCCCCTCTCTCTTTCTGCCTTTGTCTCTTGCACACACATGCACGCACACACACACACTCTCAAACACTCAAACGCACACACACACACTCAAACACTCAAACACTCAAACGCGCACACACACACTTAAACACTCACACGTGCACACACACAACACTTAAACACTCAAACACTCACACGCACACACACACACTCAAACACTCGCACACACACACACATACACACACACGCACACACACCACACACACACACACACACACACACACACACACACACACACACCACACACACACACACACACACACACACACACACTCTCTCTCTCTCTCTCTCTCAAACACTCACACGCGCACACACACTAACACACACACACACACCACACACACACACACACACACACACACACACACACTCGCAAATCAGTTAAAATCAAGACCTATTTCATGTATAAGGGGGAGAAAAAAAAGAGCATGTGTGAAACATGTTGCTACAATAATTTATGGCTCATTGTGTTGGCTATTGTGATTGAAACATTGTCATCAGTATGTGATAAGCGCTGTAAAGTGAACATAGCTTGTTGCTTGTCTGTCTGTGCTGGAGTCATCTGAATGTTGGGATTTTATTACATATCTACGTGGCATAATTACATAATTCTGTACAGGTGGGATCAATACTCGTGATCTGATGAGTGAATGTGTGAAGGATTTTTGGTTTTGTGTGGTTTTGGGGGAAGGGATTAATTCATTTTGTTATATCATATTTGTATACTATATATATGTGGGAACTTTTGTTTTGTGCTGATAAGTTTATGCTTCATTGCTGCCAGTAATGACAGACTAAGGTGTAAATGCATGCACATTCATGCACACACACACACACACTCTCTCTCTCTCTCTCTCTCTCTCTCTCTCTCTCTCTCTCTCTCTCTCTCTCTCTCTCTCTCTCCCATACACACACACACAGATCTTAGTGTGTGTATGCACACACATGCAATAATATTTGTGTAAGTGGGATCAATTTTTTTTTTATTGGTTCAGAGATTTAAAAGTGAAAAAGAATGGATATGTTTGCGTGTATGTGCATAGAGAATGTGTGTGTATATGCATACAAAACCAAATGGAAATAATGAAGATAAATTGTTTAGGCCCACATATAAACAGGTAACAATAATGAAGCAATATCAAGCCAGGCAAACCCATGTTCAAACAACATCTATCGTAGTGCAGTGGATCATGGGTATGCTCCTTCCTTCAGAATCAAGGAACAGTGAGATATCTGTGACTCCAGCAGTAGCTGACTCCCACCAAAGAGTTGAATGTGGTTTGGGCTCAGAGGGCAGTGTAAGATTCAGGGGCTCTGCTGGGGGTTGTAGTCCTATGGCAGCCAAACAGTGATGGCTCCCTGTGGGCCATGGACTGAGCCAGGGGCTGTGGCAGAAACAGTTTGGATATGTTGAGGTAAGGGTAAGCCACAGGGAAGTTTGCAGCACAGAGTTATGAGTAGATTTAAGGAGGGGGGGAGGAATTAGTTTTCATATCATGTATTCTATTTTACTGGCAGCATGTTTTTGAAAAATACTGCTAAAATGACAGCAATTGGTATACAAGTGTGAACACTTCAAACCCTCCACCAATTGGTTTTTTTGGTTGATTTTTTTTTTTTGATCATTGATTGAAAAATACTGATTGTAATTGGTGTATATTGATGGCAGCTGCCAATGCCTGTTTTCAAGTGTTAGGAGCATTGAGAATCTGTGCAAAAATGGTTTACACTGCTTTGTTGTGTATGGTGTACTTCACTGTTACTCTTTGCTTGTTAGTAACACTGCTGTGCCAGACTCCTCTATGGACAGACTCAGAATTGAACCTTTCATCGTGGTTGTCTTTCAGCTTGTGCTTTCCATGGTTTTACTGGTTGCCATCCGTGATGATTTTCCCCTTTCTTTGGACAGGACCAATCACTCACTGTAGGATTGGAGTTGATGTCAGGCAGATAAATCACTGAAGGTTTGTGACATGAGCATATGACAAGCTCTGTTGTTAATGATTTTAATGTCCCAGCGGAAATTTTGTTTTCGTGGACAAGGCCATTTCTCAGTGGCTGGTTCAGTTGTACAGGGTCTTTATGATTTGCAAACTTAGGCGTTAGTGGGACAACACACAATGCCATACTACTGAGACGGCCAGAAAAAGACAGATCGCAAATGGATCATCCGTCACTAAATGTAAGTCTCAGGTGGCTTAAGGTGTCGGGGGTTCAACCTGCACCGTTTAGAGTAGAGTATTGTCTGATTAGAACAGACAGTTTGCATCCTCCAGCCAATCAACACTTGGCATGAGTCCATGACATGTTGCGAGAGTGAGCACGTGTACCTGGAGTGTGTGGCTGAAACCTCCCGATTCGAAATGACTTTCACTTTATAACTTTTCAAACATTTGTGTGGCAATTTGTCCTCTTCAAACAGTAAAACTCTTGTGTGAGTCTTCAGGTCCAAACAAACCGGTTCAAAAACTGTCCGTCTGAGTTGCAAGTTACATTAACGAGGATCATGATTGTGTCCCTATCTTTAGTGTACAGGGTTAGTTTGATGGGTTAGCTTTATTGTGTTATACTTTTCTGATTATTTATATTTAACTTTGTTGGTCGTATACATAGTCACTTCCTGATTTGCTGACTTAAGTTTTAGTAAGCAGGGTTAAGTTCTGATTGAGCTGGTATTGTGTACAGGGTCCATTTTTGATTGGCTTGCTTTAGTGTTGGTAAACAGCTTACTGATTGGCTAGTTTTATTATTTAGTACTTTTCTCATTGGTTGGCTTTATTATACATTGCCATTTCAGATTGGTTGTAGGTGTTTCTTTACAGGGTCTATGTTTCAGAGTGGTTGGCATCATTTTTTGAATATACAGGATGGGTTTTATTATCTGACTTTACACATCAGGTCTGTTTCTGATTGGCTGATGTTACTCTTGGTTTAAACTGTTAATTCTGATTGGCTGGCTTTTTTTTATACCGGATATACATCTGACTGACTGGCGTTACTGTTAGAGTACATAAGTTTGATCGGTTGGCTTTGTTGTACAGGATGTTTCAGATTGCTAGCTTTAAGGGTGTGAGTACTTAATTTTGGTTGGCTGGTTTTATTGTACAGGGTTTATGATTAGCTGGCTTAAGTTGCAGGTTCACTTTTGTTTGGCTTGCTTTAGTATAGTGTTCAATAGTAGATTTCTGAATGGCTAACTCTAGTCCACAAGGAGGGCCAGTATTATAGGAAGAGTCATGATGTGACCTCACCCTTTCTTCACATTCTTGGACAGATGCTTCTGCTACAATGCAGCGAATCTTGATTGGATAATTGCAAGTGGGCTTGCCATGAATCTACTCGCTGGCAAAACCCACCTAGATACTAGTTGTCATCATAAATAATGATAACTGCGCATCTTTATCACAGTATCAACTATACCATCTATAGGCATTGAAAGCCTATTCAAAGAGCAATGGAAGAAGAAAAGTGGGGGGAGAAGAGAAGATCACATATTGCTTGAGAGGTGAGGGAGCATGAATGTGCCATGAAAAGACAACAGATATGACAAGAAGTGTTCCAGCTTTAACAGAATGGCTCTGTTTCCACCCTGAAAATCATTTCATTTGGAGTTTAGTTTGTTTAATCACACACACTCAATAAGTGACTTGGCTTTGGTTATGATAAATACTACAATAAGTAACTAGACCTTTTTGCTAGCAATTGGCTGCATACATCCTTCTTTCCACTGTCTCCATGCAACATGTTCATAAAAGTGTCTGACTGAGGAGCAAAGGTGGGATATATCTCTGGAATGCATTGTTACTTTTGAAATATTGCTTATTCTTGTTTGCTGTTCTCTTTTCCGAGGATTTAAAATAAAATAGACAATAACCTGTGAATATCATGATGTCACATTGCTGCTCTGTGTGTGAAAGATGATTGATGAGATTGAATGACAAATTACGTACAATTTAGTCCTTTTTGTTTTTCCCCCCCCCATCTTTAAAGAATGACGTGCACCGTTTTGTATACCACTCCCAGTCATGACTGATTTCTGTGCATTTTTTCCTTTCTTTTATTCCTTGGTTAGAGTTCTGAGGTTCCGCCAATGGTGAGATTTTTGCATATGCGACTCTTTGTCCACCATTACAGTAGCCACATTCCAACTTCAGGGATAATGTCTAAACATGAGACCAAACGGCATGTGCTTTTGTTATTGTATTTTTGTCATCAGTTTTTACTGGCATGAATAGCCTAGTCTTCTGAAAGGCAGAACATATTTTATTTAAAGTGTGCACATGATGTTCTTCATGTGTTTGCAAACAGTACCTCGGTTTATATTCTCATTCAAGGGATTTTTAGGGTAGTGGAGTTAGTAGGCCTACTAATTTTAACTCCAGTGGGAAAAAATCCCCTTAAATAAGCGTTTCAGCGGGGGCTCTAGCCCACAGCTTGATCCCAGGTCATCAGATCGCAAATGCAACGCTCTAAGACTAGGCTATATCCCCATCCCACCCCCAACTACATCTTGGCAATTTTTCGCTGGTCTGTATTGATTAGACTGTCTTGATGCCCCATAAAGTGCACTGTAGTGTAAGATATTGCCTTCATCACAGCAAGGAAGGGCCTGTGTTCAAGACTCGGATGCTGTGCAGTATCTGCAGACATGGGTGTGTACCCTGAGCCCTAGACAGTCCACACAGCTTGGGCAGAAAATCATAGTCCCTAGACAACAGCAGTCTGATTTTTTTTGTTTCTCCAAGTCACTGACTGCAGGACAGCCAGCTACAGTTTATACAGAAATCTATGAACTCATTTCAGTAAGCTGTCTCTGCAGTCCACAATATTTGTTTATTTGTTTGTTACCCACCCACCCACCCACCAGTGACCCATTCTTTTGATCAGTTTCTGATACAAAATCTTTAAAAACCACAAACAGCCATGCCCCACATCCACACTCCAATACAAAGTCTTTCAAAACTACATCCAAAAAATCTTCCATCACACAGTTAATCATTTTTCAATGCTGAAGTCTTTAAAGTTCACATAGAAAAACATTTTCCATATTTGCATAGAGACAATTTCGATACACACTTTCTATCCTAACAGATAGTATCTATAACATCCCTTGCAGTCACGTAGAGACCATTTTCCAACGCAAAAAAAAACCACTAAAAAGACCTTGACGATAACATACAGACCATTTCCTCGGTCACAGAGATCATTTTCCTATGCTAAAGTTGTTACACATAAAAGTCAAAATTCCCTATACTGTCACACACAGATCATTTTCCAACAGCAAGCAAAAGTTGCGTTACAAACCACAGTCAAAATATCCTCCACATTCACACAGAGATCTCTCAATCAATTAAAAAAAAAATCTCTTATTTAAAGAAAAACTTTTTTTTTTAATAACGAATAAAAACATCTTTTTTTTTTAATCTCTCATTTTCCGATGCAGAAGTCCTTGAAGATGACATCTAAGACCTCCTCCACATTCACAGCCCCTGTCACTCTGCCCAGCTCCCTGACGGCCCGTCTCAAGGCCTGTGCTGCCAGGACAGTGTCGCCGTGTTGCACCTGGTGCAGGTAGGCCTTGAGGTGAATCTGGCACTGCGTCAGGTGGGAGCGGTGTCGACTCTGGGTCAGGCTGGGACTGCCCGCCAGGGGGTCCCCACACCTGTCACACATTCAATGATATCACTTTTTATATCTGAATATATATATACATGTGTTAGACTTAATTGCAACTTAATAATAATGATAATAATAATACATAATGATACATGAAATTTATATAACGCTATATCTTGCAAAAACAAATCAACTGCGCTTGCATTTGACCAATACAACACACAAACAATCAACAATTACTAGTTTTAGAGAATAGCAAATTTGAATGCACACACACACATATACACACACACACATGTGTTAGACTTAATTGCAACTTAATAATAATGATGATAATAATAATACATAATGATACATGGAATTTATATAGTGCTATATCTTGAAAAAAAAAACCCAACCCCAAATCAAAGCGCTTGCATTCGACCTATACAACACACAAGCAATCAATAACAGTTATTAGTTTTTAGAAAGTTTGAACATACACACATGCGCACACACACTTCAAAGCTATAGGCATTCTGAAGAAAACAATCTGATCTCTTCACCTTGTTTTAATGCATGCTGCTTGTGGGTCAGCCCACATGATACAAAGTAACCTTGTGAGAAAGTACACTACTGTACTACTGTAGTCTACGTGTAGAATGATAACTGATAGCCATCACAAAAAGATCCCATCTGTAACTATTGATGCTGGAGGCATCAGCAACTTTTTTTTTTTTTTTTTTTGTTCCTTGGCTAGAGCTCCAAGGTTAACCAATGGTGAGATTTTTGCACATGTGACCATTACCCCCTGCCCCCCCCCCCCCCCCCCCCCCCCCCCCCCCCCCCCCCCCCCCCCCCCCCCCCCCACACACACATCATCTAGGTAGCCACATTTCGACTTCAGAATGGAGTCTAAACACAGTTTGCATGTATTGTTTTTCATAAGTTTGTCATCCATTTCTTCCAGCATGAAATGGCCTACTCTTCTAAAAGGTGGAATGGGTTTTTAACATGTGTGCAAGATGTTTATGCATGCATTCGCACATGGGGCTTTTGTTTATAGTTTCATCCAAAGGACTTTGACATTCAGTGTAATTTTCTTATCAAACTGGGAAGAAAGGGCAAGGCTGGGAATCAAACCCAAAACCTCACAGTTCACTTGTTACTATGTTAGGCAGGTGAACATTTTTAAATCCAACCTCAAGACTCACTTATTTCAAACCTAAGATTTTCGCCTTCTGTTTCCATCTTGTATCTGTATGATACTAAACCAAGCCTACATCACTCCATGTGCATTATTTGGTATATGTATCCTACCGTACATTCTGTCTCACTAAGCGTAAAAAATCACACCTCTGATATTATTTTGAAATACTGAAAACTAAACATGAACAAGAAAAACATAAAGCAAACACAAAACTCACCAGATAACCCATGCAAAACAGAGTATAAGAATATCACAAGAGCCACATGTATACAAGTCTTTCCAAATGTGCCATTATCTTGTCAAGTGTTTCAGCCGCCTCTAACCGAATTTTGCAGTACAGATATAGCGTGTCACATTAACACAAAACAATACAGTACAAGGAACAACACTGTGGTTGTGATGATGACAAGCAAACAATGATAATGATAATAATAATGATGATACTACTAGTAATAATAAATAAAATGGTAAAAAAAATTGTTTTAATATATTGAAAAAAATAAGGACAACAGTGGTCTTCAAAGTGGTGGTGATAATGGTGACAGCAATATCAACTATGAATAATAATAATAATAATAATAATAATAATAATAATATAATAATAATAATAATAATAATAATAACAGTAATAACACCGATTACAATGGTGATAATGTCTGATGATGATGATGATGATGATGATGATGATGATGACAACGATGATGATGACGATGATGACGATGATATGATGATGATGATGATGATGATGATGATGATGATGATGATGATGATGATGACGACGACGACGACGACAACGACGACAATGATGACGACGACAACACTAATAACAAAGACCAGAGGCTACTCACAGACGCTGGACGCGCTGAGCCAGGCTGGACAGGAAGGGCTGCAGACCGTCGGGGGTGACGCAGGACACACAACTGACCCCACCTCCCCGTCCTCCCCCCGCGGCAACAACAACTCTCCATCCTCCGACGCCACCAAGTCCATCTTGTTCAGCACCACCATGACATCGTCACCACACTCACAGCGCCCCCCTCCTCATGTCCCGACCCGTCTGCCTCTCTTCCCTCTCTCTCTGCCTCGGCCTGTCCCCCTGACAAGTTGTTCTATATATGTGTGACGTGAAATCTGTGTCGTTTTCCTGAGTGACGGTTTCTGACTTGTTTGCAGCATGTGTCGTCGTGTCTTTGTCATTGTTTCGTCTTTCTTGCGTCATGGTTTTTGATTCTGCTGCAGACATGTTGTTTCTGTGTGGTAAATTTTGGCACTGTGTGATTCGGTGATTGAAGTGTCGGTTGTTGTGGAATGTAGCTGTCTCCTTCCCATACTTTCTGTGGAGCTCTGTCCATGTTCTTTGTGATGTGATTCAGGGTGGATGACATTTGACCCTGAACGATGCACCAACGACCTGCCACGGAATCAACCGCTGATCTCTCAGTATCATGCTGGGAGCCAAATTCTACAGGATTCCCAACTTTTGAACTGACTGACAACTGTGGATTTATGCCAGGTTGCGAATGTGACTTAGCACGTCAGGGCTGACCTCCGACCTGTGACCCACCCCCAGCATGGAGAGGTGACTGGCGATGAGCTGTGGCCATGTCAGGTGGTGGGGTTTGGAGGGCAGGATCACCGAGGCATCCAGCACCAGAATCTTCAGGTCGGCACTGGCTGCTCTGCAAACACACATTGCTCTTTTCACAACCAGGCCCTAAGATTGATAATGTATATTAAAAAAAAAAAGCTTCCCATCCCTCGGCTAGTGCTCATGGTTCACCATGGTGAGATTTTGCGTATGCAACCGTTTTTTGCCCACCATGAAGGTAGCCATATTTGGAGTTCGAAGAGAATGACACATATATATATAATCCCTCACTCCATCCTCTTCTAAAACATTAACGCGAATTATAACTGTATTATCTTCACAACTGATGTACCAAACCATCTCATTCATGAACATCCCACTCAAACAACAACAGCAGCCTTTCCCTCTCCAACCAACCTGTTCAACGCTCTGCGTACTCCTTCCTGTTCCACGGCGTCTGTTGTCTCCCTTAGTCCTGCTGTGTCGCTAAGCAACACGGGGTAACCTGCCAGGTTAACGGCCGTCTCCACCACGTCACGCGTCGTTCCCGCCATGGGTGACACAATGGCTGCCGGCCTCTGACCTGAAAGGGCCAAAATGTCCATTTGTTCATGAACAGTCAGAATTTCAGAGTCTGAATACTATTTGGGGGTTGAGACAGTTTAGTGCTTAGAGCACTGAATACGTATTCTGGTGATAACTGAGGACATGGGTTCCATACTGTCGTTTTGGGGGATTTTTTTCAATTGGATTTAAAAAAAAAAATTTTGGATTTAACGTTGGTTTAGGCTCCATCCTCATGCAAGTCCTTTGGAGTTTGTTCTTTTTTTTTTGTTCCTCAGCTAGGGCTCCGAGGTTTACCAAAAGCAAGATTTTGCATATGTGACCATTTACCCACCATTAAGGTAACCGCATTCTGATTTCAGGGGTAATGTCTAAACACAACACCAATGCATGTGGTTTTTGTAACATCAACTCCCACCTGCACAAGGGGTCTACTCTTCCCAAAGGGAACTGGCTTTAATGTGTGCTTGAGATGTGCTGCATGCATTTGTACATGGGGCCTCAGTTTATAGTCTCATCCAAGAGACTCAAGGGGGGAGTTAGGTCAGCACTGGTGTTAATGCCAGGGGAAAAATCCCTCGAGTGGGTGCCTTGGTGATGGTTGAACCCCGACTGTCGATCATGAGCACAATGCTCTAACCACCAGTCCTTTTGGATAATCATAAGACTAAACAGGCTTCACATATGCAAACACACTCAGAACATCTTGCCACATGTTAAAAATTCATTCCTTTTTGCACTATAGAAAAAAGGACCAGATATCCCCAGTGGCAGAGAGAACATGAACATACCCAGTATGCAATCTACACCGGAGAGGTATGGGCTCCACCAAACTCAAACTTCCAAAGTCATGCTGCCAGAATAAATCAGTGAAGTGTCTCCACGACTCCTCAAGAAGTGAAGAAGTCAAATCATGTGAAAAGTGCTTTTTTAGATGACGAATGGTAATGCGAGAGGCAGAGAGGGGCAGTGAGTGGAGATAGAAATAAAATACATAACTGGACAAGGGAGAGTTTAGATTTGATTTAGTTTATCTGTTTCATTGTTTGATGAACCTGAAATACTGTCCACCATAGCCATGTAACAACTGTCAGTTGCAGTTGTGTAGCTTTTTTTTTTAATGTGTATTAACATTGATAAGGAACAGATTCAAGAACATATGATAAGATCATCAGAGAAAATTGTTTGAGTTACATCTCTCTTTTCAGCATGTTTGACACGCAGCATAGTCTGACAGTTGTTACACATGACATACATCTCAAAGTGAACTAAACTACTAATTTGTGTGTGTGTGTGTGCATGCATGTGGCTAAAAAATCGAGTCATTGTGGATTTTTCTAGAAACTAAAACACACATCATATCTATATATAACTTATTACATGATAGCCCCCAAAATAAGCTGCTACAGCAGGATCTGTGTACTTTACAGTGCCGCTGATCATTCTCTCCCCCATTTTACCATAACTACATCATACAGAGAAGCATCACAGACAGACTCACACAGAGCATTCAGAAGACTGCTCTTTCCTACATTGGGTTCCCCAATTATGGCCACATGGACGCCATCTCTCAGTCGCTCTCCTCGCCGGTTGTCCGAAAGGTGGCTCTCCAGCTCCTCCCACAACTTTTGCACTTCTGTGGTGGCTGTACAGAAGGAAAAGTATAAATAGCCTGTAAAAGCTGCCATGGCTGTTTCAGTAAAAAGTGTCTCAGATAAGACAGATGTAAAATATTGAAAGTAAACCATGACTCAGAAAACAGGCGAAATTGATGTCAGGTTTGGTAGATTTTTTTTTTTTTTTTTGGGGGGGGGGGGGGGGGTAGGGGGAGTCCTTTACAGTCTCATCCAGAGATCGTTTGAGGAGAGGAGCCAGTAGATTTTTGTTGTTATTGCTGTTCCTCACCTAGAGCTCCCGAGGTTCACCAATGGTGTGATTTTGCATATGTGATCATTTTTTTGCCCACCATTAAGGCAGCCACATTCCGACGTTGGGGATGGTGTCTAAACATATGCATGCTTTTTGGTGTGTTTTTTTTTTTTTTAAACTTTGCCATCCATTCCTACTGGCATGAAATGGCTTCCTCTTCTCAACATCTAAACATGACACCTGTGTGCATGCTTTTTTTTTTTTTAAGTATTACTTGGTCCTACCAGCATGTATGCCTACTTTCTGAAAGAGCGGAATGGTTTTTAACATGTGCGCAAAATACCCCTATAACCAGGTGCTTCCATGATTGCTCAATGCCAGGCTGTCAGATCACAAAGTGCAGCACTCTAACCACCAGGCTACTTGCCTGCCCCTTCCCCAGAGTAGAATTAATTATCCCTTTTTTTATATACTAGGTGGTCTGGCATGCAGTCTAAAAAGCCATAGGTCCCAGGTTCAGATTCTGTTAAATGCCATATAAAAAAAAAAATTTAAAAAAAAAAACCGCCATAATTATCCCTCTACTGTGGGTCTCATCTCGTAAATGAAAAAAAAAACAACACACAAACAAACACACAACCACACACCAAACCCACCAACACACACACACACACACACACGCACACACCACACACACACACAACACACACACACACACACAACAAGAAAACAAATCTATGATTTACCTAACTCTAAGGCATCCTCTTCAATGTTTTCATCTTCCCCAAAGTCGATAAGGCTTCAACGTTTGCCAGGCACTGAAAAAGACAACCTTTACAAAAACATTTCAAACATAAAACACAGCATAATGTAATAAAATCATCTTACCTCATGCATAAATCAATCCAAACAAATCAATAATCTTACTGAATCACAGGAGATGGGATAGCCTGGTGGTCAAAGCATTGCATTGCAATCTTATGGACAGACTGATTCCAGTTTCAGCTAACCGAGGATCCATTCTAGCAAGTAGTCAACCCAGTGTAGCTGAACATCTTGCGCACATGTTAAATCCTGTTCCGCTTTTTGTAAGAGTAGGCCATTGTGTGCCAGTGGGAACAGATGACAATATTTACACAACTGCATACACACAGGGACAGGATATTAAAAAAAAAAGCACAATGAGTGCTTATCCCATTATCCTCTATATAAAAGAACAAAATAAAATAAAACAAATAAAAAATGTAAAAAATAAATAAATTGCACTTGCAATCTGATGGACCAGGACTGTATCCCAGGTTTCAGCTACCACCAGAGATCCATCCAAGCAAATTTAGTCATCCCCGGGGTGTTAAGCCGAGGAACACACAACAACACATTACACTAACAGCAATACCTTGAGAATCCGGGTCCTCCAGTTGCTGTACAGACCCCCCAGGTCTCCCTCCATCTGCCGCAGCGCTTGGCGGCGCTGTGCTGAGGTTTCTGCATGAATCAGGTCCCTAGACCCTCCACCTCCGTCAGGCCCATCTTTCCATTCAGAAACGCCCTGCCTCACACACGACAGACAGATGCAGATAACATACATACACACACAGAGTGTAACACACACATCACACACACACACACACACACACACACACACACACACACACACACAGTGCACACACACCACACACACACACACACACACACACACACACACACACACACACACACACACACACCACACACACACACACACACACACACACACACACACAACACACAATCACACACACACAATCACACAATCACACACAGGACACAGGGTACATATACATTAATACATGACAGACACAGGATACAATAAATACATGCACACCACACATACACTGTATACAATGCACACACACTCACAGTTACACAAAACACACACACACCACACACACACACCTCACCCACCACCACACACATCACACACACACACCACACACACACCTCAACTCTCTCTCAATTTAGTCTTGTGACCACTAGTACTACATTTCTTGGGAGTCGATGGACATTACACCCAATATTTCAGAAATGTGTCTCTGGCAAGTTAATCTTTGTTTGAGCCCATCCTCCAGGCTGCAAACTGCATGCTGGGGTAAATTCATGTCACCCATGCCACCAGCCATGATACATTACTCTTACAAAAGACAGTGGACTTTCAATATGAAAAGAATGTTATCTGTGTACTTACACACTGGACTCCAGGTTGCCATTGACATATTTACTGATTCAGTCTCACCCAAAGGACTTGTAGATCTATATATGGAATGAAGTGGAAACCAATGATAAAACTCCAGAGGACAATTCCTTTTGACATGAGAAATCAGCAGAGCATTAAACCCATGATGAATTAAACCTCTAACCACTCGGGTAAGTACTCAAAGTCTCCCTCACCTTCTGGTAAAGTCCCCAGGCTGTGCTGGCTGAAGCCCTGGCAACCTTCCCAAGGCTTCCAACATGGCCGACACCACAGCAGTTCCCCCGTGAACGTGCTAACTCGGCGCAATCCTCCCCTGTGAAGCTGCCTGGACCTGTCAACATTGTTACTATTCTGTTAATAGTGAAAGTGTGCCTGTTTAAAACGCCTAGTACATAGTGGAATAGACATTGAATTTCAACCAAAGAGATAAAAAAATATGTTTGTTAGTAATGTTACAGGACAATTTTGGGTGACACAAGCAGAGCAGTAAGAAAAATGGTGATCTCGGGAGCATCAGAAAATTCAAAATATGTTGATTGCATACATTAATATATACTGGCACAAGCTACTAAAAGCTTTATCAGTCATCTATCTACAATAACCATATTAAATGCTTTATATTATATACATCATATATTATAAACATATAAGTTAATTTTCCATTCCATGACACTAGATCATCTACTTTTTTTTTTTCACATAGATCTGTTTATTCTATATGTCTAGAAGTGTGTTTACAACTTTAGAGAGAGAGAGAGAGTGAGTAGTGTGAGATGAGAGAGATGAGATGAGAGGAGTGAGGTGAGAGGTGTGTGTGTGTGTTGTGTGTGTGTGTCTGTGTCGTGTGTGTGTCTGTGTGGTGCGTGTGTGTGGTGTGTGTGTGTGTGTGTTGTGTGTGTGTGTGTGTGGTGTGTGTGTGTGTGTGTGTGTGTGTGTGTGTGTGTGTGTGTGTCTGTGTGTGCCTGATGCATCATTGCTGTTTGTGTATGTGTTAGTGTTAGTGTAGTGTTAGTGTTAGTGTTGTGTGTTGTGTGTGTGTGTGTGTGTCCTGTGTGGCCTGATGCATCACTGCATGTTTGTGTATGTGTTAGTGTGTGTGTGTGTTGTTAGTGTAGTGTTTGTGTGGTGTGTTGTGTGTTGTGTGTGTGTGTGTGTGGTGTGTGTGTGTGGTTGTGTTGTGTGTGTGTGTGTGTGTGTGTGTGTGTGTGTTGTTGTGTGTGTGTGTGGGGTGTGTGTGTGTGTGTGCATGTGGTGTGCGTGTGTGTGGGTGTGTGTGTGTGTGTGTGTGTGTGTGTGTGTGTGTGTGTGTGTGTGGTGTGTGTGTGTGTGTGTGCCTGTCTGCCTGTGCTGTCCACTTTTATGTCTGTCTCAGTGTTGTGTATGAATGAATGCAATTTCATAGTCAAACACAAGTGATGCCAACCTGGGAACCACAGCACCAGCCCTCTGTCAATAACTTCGCCACTGCCTGGGTCCCACAGTCGTTTGAGCACGGCGCGTCGCGCAGGGGAAGTCCCTTCATCCCACACACTTTCTTCAAAGCCTCAGAACACGAAGGTCCCGATACACGAAATCACCGCCACCCCGCATCGCCCCTGACCTGAAGATAGCGCAAACACTGTCTTAGAAAGCGTAGCCTTTGTCCAGCTGAAGGTTCTACCAGATGAGGTGGAGGAAGAGTAAATGAACACTTCCAGGACAGAAGTCGTCTGACTGTTTTGGCGAACATGCCTGCATCCCACGTGTGACCTTTTGACCCGGTAGTACTTTTTGTGTGTATGAAATCTTATCCACAAAATGTTGCACACAGTACAGTGAGCCGTCAGCTGGGCAAAGTTGGGAACAAAAGTAATTAAGTGCTATGTTTTGAGTGTTTCACGTATGTGTACGTGTGTGTGTGTGTGTGTGTGTTTAGGGGGGGCAGCGTGCCGATTGCCAATTTTATTGTAAACTTACATAACCTTGACCTCTCCTCTTCTGAGGTTTTGTAAGGCTACACATAAGAGTTAGATTCCGGCAGTTTTCCGTCGAGGCCTATTTT
The DNA here is from genome assembly GCA_030674155.1 of Stramonita haemastoma. Lineage (NCBI taxonomy): Eukaryota > Metazoa > Mollusca > Gastropoda > Neogastropoda > Muricidae > Stramonita > Stramonita haemastoma. Next base: position 23,863,883 of record CM060328.1, read on the forward strand.
CATGTTATATCTCACTCTTGCATTCGTACTGCATGTACTAAGGCATCCATAAAAACAAAAACCCCTTTTTGTGAAAGACTAGCCCCTGATTAAAAAAAAAAAAAGGTATATACAACAAATTTGGTAGGCCTGAACTTTTCTTTATTTTCCAGTAAATACTTACAATTCTTTGTTGTCCGCTAGCTACCTCACCACAATATGCATTCGCAGGATCAACACTGCAGGAACACAAGCACTCTTCATTTGATGATCATTTTCCACTTTCTGATCACTGTTTTATGTTAATCTATGGTCTCAACCAAAAAAAGTACACCGTGTATTTTTTATACTTCAAAAAAAATCTGTGAAAAACCAGTAAACATGTTTCTGAAATAAAAGATTTTTATTTGATTTGATTGAGACTGGCACTATACAAACTACTACTTGATTTTGCAAACTGACATTAATGTGTAGCCAAACCTCAGAAATTTTAATGACGTCATAATAACTGTGCAACTTTTTTTGCCATGTCTGTCGAAACTTAGATTTAAGAGAAGAAAGACATTTTAAAAAGTATTTTAAAAGTATGCAATCAAATTTTACCGTCACATAAAAAACTATTGGTAGTGATTTCAATCAGTTTTGAATAAAAGAAATACATCATCAGTTTATGGGATGTAAATAGCAAGTCTGGCAATAGACATATGCGTCTACGTAGTTCACAACGGAAGTCTAAAATTCATTCATGCCTTGATGCTGACAGACGACTGATTCTGTCACAATGTCGAAGACTCAGGTCTGAATGTGTTTAAATGCAAATATTGGGTCAGATCATTAGTATTTGATCATAGAAGCTTTTCAGATGTGTTCAATTACCCTACGATTTCTTGGTCTGTTATGATGAATAAGGCATTATCACTTGCCGAGTCAGTCCCAATCAGTATTACTTTGTTACATTGAAAAAATGACACTTGACAAATTCGGTAACAATCATCCATTTAGGTATTCGTATCTATTCATGTATATAATTTCTTTAACTACTTACAATTCATCAAATCAGCCATACATTGAAAGCACACCTACAGCCAACAGCCTAATAGGATTGGGAGTAAGACTAGGCAGAATGCTTCCACACTACATGCATCAAGGGGATTTTTTTCCCCAGGAGTTGACATCAGCTCCGACTAGAAGCTAAGAGAATAATGTTTTCTTTTCTGGCACTGTGTGTGTCTGGAATATCCTATAATATCTGAAATAATCTATAATAACTGGAATATTCTATGATGTCTAGAATATGTCTGGAATATCCTATAATATGGGTAATATCCTATGATGTATGGAAATTGTAATATTGTATAATATCTTGAACATGTCTGGAATATCCTATAATATCAGGGATATCTTATATATGGAATACCCTATGATATCTGGAAAATCCTATAGTATAATATCTTAAATGTTCTTTGATAATTATCAGGAATATCCTATATCTTAAATATCCTATGATATTTAGAATATCCTATGATATCTGGAATATCCTGTAATATCTGAGATATTCTATAATGACTGCAACATTCTATGATATCTTGAATATCCTATCCCCTGAAACAACCAGAATACCACACACCATTTTGAGAATGCTGAAAATCAGTAGACTGGAGAAGAGGATGTACACATGTCCAAGTTCAGCTTCCCCAGCCACATATACTGTCAGATTTAGAGCGTTGTTTCAATGATTCCTCTGGTGGTTAAAGAAGAAATAAAGTGAAACTATCAATATTGATTTCTGAATTGAGTCTCACTTTTTTTTCTTTCTTTTTTTTTTTTTTGTTTGTTCATCAGCTACAGCTCCGAGGTCACCATGGTGAGGTTTATATGCGTATGCAACCGGTTCCCCCACCATTCAGGGATGGTGTCTAAGCATGACACCAGTGTGCATGCTGGTTTTATTTTCTGTCATCCATTCCTTCTAGCACACAATGGCCTACTCTTCTGAAAAGCAGAACAAGTTTTCAATGTGTGGGCAAGATGTTATGCGTGTGTGTTCGCACATAGGGCCTTGGTTTATAGTCTCATTGGAAGGACTTTGACATTCAGTTTGATTTTTTTCATCAAACTAGGAAAAAAGAATGGGCAAGGCTAGGAATCAAATCCAGAGCCTCACGATTTAATTTTTTGGGGGGGCCAGCAGGCAAACATCTTAACCATTCTGCCACCCTCCTTCTTGGAGTCTATCTATCTATCTACTGTAGACTATCTATCTATCTATTCCTTAGTCTGGCGACCGTGGGGGTACCCATGAAGACTTGACAACCAGTTCCCTCCAATCCTCTCTCTGTTTTGCCTGTCTCAAAATTTTGTTGAGTTCTAGGCCTGTCCATTCGCTGATGTTGTCCTCCCATCTCTTCTTTGGTCTGCCTCTTTTTTCTTCCTCCTTGGACAGTGATTTTGCTAGTCCTTTTGATCTTGTGACATGCCCGTACCATTTAAGTTTACGCTTATTTATGATTGATTATTAATTCCTTTGTACTTACCACACTGAACTCCATGCACTGTGCATAAACTCTTCTTTTTTAATTTTTGTGTTGGGGTGTGTGGGGGGCACTGTGTGACCATCAGGCAGAGCAGCTGAAGGAGCAGGGCAACGAAGCCCTGAAGAAAGGCAGTGCAGCAGAGGCGGTGCTGCACTACACGCACGCGGTGAAGCTGGACCCCAACAACCACCTGCTGTACAGCAAACCGCTCCCTGGCCTTCCTCAAGCTGGACCAGTTTTACCTGGCCCTGCAGGACGCCAACCAGGCCATCCGCATGCAGCCCAGCTGGGCAAAGGTACAGGCCTACCTACCTGTGGGTCTACTGATAGTTTTGATACTGCCTGCCTTTATACTTCTTTTTGTTGGGATTTTGGTCTGTTTTTGTGTGAAGTATGGGCTTGGGTGGGGGTGGAGGGTGTGTGTGTGTGTGTTGTGTTGTGTTTTGGGGGGGGGGGGGGGGTGTCACTCTGTGTGTGTGTGTGTGTGTTGTGTGTGAGTGTTGTGTTGTGAGTGTTGTGTGTTGTGTTTTGTGTGTGTGTGTGAACATATTTTATTAATGCAAATTATATTTGTTACAGTTGATTTTGTTTTCTGAAATCCTCCATGCCCCAAGAGGGGTCAGAGGCGAATTAAATCTTGAATCGTGTGTGTGTGTGTGTGCATGTGTGTGTGTGTGTGTGTCGTGTGTGTGTGTGTGTGTGTGTGTGTTGTGCTGTGCTGTGCTGTGTTGTGTTGTGTGTGTGTGTGTGTGTGTGTATGCATTTATTCATTTATTGCGTTTATTTATTTGTTCTTTCATATTGAGAATATGGAATAAGCATGTGTATACATGTGTGTGCGTGTGTCACTGTGTTGTGTGTGTGTGTGTGTGGTGTGTGTGTGTGTGTGTGTGTGTGCACAGTATGTGTGTGTGCAGTATGTGTGTGTGCAGTAAGTGCATATGTGTGCATGCATGTATGAATGGGCATGTATGTGTATTATGTGCATACGTGTGTGAATCTATATGTGTGTGTGTGTTTATGCATAAATCTGTAACAGAGTGCAGATATTTGATCTGCCGCGACTCTGTACAACTTCTCGGCGACGACAGCACGGTCAGACAGTGGCAATGTGGCCTCTAAAAAGAGGCTGCATAAATACTACATTTTACCGCTACGGGCAAAGTGCATGCAGAGGACGGTTTTCGACCAACCCCAACGATACAGAACATCGCACAATTCACAGGTGTTGATCTAAATTTAGATCAACAACGCTGCGATTGGCTGTTCCCATCGCATGGGAAGTAATCTAATTACCGCCCTGCCACATCCACCACCGCTGACTTTGTGCCGCGTCCCGAGGCACAGTGGGTACTGACCAGCGTATTTGACGCTCAAATCAGTAGCCCTAAGTTCTTTCCATCCTGTCGGCGACGCCACTTTGTAACAGAGTGCAGATATTTGATCTGCCGCGACTCTGTACAACTTCTCGGCGACGACAGCACGGTCAGACAGTGGCAATGTGGCCTCTAAAAAGAGGCTGCATAAATACTACATTTTACCGCTACGGGCAAAGTGCATGCAGAGGACGGTTTTCGACCAACCCCCAACGATACAGAACATCGCACAATTCACAGGTGTTGATCTAAATTTAGATCAACAACGCTGCGATTGGCTGTTCCCATCGCATGGGAAGTAATCTAATTACCGCCCTGCCACAAATCTATGCCTGTTTGCACACATTTGAGTGTGTGCTTGCATGCAGTGCATGCTTGTGTGTTTCACTGTTTGCATGCATATGATGAATGTGTGATACTTTTTCAGGGGCATTACAGAAAAGGAGAAGTGGAGTTTAAAGCTGGAAAGTATGCTCTGGCTCTTGTGTCATATAAGGTCAGTATGCCATCACCTGGAGGGAAGGAGGAGGGGGTAGTTTTGGCAGGGGGGGCGGTTGGGGGGAGGCAGGATAACCTAGTGGTTAGAATGTTGAACTCGTATTCTGATGGCTAGTTATCCTAGAAGATGTCTGCTCTTAAGGATTTTTTTTTTCTCAACAGCTAGCTTTTGCACCAATTTTTTTTATAGTTTTTGTTCCTAGGCGAGAGCTCCGAAGTTCATCAAGCTGCATGCACACTGGTGTTGTGGCTACCTTGATGGTGGGCAAAAACAGTCACAAACTAAAAAAAAGAAATCTAACCATTGGACGAATTTCAAAGCTCTAGCTGAGGAACAGAAAAAGTATTTTCATCTTTAGTGCTGTATGAATTCCCTATAGTGTTATCATCATTATTAGTGTCATTATCGTTACTTTATTATCGTTGTTGTTGTTAATTAATGTTATTTTAGTATCATTTTCATCATCATCATTATTATTATTGCTATAATTATTATCATCATCATTATCATTATTGTCATTACTTTTTTTGTTTTTATCATTATCATTAAGATGTTGTTGGTGTTTTTCATCTTCTTAGAAGTAGTAGTAATAGTTTAGTAGGTAGTATTATCGTTATCGTTATCATCATCATCATCGTCATTGTCATTGATACTGTCATCATTATTGTCAACATCATCATCATCACGATCATTATTTTTATCATCATCATCATTATCATCATCAACATTATAACAATCATCATTATCATTATCACTATGTGCAGCAAGCATTGCTGCTGGACCCCACAGACAAAACGCTGCACACTGCAGTTTCCAGAACCAACAAAGAAATGGCCAAAGAAAAGACAAGTACAGTGCCCTTTGTTTCCTACTTTGTGTGTGTGCGTGCATGTGTGTGTACATTCATGCATGTGTTATTGCTGATACTTTTCCAGGAGATCTTTTGGTTTATGGGTTGATCAGTCTCAATAAGTTGTCTAGAGGTCAAGCTAGATTTTGTTTGTACCCATCTCATTAGATATCAGTTATGGTCAGTGGGCTAGTCTTTCAAATGAGACCAAAGAAGTGAACTTTGCAACATGCATTTAGGGGCATGGAGTGTTTGTTTAGAAGTTTTTCTTTCTTTTTATACAGTAAAAAGAGAGCTATCTTTAGCCAAATTCTTAATAAGAAATCTATTTTGGTAGGAAAAAACCTATACAAAGCTGAAAAAATATTGATGTTATATAATTTATTGTTGTGAAATAAAAAACAGAATGTTTGTTGTGCGGCTTTTCTCAGTTAACTTGTCTTTGAAATTCGTTGTTGTTAAACTAAACAAAACCAGGAATTTTTGTCATGCGGTTCATATTTGCAACATGACGGGATGTTGTTTGTGATGTTGACAGTATTGGCTCGACAGCCCTACCTGTTCACGGGGGCAGGGGCAGGTGTGGGACTGCTGGTGGTGATGGCTGACCAAATACTGACCACCACCCCCTCTGTACAGGTATGTCATCCACAGTTCTGCATCACCTCCTGTTTGTAAGGCCCCTAGCTCAAAAACTTTTGTCAGTTTTATTTTGTATACAAGTTCGGTGCCAGGGTCTGTATGGTTATGCTTTGAAATGGTATGTCTGTCATAGGGATGCCCATGGTATAAATAGCGTCCCCACCTTCTTGAATTTCAGTATGTGGAATTTCTTCTTATCTATCCCTCTCTTTGTTTCTGTCTTGTTCTTTTTCTTTTTTTAGGGGGGGGTCAGATTTTGAGTTTTTCCATGTTGCAACTACGAGGTGATAAAATCTCATCTGTAGGCTAAGGAGTACTGAGGTGGGAATCTTTGCTTTCTTGTTACTATTATGACAGAGTTTCTGCCTTTTCATAACTTTGTATTTCTGTAGAACCTGACAGTTTGATGTGTGTGTTGTGTGTTAAAACAGCACCCGGTGTTGCAAGTCTTGCTGATCTCTGCATTTGCTGTGATGGGCTTTGGAATTTACAAGGCATACAGGTGGGTTGTGACTGTTAGTGTATAAGTTTTTATGTTTGAGCAGGGCTGTTGATGGTGTTCATTTTGTTACATCATTTGTTATGTTTGCATCGATACTTGTATCGTTTGTTATGTTTGTACAGATACCTGTATCATTTGTTTGTATTGATACCTGTATTATTTGTTATGTTTGTACGTGTACTTGTATTGATTTGTTTTGTTTGTACTGATGCTAGCATCATTTGTTGTTTGTACTGATACCAGCATCATTTGTTATGTTTGTACTGATGCTTGTATCATTTCTTATGCACGGCTGCTCAAAACAGGAAAAATCCGACTCTTTAGTTGGCGGCTGGCACTGCACTCCGTAACCCGAAATTCTATCCCACCGCTAGGCTAGGCCTATCTAGGGCGCCGCGCGGTCAGGGGTCAGAGTCCAGCACCTGGCGATGCTGCTGTACTTTCCTTCTTTGCTGTCTATTAGCCACCGAGCAAATTTCTGTATTAAAGGCTTTTTTTACCATATGATGCCGGATTCCCACCATTTTTTACAATGATCATACTTCAGTGAACAAAACTTTAATACTTGCTTTACCTGTTTGTTGTAACTTTGTTGGTGTATTTTTGTGTTAACTATTTTTAAAAAATATTTTAAAACCATTGGGTCTCTCAAGAAACAAAGCCCGGAGTGTCAGCTTGTTGCTGTGTGTGTGTGTGTGTGTGTGTTTGTGTGTGTGCATGCGCACATGCGTGAATGCATGCGTGAGTGCTTGCGTGCCTTGCGTGCATACACATATCAGTGTGTGTGTGCATGCATGTGCGCGCATGTTTGTGCGCGGGCATGTGTGTGTGAGTGAGTGAGTGTGTGTGTGTGTCGCGCGCGTACACGCGTGTATATTTCTGTGGCAATACAGAGAGAGAGAGAGAGAGAGAGAGAGAGAGAGAGAGAGAGAGAGAGAGAGAGAGTGTGTGTGTGTGTGTGTGTGTTCCTATGTGTGTGTGTGTGTGTGTTCCTGTGTGTGTGCACGGTGTGTGTTTCTGCAGCAATAGAGAGAGAGAGAGGGAGTGAGAGAGAGAAAGAGAGAGAAAGAGTGTGTGTGTGTGGAGAGAGAGAGAGTCTGTTCCTCTGTGTATGTTTGTGTGTGTATTTTTGTGCGTGTGTGTGTGTGTGTGTGTGTGTGTGTGTGTGTGTGTGTGTGTGTGTGTGTGTGTGTGTTACTCTCTTTCTCGTTTTTACTTTGATGTCAAAGTGTAGATTTCTGTGTGGTCTGTTCTTTTTTCACAACACTGAAATAGTCACGCTTTTGATCACAACATTTTTTCAACATGATCAGAAGATTTTTTTGTATAGTATCAGAAACATCAAAGAAATATATTTTTAAAAAACCCAGTCATTTGTGAGCTATTTCTGCCTGATGACACTGACAACACATTTGTTTTCTACTGTGTGCTCGTGGTTATAAGCTGTACTGGAATTAGTAAATAAACCTTCAGCTGTAGCGAAACCACTAAAATCTGATGAAACAGTGGACTGTGTATGTGCTGAATTGCCATGACTATGCAGTAGGCCTAGTGTTTAAAGTGAAGTGAGATACCTAGCCGACACTAATGACTGCCAGACTCTCACCCCACGCTGTGTATCGCGCTGCTTCTCGCGCGCTGCAGGTGGTAGACTACTACGGTGTGTTCATCTATAGCTTCGCTGTGCCCACAGAAAAAAAAAAACTCAGCAAAGAAAAACAGTTACTCTGCATGCAGACATGTTCAATTTTTTCTCTATATTTGTTGTTTGTATATTAGAAATGTCTGTTCTTTTAGAGAGAGAGTTAAAAATGACTGATTTTTGTGACTGTGTTTTTCCTGTCCCTCCCCTGCTCATCTTCACCCATGTTTTGACTGCTCTCACGTCAACCAGTGTGAAAGAAAGTATATGGAGTTTGGTGTCAAAAGAAAGCTTGTTTAACCCTCTTCCATTCGCTTTTCTGACCAAGAAACTCCTCCTAGTATTCGGAAAATTTCAATCTTTTTCTAGTAAAACACAGTTCCTTAGTAATATACACCACCATATAAAAACTACTGATAGTAGAGTCTTGAAATTTGACAGGAATGTTCATAAGTTGTCATAGTTTACTTTGCATTAAAATTTGACAGTCCTGCTTATATATGTCGTGTTGCTGTCCCCCTTTTTGTCACCAAATCAAGGTGACAACATGTTCACTTCATGCTGTTAGTAAAATAATATGCTCTAACATGCACATCATGCACTAGTATGAGTCAAAATTAAAAAAAAAAATAGTGTCCTACCTACAGGCCCTCTGTAGGATTCCACGTCAGGGTAATCGATTGAATAATACACATCACATGAAGATTGTCACCAAGTCCATTGTCTGGGATTGTACAGTTTTTCTACATACTAAAGAGAAATAAAAAATACGCAAACACGGTACATTATTTATTCACGGGATGGATTGCGTCGTGCCTTGAACTGGGCTTTGATGTCATTGAGAAAGGGCCTGATCTTGTAGAGAGGGTCGTACTGGGGGCTGTCACGTCCAGGTGTGTCACTTGTGTCTCTCAAATGAAAATATTGATTCAGCTTCAAAAATCTTGTTTTGGGCATGACAGTACTGATCCATGAGTGAGAAAACTTGGGGTCAGTGGACCAGTACATATGTATTCTGGGCAGACGATTGATTCCCATCATTATCAGTATAGACAGGTAAGCCCTAATCTCCTCAGGTGTTGTGTCTGTCCACAAAGGATCAGAAGCCACACCTCTAGCAGCGATCTTTTGTTTGGCATACTAATTTGTCTCATCTGCCGCACTACGAAAAAAAGTTGGGGAAACAAACAGAAAAAAATAATCCAGGGGCTTGGCACTGAGCGGTAGTGTGTGTACAGGGCCTGCAGGCAACTGAAAATCTTTCACTGCCAGCGCTGTGTGCGCCGCGCGCCACGTCGTCTGCAAATTTAGTAGTGGAATGTTGTCTTCAGGGTCACTTTCTACTGCATAATCCTCATCTATTTCATCCCTTCCTTCTTCAGTTTCAATTTCAACATCAGATTCTCTATTCTGTTGTCTTTCAATCTCCTCAACTTGACGCATAATTTCGTCAATTTCATCTTCTGGAAAATCTTCCCACATTTCATCTTCGTGCTTTGCCGCCATTCTTAACTATGAGAAAATGTGTGAATGAAAATGAGAGACGCTGACTAATTTCTTGAGAATGGAGGGATGTGTGGTGCCAAAAATAGTACTGAAAAGCCATTGGGCTATCCTTACTATAGCGGGAAAAGTCACTCATGGTGTGTGTGAACTTGTTCATGCTCAGAGCGTGATGGAAAATACCCACTGGCCGCGAGCGATTCTCGGCATGCTGCGGCACGATAAAATAAATGGGCCTTTTCCGAAAAGCCCGCTGCGGCATTAGAAAATGGGAGAGGGTTAAAGCTGATTGTAAAGAGAGCTTTGTTTGTCTTTTTTTGGACGAATCACTGTGCAAAACGATGCGTGAAAGAAACCATGGTAATTTACAGCTGAACACGGCTATAGCACTAGCTGCTACTGCCGTCTTTCCTTTTGCCCCGTTTATTTATATCAACGCCCTGCCAGCTGCGGGTCATGAACTTTGAGCGGGGAACTAAAGAGACCGCTATGAGAAGCTGTGTATGTTTATGCAAGTCTATACTTGTATACTAATAATGGGACAGGATAGCTCAGTGGTCAAAGCACTCGCTTTCCCTCAGCCAATGTTAAGCATCATTGAGCATGGTTACCAATTGGATGGGAGACCGTTTGTGTGCCTTGGCTTCAGTACAGTCCCCCAGTTCACCCAGCTGTAAATGGGTACCTGTCCTCTTTAGGATCAGGGAAGGTAAAGCAGCAGGGGAGAGGAGATGGGCGCCGCCCTCAATATGCTGGCTCCTAGAGAAGCTGAGGTCTCTGATGCCTCGCTCCCCAATGACCACATAGGTTATGGGATACCTGTATCTTTTACACACCAACTCATTCTAACACTTTTAGTTCGGCAGTGGGAGAGAAAAGAAGGCAGAGGCCGAAAAACTTAACAAACCAGCCTCACTTCTCACCCCCTCTCATCCCCCAGTGTCAGAGTCAAAAGCCACGCTGCACCAATGTCAACATTTGCAACGCGAGAATAGCTAAACGTCTCTCTTAGTCCCAGTCAAACAGGGCTGTTTTTGCACCAAGGTCAATAGTTCCTTACACAGTTAAGTAGCCTACCAGACTTACAGGCCTAAAGGCACTTAGCCCCACACCTGATTTCAGGGGGATGTGATATAACACAGATGTCTACCATATGTGGCCGTCTACTAAATAGCCTATCTGTAGGTCTAAAGGTCTATGGATTCTACTTATTTTGTTGCTGTTATGTTACTGAGTGTCAGCGCACAAAGTACGTGTAAATCTCTTTATGTACTTCTCTTTTTAAGATATAAATAACATTACTTTTCAACACAAAGATTTAAGACAGTAATTATTTAACAAAACCAAAAAGAACGCTCAACATTTTAGGTGTGTGTGTGTGCGCGCGCGTGCGCGCACGCACACACACGCACGCGCACGCACGCGCACACGCGCACACACGCACGCACGCACGCACGCACACACACACACACACACACACACACACACACACACACACACACACACACACACACACACACACACACACCAGAGAGAGAGAGAGAGAGAGAATGAATGCTGTCATCGAAATTTAATTTTAGACACAAGGACATACCTATGGCAATGTGCTTTTCCTAAGATTTTTTTCTTTCTTTTCTTTCTTTCGTTTTGTTTGTTTGTTAATTTGTTCTTCACTATATGAATAGAAAAGTGACCAGATGATGGAAGATAATCACAAAAAATCTCTAAACCACTCATACACTGAACGTGGTATGCGCACACACACACACACACACACACACACACACACACACACACACACACACACACACACACACACACACACACACACACACACACACACACGCCTAGTAAGCTACACACGAAGCAGAAGCAGACAACGAACACTGAATAACACAAATGAGGAACTTCAAAATGTTGATTTTATTACTTACTGATCGTTTTACAGCACCATTCTTTCACAGATTAATCCATACATATTGACCAACTCACAACACTTTTTCACATTCACATAGCAAGTCTAGTTTACGTTTTATGAAAGCTTTTGTCACATTAATCCGAAAGCGTGGGTTTCTCAACTACAGAGAAATAGTAGGGAGCCTGAGCCAGCCAGCCTGCTGTGCTGTGGAATTTCGCTTACGGTGTAGCCGAAAGGATAGGGTCAGTCACAGAATAACAGAGCCAGCGTTGCGCTAACTAAAGAGTCAGATTTTGGGAAGGGTAAACTGCCGTGTTTACCTTTATACTTGTATGATTTGTTATGTGTGCAGATAATTATATGATAGATACACAAAGTGATGTCTGTTACCTTTATACTTGTATGATTTGTTATGTGTGCAGATATATGATAGATACACAAAGTGATATCTTTTACCTTTATACTTGTATGATTTGTTATGTGTGCAGATATATGATAGATACACTGATATCTGTTACCTTTATACTTGTATGTTTTGTTATGTGTGCAGATAATTATATGATAGATACACAAAGTGATGTCTGTTACCTTTATACTTGTATGATTTGTTATGTGTGCAGATATATGATAGATACACAAAGTGATATCTTTTACCTTTATACTTGTATGATTTGTTATGTGTGCAGATATATGATAGATACACAAAGTGATATCTTTTACCTTTATACTTGTATGATTTGTTATGTGTGCAGATATATGATAGATACACTGATATCTTTTACCTTTATACTTGTATGATTTGTTATGTGTGCAGATATATGATAGATACTCAAAGTGATATCTTTTACCTTTATACTTGTATGATTTGTTATGTGTGCAGATATATGATAGATACACTGATATCTGACCTTTATACTTGTATGATTTGTTATGTGTGCAGATATATGATAGATACACAAAGTGATATCTGTTACCTTTACACTTGTATGATTTGTTATGTTTGCAGATATATGATAGATACACAAACTGATGGGCTGCTGGAGCCTCCCCCTGATCTGTTGGGAGGTAAGATTTTGTTTGTATTTCTTCATGATGGGGACTTTTGTTTTATTGCATTTTGTGTGTAGTACTAACTCATTCTTTGTGGTTATGACTCTTTGTTATGTGTTCAACTGTTGCTGTGTTTTTGTTATCTTTTTCTTTTTTTTTTCTTCTGTGTGTGTGTGTGTGTGTGTGTGTGTGTGTGCGCACGCACCTGAATTGTTTGTGTGCTTGTATGTCTCTGTGGGTGCGTGTGTAAGTGTGCACATGTACGTGTGTTTGTCTCTGTGTGTGTGTGTGTGTGTGTGTGCATTGTTTAAGTGCGTGTATCCATTGTGTGTGTGCACGTGCATGCACGTGTGCCTGAGGCTTAATCCCCTTCATGTACATACAGATACAGACGATCAAAAATGCACATTAAGTGTCCTGTAATTCATGTCCGTGTTCAGTGGGTTACAGAAACACGAAGAATGACCCACCATACATCCGCAAAGTCCAAATGCAGCTATTTTATAGAAGGCAAAAACAGAAACATACACAAGATGTCACCATTGGTGAACTCAGAGCTCTAGCTGAGAAACAAGAAAAACAAGAAAGTAAAAAAATTTTTTTTTATAAAAATGTCTTTGGTCAGGAAAGACCATGTTAATTCACATTAAGTTAATGAAAGAAATTGTCGTTGGCCTGGAAAAAAACTTTGTACAGGGATTGAGATTGTGTGAGACTAGCAGTTTTTCCAACCTCAACAGAATGTCATTTGAACTTCATGATGTGTATGTCTTTTTTCATCTTTTTTGGTCATTAAATCAAACATGTTGATATCCCTTTTAAATAGGCTTTCTTGACCCTGTGTTTCTTTGGTCTGTTGTATTTTTGTTCTGGTCAGTCACATGTGTGTTGCAGTAGTGTCCCAGTCTCATTAGTATTTTTTTTTCATCTGTACGATTACTTCATTACAGCTTATGTTTTGATATCCATATTGTAATTGGATACCTTCATTACTCTTTTTTATCAATACTATTGTTTGAATCACATTGTATGTTATTCTAACATCCATCAAGAAAAGGCTTACAGTATTGTGTACATTTTTTCTTTTTTCTTTTTTTTTTAAATTACCCACCCATGTTGATATTGACTGTTGTGTGTGAGGTTTTTATGACCTAGTCAGATCAGTTTTGTAACATTCAACAACAAAAAATGTGTTGTGTATACAAACATTCATCATCATTGTTACCAATGTAACCAAACCCAGACAAAAACATCCTTCCAAAATTACTATATTGGAAAACTTTTCCGTTTCAGAAATGAGTGGAAAGCCCACCCCAGATCCCTTCATTCCCAGCGAGGATCCCCCAACACAGAACGCCCACCCCCCACACAGGAAAGGGGGCACTGCAGCCGCCAGACAGCGCTACCGGAAAGCCAAGAGCTGACTTTTGTGGTTTTGTTAGAGAAGGGTGTTTTTTCCCCAGTGTTTTGAACTGTTGTTAAAGTGCCTTTTGTTCAGGTAATGGTGTGAAACTGAGGAGTCAGATCTTTTCTTTTTTTATTGTTGTTGTTGGTGTGTGTGTTGTTACTGCCAGAGAGTGAACCTTTTGAGATTTGTTATTGGGCGGGGATGTTGTGCATGCAATTTTTTTTTGGTATGAATTGTATTTCTTCAGTCTTTTTGTGATAGAGAAAAAGGGTTTCTGATGCATTGGGGTATGAATTGTATTTCTTCAGTTTTTTGTGATAGAGAAAAAGGGTTTCTGATACATGGAGAATTGAAGTAAACATGAAGAGAATATGAAGTTCTAAATAGTGGCTTGCATCTTTTGAGATTTGTTATTGGGGGTGTGGTGTGTGCATTTTTTTTTAATTGTATTTCTTCAGTGTTTAGTGATGGAGAGAATGGACTTATGAATGGAGAGAAAGTAAAAATGAAGAGCATATGAATGTCAAAATAGTGAATTGCATCAAAATCAAAGCAAAATATATAAAACCCAAAGGCAGACTATGTTTCAGCATGTTTTCACTATCACAGGTGTATACTGACTGATACTGTAAAGCTTTCAGGTTGTTTTCTCTCCTTTAGAGGATTATAATGGAAACAGCTTGCTGCTTTTATGAATCAAAGGCCAGTTGTTTTTAAAAGAGGCAGCAATGTTGTATTGAAATACACCCCCACCGAATCATTTTTTCCACAACCAGCAACTTGTTTTTGTGTCATCACAATGATAATATGAGATATGATGCTAAAGAAAAAAATATACAGTTATTTTGCAAGGGGGGGAGGGAACAGCAGTTAAAAAAAAACCCCACTAAAGAACCCTAAATACAAAAAATTATACAGTTTCTGCTGGAATATAGATTTTTGTTTCCTTGTTTTTTTGTTCCTTGGCTAGAGCTCTGAGGTTCAACAATGGTGGGACTTTGCATATGCAACTGTTTTTGCCCACCATGAAGGTAGCCACTATCCAACTTCAGGTATGTATGCTGGGTATGATCATGTTTCCCTAACCCATCGAACACCAACATGAATTTCGGGATCTTTGATATGCATATTTGATCTTCTGCATGTGTATATATATACCAAGGGAATGTAGGCACTGGCAGGTCTGCACTTTTAAGTTAACCAGGGAGATGGTAAAAATCCCCATCTTTAACTCCCCATATGCCAGCAAGATTCAAACCCATGACTTCATGGACCCATGGGATTGAAGTCGCAAGGTCTGAACCACTCGGCTGTAGCTTCTGTCATTTTCCCAAATAATTCTCATTGAAAATATAGCAAAATGAAGTGCTGAGAACAGCAAGTTGTTGAGACCAAAAAAATATGTGGTCTTCTTTCTTCTTTTCACAAGCCCTGTACAATAATGACTCAGTTGATGGTGATGAAATTTTGTTTCTGAATTAATTACTGAAGGTAGTCCAAGAATCCGTTTTTATTTACAATGATGTCAACTTGAAATATCATATTTACTTTTAGATTCAAGATTTATTTCAAGAGAAAATAAAACCCTAGGGGTACATGAAATTGTGGCTTGCATGTGGTGTATTGTATCCTGTTTTTCCTTTGGAAAATGAAATGTTTTATGCCAGTTCTGATATGAAAAAAACAAACAATCAAAACAAACAAAAGAAACAAAACCAAAAAAAACACTAGGGTGATGTGCTCAACAGCTAATGTTTTGACTGTAGAATCTGAATCGACCCTCATAAGTGATGGTATAGAAATTCAGACATCATTCTCAATGAAACGGTGGGGGGGGAGGGGGAGGGGTCATATACAGTTTAAACCTATCAAAATTTAAAATAATGTTTGATTAGTGAGCAGAAGAAAACATGTGTCTCGTTTTTTATGGACCAAATTATTGTTTTAAAAAAGTGTGCTTGCATTGATTTAAGGGCGAAAAAGGCCAGTTTAATTTAGCCAGATTTTCATTAAAGTGTTCGGAAGTATTTTTATTGTATTGTTTGACTGTTTGTGTTCCAAGTATGGGTGGTATGAAGAAGTTCTTGTAAGTTTTGCTGGCTGTGTATCTTTTGTTCCAAGTCCTAGTCTTGCATGCATGGTTTTGGGGTCTTTTTTGTTTTTTGGATGTTGGAGGGGGGGGGGGGAGGAAAGCATGCAAATCATGTAACCAGTGACTTTTTAAAGCTTTTTAATGAATTCCAGTAAATTTGTGTTAAGTATATTTATTCTGATAATCAGCATGTTTATTTTTTCTTTTACATTGTGTGATACGTTTTGTTGTTTTTAATATCCTATTTATTGATTGCTTTAATTTTCAAAGTATTGTTCTGCATTTGGTAATGGAGAGAATATGTGTGTCAGGCAATGGCTGGTGTGTGTGAGCGACAGACTGGAGAAAATGTCATCTTGAACAAATTGATTAAACATTTCATTCAGCATCTTCAAGGTCTGTGTTCTTGCAAGTGATTTGTGATGAGACTGTGTAAATTACCATTATCTCATTCTCTCTCTTTTGTTGCATGTGGATCAGTGGTCTAGAAGTAACTCACCTGCCTAGAAAGCAAAACGTCTGGGTTCAGAATGTGTGGGGGTTCAATTCCCGTTTGTGCTTGAAAACTTTTCCCCCAACCACTAGACCGCGAGTAGTGGTCTAGGTGCTAGTCCTGCCTTTGTTGGATTAGAATGGACATAACTGGAGACCACAGGCGTGAACTAGCAACAGTGCAGCCCCTCTTATTCTTGGTGGCCCCTATAGTAAATAAGCTTCCTGTGGACTTCCTGACTCAAGTAAAATATGACTGGTTTGGCTGTGTGTGGTTTGGCTGTGTGTGGTTTTTAATGAAATGAGCAGTGTTGAAACAGCAGCTCTGGCATGTCACATACACACACACACACAAACCACACACACACACCATTCTGTGATTTGTGATCTGTGTGTTTACAGTGATTGTATTTGTATGCATGTGTGTATATTGCGTTTATGAGCGTATGTGTGTGTTTGCACATGCATGTGGTGTGTGTGTAGTGTGTGTGTGTCTAGTCTTTGAACAAAAATTTGTGTGTGTGTTTGTGTATTTTGTACCACTTTATGTCACAGCAGATTTCTCTGCGTGAAATTTGGGCTGCTCTCCCCAGGGAGAGCGTGTCGCCACAAGTGCAGCGCCTACCCATTTATTTTTTTCCTTCATGCAACTGTATTTGTTTCCCTATCAGGGTGGCTTTTTTCTACAGAATTTTGCCAGGGCCAACCCCCTTGTTGCCATGGGTTCTTTTACGTGCACTAAATAGTGATGTGTAACACACAGGACCTCAGTTTATCATCTCATCTGAAAGACTAGCGCCCAGACCACCACTCAGGGTCTAATGGATGGGGAAAAAGTTGGGGGCCCAAACGGGTACTAATCACCGCACACTCCGACCCAGACTTTTTTATTTCTAGGCAAGGCGCGTTACCACCTAGACCACTGATCCGCATGCCTGTGGTATGTGTGTGTGTGTGTGTGAGTAGTCTTCAAACAAAAATTTTGGACAAAAATTGTGTGTAGGTGTATGTTTGTACTTGCATCAACACCATTTTCACAACTCACAGGCAAACTCTCAATGCATTTCTGACAAATGTATTTACTCTTCATGATGTGAAAAGTGTAGGCTACGAATCATTCTTCCTGATTTTTAAGTCAATAACAACAGCTGGACGAAACTACACGCGCGCACACACACCGCAATGGATCAACCATGCTTCAGTCATGTCGACGGTCGGTCCATCTGCACCACAGCTAAAATCCAAGGCCTCCTACATCTGAAACACAAGACAGTCACATGCCTTGGAAATAGAGCAGAAAACAAAAAGCATCACACATCATGTCTCCTCTCATCAAAAGATGAGAGAAAAATACATAAAATCCTTACTGAAACAAACGTACATAAAACACAAACTCAAAACGCAGAATATCTTGCGCACACGTTAAATCCTGTTCTGCTTTTCGTAAGAGTAGGACATTGTGTGCCAATGGGAACAGATGACAAAATTGACAAAACTGCATACACACAGGGACTGGATGTAAAAAAAAAGCACATGACTGCTTATTCTATTATCCTCAATAAAAAAGAATCAATAAATAAAATACTGGAATGAACATACATAAAGCACAACAAACTCAAACCCAAAAAACCCAAACCAACAACACAAACTGGACTTCAAGTGGGACATGGGGGTCGAAAGTGATGAAATTTTGTTTAGAAGCCCATGTTTAAAATATTCCATATATTGAAAGGGCATCACTTGTAAAGCATGAAAATTAAAGAATTACTCCGTTTTCTGCACTGTTGCCTTGGAAACAATCCAATATGGCCACCAAAACTAAATGTTTCAAACTCCTAAACCTTTTTATCTATAACAAGTTGAAGTAACCTGTTTCTACAGACATTTTTTACAACCTGAATTGTTTAAATTCACACAGGGAGACCTTCACAAATGTATCCAGCAGTTTTTTATTCTAAAAAACAACATGATTTGGGGCACTAGATCGGTGGTCTAGGTGGTAACGCACTTTGCCTAGAAAGCGAGAAGTCCGGGTCGGAGTATAAGGTGGTTCGTACCCCGTTTGGGCCCAAAACTTTTTCCCCATCCATTAGACCCTGAGTGGTGGTCTGGGCGCTGGTCTTTCGGATGAAACAATAAACTGAGGTCCCGTGTGTTACACATCTTTATTTCGTTCACATAAAAGAACCCATGGCAACAAGGGGGTTGACCCTGGCAAAATTCTGTAGAAAAAAGCCACTCTGACAGGAAAACAAATACAGTTGCATGCAGGAAAAAGAAGGAAAAAAAAAGTAGGCGCAGCACTTGTGGTGATGAGCTCTCCCCGGGGAGAGCGGCTGAATTTCATGCAGAGAAATCTGATGTGACATAAAGTGGTACAAAAATACAACAACAAAAAATACAAAAAAATACTTTTAGACCCATGTCTACCCTTAACCCTTTGCTTGGTACAGCAAAATCATTTGTCACCTTCCTGCAGGGCAGAGAAAATGGCGGTGGATGGCTTGTGAGTGGGTGTATGTATTTAACATGCAATAACTCTACAATGGTCGGGTGGATTTTGATGAAATAAAAACAGCAAGATGCAGAAATGAATAAAGAAATTGCTAATACCCAATTTTTGTCATTATTTTTATTTTCTTTTAGAATTATAATGCATAAACACACAAAGTCATTGATTGGTTTGTGTGTGTTACAGTTAGCGTTGCAATAACTTTAGAATGCGTGCATGGATTTTGATTCAATAAAAACTAAAACATTAAGAAACAATTATAGAAAAGATATTTTCAACCTACTGTTGGTTTTATAGTTTTTTGGATAAATGGTGCACGAACACATCGAACATTCCAACGATCGCCATTTTTGTTTACCGATGATCGCGATCAGCTTAACGTTTAAATTTGAGCCGCTACCGTACCAAAATCCTGAATAGCAACCAAATAACAAAATAAATCAAGTTCTGAACCATTGCCGAACTTGAAATCCGCGATAATTTCCCCAATTCTAAGAGTAGAATTCAAAACGCGTATCGGCCGTGTTAGATTTGACGATCGATTTTCGTCTCGAACTTCGCCATAGTCAAAGTCGTCTCTCTCACTTCAGTCAACAAACTCAGAAGTGCACACACTACTAGGATCGATTACATCGATATTTGAGCCTAGATACACATCTCACAGTGTCATATTTTCGGCATGGAAGCTGTAAAAACGATCGTACATGTCGGGTTCGAAGATAGCATCCATCTTGGAAAAATTTGCGATTTTTTTCCTCCAAAACTTGCAACAAACTCACTCCAATTGCCGCCATTTGTAATAAACATGCGGAAGTCTCGCGGGCAGTCTCGTGGCTTCTATATTCACGAGATTTGAAGCGAGATTGGCGGGAATTTCGAATGTATGATCGCTCTGAAGTGACGGTCATGTCGCCGGGCGCTTTGGGGCTTTGTGCCCAAGGACAGGGTCGGGCGCTTTGGGGCGTTGTGCCAAGCAAAGGGTTAAAAACAAACCCAAGCAAACCAGGACTTACGCTACATGTATTAGTCGTAGACGTCCTTGAGGGCCAGCTCGGGCTTGTCGTAGCCCATCTGCTCTGGGGTGAGGATACCCAGCTCATCCAGGGTGGGCTTGATCTCCTGCAGGACGTAGGGCCACACCTCCTTCACCCGGCCTCCACACTTGTCCTGCAGCACACACCCGGGGTACATAGAACACTTATCATTCATAGGACACTGATCATACATAGGACACTTATCATACATAGAACACTTATCATACATAGTTTATCATACATAGGACACTTATCATACATAGAACACTTATCATACATAGTTTATCATACATAGGACACTTATCATACATAGAACACTTATCATACATAGTTTATCATACATAGGACACTTATACATAGAACACTTATCATACATAGTTTATCATACATAGGACATTTATCATTCATAACTTGTGGTCTTTTTCCCTTTGAAATTGGCCCTGTGGCTCATCTTGTGCTGCATCTATATTGCTTAACGTAGAAATTTACTATATATATACCCCCTCTAAATGATTGTAATCCATGAGAAAAACATTACTGGTTTTGTATTTTTGTTTTTATATTTAGTTTGTTCTCTTTCATCACTGTTTGTTTCACTGTAAAATCAACCTGTTTACTGGAAGCATTGGTTTATAAATGCGTGTTTAAATAGGGAACACCCAACAACTGTGTGCAAACAATGCTGACAATCCCATCTGTGAGAAACACTGGTTAGACATTCCATAGAATGACAGACAATGGTCACTCCACAACCATTCCAACATGGTTTCTTTCAGTCTCATTTTCATTTCATTTCATTTCCATTTTTTCAGCCCTGTCAACCACGAAGGTCTAATCAGGGCTACTGCCTATGTCTACTCAAAAACTTGCATTGCATGAACATTTACTTTGAGATCAAACTCAACACAAGCTCACCTCAAATATCAAAGAACCTCAACCCCCCCCCCCCCCCTCCCAACCAAAAATAACCAGTGAAAAACATTAGATAATGTGGTTACCTTGATTATTCTGTACAATCTCACCTGAACGGCCTAAAATACTACACACACAGGGGGGATGGGACAACCTGGTGGTTGGAGTGGTACGCACTGCTCTCATGATCTGCTGACCTGGGTTCGAATCTTGTTCAAGATTCTTCCTCTGGAGTTAACATCAGTGCCAACTCCACTCCCCTGAAAAGTCCTTCAGATGAGACTAAAAACTGAGGTCCCTGTGCGAACACATGCAGAACATTTTGTGCACATGTTAAAACCCATTCCACTTTTTGGAAGAGTAAGCCATTGTGTGCCAGTGGGAATGGATGACAAAATTTACAAAAGTGCATACACAAGCAGACTGGATATTAAAATAAAAAAAAGCACACGCATGCTTATTCCATTTTCCTTGAAATAAAAGAAAAAAATTCAAGTTCTAAAAACACACAATTTCTACATATCACAACATATAATAAATCTGTTCATTCTCACCTGGACAGCCTCCAGGTAGCGGACAGCAAGGGCATAGTCGTTGACGCGACGACACGCCTTCATGGCAGCGATGATGATCTTTGGCTCAGGCACCAAGTCCTCACCCTGGTCAACATCATTTTGGTTTTGTGAACCAAACAGTTACTGTTTAGTGTTACTCACTAATTATACATACACACATGCATCCATGCATGCGCACACACATGTGCACACACACACGCACACACACACACACATGCACATCCACAACACGCACACACAAGCACACACACACACATCACACACACACACACGCAAGCACGCATGCAAACACACACACATAGGACAGGATAGATAGCCCGGTTGGTTAGGTAGAGCGTAGTGCATTATGCTCGTGATCTGCTCACCCAGGTTTGAATCCCATTCAACAGGATATTTCCCCCTGGAGTCAACATCAGTGCCAACTCCACTCCCCCAAAAGTCCTTCAGATCAGACAATAAACTATGGTCCCGTGTGTGAATGCATGCAGAACATCTTGCACACACATTGAAACCTGTTCCGCTTTTTGGAAGAGTAGGTCATTATGTGCCGATGGGAACAGATGACAAAATTTACAAAACTGCACTAACACAGGGACTGGATGTAAAAAAGCACACAAGTGCTTATTCCTTTAAGCAATGGCATTATCCTTGATATAAAAGAATGAAATAAAAAGATAAAATAAAAGTACACACACACGCACACACACAGAGGAATTTTAGATATTAACTAAAATAACCTGTAGAATATAAAATGTTTGGTTAAAAACTGTTCTGGTGATGAACAGTGTTCTGAAGGGAATATAAGATCAGGCAAATGTTCTACCCACCCAGGTTACACAACTGATAAAATACCGTAAAGGTGTTCCCATAACCTATGCAGTCGATGGGGACCAAGGAGTCAGAGATCTCAGCTTCTCTAGGGGCCAGCATCTTGAGGGTGGCCCCCATCCCCTCTCCCATGCTGCTTTGAAGTTTACCTTCCCTGTCCCTAGTAAAAGACGGTAGGTACCCATTTACAGCTGGGTGAACTGAGGGACTGTACTAAAGCCAAGGTGCACAAAGGGTTACCCATCCACAAAGCAGCCCTGCTCAACACTGCCTTACCTTGGCTTTGGAAGAGAGAGAGTTCTGAACACTGACCTATGCTGATAAAATTTAAAAGACACTGAAAACAGATGAAAAACTGAAGGAAAAGAAAAAAAAAAAGATTGGTGGTGACAACAGGCAACATTGACAGTTTGTAATGTCACTCTCACCTGCAGGTCATTCATGGCTTTTCTCAGCTCCCAGCCATCAATGTCGGTTCGGCTGAAGAAGTTTTCGTAGCGGGCGTCAAAGGCCTCTGCTGTCTCCTTCTCGCCATGTTTGCCTCGCACGCTGACAGCGATCGCTGTTGACAACACAAGTGTTACACTTTGACGTTATTTTTCGTTAACTATTATTTAACGTAGGAGTTTGTTTGCAAGTACACCATCAACATTTGGGGGAAAAGTTTTCAAAATAGGATGTCTGTATTTCAAAATAGACTGTCTGCAACTGAGTGTAAGTAAAGTGTAAAGTGGTTGGGATGAACTAACATTGTAACAATACTGTTAACTGTTGTCTATGAGAAAGTAACAGATTAGATCATAGATGTGGATGCTTTGCAATATGCACTGTAGTGTGTTGTATGATATCTGGCATTGTAGATTTCTGCATTGTAATGACATTGGCCTAAATCAGTTGTGAATGACAGTGGCAAAAATAACATCTCCTCCTTTCTTGCTTTCTACAGAAAACTTTAGTCTACAGATTCTTGCCATAAAATAGTATAAATTATGACAGTATTACTATTAATTAACTCTTCTAGGTCTACACTTAATTAAAATGTCTCTTGGTAATTGAGCTACCTATCATCCTAGCTCAAAGACTACTTTGTTCCAGACTTTATTCATGATCTGGTGGTTGGGTGAAACAGTCTATATCAAATGGGATTTTTTTGGTTCCTCAGGAAGAAGGTAAACTTACCAATGGTGCAACTTTGTGTTTGCATTATTATAATGTATGCAACCATTTTGCCCACCATTAATTAAGGTAACCACATTCCAACTTCAGAGATAAATGAGAATTGAACCATTATTGGCATTAACTGTTTACGGAAAGCTTGGTGTACATCTAAAGGCTTGAACATAGTACATCTATCTTTTTAACCCAAAACATTTGCATGGTGTGGGTGTGTGTGAGTGTGTGCGTGTCACAGTGTGTGTGTGTGTGTGTGTGTGTGTGTGTGTGTGTGTGTGTGTGTGTGTGTGTGTGTGTGTGTGTGTGTGTGTGTCACTGTGTGTCACTGTGTGTGTGTGTGTGTGTGTGAGCGTGTGTCACTGTGTGTGCGTGCACTCATGCATGTGTGCATGTGACATGTCAGTCTTGTGTGTGTGTGTGTGTGTGTGTGTGTGTGTGTGTGTGTGTGTGCACGAGTTCTGCTGTTCAAAAGCCATAAAATTAAATAGGTTAAAGAAAAGTCTTAATTCACAATCCAAACCAAACAAAATGAATGTTACTGCAAATTTATTTATATTTGACTATCAGAAAATCATTTCACAAATCTTAAAAATAAAAATGGACCATTTGATCTATTCATAAACTGAAATGTCAACTTTGGTTATGATCAAGGTCATGTCCCCAGTGATAACCAAGTGTTCTTTTAATTTTAGATTTAGTGAATAAAGCTACTAAATTTTACATGAACTTCATGCATTGAAAACACCAACGTATAGATTGCCCATGGAAGATTCCTGGCCCATCAAAAATGAAAGTTCTCCCAATTTCGTTGTTTCCAGGCGATGCAAACTGTTTCCTATTTGTTGTGCTGGAACTCGTTTTTTAATTAAATTGTCGCCTCATGATGTGTGGTGTGATAAATAAAACATGATAAATTAAACACAGGCCGTGAGGCATGTTCGGATAATATAATAGATTTGCTTAGGGCTCTATCAGTTATAAAATCGTAGCATGGATTCCACTGATCGGCTTGGACTAGTCGGCTAGCGCATGGACCCGGAACAGTCATAATGGCGATGTATGGTGTGCTAAATAAAACATTACGTTTCCAAGGAAAACAGACAACTTACGGGCAACGGATCGCTGCAGGCTTTGTTTAGCCACACATTGGAGGGTTGAGGATGCTCTTTGAAGAACTCGAAACATGATTGACTCCAAATTTCTCTGCTATTGACCTCTGCGTCCTTGCTGTCAAGTGCAGACGTCCCCGAAGATAACCAATCGGAACAGGAAAGGACTTCTGCTAAAATGGTGGATTGGACTACGGTTTATGTATGGATCTGGATCTGGATCTGGATTGGCTAGGAGAATGGGTGACCCCACCCACGACGTATGACAAAAGTTAGGGCCTAACTGTTTGTTTCGCTTGGACGTATCCGTGGAAGCAGCAGCCTCTATTAGGCTAGCCTATCATACTTTTATCTCTAGATCTTCTGAAACAGCTGACCCAAACCTGTCATATGAGTTTTGTCGGACAATGAAGCTACCCTCGTACAAGTCTCGAGCAATTGGAATATTGTCTGTGAGGGAATAATTTCAGTGCAAATTTAATTGTAGTCTGTTAGATTCGGTGTTTATGGAAAAGATGGGAGGGAGGTTTTGTCTAGACGAGCGCAATTTTTTGTACGATTGCATTGACAATGAGAGCGGCATCATTCTGAAAATCTACATCCAATCCCGGCGGCCTAGCCTACCTGGAAATAGCCGGCCGGTGTGCGCACGTGTGCCAGTGTGTGTTATATACACTTACAGACAGAATGCGCGCGCGCTTGCGTGTGTGTGTGTGCGTGTGTGTGTGTGTGTGTGCGCGCGCGCGCGTGCCTGCCAGAGTTTGGGTGGGTGGGTGGGCGTACATGCATGTGTGCGACCGCCATGAGTGCCATGAAAGCGGCGTGTCAGAAGGCCTACGTGCCTGTATGCATGTGTTTGCATGCATAACATTACAGTCATTAGATGATACCATAGGCTAAGATCTGTATGCGAACCGATGATAAAATTCCATTATCCTTGAAAAATCATAGTTATGTATGTGTGAATATATATATATATATATATATATATATATATATATATATATATATATATATATATATATATATATATATTCTTTCAGATGGGAGATAATGTAGTAAGCACTTAGCTGCTTTTTTTTTGCTTTTTTTTTTTTTTTTTTTTTTACACCAGTCCCCCTGTGTAGGCCTATGCAGTTTTGTAAATTGTATCATCTGTTCCCACAGGCACACAATAGCCTACTCTTTCGAAAAGTGGAACAGGATTTAACTGTGCTCAAGATGTTCTGGTGCTTTCGCACACGGCCTCAGGCTATAGTCTCATCCGAAAAACTTTGGGGTGGAATGGAGTCTGCACTGATGTTACCTCCAGAGAAAAAAATCCCTTCGAATGGGATTCAAACCCCGGGTAGTCAGATTGCCAGCGCAATATTCTAACCACTAGGCTATCAGAGAGAGAGAGAGAGAGAGAGAGGAGGAGAGAGAGAGAAAAGAGAGAGAGAGAGAGAGAGGAGACTGTACAGTGTGCAAAAAATTAAAAAGAATATGCGTTTAGTGTGTCAATGGTTGCAGTCTAAAACAAACTGTCTCTCATCGTATTCCTTGTCTGAATGGACAAATTAAGACCTGTCTCTTCAATTCCTGTCCTATGTAAAGGTTACGCACACAGAAGGCCGAATATACTTTAAGACCCTGTAATTCATGTCAGCGTTCATTGTAGGCCTATAACGGAAACTGGGACATACCTAGCATGCACCCTGTGCCTTAAGAAGAGGGATGGGTTCCACCAGGTTCAATGTGCTCAAGAAACGCTGCCGGAAAAATTCAGTGGAGTGTCTGAGACTATAGACCCGAGCGAATGGACAACAGATATTTTGGACAGAAACAGAATAAATCAAAAATATGAATGAATGGTTTTCCACCCTTCAGGCAGTTCACACTGACCCACCAGAATTACCCACTCCCTGCAAATCTGTCTTTAACAGTTTTGTGTTGGGGACAAGGATGGGAAGGTAAGGGGGGGAGGGGGGCACAGGGGGAATTGTTTGTGTTTCCTTTCTTCCCTTTAGCATGAAGATTTTTTTTTCGTTCCTGGCTAGAACTCCGAAATTCACCAATGGTGAGATTTATTGTGTTTGGGATTGTCCCCATCCCCCCCCCTGATTTATGTAGCCACATTCCGACTTGGGGACTTGGGTGATTGAGGGTTTGCAGGAGATGGTCGTTGGAGGGATGTTGTGGTGGTCGCCACTTCAGGTGGGTGACTCACTCAGTCTGACTCTGCGACTGAGCTAATACTGTCGCTAATAGGGGGCTTAGTAGGTGGTGTCCTGCCTATATTTAGCCCAGAACAGGCACCACTAACACCAACAAAGTGACCCAACAGAGGTGCAGGGGCCCCTTGGCTGGTGGCCCCACAGGCAACCTAATATTAGATGGGTTCCCTGTGGGGTCCGGACCCTGAGGATGAGACAAGAATCGGGTATGGCTGTGGTGGGGGGGGGGGGGGGGATTGAAATAAGTGGTGTGGGAACAGCAAGATGGGGATGTTGCAGAAGTGAGGCAGCAAATAAAAAAAAAATAAATATATATAAATTTTTAAATTGGTGCTGACTTCACTCCCACAAAAAGTCCTTTGCTTGAGAATATAAACTGAGGTCCTGTGTGTGAACACATGCAGAATATTTTGCCACATGTTATAACTTAGTTTGCCTTTCAGAAGAAGAGGCTGTTTGTGCCAGTCGAATGGATTGACAAAATTTACAAAACTGCATGCACATGGGGACTGGATGTAAAAAAAAAAGTACATGAGTGCTTATTCCATTTTCCCTGAAAGAAAAGAATGACTAGATAAATTCCTATTTTAGTGATTGGTTAATCATTTATGATTCAGATTGTAACTCCAAATATTTTGATTTTCTGCATGTGTGTATACAAAAAAGCACTGGCAGGTATGCGTACAAGCTAACTTAGGAGGCCGTTAACTGCCTCACCTTTTAAATCAGATTCAGCAGCAAGATTAAAGATTCACCAAAGATTAAAGAAGTGAAACACTTCCACCACTCACCATCATTTCATACACAGAGCCCAGACACACACTTTGATGTGGCAATACCAAGCATTTTATTGACCATCCAGCTATTCTATCATAGTCATTAGGAATGTGAATATGCATAGATAATTTTTCATGAATGTTAAAAATCATCACCTGAACAACAGTACACATATCATCTACACATTGTTGTGCTGACAGAAAGCAGATAACAAAAACAGAAAAAAACCAAAACATTTGACATAAAAATTCATCAATAAGTTTAATTATGTTTGCACTTTTTTATATATTTTAATCTGCTTGCTTTAAGCAATACACAATGATGTTAGAACCCTGCAGCTAAGATATATATATATATATATATATATATATATATATATATATATATATATATATATATATATATATATATATATAAATTGTTCCTGGGCTAGGAGTAGAGACAGTACAAATGTTAACTCCAGGGTAAACTTCCCATAAACGGGTGTCTCCAAGATGGCTCGAACCTGGGCCACCAGACCACAAGCGCAACACTCTAACCACTAAGCTACCCTGCACTCCTGTATTGTTTTTAGAATCCTGGAGCCAAGAAGTTCTATTGACATGAAACCGGCCTACAAACTGATCCCAGTGATGTGTAAAAGTGAATCTTGCTTCAGAGACTGACATCCCAAGGTTTGGCTTGCTCAAGACAATGCCTGAAAGACAAGTCTTAATGTGTTTGGTGACTAATCAGATCGTTAAAGGAAAAGGAGAGACTGTTATGGAGACTTAAATGGTACAGGTATGTCACAAGATCAAAAAGACTTGCAAAAACAATACTGCAAGGCACTGTTCAAGGAGGAAGAAAAAGAGGCAGACCAAGGAAGAGATGGGAGGACAACATTCAGCGAATGGAAGGCCTAGAACTCAACAAAACTTTGAGAAAGGCAGAACAGAGAGAGGAATGGAGGGAACTGGTTGTCAAAGTCTTCAGGGTGCCCCCACAGTTGCCAGGACAAGGGATAGATAGATAGATAGATAGATAGATATGATAGATAGATAGATAGATAGATAGATAGAATAGATAGATAGATAGATAGATAGATAGATAGATAGATAGATAGATTGATTGATTGATTGATAGATTAGGTAAGATAGAATATTGCGTTCTGCTCCCTTGTCTCTGGACTGTCTTGTTGCATGTTCAAACTGTGTGTGCTGGGCACTCTAAGCTCACTGTATCATACTGATTAATTCAGTGTGTCGTTTTGACCAACATGTCCATTGAAATAAGATTGCACAGTTTTTGGACAAGCAATTTTAAAACTTTCCCCAAATCTGAATGAATATATGTATGTGTGTGTGTGAATGGTTTAGAGAGTGAACAAAAATATCTCTCTCACTCACACACACAAGCACGCACGCACCACGCATGCACGCACACACACACACACACACCACTCACACACCAAACCAACTTTCAAATTAATGAATGAATGATTGTGTTTAGAGCAATGCACACACGCAAGTACGCACACACACCATATGCCCTCCTTTAGGTGTAGTCATAACAATAAAGAAGAAGAAAAATGGAGCTAAAAACCCCATTAATGGTGGGACTAAAGAGAACAAGTGCAAAAAGCATAAACTGTCAAGCTGTCAGTGATGGCGACACATAACGGACCCCATTAATGGTGGGACTAAAGAGAACAAGTGCCAAAATCATAAACTGTCAAGATGTCAGTGATGGCGACACATAATGGCACAATGACGGACCTGCTTCATGGATTTCCTTATGCGCCCTTCATCCTCTATCTAAAGCACAACAAATAACCTTAATATCCTGTATACTCCCACCCTGAAGTGCATGGGTTGTTTTTTTTTGACAAAAACTTGTATCAAGGTCCATGAAAGGAGTTTAAAGATCTTTATTTTTCCAAATGCAAACAATACAGAACAAAGTGATCAAAGTCGGAACACTTTCACACATCACACAAATATTCTCTAAAAACCCTTTCCACCAGGCAGGTGAGTAGTCCTCGTGTACAACATACCCATTTTCATTGCTAACACGGTGTTCACTCATCCAGTATGAATCTCATTTACACAAATCTATTGCATGACCTCTTGACTTGGTTTGGTCAACCAGCAGAGAAAGATAACTCTCCCTTGACATCTCAAAATCTTAAACTTTTATTCAGACATTTGATATGACTGCAACAACCACCCAACATTCAGGACATGTGCATGATTTAGCCATATGTCAGCACATTCTTAGCAGTTTTGTG
The DNA here is from genome assembly GCA_030674155.1 of Stramonita haemastoma. Classification (NCBI taxonomy): domain Eukaryota; kingdom Metazoa; phylum Mollusca; class Gastropoda; order Neogastropoda; family Muricidae; genus Stramonita; species Stramonita haemastoma. The sequence continues at coordinate 23,893,775 of CM060328.1, forward strand.
CATTCATTTTTTTTTTAAAGTGATTTTTGAGCACTTCTTTGCAACAAGTCTGGCTAAGCAGAGCATTTCTCAATGGAACAAACTTAAAAAATAAGAGGCTATATCATTAAAAAAAAAAGAAAAAAAAAAGGCAATATTATTTTCATGTATCAAGTTTGAACCAGAAAGTGGCTCAGATTTTGGCAGACCAGGATGGTGAAAACAAAGCTGTCACAGAATTGCAAAGTGCCCTTCAATCTGATGGAGTAACTGATACACCCCACCCCCTAACCCCTCTTTGACAAGAAAGTCTGGCCAGAACTGTTAATATACCTGCCACCCCTTACCCCTCTTTGACAAGAAAGTCGGGCCAAAGACTTAAAGTTTCAAGGGCTGAACAGATTGTCTTTATTCTGGTCATAATGTAAAATGATGCAATATATATATGAAAAGCTTCCAGATATGATTCAAACCAAAGCAATGAAAAGGACACAACACATGCCTGCCAGAATCATGAAGGAATGAAATCAAGCTGTGTGGCAGGAGTATTTCTTATCTCCTTGTCAAAACTGAAAAGTCAAAACCATTTTGATAAAATCAGATCAAATTCCATGATGTCCCATCAACAGGTTGATCAAGACTAAAGGCTGCTTACCCACAACGGAGCAGAAAGTGTCTCCTAAATCACAGCTGCACTGCTGTTGTTGTTACACCAGCCCTCTGTTTTTCATTTCATTTAATTCTTCTATTTCCAGGATAAAGGAATATAAGCATTCATGTACTTTATTACATCTAGTCCCCATGTGCGTGCAGTGTGTAAATTTTTCATTCGTTCCAACTGGCACACAATGGCCTACTCTTCTGAAAGGCAGAACAGATTTTAACATGGGCGCAAGATGTTCTACGTGCATTTGTACATGGGACCTCTGTTTATGGATTCATCTGAAGGACTTTAGGGGGAGTGGAGTCAGCACAGAAGTTAACTCCAAGAGAAAAATCCCCAAATCAAAAGGAATACAGGTCCTTCAATGGGTCGGCCATGACTGAAGAGCTGTTTTTCCAGTTCAGGCAGGCAAACAGTAATCAAGCAAGCAAACATGTATGTAGCCCCAAATCAATTCATAAACAATCATGATGAACTCAAAGCGTTTCATTAAAAAAAAAAAAAAAAAGCCAAAGAAAAGAAAAAGCATAAGCCAAAATCTAAAAACCCTTTCAGACTGTACGAACAGTTTCTGGTTACAATATCACTTGTACTTAAACATGAGTCAAAGACAAAGCAGCAAAGAAAACCAAAATCTAGATGGAATATGTATTTTACACAAAAAGTTAAAAGCCTAGTAAGATGTATGATATGTTTTGTGATTACATTTCTTACGAATTAATAACACTGAAGATATGACAGTTTAAGTACATGTTAAAAAAAACCCCAACTATCAACATTTAACATGTTAAAGGAGTCTTTCAA